>CAVLJG010000001.1:78096410-78797447 GCA_963669975.1 Acanthoscelides obtectus | reverse complement strand
TTTCATATCTCTATATCACTCATACATCCACTAGACATGTAATGCACCTTTACTCATTTCGTAAGGCATTGATACGTAACCGCCAAAAACGATGGAAAGACCCATAGTTGTGTTCTCCTCATAATATCAATGTGTGCTTTGGAAGAACAGCATGCTACTTTTAAAACCTGTTATGCAGTCACGCTAAGAATATGGTTTCTTGGTTTCCAATGTAGTCCTTTTCATGTAGGCAGTGATGAATTAGTGATCCATTAGAGAAGTTTGCCACTGTAAGGAGAGTATAAGCAGAAATCGATTTGAAAAAAAACAGAGCACCCTATTTAAACTCTGCATTACCGTATCATACCCTTTGTACTTAAATACATCTATCACATACAATGCGCGATAAACAAGTCTTATATTATCTTAAACAAGGCACTTTCAATACCACTTCAATGGCAATAACAATACTTCCTCAAATTGGCATCTGAAACACATTTACTATGATCGTTATAGCTATCTAGTCTACTAATACTACCGGACAGAGTAAAATTTTGGCCGTGAATATCACCGGTGAAACTTAAAGTAGTCTCAAAAACAGCTTTTGGCTTGGTTTGTATCTGCACTAGCAAGTGGCTGTCATTCTGGTAAGGAAGTTTCTGGGACAGACTGATTTTCAGCACCCTATCTAACGTAAATTTGGCACAGGGTCTGGTACCTTTAGCTTTCCTCAGTGTGTCGTGGATTTCATTCAGGAGGAAAGTGACCACAGCCCGTTCTAACGATTTTTCTAAGACTACCGGTGCGAATCCTAGGCATGTGCACCAGTGGCTAGTGATCCCTGCTTCTTCGCATGACCGATGGTATGGAATTTCTTCGAATAATGACCTGAAACGAAAATAATATCATAAAAAAGTTGTCTAGATATTGTTATGGAGCTGATCGAGTCACGACAAAATTTGTCGTGGTATTTAATACCACAACTTGATGATCGCAGGTCTGAAGTCTAGTTATGTCAGAGTTTTCATATAGCACAAAATTAGCAGAACTGTTTTTGTGTAGATACTTCCAAAACAGTTCAACTTTTGAAATACACATCCAAAAGTAACATAACAAGTCTCTGTAAGAACGTGCCACTAGTCGTACCCGTTACCACAAGGTCTTGTAAATTTCTATGTTGAGAGTAAATAAGAACAAAATATGAATATTGTTGAAACATCGCTACTCGTATGGCTAAACTTCACTAACGTCTTCTTTTCAATGTAGGAAAGATGGCATTTCTTATAGGGATTTCAGCCCAGATATCCAAATATTTTTTTCTGCAAAAGGCTTAGTTCAACAAAAACTCTGCAAGAGTAGCGACTTAAAAAATGAAAAAAATCATTGAGGTACAAATCCGTATTTCTTGCTTTTTCTGCAGATGTCAAATTCTAATCATTTCTGCGCCACTGGCGTAACTCGAACTATTAAAATTTCAGTATGTATTGGTAAGGCACATCCACAATTTCAAGTCACTACCTTGATTCGCTCTGAAGGTATGATGTTTTCTTCCATTTTGAATTGTTAAGACATTGTACCTTAATAGGGGAGCATTTTAGGACTCATGTTTATATGAACTTTCTGTGTTATTTTTGGATCTAATTCCTGTCCAAGGAATACATCCACTGTTTTGTGCGTCACCCTGTACTTAGTAAAAAAGAATTGTTCATGTGGAAAGGATATGGAACTCTCATACGACAATTTGAAGAGACAATAATCCAAAAAATCAGTGGGTTTGCAGTTATGTATACTAAGTGACATATAAATCCGAACACCCAGTTTAAATGGTTTTATTTTAATACACCAACTCCTCTCGAAGTGCTTCTAGAGTCTGAGGAGGACGTTGCAAATTGAGCAATCTTCTACCCATCATATCCCACACGTGCTCAATTGGGGATAAGTCGGGAGATCTTGGTGGCCATGGTAACAATGTGACATCATTATGTTGAAAGAAGTCTATTGTGACTCTTGCAACATGTGGTCGGGCATTAACTTGTTGGAAAGTGGGATCTGCCAGGGTGTCAAGATAGGGTAAAAGATGGGGTTCTAGAACTTCGTGGATATAACGCTGCGCGTTCATGTTACCTCTGATGAAGATTAAAGGTGACCTGAAACCATAAGCTATAGCACCCCAAACCATAACTCCAACAGTGTGATGAACATGTCTTTCAACAAAAAACTGTGGATTCCCCCTTTTACCACGTCGCCTTCTAACCCTGGCACGACCATCGTGCATGCCTAAACAAAATCGAGACTCGTCACTAAAGACAATACTGTTCCATTCCTGATCCCAGAGTGACCGTTGTCTGCACCACTCAAGGCGATTACGTCGGTGTTCTCGAGTTAAAGGGAGGACCCAGTGTGGCCGGTATCAAAACAAGCCAAAACTTCTCATTCGTCGGTAAACACTTCGCGTGCCAATAGGTCTTCCGTGTTCTGTAAACCATTCATTTGCAATGGACCTGGTAGTGGAGAAACGGTCCCTTAAGGCCAATAATTTTAGGCGGCGATCTTCACGGTCTGTTGTTCTACGGCGGCGTCCAGTGCCCCTTGCTCTTTGCGTACGGCCTTCTCGAAGCCATGCCTGACAACACCTAACCACACTGTCTACACTTCTTTGCACTCTAACTGCAATTGCCCGAAAAGAAAGTTCAGCTTCCCGAAGTCCCACTATACGGCCCCTATCAAACTCACTAAGTTGACGAAATCGTACAGGTCTCCGTACTCTAGGCATCGTAACCGATCGTAAAGGATGTCAAGAACCAAAATCCGCCAACAAAAACCGGAATGTCCAACTGATAAGGCTGAAAATTTTTTCACTTGTTATTTACAGTAAGATAAATACATTCACCAACTTTTATTAAAATAAAACCATTTAAACTGGGTGTTCGGATTTATATATGTCACTTAGTATATATTATGTAGTATTACTCAACATACATATAAAATAATATCACCTAACAGGACTCAATGTTAATGTTTCACTTCACCAATACCAATACTACTAATTTTAGTTGTTGTTCCAGCGCACTGCTGTACTTTCTAGAAAGAGAAAGCTACTGATGTTTATGGATTAAATCATGCGGCAAGCTGGAATTTACGTTAGTCAGTGCAGGTAGCTCAGGAAAATTGTTACTAGATTCATTTGTCATCACTCATAATAATTTGTGATCTATACTGGTGATCCTTATATTTTTTTGAGGTTCTAAGTGCTTTTATTGTAACTGTTTGATCTCACTCATTCTTCATATGTCCGTGTTGCTTTTTTTGTCAAATTTGCATAAATATTAATGACTAAGGTTATTGGCATTTCTAATATCTGTACACGGGCTTCTGGGATAAAGTAAATATCTATATTAAAGTTGATTTGAACTACCAGCATCATTCTTATATATCCACCTCCCTCGCGTATACAGGGTGTCCCAACAAAAAGGATAGAAGTTTTATGAGCAAACCTGAAGAGATATCAAAAATCTGAGTTCATGATAATCTCGATATGTTACTCGAGCATATTTCAAAATTATTGAAATATAAACAGGCTTCGCGCCATAGCAAACATATACATATTTTTAAAATAAAATACCCTATTCAATTGGATATTTGGACGGAGCTTCTGAAAACAAGAATGTTCGTACCGTGTAACATATGGTTTTGATTGTCAATTGTTTAGATATTTAGTAAAATGTCTGGAAAATTTGACGCTTCGCAGCTCTGGCATTTTTTAAGATATTTAGATAAATCCTAGTTCACAAAAGTTTTATTATTATCAATTTTAAGCTGATCTGAAAGAAATGCTGGAATATGTTTCCACTTATACAGGGTATCTCAAAACGCAAGACAATTTTCATTATGAAATTGTTGTAAAACATTCCAAGTAGGTCTGTTGATTCTCATATTATGTTTGATCTTACGTTCAGTATTTTTTCACAACTACGTTGTTTCAGCAACTTAGGTAACACGATTCCGTATTGTTTAACTCGAAGGACCACATATCACTGAACCTAGCGGATCTTAAGACAGCGATAACAGATGGCTATTTCACTCCTGCTTACAGTGGAGTACAAAAATTTAGCTATGCAATTTGTGGTCTCATAAAACTGAGTACTACACGACCTTCCGCCCTGCCATATTATTCAGCGACGAGGCAACATTTAAGAACAATGGTCTCGTTAATTATTGCCACAATATGCATTATTACGCACCAGAAAATTCGCATTTGGTACGAAAAGTGGACAATCAGAACATATGGTCACTAAATAAGTGGGCTGGCATCTTTAACGATCAAATTATTTTACCACACTATTTCTAAAAAGCACTATCAGGTGAAATGGACAATATGTTATTAGGGAACGATCTACCTCTTTTACTAGCGAATGTAAATTTAACAACTAAGAGAAATTTGTGGTACCAACATGACGGTGCCGCCCCCACCACATTAACATCGGGCGGTACGGGCCTACGGGCGCTACCCCGTTGGCGCCCTGACACTTGGACAGGGAGAGACGGACCGATCAACTGGCAGCGAGATATTACGATCTGACGTCCCCCGACTGGAGTCATAGAAGGAGAAGTTTACCAGGATAAACATTCAACATCCGAGGAAATGACACATCGCATAAGCGAGTAGTTTGAGTGGATACCTGGACAACCCCTTTTAGACGTGAAAGATAATTTCAGTTAGCCAATTTGCTTAACTATTTTGTATCGAATTGATGACGTAGCCTTCAAAAACCGTGAAAGGAATTATATATCTATCTCTATAGTAAGTAGATTAGTATTATTTCGTCAAATTGTTTACAAGAGCATTGTCAACAGAGAAACTGAGTGCTTGTGGCATCATTAATATCTCTGTTTGGGCACACCCGTATAAAAAATTCTATGTTGGAGCTTGTTATATTATTTTGTCTATGTACCTAAACAGTATATGTACATATATGACCTTCGGGTTGTTTACAAATATTAGGATTTCACTAACCTGCATGTTGGGCAGCTCACACTGGGTGTAATCGTATAGTTCTTGTCTTGCAACTTCAGTATATGCTTCAAGGTCAAATGAACGTCAAACGGAGAGGTTAACTTGTAGGAATTGTTTTTGAAGGTGGCATATTCATTGGAATACTTTCCTTGAAACCAACTGGGAAACGAGATGTATATGTATGGCAGTCTTTCTTCAAGCCATCCCGTGTGTGTCAGCCTTATGTCGCCAAATCTGAATATACGAAAGAATAGTGCTTGAAGTATATCATTTTAGGGTTATTGCTGAATTCTTATCATTTTGAAATGTTAACGCTGCGAGAAAGTCTTAGAAATCATAAAGGCGAACGTGAATGTCTTCGTTTGCGGTATTTGTGAGTTCCAAAACTCTGATGTCAGTATTCACGTAGAGTGAGAATGTGTAGGCGGTACAAAAAAAAACAAAATAGGTAAGCCAAAAGTATCTACTGAATGCAACGTATGCCAAATAGGGTTTTTGTTAGTGATGCAAACTCCGCTAATCATCTTGAAAGTAATCCGTAGATACTTTCTAAAAAGCTACTAACCTCATACCATGATCGCTCAAAAAGATAACGATACTATTCTCGGTGACGCCGCCATTAGTCAGTTCCTCCAGGAAATTCTTCACCTTGGCGTCCATACCAGTAGGAGTATTCAAACGGTTGTGACTGAAGGAGTTCATCCAAAAGAATCCAAAATTTGGGTATCCTTTGAAAGTGAATGCAAAGTCCTTGGCCAAGTTCATTATTCTTTGTCCAGCTGTTTCAGGGCCTGTGCAGTAGGTCATGCTGTCTTTCATCACTTTGGTCAACCTTTCGGTGGCTAGCACGTAAGGTCGGAAGTAGTAATCAGTAGGTGGTGTTTTGAACCCTTTCTTCCGGTAGTTGAAGGTGTTTAGTGTAACTTCATCTTCCCCATATGCCGTGATATAGCCTGAAATTATAACAGTTTGCCATTTTAGATGATTGCTTGCAGAGTTAGTCTATCTTTTTTTTTTGTTGTTTTGCCGAGTTTCGTACCCGCTTGTCGGTTGGAGTTTTGGATTGGACGCAGGTCTATCATTGGAACTAACAGCACTCAAATTATGAATCAACCTATTATACCAACCGACTTATGCTTTGATACGAGGAGGTGTTCTCTGAAGTAAGTAACAGATATATCTGTTGGCACCAGTTCAGGACACGTGTTTTTTATAATTGAGCTTTGAGCCACCACGAAGATCTGGAGTCTAAATACCTGTGGGCGTTGTAAGACTATGAGAGTGTTATGGTCTAACAAGGCTGAATTTGGACAGGTTTGGTATTCGTTAGTAATTTTGAATCACTACAGGTACAATACATTTCTATTATTTATTGACAACCGTTTCCTCAATATATCCGTCGCTCCGTAAAAAAATATTTTGTCTGATCTGCCTAAACAGTATGTAAACAGTGCTTTTGAAAAAGGCCCATCCGTATTTATAGTCAACGCCAAACAAAGTAGCGTGCACGTCATCAAGGTGGGTGTGTTGAAAAATTTACATTGTTGCCAAACTTTTTGTAAAATAATAAAATTTATTATTTACATATCTAGGTTTATAAGCAATATTAACCTCAAATGAAAACAAAAATAATAGTATAATAAAATTATAGATCTGTACTTGCATAATCATTAAGTATGACAATTATTGATCAGATGACACTATGAAACTACCATATTTAATTGATAGCTTAAAGGTACTGAATAAAAATCCAAATGGGGTCCTCCAAATTTTATGCATGGTATTTATTTTACAGAATTCATACAGAAAAATGCATTCTGAAATTAGGTAAGCTACTGGTGTAAGCTTTTTCTGTACAATAAAGTTAGTCGGAGTTTCTTTCTTCAGCGCTGTCTGAATCTGAATCTTCATCACTCTCAAAGTTGATTATTAAAGGTTCGATGTCTGGTCGATCAAAAATTCGTTCTCTCTCATACCATTTAAAAATTTCTTGCTCAGTATGCCGAACACTATTTTTCCACATGTCTGGGGTAACCGTTTGTAGAGCCACATATCCAAACAGTCTTTTTCACTGTTACCATCTCTACCAATATGTCTGTTATAGTAACCTTTTGCTATGCCCCAAATTAACTCAATAGGGTTAAATATACAATGGTAAGGAGGCAGACGAAGAACTTTGTGCCCATGTTGTTCCGCCAATTCATCAATCACGTATATTTTAGGTGGTTTGTTTCTAAAAAAGCAGTTATTTTAAGAATAGGAATAAACAAAAGAAATATAAACTGTCGACCAAAATATATATATAATTAAGAAGTATTATGTACCGAGCAACAATACTCAATAGCTCTGTTTTAAACATTGTGTTTAAAAATGGTATGTTTTGATTTGTCAACCAGTCTTGGATATTTTTTTTTGTCCATGCATTGTTGGGCACTTTGTTCAATATCATGCTGTGATAAGGGGCGTTATCCAGTATAATCATAGATGGACTCTCCAATTTTTCTAATAACTGATGTTGAAACCATTTCAAAAAATTGTCCTGGTTCATCTCTCCATGGTAATCGCTCAATTTTGTTTTCGAAGAAAATATCGCTTCACTACCCTCAATAAACCCATTTTCATTTCCAGCATGTAATATAATGTATCTAAAATATATTAGTTTTAAATTGTATAGTGCAAATTGTGTAAAAGTACATACCTTTTACCATCTGTTTTAATAGCTTTCACGCTTTTTTGGTTTCCATTTTGCCAAGAGCGACCTATGGTCCCATTTTGAAATATCCAAGTTTCATCGAGGAAGACAAACTGGTATAAGGCCTCAACCTTGGCTTGATTGTATTGCCTTAGAAATTCCACCCTTTTCAAAGCTATACTTGGTAGTTCCATGAGCCCTCGTCGCGGATTGTCCTTAAGCCACTTAAATCCAAGATCTCTAAGCAACCGCCTTAAAGACGTGGCACTACCATCAAATAATGCCCTATCTCTTAATCGAGACCATAAAGTTTGTATCGTAACTTGTTCTTCTGAAACCATGTGTAATATGACATTATAATTTAGTTAACAAATTAATGCAAATTTCTGATAAGTTATTATAATAAGATCTTACTTTTGTGATACATATTATAGATCACTTCTCGAATGGCACTTGTATCCAATGTCGCTGTGTTGGTTACACGTTTAATATAACTCGGCTTTTTCTTGGGCAATTCTAAATTTGCATCACTTTTCACACCCTCGGAAATACGACTAACTGTCCTTAAACTAATTTTTAAAGCAGCAGCAACACGCTACAAAAAATGAAATAAAATTTCACTATTATTAATATACATTACATATAATTATTAGTAACCTACCTCTTGAACAGCATTTAAAGGCAACAAAGGCCCGTTGTTGTCCCTTTCTTGCTCAAAGTAGTGCATTAACGAGGCCACGAGTTCCTTACACCGACTATTTAACTGTTTGGGCATCTTTATATACCAAAATTGCCTTTATCTACTCGTAAAATGAATAATTTTGTTTTGAAACAAACAGTTGTTGATTTACAGTATGCGGGGCCAAAGGATTTATAAAGATTTGAAATGCCACAAATTGATTCAGTGTCAAAATTAATACAAATGTCAGTTCCCAGTTTAAATAAGTTTCAAGGTGACAATGTGTCAACGCTGCGAAATCGGTTTAGTGCGTTTACATGTCGATAAGTGATTGGAGCGTTTGCAAAACATTTTATTTCGCATAATGCGTCTAAATTTATCAGAAAGCAACTTATGTGATATTTTAATAACAATGTTTATATGACTATTAACCATAATAAGAGAGTAATGACCATTTTACAATTTATATATCACATTAATATGAAACTGCAATAGAGCAATTGTTTGTGATAGAAACCTAGGCATTAGGTCGGGGAATTTTTATCGTGATGACGTGCACGCCACTTTGTTTGGCGTTGACTATATTTTATGAACAGCAGGGGTATTACGTAAGTTGAAAGTTGACATTATGTCGATATTTTTTGACACTATGTAGGTTTTCCTACGAGATGTCAAGTAGGAACTAGCTGTCTATCATTTCGTGCTCACTTGTAGCAGAATGAACTAATTGCTCACCACCAGCTATCTAGTCAACAAGTTGACATTTTGTCGGTTTTTTGAAATTATATAGGTTTTTACGTAATAACTCTGGCTAAGCACCATCTTGAAGCATTTATCGATGGTTTAATATAAATTTACTACCTATCTTTCTAAATGAGGAACTGGCGAGCTGCCAAACTGGAGCTTTTTTGTCATTGAACACATTAATCTTTTTATTTTGGAAAATCTGTGTGATTATCAATAAAATACAAGACGGTTGAAAAAGCTGGATTTTAACAATTTCTCTAAATGGGTTTTATATACCTGTTTTTTATTTACTTTATCAATTTGTTGATGCTTAATACACTCGCGTGCTTACAGAGGTCAAAGTGGGAGTACCAAAGTACAGTATACAATGTACCTGCTTGTATATCACAAAACAACAAAAATTGTTGGAAAGAATAACATTAACAAGATACATTTGATATGCATAACACTACATGGTGTTTCAAATTCGACCCTCACCACTGGTAACTCAGAAAAAAGAAATACGAAGTCGCTTATAAGGGGACTGGGTTGCGTATTTAAATAATCAACAAAATGCCGCTTAGAAAGTTTCGAAATTCAAAGTACTCTCGAAGACAGCCGAAAAAAAATTAATCTTCCCAAAATTGTTTTAATCTTTCCCTAACCCTATTTGTAGTGGGCTGTCAAAATTAATTGCACATTAACATCGCCACTCATTATCCTCTACAAGAAGGTATAACTATAATTTCAATATGACGTTTCGTCTCTGTCCTCCAGCATCAACTTCATTTTTTTTTATGAGCCTAATACTGGAATTTTGCAGAAATGAATACAGTTTTTCAATCTGATTCCAAAAATGTATAGTACGTTATACATTGACAAACCATAGTAATTTTAAAAAAGCAGAATTTCCTTGGTGGGCCTTGAAATTATCAGTCATTTGTTCCGCATACCTGCCAGATTTATCCCAAAAGTACTTTGAGGTTTCCCTAACTTTATCTCAAATAGGATTTCAGAATAAGTTCCATGTTGTCAATGTTACTTATTCTCCTCTACAATATGGCGTTGTCAAGCTTTCAATTCGACATTTCTTCTATCGACTTCCACCACCTTATTTGCTTACTTTGTTTTTTCATATGGAGACTATATTGGCATTTTGAACATTTAAATGGACCATTCAGTCAGCTGGCCTACTAAGGAACTTCTGTTATCTGGAATAACTAACGTTTGGCAATGTCAATGATTACATTTTTTTAAATCAGAGTCAAAAACGGCGTCCATAAGAAAAATAAAGTTCATGCTGGAGGACAAGTAGATGAGAAAAAGTGGCAATGGTAACATGTGATTTATTTTGGAATCCCATCTCAAATGAAGCCGAGAAAGAGTAAAAGTGATTTTGGGATAAAAACAAATGACTGCAGATGATTTCAACGCCTCCTTAGGAAACTATGCTTTTGCTGAAATAACTATAAGGTTTGCCGACATCAGTGTATGACATATTATACATTTATGGAATCAAAATTGAAAGCTCTATTCATCTGTACAATACGGCTTCTATAAGTTAAATTAAAGTTGGGGCTGGAGAACAAGAGATGAAACGTTATATTGAAGTTCTAATTATACCATCTTGTAGAGGAGAAAAAGTGACAATTTTAATGTGCAATTTATTTTAAAGTTCCACTACAAATACAGTCAGGAAAATATTAGAGCGACTTTGGGAAAATTCTGTTTTTTCGTCTCTCTTCGGAAGTAGTTTGGATTTCAAAGCTTTAGAAGCGACATTTTATTGATTACTTCAATACGCAACTTTGCCCTCATATAAGCGACTTCGTATTTCTTACAGTTACCGAGATCCCAATGGTGATGGTAGAATTTGAAGCACCCTGTATATAGCACTTTGATGAATAATTATATGAAGTGTCTGGTCAATCAAATCAAGTAGTCGTGATTTCATAATCAGGTATCATAAAATACGCATACGGAGCTTTAAAATGCAAAATGAGGTACCACATGTCCTCATATTCGATTTGAAAACTTGTTACAAGGTGGTGCCAGCAACCATATTAATACATTTAACTACCAAATATACGCTAAAATTCATGCATCAATCTTAACGTCCTGAGTTTGAGCTTGCTAACTCGAAGGGTTCAAAAAATGACTAGAGAGACCTTTTTGAAAAATCGTTTTATATTGGTGCCATATACTGGTGTACTTTTCTCTGGATTATACAAAATACCATACCTGCTTTTCTATAGTCGTACCATACCATCGGACAAGCATCTAACTTCCCAACAGTAAACGGATCACAGATATTGTAGGACATCGAATTATTGAACCCCGTCAGTATGCACATCAAATTGGGAAAAGTATTATCATCCATCTTGTTGTACCCCATCAACGGTACCCAGTCATTGTCTCTCAAGAACCTGTAGGTTTTTGGCATCGCTCTGATGAGGTTCAACCGTGAAATGCTATCTATACCGATGAACAAAATGCTTAACGGTTTTGTATTATTGTCAAAGTTATCTATTTTCTTCTGGACGTCTTCGCTTATTGTGATTGCAATGTGTGCGTTCTCGTATACTTGTTTGTGAGACGATTTCTCTGTGCATTTCACTACTATTGGGTCATGGTGGATGGTCACATTGTTCTCGAAGCGCTGGCAAGAAGAGACACTAGAACAAGACACACAATTTAATGGGGAAATCTTAGTTGAAGTATTTAAAAATACTAAACAAGTGAAACGATTAGATATCAATGTTTATTTGATTAGTATATTGCGGGGTTGTGTGACACCTCATTCTGGAGCACCTTTTGATTACTTTGTAAGTCTGTGTATTGAAATCACTTTCATTCAAAAGCTGTGCATTTTGTGCCCTTGTAAATCAACAATCAATTACAATTCTGCTATTGGAAATGCCTATCCATCATGTAATAAAATATGAAATACTTCATTCAAAAAAAAGTCAAGCGCTTTCTTCAGCTAATTGCCTCATATTTTATTACACAGTCAGATAGATAATAATAATAATAATAATAATAATAATAAATGTCTTTATTAATCAGCATACATCAGTGAGGCGAAGTTTAGCCAAATGGCTACTCTTACACTTAACCTCACTGTGTACGACAGAGTAACACAGTTAAACTCGATACACAAACAAACAATAGTAATAATAAGAAAAAGAAACAAATGCACACTTGAACTATTTATATAATAATAATAATAATAAAGTGTCATAAAAATAAAACAAACCAACAACTCAAACACTGAGAGACGATTGCATCTCCAATAGCTGTTTTCCAACTGATTTCTTAAAAGAGAGTAAACTTTCTTGTTTGTTAGCCGCACTGACTGAATTGTAAAGCTCAACAGCATTATACGTGAAATATCTCTGATATAATGAGGTGTAGTGAAGAGGAATATTGAACTGTTCATCATGACGTAACCTTCTTGAAATTAAATTCCTACGCGGAACTAACTTATTTGCAAGGTAAATAGGTCTCTTGGTAACGACTGTTTTATGTACAAAAACCAACATATGAAACTTGAAAAGATTGTTGAGCTTCAGCCACCCCAGCTCACAGATCTTGGATGTAACATGGCAAGATCCTTCTATAAAAGACGGCGTCATGCATGTCGGTTCTGTACTTCCCACGCAACGTTGCCATCAGTTCATAAAGGATAGATATTTGGTACGAGTTAGCCCTTCTGAGAGATAAGTTAGCTACGAACATGTATAACAAAAAATTGAATGACCTTCCTACTTCCCCTGAAAGAAATTCCTGCAGGTGCATAAGATCGATGACCAATCCCGCGTGAATGACGATACTGGCCTTCACCATGCACAGTCCGAAACCGATTGCCGGCTGTGATGTACGACGCGTGTCCATCGGGGGACCACATCTCACATATCGGTATACGACTGTTGGAGATATTTAGTTTTAAGGGTAAATGTATCTATGATGAGTGGAATATTTCTGAAAGGTGCGTGAAATCAGTGGGGTTAGAGGAGCATAGATATAATCATAAAATTTACAGATACCCTCCTTTACCTCCTGCAAACCCTATCTCTCATGTTTTAACCGCTACAAAGTTTTTCGGTAAAGTGATTCATCAGGATCCTCTGAAACGTCAAAAAACGAAGTTTAAGCGATTAGTTTTTTCCGTTTTTGGCGCTTTCCCCCGCGGATACTGAACAGATCTTAAAACACTCCATAGCCTCTTTATTTTTGGCATAGTAGTAACATTGTGTGAAAATTTCATTAAAATCCGAGCGGTACTTCTCAAGTTATAGGCGGTTATAGGATTATCGGACAGACAGACGGAAACAAGGAACATGGTTTTTTGTGATCTCTATTACAATATGTCCCCGCCAGTTGGCGTTGAGAGTAAAAGAAGATTAATGATTCATTTTTGGGTCATTATATTTTAGCCGCTTCAAATTTTTACGTTGAAATGTACTCATGCGTCAGTTTCATCGTCCCGAATCTCGGCTTGCTAACTCAAGTTGCTCAAAAAATAAGCTTTCTGAAAAACCGTATATTTTTTATTACATACGCTTTGAAATTTACAGACACCTAAGGAGCTCGCAAAACAATAATATTTGTGTTGGAATCACGTTTTTTCAAATGCTACATCTGCAACCACATTACTATAGGAGCTAAGCCTCTTTGTATTTATTCTGGACTAAATATCCGGATTTTCAATATTTTTGTGCAAAAACCACTGACAGAATGTTAGTCTGCGAGGATAGTCCTCTGGTAACAAGGCCTGCACTCGTTATACATGGTAGGGATAAAGCAAATTTTCCCGTAGGATTCTATGGACTATGGTATGCGATAGTCCTAGGCGGCGGCCTAATTCCCGAGGGCTGATATCTGCATTGATTTCCACGATATTCAAAATTTGTTCCTCCTGCTCTACAGTAACCTGTTTTTCACGAGTGCGAATATTATTGGGCTGAACACTTCCTGTATCTCGAAGTCTTTGGTACACTTGCACAAATGTCCTTCTGTCTGGGTGTACCCGTTGGCGAAATCTGTCACGATCAATTTGAACTGCAAGATTTGAATTCTGTCGAGCTTCACCGTAAACTAACAACATGTCGGCGAACTCTTGATTCGAGAACATTGTAAATCGACACGACGACGTACGCGAACAAAAACATACTAACCACTGTTACCGTTTGCGATCGATTGCCGGTTCGACAAGAGTGATGATAACCGACGCGCTGTTGTCATGTGTATTTTAAATATTTAATTTAATGAAACTTACTTACTTACTGACTACAAGTTTTGGCTTAACTTAGAAAAACTTAATGCCATTTATTTGATAATTACCCAATTTAAAGACGTTTTAGATTAGATTTCAAAAATTACTAAGATTGTGGTGATTCTGGTCGATATAAAGCACTTAAAGTTGTAAACTATAAAGCCATTTAGACAAAAATCTATCGACTTTTAGACCATGGGTCATATAAACTTTTTGACTTGTTTTGACCCCCTCCCCCCTATTACCCATTTCAATAATGACTACCATAACGTTTGCACCCTGTATAGTCATCTGTATTTGGCGGCATCAGATACTTGCAATGGAGAAATTGCCCGACTGTAGCTTCTGATTTAGATATTCTGTGATACTAGTATACTGAGAGGCAGCGGTATGGGTCCAGACTATAATTTTTAAATATATGATTATATTGTGGATCAGCCAGGCATGTGGAAGACGGTTTTGAGTCATAGCATAGGTCCTTAAAATGATTTATCTGGAAAGGCTACAAGGTTCAGCGTTCGTCTAGTTCGGCGATCACGGGGCAGATTTTGGAGGAATTTTTTCATCTTTATCTTCAGCAGTGATGGCGGAGACAAGTAACAAGCAAACTAGACCTGAACTGGCTTAGTTTTTGTGAATTTTTTACAAATGAAACTTCAAAACGTGATGAAGTATCATGAAAAACAGATGAATGTGATAACTTAAGCTTAGCTGTCTTACCTGATGCCTCCATCAGGATTGGAGATATTGTGCTTTCTGGTAACGTTGGAATAACAACACTTCACGCCTTTAGATGAATAAGATGGAGCTACTTCATGGTCTATGTGGAGGGTAGCAATATTGTCATTTTTAGTAACGTAGGTTAACAGGTCATGTTTTCTACAGGACTTGTATTTTTCTGGGTGGAAATATTTTTTGGCTTCTCTGCTGAATGGGTCTAGGTCGACTATCTTGCATTTTTCACTAGATATCAGGAACTTCACCTCTAAAAAGGAGTTTTTAATCCTCTAATGCTTATCTAGGTGTCGCTCTTTGGCGCGTAAGTGACAGGTTACAGCGACTGTAACCTAGCCTGAGCCTGATTCGCGAGACTAGTGACATAGCACTGATACAGAAAAGTCACTGAAATAGTAAAATGCTTAGATGTATAACTAAGCAAGCAGTGAAAAATAATAAGGGGCATAACGCACGTTATTCATAGTTATTGCTTAACGTACTTTTTTATATATGAACTGGAATATTTCACACTGAATGTGTGGCAACGGTGAATTTTTTGAGCTAATACCACTAGTCTCACGAATCGATCACAGGCTTCATTAGGGTTGCTGTGCCCTATCTTTATAGAGACACGGAACAGCACTTCAACATTAGAGGAGTATTCTTATACTTAAATTTCGGACTCCAGGTCCGCTGGATGAATTTTTGAGACTGTTAGTGAAGTGCGTTTCCTAATAGTTTTGTGCGCTTTTGAATTTCAATTGTTTTAGGTTTTTATTAATTTCATTTATTTATCTATATGATTATTTCGGGTAAGGATATAGGTACCCACTGTTATATCTCACCAAACCAGACAAAAAAGTTCATATCAACGTAGGTACGTATTTTACGGCTTCAAGTACATTTCTTCTAATATTGATATTTTTAGTTACTCTTAAATTACTTGAGTGATTTAGATAAAGCTCTGTGAATCGACAGTGGGTACTAAGGGACTATCTGTACTAGTTGTAACCATTTAAATTACCCCAAGGGAGGCGCTATCGAGTTTTAGGGACTTAAGACAAACAAAGACTCCTGCTTGCCAATCAGTCAGTAATTCAGAGTCTGTGGCTATAGAAATCGACCGAATAGAAAAAAAATGAACTGTAAGGTACTTTCTGGTTTCATAAACAAGAATAGAACTCGCAGAATGAAGTCAAGAATAGTAAATGTGCTTTAATCAAAAACTGTCGATTTTCTTGTCTACCTCATCCCCGCATGAATAAATTTAGGGTGACCTAGGAGTGTCCCATATTTCTGTTTAATTCTGGTAGCTTTATCAGTTGGCAACTTTTTCTAGTTGCAAATCCTATACTTTTTTGCAAACGACAAATTATTTTTCGGTCTGAAGCTTGCTTTGTTAAACCCCGAGAAAATTTAATAACGCCACCTCTGGGGTAATTGAGTTGTGTATAATCAAGACATATTGATACACTCAATACCTATTGTCGACTCACAGAGCTTTATCTAATTTACTCATGTAATCTGAGCGAAATGGATAATATATAAATTAAAAGGAACAAATTTTTTATATCGGTTCAACCACTAGCTGGTAAGTAGAAAATTAAGCTTTGTAAAATTAATAAAACAATTTAAAATCAAGAATGGCCAATCGATAGGTAAACCTTCTGATATATAGTATCGTAAAGAAATTCCACTAAGAATCTCAAAAATCCATTCAGTGGACCTCGGTTCCGAGGTTATTATGTTTTTAGATCCAAGTAAACTGCCTATTTTAATCTAGACACCGTCTGTAACTTGTACTCTGTATCAGAGTGCCAAATTCCGTAAGAATTAATCCGAAAGCTTACTACCAGGAACGGGTGCTTTGGGCTGGACCGTGTTGGAATGATCATTCCTAAAGATCTTCCTGAGAAATGTCTCAGAAATTACATCAGATATTGGTGGTCAATTCAACCTCGGCTACAGAAGTTAATAAGGGCTTAATATTTACCATGTAGTTCTCATCAATTACAAGCTAGACAGATTTGATGTATATTTCTTCTAAAGCCGACCGTTCAGTATCCTACATGAAAAGCATGTTTTCAAAACGACAGCATTGCACCTCTAGAGCAACAAAGAAAACAAAACACTCGCTAGCAGTTGCGGCAGAGCCGACGATGGAACGCTTCCAAGTTAACAGAATGTTGAATGCCATCCTATGATACGTAACGTATGTCCTAAAAGTTTTAGCACAAGATTCATTGGCTTTAATTTAAACAAACACAAAATAATATCAGGTTGCCTTTGAAAACAGAAGTTTGTTTACTTACTTTACTGTCAGTTGACATTGATTTACTCTGAAGTTTTCGCTTTAGGATGTATACATTAGAAATATGAAAAAGTATCTACAAGTTTTTTAGGCGGTACCCAAAGCTGGAATTTGTCGAATATTCCAGAATGAAAACATTTCACGCAGAACCATTCATCGAACAATTGCGGAGTGCGAGCAGGGAATACCATGTCTGAATCTCCCAGAAAGTGGAATACCAGGTGCGTTTACTCGACAGAGGTCAGAGAGATTGGTGGGAAGAGCAAAAAGTCAGGCAGGTTGGAATCTCAAGAAGGAGAATGGCTCGTTAATACAGATATTCTAAAAGTACGATATCGTTGGAATTGAGGAATGGTCTCAAATATCGAAAGAGCCTTAAGTGACCCAAATACTCGCAAGCGCAACTCCTTGGTATACCAAGATGCTGACAGACCTTATACAGACAATGTAGACAATGTTAGATAAAACGTAAAGCGAAATTTGCAGATAAAATCCTTGTTTGGTGCGCAGTTTCTAACAGGGGTAAATCCCAACCTTTTGTAAGAAGAGTGAGGGGTGAAGCTTTGAATAGTCAGAGCTATATTGATAACTGCCTTTCTAAATTGCTTCAGTTTGTCCACGAACATCATGCTAATAACCATATCATGTTGTGGCCAGACCAAGCATCATATCATTACTCAAGAGATACCCAACACTGGATTCGATAATACGGCATACCTCTTTATTTCCAAAAACGATAATCCTCCGCAGGCTCGTCCAATAGAGGATTTTTGGGCTTTACTAGCTAGGAAGGTTTGTCATGAAAGGTTAAAAGCCCAAGATGAAGAACAATTAAGACGGCGGGTTTACCAGAAACTGAGAGATATTCGAAAAAAGTTGCGTCTGGTAGAGCAGAATGGGCCACCCCACATAATTCGATAGTACAATTTAATTAAGTATTGAGTTGTAATTTATGAGAACTAGTTAATGTTCAAATAAATTTCTTCATTAAGAAAAAACTCCGATAAATATTTAGTGCCAAAACTTTTAGAACATACTTTATTATACTTTATATGCACGAACCCTTACGGATCTTACAGCTGTAATGGAAAAAGTTGCTGTGGTTATAGAGAAATATTGCGTTCAGTTAAGCGGAAGCTACTTTCGCGGTTCTCGAAACGTTGCAAAGCACTACTTTGCGCTCTTTATACGCATAACCATTTGAATCAAATCGACTATTGGCTTCATCGCCCTATTCCTCAAATTACCTTCACCTTAATATAGTCCATAATTCGTACATCCAAATAACACCACTACTGGTCCAGAGCCAAATCAGATTAGATTAAAAGGATTGAATTGCCGTAAACCTGTCAGACTTGCCAGACATACTAATGTCTGGTCTGGCAAGATAGCTCTTGTTCCATCTTAATGACTCAACGGCCTTGTAGATGAGAAAATGGCGTCAAATAGGGTGACTCTCCACTTGCCACGCAACGCCGTTATCAGTTCATAAAGGATTATGTTCAGCACAAACTAGACCTTCTGAGAAAATAGTCAAGTCAAACAGGTTCATACAATTAGTCCATCGACATTCATTCCCTGCCCTACCGGTAGTGCATTCGCCTCTCACCGATACTTCAGGGCTAGTGTAGAGATAAATCTATAGTCTGTGAAAGATGTCTAATAGGTGCGTATGATCGTACTAATATCAAAAAATTGACCCACCACACCCCCAAGTCTTTATACACCAAAAAGGTTTTTTTCAAAAATGATCAGGATTCTCTGAAACGACGAAAAACGAAGTTTGGGCGAATTTTACTTTTTTGCTTTAGACCTGTATCTCAACCGTCGCTGAACTGATTTTTGAAAACTACAAAGCTTTTACGTCCTTAGTAATAGAAGTAATATTTTGTAAGAGTTTCTGCAAAATCCGAGCGGTACTTCTCATGTTATAGGCGGTTATAGGATTAGCAGACAGACCGACAGACGGACTGACGTAAATTAGTGAAATGGTTTTCAGTAATGTAAATGTCATACAACATCCAAAAAACATAATCTCATTTTCGAAATATTTTGCTATTACAATACTTCCCCGCTAGTAGGGGTGGAATGTACAAATTACAGTAGGCAGTTTGGATAATTTATATTTAGTTTGATCACATATGTATGTAAAAAATTGGATAAGACAGCCCCAGGTTTCTTTAATGGAGGTAGCTGGTAGGTTTTTAGTAATGTAAATGTCATACAACATCCAAAAAACATAATCTCATTTTCGAAATATTTTGCGATTACAATACTTCCCCGCTAGTAGGGGTGGAATGTACAAATTACAGTAGGCAGTTTGGATAATTTATATTTAGTTTGATCACATATGTATGTAAAAAATTGGATAAGACAGCCCCAGGCTTCTTTATTGGAGGTAGCTTCTTTTTTATCTAATATTGCCTGAGATGATCCTGGGACCCGCCCATCTTACACTTTCTGGGTTTGAATTATTAAGCCTTAATTTAGCCCATTATGTCGTATGAGTATTGAAGTGCTGGCACTAATAACAACATAAAGCTTTGTCAGTACAGCAACCACAGGAAAAGTTTCGGATATTACCTCAGCATTGATAATCACTAAGCTCAAGTAAACTGGAGGTTGGTACGTCAGGAAAGCAAGGTAGTAAAAGCAAGAACTTTATATCTTTTTTCATGGTACAAAAGATTACCTTTGCCTTTGCGTACGATTACATGCGGTTGTGTGCTAGTGAGTGGTTTACTAGTGGTTGTGACATTCTGTGTTGCAGTTGATGCTGTGGTGGTGGTACTACTTGTGAGAGAAACTGGTTCTAAACGTGCTGCCAATTCAGTTGCTTTGTTCTTTTCTAGAAAATTATTGATAATTAAGTAATATTTTGTGAGATCCAATTTTGGTACGATTGAGAAATACTGAGAAACAATTTAACATTCTTTACTAGTTTTCTAATATATCTAGACTTGCCTCTTATTTCTTCTTCGATTATAATATTCTCTGTTGGTTGGATTCCTACGGCTTTGCATTTTAAGAAGTTGAAGTCGTTGTAGACCAGAGTGAGCATTATACAGCAAATCAGGAACAAGACAAAAATGAACTTACTTCCTATCAACGCTCCCTGGTGCATTCTTACGTCTGAAAATAATAAAATATGCCCTTTTGTGAAAAATATGCATTCTGCCTTTAGTTAAACGGAATGTTAAGCTTTTATTGAAATAATATGAAACAAAGGCCATGCAAGGTGAGAAACATTTTTCTTGTTAAAATCTCTTGCACATTTCTGGAGCGACACAATAGCAAGTGGTATTCTAAAAAAATAGATACCTAAAGAACTTGTCTACTGTCTTAAAGTGATATACTTGAGGAATGTATAAAAGCAAGGTTTCTATAGCATCTTGACCTAGGATCTTCGAACATGTAGTATGTTACTTGAAACAGATTAAGGCAATTAACAAATAGGTATAAAATACGAAATACAATCAACGAAACCTGGACATTCAGTCAATCAGTAGAGGAAAGTACCCTAATATGAGGTAGGCTCCTAATATGAGACCCCCTCGTATTTTCAAGAATGTAAGTCGCCATCTGACGGTTCCTCCAGCAAAGTCTTAGAATGAACGCAAACCTCTTTCCGCAATCCTATTTTCGAGGTTCTGTGGATCGGTTAGCTATCTGTGTCGCATTTCGTCTTCTCGTGGGTCGTGAATGTTTTAAAGTGTCACGTTGTAAGCGAGTTTTGAGTCAACTTACTACGAAGTTAGAGGTATGTTTTTCATGGATTCCATAACGCATGTCTTGTACTTTATTTTTAATTTATGGAATAGAGTAGATCGGCTTTTTTTGCTAAAAAAAGTATTTGTCTATTTTTTAAATCATGTGATCCTAATACACGATAGCATGGGGCTCCTTATATGAAATGTATCTCATATAAGGAACCCCATGCATTTTCTAAAATATTCTTGCAAAATGAAACTTGTTCAAGATATGCCTGAACAAAGTAAGAAAAGAAAGCAGTTGAGTAAAACACAACACAAATGATCAGGGTGGTGGAAGCTGTAACAGACAAAGAAATGGGATACCAAAAGGCTTCTAAACTATATGAAGTTCCAAAAGGTAAAAACGAATTTGCATTTCTAGTAATTCTAAAATTACGTTTTCTTTTTTACATTTAAGGAACACTTGAAAGGTATGTGAAAGATGGTAGAAATCCAGAAGAGCTTGTCAATGTAAAGCTAGGTCGAAAACAGGCTCTCCCTTTGGAGAAAAACTTTTGGCAAATTACTGTCTAGAAATGGAACAAAAATTCTATGGATTGAGAAGAAGAGATGCAAAGTATATGGCATATCTCAGCTAGCAATACGAAACGGGCCAGCTCATCCCTTTAGTAAAATATAAGGAAGCGCCGGAAAAAGATGGCTCAAAGGTTTATTATCCAGGCGCTCACAGTTATCTATAGGGACTCCTCAAGCTCTATCTTCAGCGAGGGCGAAAGGTTTTAATGCCGAAAGTGTCGGTGAGTTTTTCAGCATTTTCGAAAAAGAGATGGAACAAGTTAATTATTCGCCACACTGACTTTTTAGTGTAGACGTAACTGGGACAACTGTTGTGCAACATAAACAAAGAAAAATTATTGACTTAAAGGAAAAACACAAGTTTGCACAGTAACCTAGCTTGAGAGAGGAAAACTTCTGACTGTTGTGACCTGCATGAAAGCTGTTGACATTCGATCCTCCCATAATTGTGTTCCCAAGGAAAAACATGTCAGAACATTTAATGAATGGTGCACCAGCAGGATCTATTTGGGCTTGTCACCCGTCTATATGGATCCAGACAGATATTTTTTCACATTTCATAAACTTTGTCAAACCAACTAAGCACGATCCCGTTTGTTTGGTTCTTGATGGCCATTACTCCCACACGAGGAACATGGAGGTAATAGAAATAGCTAGGCAGAATCACGTTTCCATAGTTTGCCTACCCCCTCATGCAACGCATACAATGCAGCCCCTCGATGTGGGTTTTATGGCACCACTAAAAAACTATTATACACAGGAAATAGAAACCTTCCTTAGAAATAATCCTGATAAGATAGTAACAAACAACGAAATCTGTTTTCTCTTCGGAAAGACCTACAATAGAGCTGTCACAATGGAAGCATCCATTAACTCGTTTAGAAAGACTGGATCTTTCCCTTGCAATAGAAACATTTTCAAAGGCACCGATTTTACGGAAAGGCAACTAGATCAAAGCATCGAACAAGGCGAAAATGTGGAGGTAAATAATGAAAGAAATAATAACCACAGAACATCCATTCAATACCATCAACTTCTGGAACTAGCACGAGTCTGTCTCGACGTAGAATTGGATGTTGATTTCAGTGATATGGATGAAGATGACGCAAAATGCTATTTTTGCTCTGGAAAATATTCTGAGGACACAAGGGGAGAAACCTGGGCCCAATGTTTTGTTTGCTTCCGTTGGGCTCATGAAGATTGTGGCGAAACTGAAGGAAAATCCTTCACAGGTCCACTTTGTGAAGGGAAAGAAGGAAAAAGAAAACTAATTTTCGAATAAATAGTTCTTAAACAGTTTTTGTAAATTACTTGGTATATTTTCAATACTTATTATATTCCATTATGTTGATACTCTTTCAGAGTAGAATAATGTTTTATTTTACAATAAAACTTATGAAATATGAGTTTTTTTATTTGGAACCTAATATGAGACAGTCTTATATTACGAAACCCGGACGTCTCATATTAGGACCCCAAATTGTAAGTTGAAAAAAAGAATACTTTTTACTTTTCTCCATTTTTTATAAAGCCTCTTTATTTTGCTTTCTCTAAATTATACGGACGTATAACTACAGTTAACGTAGAATGTGTTCTACTAAATTTGATTATTATGACATGAAAGGTACATTAGATAATTCAAAGAATAAAAAAGGTGTCTCATATTAGGGTACCTTCCTCTACATAAAATAGTTGAAAAATTACTGATAATCGAAATAATAGCTAACATGTTTGACACATTTTCCAAGGTTACATTAAACGAACTGAAAGAAAATTTATGAATGTATATAGAATCATACGAGAACCTGTAGCTAACACAGATCCACAACACAATGTATAAAGAAACAAGGTATGCTTAATAATGCCCTCAATGGTTATTTTTTGTTTCATAGTGACTGGGAAGCGACAGCTTTCTTGAGGGTCACTCACGGGATTTTTTCAGATGAAGTAATTTTCGTGTACCTACTATCAAAGTTGTCACCTAGTTGACAGTGATTGTTGGCAAAATGCATTAATAAGGGTTTCTTGTATTTATTTAGAACAACGAAAAATCACCTGCAATTCAGAGGGTACAATAACTCAGTTCAGTTTCTGTGATGAACAACAGTTGAAAGGCCCGACATAGATTCTCAAAAGACACAGTAAGAGACAACATAGCCCCCATTAATTCATGACGAGTTAAAGAAGCCTACTGGTAGAGTATTATTAGCTCTATCAATAGAATAGTTAATTGCTGCAATCCGAAGACGAAGCTGAAGATGAAGACGACATAATGAATGATAAGTTAGATGGCGTCTATTTTCGCCGTGTGATCATAACTACAAATTTTGGAGATAATTAGATATACATTACATATTATAATAAATTTTTCGATTACACCTATGGCGTTGAAAGCTCTATTCCTTATTTTGCATTCATGCATAAAAACAAATAAGGAACAAGAAAATGTAGTACAGTAAGGATAACCATTGACTAAAATGTTAGTCAATGCTTTATCTCTATGATTAACATATCCAAGCTGCTGTAACCAAAAATATATTGATATTATCTAACAGGAAGTTACTTTAGCTTCTCCACATAAAAATGAGGTTAGGGGTTAGGTTACACAATGGTTCTCACGACAATGACAATTTCTAAGCATATTTATTCTAATAATATATCTTCTGATCTATCTTTTAGCAGTTAACAGAAGATTAACATTAGACCAGACAAAACAAGTAAACTGGGATAGGTTAACGGACCTAAATTTATCAGATCATGAAATTTCAACTGAGACATTGAATGGAACACTATTGTCTCCAGTGATGAATCCAGATTCGGCTTGCGAATTCTAGATGGGTATGCGAGGATGAGTTAACGGCGAGGCAAAAGACGAGATTCTCAATTTTCTATGGAAATGCATTGTAACGGTTTCACCGTCCGATCGTATTTATTAAATCACTTCTCGATTATCATTTCATTAATCCCATCTCTAGCTTTTTTACTTGGAAAATTTTCCGCTTGGACCGCTTGATGCGGAGTTCCTGATCTGCGATCTTCCTCGCGCTTCCTTTTCACTTCAGCCGCCGATCTAGCAAGAGCTAAAAATTTTCTTCTCTGTAGCACAAGGTCATATAGCACCATGTGCTAGAATTTTGTAGAATGTGTGTCCGTATAGGACAAAATGGTGAGTTTTATAATACTATACAGTTTTATTGCTGGGTTTGCCTGTAGTTTATAGATAGTCGATATGTAAGTGATTGATTTCTTGTACGATTTTAAAATATCCATCGAGCGTCATTTTCGACTACTTCGATCATTCGCCATAACTTTAATCAAATCGAGGTAGAAATCGATCCACATCGATTTTACCTCTGTATGCGTATATGTATTCATCATAGTTCAGTGGAATTTTGAGTAGGTTGATTATGAATATTCGATATTTGTGTTTTTATATCAGAAGCATGTGGAGGAATTTTTGATGACCACCATCTAGTTTTACGCTTTTTTTTTGCTATTTCATGATTTTATTTTATGAAAGGCATTTCCAATTTTCGGTTTCATTTTATCAAACTATGTAATGTAATTCTAACCTAGAAAATCGTTGGTTCTCTTTTGAGGCAGACTGAGATTGGAAATGCCTTGGCCATTAGGGCACGTTGCTAATGCACAGTGCACACGGTTCTTTTTCAGATTGGGGCCACCCCCTTTCTCTTTCTCTTTCTCTTTCTCTTTCCCTTTCCCTTTGCCTTAGTCTTTGACTTTGCGTTGCTTGGCCTATCACTTCACCCATGCATGTGCCTTGGCAGCGCCATCGCCTTTAAGTTCAACTTCGCCTACAACTGGTTATGAAGCCACTATATGTGAGGTCACCCCTCACAACTGGGACCTCCACTTCAAGCACCTGGCCAGTCGAGTCAAAATGGACCAGCGAAAGATAAGTTGATAGTTTTATAGCAGCGCCAAAGATGTAAAACTTATTTTGTTCTTTAAAACTGTAAAATTGTAATGTAATGAAAATGCTTTTTTATTAAATAAAATCTGTTAAATTTTTGTGTTCTGTTTGTTCTTCTATCCTCTAGCCATGCCATGGTCGACGCACAGCTACACGCCTGTAGATGTCTTCATGCCACCGACTGAGCTACCGGAAGCTAATGGTAACCCCCTTTCTGTGATTATGCAGAAAAGTTGGAATCTTCATTGCATTCCATCTTTTCTGGACTTTTTGCGGAAAGGAAGCGTTACAGCATGTGCACCACACTTTCAGAATTATGGCATCAAAAGTTACTGGTTATAGGAGCATGACATCTTTGGAGTTCATCGGTGGCAACACGACCGCCATGCGTTACATCCAAGAGATGACGGAACCACATGTTTTGCCTTATGTGCTGACGCTTAACCCACTGTTACAACAAGATAATGCTCGACCACATATAGCCAAAATTACGTTTGTCCATTTTAAATGCAATCAAGTCGATTTGTCGCCTTGACCCCTAGATATCCAGATCTTTCACCCGCTGAAAACGTCTGGGAAGAATATTACTCCGCTTTCCTTATCATCCACACAGTCCAGTGGAATTTCGGCACAAGATACTAGTAGCCTAAGACGAGATACCTCATAAAAAAACCTCTGATTAGGAGTTTGCCCAGACGTGTTTCTGAGCGCATAAGACGTCGTGGAGGCCCGACAAATCATTAATTCTCTTTTGCTAATTAATTAGGGCCGAATCGTCAGGCGTTCCTACAATTGTAGGACGCCTTTATGGCCTTCTTGATTTTCATAGTCTTTTCTCTCCTTCAGAAAGGCTGTGGTATTTCTGGATTTCTAATGTTATGTGTCAGCATCAGCGCTCTCCTATTGTAAAGTTATGTTTTCTTTTTGGATTGTAGGAAATATATATATATATATATATATATATATATATATATATATATATATAACCTCAAAATAGAGCGCTGACACGGAACTATAGAAAACTATGAAAATCAAGGAGGCCATAAAGGCGTCCTACAATTGTAGGAACGACTAACGATACAGCCCTTAGTGTACCAACTACGAAATCTTACCTTCCCAGTACTCTTGGACCACTGGTTAGTTTTGACTGTGTTTGATGTTAGGGAAGAGGTGTGTATCATTAGAACTGCTGCTATTGTTCAGGCAAGAGTCCAGGTTTTCTTGACTATTTATGGCGCATTATAATAGCAAAATTTAAATATTGACTGATTTTTCACACCCATGATCGTTCTTCACTCCTTGGACAATAATAAATTATAAAAATATTTGGACTCATTTTGACTACTTCCCAGTCACTTTTATATAGCTCATCCGCTTGAAAAAATTATCTGACTCCGTTCTTTTGTATAATCTCATTCAATTTTTTAATAAAACTGCATGTTGTTACGCCCAAAATTGCGCCAAAAAATATATAAGCATTTTCTTAAGCAATGTCGTAAATCTTGTTCTCTCTCTATTCACAAAATAGAGAGACGCCGCATTTTTGACCCGTAATTGCATCCGATAAAATACATACATAATGGTGCCAACTATCCCCAGAATTCATAAAAACCATTTTTACTAAAAATGTACGATGACAAAAGACTGCGGTAAAGTTAGATAAAGTTAGATTAAGTTTTATGTAGCAGACGTCGTATAACATCTCAAGTAGGAAAATCTTGGCGCCATGACTTGGGCGGAATGAGCAGTAGCCATAGGAAATATTATTTAGAAGTACTTGATAGAATAAGAAATCACCTTGGCATACTTGAATCTGATATCTCAGCAACAACGCTGAAGACTTCAATTTTTCTGTTTGTTTTTACAAGTCTCATCACCTGCCTGAGCTTCCTGATTACATAGTCATACGTGCCATACACCTGATAGATGCTTACAGGTATCAAGTCAACAACAACATTATTTTGCAACCTCGTAAACGGAACTTCAATCGGCTTCCACCATCAATTGAATAATCAAATCTCGACGCGTGTTCGATTATATTTATAAATGGTTAATGACTATACAGCACGAAGATATGGTAACCGTGCTTCCTGGTTCTTCGCTTAATTATAGTTACATTAAGATGAGACTATTTTAAGAGAGTTACTGCTGATCTCTCTAATGCGAAATGTTAATCTGCATATTTGCGATTAAAAAAATAACTGGTGATTATTGTTATATAGAGGTGTACTTTTATAAAAAATAGATGCATAGGTATAAGTCTTGCAGGTATGGATGGATTTTATATGTATAAGCACAGGATGCAAAATTATTTTTTCAATATCACTGTACTGTCGTATAAAATATATAATATCGTGTTCAAGTTAATATGATGGCTGGTCTTCTTGCTCCACCCCTGACATACTTGCAATAAGGTCAGATTTATTTTACATTTGCCATTATTCTACAAAAAGCATTGGGTCGCCTGCCAACTGCTACCCTCTCGGACTCACCCAGAGTGTACATTGAGCCTGATTAACAATCCAAGCACACAGGATAAAAATAACATTACTACATTCTAAAAATTTTGTTTCTTAGTACTGTATTTCTGGGTCAGAAATGGTACTTCTTTAAATATTAAATCGCTTATATCTGGAAAACTATCAACTCTAGGGAATGACCCAAAAAACCCAGATAAACATTTCCCGTATAAAATAACAATTTTTGGAATTTATTTTTAAAATTTAGACCATGATTTGACCTGGTAATATGCAGATTCGTGATAACCTTTTTGAATAATATTATACAGAAAAAGCCAACTCGTGTCTAAAGTCAAACATGGCAATTATGTCGGAAACAAGGGGATTTTTTGTCTAGCGCGATGTATCATTAAAGTTATTCAATCGATGATTCACACTTAGTAGCCGCCCGGCAAATTTTTTTCTGGTTGGTGGAGACCAGCTCTCTAAGTGAAATATCACCTGTTGTTAGTTGACTTTTTTCTCGTGTGTCTTTTATATTTTGGAATTAATCTAGAATCACTGAGGCCCAGATCATACGAATATGGTGAATAACCAACCAATTCAAATCCTTCATAACCAAACATAAGCGAGGGAAGTAAGAATAAAGCTTAATATCAAAATTCAAAGTATGCTGGATAAATTTTCAACCTGGTGAAAAAGAAGTTGCCTAATCCTAAATTCAAGTAAGACTATTGTAATAAATTTGAACATCCATCGCATAATTAAAAAACTGGCTAAATATGACCTAACTTTATCTGACTGTTGTAAATGACTGGACACATATTTTGATAGCAGACTAAATTTTCAGGAACATATTGATGATGTTTAAGTAAAACATATTTTGCTATATTGGCCTATAGAAATATAACATACCTTACTACTGCAGAGAAACTTCAAGGGAAATTCTTAATATGTATTACACCTACAGTTTAAAATTCGAAACCTATGTTAAGAAGTATAATAGTTTATCAATGTTTATCATGAGTACAACACAATCAGTTCAGAAACATACTACCTCATATTACAACTGCGTCATATTATTCAACAAATTACCAATTAAACTTCAACAAATTAGTGATTATATTTCATTTAAAAAAGGAGTTAAGAAATAATTATTAAGAAATTCATTTTACAGTATAGCTGACTACTAGGGATGTACGAACTTGCACTTACTTGCGTGCATAAAGATGATATCAATAGTTATTCATTCATTGACATGTTTTATTACATTTTTATTGATCTTTATTATTTTGCATTTCATTTTTTATCACATATACAAATTTGTATCAAGTGAATAAAGGATAAAGAATAAATAATATTATTTCAAAAATGTCCGTATTTTATCAACTGGAAAACAAGACATTTGGATGTCTCTCTCTACATGTCTTGATCATGAAAAATAATTTTCTGACTTTCCTCGGTCTACCTGCCAGTTGGCGTATCAAATCATTCCTAAACCTCATGTTTGTACACCGTGTTACATTGTGCTATTTTTTGGAAAGCAATGATAACCTTTAGTTGGGAAAATGTTTATAAAAACGTCAAATGTATGTTACCCAAAGTGTTTAGCATTTGCCTCTGGTAATCCCCATTCCATCGAAAGATTCAATTTCATTATTTAGGGCGGTGTAGCTTCGTACCGAGTAAATTCGATTGACAATATTTTTTACTTCATCACAATTCGTAAAACTAGCTGGAGTGTTAGCGGAATTTAATTTCAACGAGTGGAAAGACATATAGAAAGTACATTCCATTAAGAGGCTAATAACAGTAATTCACGCAACATGCAAAGGGTAACTTTCGGAATTAATTAATATCGCGACCAATTATTATGGCACCAGTGTATAAAGCAAGTCCGCTGGAGTTTTTTTCACTTTTTAAATAGACCCCCGTATCCGTATGTTATGGTTAACATTTATGCATTATTCACTCAATACTGCGCGGCAGCACACATCGATTGTATTAGATTCTAATAACTTGATATCATCTCCTAATGAAATGGTTTCTGTATATTCTCGGAATAATGTGGTTGGTTTGTTACATCTACTGATAGGGTTATTGCATTACTCATCACATAACATCACATAACTGTGAGAGTGTCTAACTTTTGCTGAACTCAAGGGTTGACTGAATCTATAACATGTTTGCATATCGACTATACAGGGTGTGCAAAAAGTCATGGAGCAAAAGATAGGGGGTGATAGGGCCATTTGAAATCAGAAAAACTGTATATTTTCTTATTCGATTGTTCACGGTTTTTGAGTTATCGCCATTTTTAATAATTTGTGGAAAACCCCTACTTTTGAAGCTGTCCCATTTTTTAATGAAGTTGCCTTTTGTTATATATTGATCAGATTTTCTGGATATATTCTTGAATGTTTGTCGTCAAAAATATTACCTACAGCATATTCAACCAGGTCTGTACCAAAAATGAGTAGGCGGATAAAGTGTCCATAGTGATTAAACACTGCTCGATTCTATGATCTTTGAAAACACCTATTAGAATTAGATAATCAAATACATCCTGTAGACAAAATAGACAAAATGCTGCAGATAGCCTAAATCTGGAAATACCGATTTTTTAAACTGAAGCCTTTAGCTGCCGTTGTTGATCTTCCAGCTTCTGAATATGACGGGGAAACAATTGAGGAACAACAAATTCTCAAATTCAAAGAAGTGCCAGGTCTTATCAGTGTACGAGAGGGCGACCCTAACATAATTTTGGGTAATAGAAGGGTTATGGAAATCCCGCCATATTACCTGACTAATAGCTTAACAAAAACAGGATGATGATATAAACCAATATGGGGCTACAAAAGGGATGCGTGGATAATTCCGTACTCAGTTCACTTATGTGACTCAATGCAAGCTTCCGTACTCATCACAGTGCAATAGAAATGCTCGACATGGTGCCGAAGAATATCGAAATCGATATCCCCGTAGAGCAAATTTTCCAAAGCGTCGTACATTTATTAGTGTATGTAGCAGGAGAAATGCCTTGAAGACCAGTAAGAACAGCAAGGTCGCGGATCAGCGTAGATGCTGAAGATGTAGTGGTGTAGCTAGGTCGAGAGTACACCGATTTGTACACAGGGAGCTGCTGCACCCGTTTTACATTCCATAAGACTGGACTACACTCTAGAGGAGAGTCCAGTTTTGCAGAAGGATCTTTCAAGAATACAGAAATTACTGGCAGTTCTTCATAAAAATCTTATGGACGTACAAAGCTTATTTTCAAAGAACAGGAATTTATAAGATAGCACATATTTAGACCGATGGAACCATAATCTCATCCGCAAAGATTTCTTCGCATGGAGCTATATGAGAGAATTAGCGTGTTTACTGAAACCCTAGCTACACAAGTTTTAAGAGCATGGACTGCTATTGTGAATAACAGACTCCATAGTGATCAGTGCATATGATACAGCGGGTTGAAAGAATTTTGTATGATAATGCAGAGCTTGCATTAGACCGGAAGGAAGACACTTCGAACATATCCTGTAAATATTCTTGATATTAGGATATCAAGACAAACAAGGGTTCTTTACTGAGCCGCAACATATTTTCTGAAAAAAAAAGAATGACCCATTGGATATAGAGGGAATAAAACTCAATCATCATCTTCAGGGGATCTAATAATCAGTTTCAAGGGCTCGTATTTTAATTACATAATGATGGTAACTGGGCTTATACGATTAGGTAATTCTGCACTGTTTCAGTAACGCTTTTAACACTCAAAATCATGGCAAGGCCTCCATCCCTTGGAATGATTAGACCTAGAATTCAATCAGGGTCGAAGATTTGTTGCCACATAAGTGTTTGCTCACCCTATTTGGAAGGAAAAGGATCAACAATGGATATATATAGCTTTTCTGATTACAATTGGCCCCCCGTCATCCCTTTTGTTTGCTCCATGACTTTTGGGACACCCTGTATGTATTACAGTAGGTCACACCCACATGTTAAGATTTACTTTTTGAGCTCGCAGAGTCTTGATTAAGCGTACCATCTTTCTTCACTTTTTCCTAGCTATTTAATTTTCCTATCCTTCTTACTATTGAAACAACCTGCCTTTTTAAGCAGATTAATACAAGTACCGTTTTTATAAATTAATAATAATAATAGATGTCTTTATTTATCCACAATTACATTGTAGTACAGCCAAATGTCAGACTTACATGGCGAAGTTTAGCATGCTGCTACTCTTACACTTAACCATATTGTCGCTAGCAGATGTTCAAAAGTATACACTATCCACAAACAGATTTGGTTCATTACATCGGAAGTAAAAATTAAAAGAAGAAAAATGCATACTCTCCAAACCCAAGTACATATTTCTCATAGCGCTTACCTATATTATCTTGAAGCAGAGAATACCTCAGCCATTCTTTAGATCACCATAGAAGTAACTTATGAAATCAATGCATTTTTGAAATACATAAGCGTTATCGCACTACGAATGTATTCCGATTTCACGATTGACTGTAGCGCATAATATTTTTCTTAACTAAGCTCAGTAGAAGTAGATAGATATTATTAATAAACCAATTACTATCTATTCCACACCTCACACGCTTATTATTATTTGCGTGCTAATGGTAGAAGCAAAATGTTAATTAGTGTAAGTTGTAGCCAACAATCTAAATCTTACTAGTAATATGCATAGAACACTAGCAGACAAAAAAGTACTTAGATAAGTCGTCGAAACCTTTTATCATGTTTTGAATGCAATTATCAACCTTTCATTGCCGTACACAAGTGCAAGATTGTTTGCGAGCCAGAGCATATCAGTTTTCGGAAGCAAATGTAGTCAAGCAAACCAGATTCAGGACTTCTCACGAATTTTGAGGTTCATCAAACACAGAATGCATCTAGGCATAGCCAACCTCGCAGCTTACACCCTATCCAACATAGTTTTCCCTGGGCTTCTGTTAGGTTCAAACATACTATATAAATAATTTTGCATAGATCCGATTGATCAGAAAAGGTAAAGTCCAAATCTTCTCGTCTCCGCTCAAAACCTCTGAAAGAAGCAATTCTTTGAATAGGTAACATACAATCCTACATGTACTATACGATTGTAATAATGCATTCTTTCGACGAAGCAGTAAGGATTTTTTTGAAAAAATGCTCACAAGAAATAGTTGCATCTATAGATTGAAGCGCACATAATTTTTTTAAGATTCGTTTGAATTGTTATACACTTTTAGCGTAAATCACAGAAATGATACGTAAAGTAATGCGAAAGTATAGAAAATACAGCTCACGAGCTGTTAGCTTTTCATAGGTTTTTCATCACCCACTGTTTATCACGGGGTGTGTATTGGAAGTGAAATTCGGCTTTGACCATAGTTACAAAAAAACAATCTTTCGTAAAATACTGACTTCGATAGTGAAGCCAATTTGATTTTTTATTGCCGTTGACGCCTCTTTTGTATGCTTGATCTGATTGGTGGATTGTGACTTTATTTGTAAAATAGTAATTTTTTAAGGCTCTACAAGAGACGCGTGAACAGCTTTTGTTGACTAAACATTTAGTACTTCACTGGCTGTGCGATGCTGGCACCCTAGTAGTTTCCCATCGGTAATTTGAATGATTTCGTGTTTTTTTTTTTTAAATATGAAATAATACATCAAAGTGGATCTAATTATATTAACTTTTCGCGGTTACCAAAAGTTTCAGGACTAGTTGTGTAACTTATCAACAGATGGCAACTCGAGACTTTGCCTCCTATATAAATCTGCTGATAACCTCACAAAGTGGTGTTGAAAGTTTCCTCATGGCTTTTGTCTTACGGAAATTTTATTTAGTGCTTTTGTGCTCAAATGGTCCCTCTGAAGGCGATTTTTTATCATTATACCTATTACCTGGTTCACAAAGATTATAATTCTATCGGTAAAGTAAACTTAGGCGATAGGACACTGCTTCAATACACTTTAAAAAATATTTAAGATTGTATATGAAATTTATTACTGAGGTGGATATCAAAACTTTTTTTATACATATTAATATCTACTATTACATAGTTAAACAGACCATACCCTTCTGTGATTTGTCCATTTTTTTGAGATAAGATATACCTTGTGTAAACTACATTAAGGTATGCCAACCCTTATCTTGATCACTTAAATAGTAACTGGAAAAGTTGCACTTTCAAGCGCACTTCCGTAATTTCTGCACATAAACGCACTTGACTAGGTATCTAGAAGCAACCTTCAAATAAAGAGTTACAACTTTGATGCAATCAAGAAATGGGTCAACTATGTAGCAACTGATGAAGAGTATTGGATACCACTGTCTATTAAACAGGTCAAGAGTCCTGACTGCCGTATCTTTATTATATTTTATACAAAACAGATAGTTTTCATCTCAACATCTACTCGACAGAACTCAGTAATGTCTATGAACCGGCCATTAGCTGTTGAACACCCTGTATGATACTGCATATTTTTGGAATATATTCTATAAGGGCGGTCGATGATAATCCTAAATGCTTGTTGATAAACGGCTGTGCCTCGGAGCAATACTACTTCAACATTTATTAAATATCGCGTATCAAACATACCATACGCTATTGTAGGGTACGGCCATCCCAACTTGGAGGATATGTATCTTGGAAACTACTTATGAAACAACTTTGGACCAATTGACACGTTTATCCTACGGTTTGATAACTAAAACATCCTTTTCCATTTAAACTAGCCATACGCTGTTTGGCATAAGATTTCTGCAAAATGTCGCGGCACAAGCGCCAAATTAATTAATTGTAAGTACTCACAATACTTGACGGAGCTTGATACTGGCCAATATTAAAATAACACTTTTAATAAGTGTCTGTGTTAAACAACATTATATATATATATATATATATATATATATATTTCAATCAAAACTCATAACCAGGCAAAGCCAATGTTGACTACAAAATCAGAACGGTAGTCAAAACCACTTTTAACTTGAAGAATATTGGAGAACAGTGATTTTGACTAAATTGTATCAGTCAAAAATGGTTTTGACTGTAACATGTACACACGCCTGCATCTCTTTGCCAATTTAGACCGTGCCAAGCTTTCCTTTCAATTGCTAGTGCTTTCTACAAGCCGGACAAAGAAAAGTTCACTCCAAAAAGCAACACTGAGAGCATGTTATCTTTTACACAGAAATTTGAGAAGTGCTTATCCTGAGTAAAATCATCCTCCAAGCATAGTATGGATACTTACAAAGTTTGATGTAAAAGCCTTATGGTCGACACATAACATAAACGATAAATAATAAACAAAAACACTAGATACATCTGTGAGGCAATCTTCCTCATCTAGCACTAGAGATGCTACTAATCACCAGTCATGTAACAGGTAGTAGGTATAAGATATTTCAGCGCTTACCATGATTATGATTAATCCTTCCGAACAATCGCGTCACGAACGATCAATTGTGTTCTTCATCTTTGTGAGATCATCGTCGGATGCGAGCCGGCGACGATGTCCGCTTGTTTAGTGCTTTGGAGGAGGAGGATTTTGAAGAGGGGGGAAGGGGTGTGGAGCGAAAGTAGGGGCAGTTGGCCGGGGGATGATGAGAGTATCGATCCGGATGAGTTTGCGCGCAGATGGCGAGCCCGATAAGCATCTACAGGGGATAGTGGGAGTGTTCTTGATTAGGTGGAGAGGGTGGAAATGAATCATTTGTTATGTAGTTAGTGGTTGACTGGAGGTCAAACATTATAGTATGGTGTGACCTACAGCGAGTAAGTAAAAATGAATCGCTGTAGTTCGGCTAAAATGCTTTCTAAATTGTGGCACTTCTAGTTATACCGGAAGTAGGTACTAGCTTGCGGATTTTAAATAAGACCCTCTATATATTGTTAATTTTTTGGGTTCTACGCGGGATTCTAAACACTTTTCATTTATATCATCGTAAGCCCCGTGTTTTTGTCTTTGCTCTATGGTTTATAATGGTTTCTTTATATGAAATGACTTTGTCCGATATTAAGATAAATAATGATACAGAGCAATTAAAAAACTGACCATTAACTTGTAGTAAATCCTAGCCAAAGAGAAATCACCTATTTTTATCATTGAAATAAGGATTATTCTGTTTAAAGCTGCCGACCATGTATGTTAGTACTTTCCGAGATATTTAGAGGACTCATTTTCAAATTGGGATAATACATCACATTATTAATGATCAGTTAAACTCAGTTGGCCATGCTGGCGTGCTAGGCACAAAGAGAGTATCTGCTATTTTCGGGCATATTTGGTTACAGATACCTCGTCAGTCAGTTTAATTTTCTCGAATCATTGGCAAAGTTTTTTGGCCAGAACATCAGAAACACAAAAATTCAATAATATTCAAGGTGTCCCATTTGAAATGTTCAGGTTGCTACAACCGAAAGTGCCACCGTGAAAATGAATGAAAATATTCTAGCAGAATTTAACTTATTACTTTTACCGAATCATTATTGTTCTAATTGCTCGATGTCTATCTTCCGAGAAATCGCCAGAAGATATGGGCAGTCTTTCGGGTTCACACAGAACATGAAACTAATGTGTCAAGCTCCTATAAAGGATGCCCTATGATCCTCCCTACTTTACTGGAAAGTGTTTTCTCTTCCAGAACTTTTGAGTGAGACTGATTATGTGTATTTCTATGATCTGCTTCAAAGTTATGGTTTGGGAAATGATTACTGTTCACCGCGACTTGGTCGAGCCAGTATCCCTTTTAACACTGAAGTCCGACGTCACCGTCTCGAGCTCAGGTGTTCTAATTTTAGATATTCCTGCTAATAAAAATGTTATATATATAAGTTGGTGCAACCTTATCGGCTTGAGGCACTGATTTTAATCATTTCCATTTCTTATATACTTGCTTAATTTCAAATGTATCTAACTTCTCAAATTAGCCGTAACCTCTATGTTTAGAAATGGTGAATAAGTTAGGGTGCTAGAGTTTTATAACATAAAAGATAGTAAACCATGGTTCAGAGCCTAATAAGGCAGTCTTACAGCATTTTGCTTAAATCTGAGTCCCTACATAACTCGTTCATCCCAAACGCATTAGGTTAATACTCTATACCACTGTATCGCTGTTGCTTGTTTGATACTGAAACCGTGCTTCTAGAACTTGTTTTCGTTGGATAATCATTTTTTAACGTGGCAGCTTCTACTCAGTTACTTGCCAGAAACTGAAATCGAAAAAAATGACAAAATTTTGGCAGGTTAGCCACATAGTTCCTAGGCGTAACACGATCTCCTAGACTACTTAAGGTCGTATCATCTTTCTTTATTCATCAGCATGTCAATCAGAACAAAAATGGGTAAGCAGAAAGCGGGCTTCTCAAATAGGGAGTGTCCAATGTGGCCCAATTGTCAAACTTTTCCTTGTTACCACTCCTAAGGCTGGCATAGACACTCATGCTACTTCAGTGTGACCAGGTACAGCTCGTCAAGAGATATGAGGATTTGCTGGGATTGCGCACACGAGAAAGGGAGAACGCATTCGGAGCAAAAGAGATGGCACGTACAATACGTGCAATTCGATCTCGAGTGGTACAGTCTGCGTCGTAAATTAATTGAATAATTTCAATAACGGAATACGTATACGTCTTTTTTAATCCTAATTGTTGGCATGTGGCAAAAGGAAACCAAAACAATTTATTCCATAAAATAAGTATTGCACGCTATGTGAAATTGATTGGTACTCATTCTATTTTTAATTGTTAAAAATTTCAATTAATAAACAGTCAAATGAAAAGTAAGGTCAGAAAACTAATATCGATAGATACAGTTGGCAATATTTTAAAGATTTATGGAGTTTCACGAAGGATCAAATCCTGAAAGTTCGGAATCGTAATCTGAGCTGCTACTTAAAGTTAAATCTTTGGTTTGGCTTTCGCTATCTTCGACTAGGTTTATTATTATTTGATCTACAAATAAGTCGAGTGCTGGTTCCATTTCCATAAAGTGATTCTCAAAACCTTTGGCATGCTCACATCGCTTTTTCCATTCTTCTGTGGGATAAGACGAGAAAAGTCATCGCAAAGTTTGTCGACAGTTTTGAGATTAATATCTACATTTCTCTCAGCCACATATTGTTTTAAAAATGCCCTCTCAAGCAGAATGACCTTTTTCAGATATTATTCTGTCTATTTCATAAGTTATATATGCCGGCTTATGCATTTTGATAAGGCTGTACAAATCAATCTTCAACATGTCGTCAGTGAAATGTATGTTTTTTGCCTTAGCCATTCTTTCATATGATCCTTTTTAGAGCACATAGTAGGACATTTTGTCTATATGAACATTGTGGTACGGATCGTTGTCTATAACCAAAACACTATTTGGTGGTAGGATGGGAATCAGTTTATCCTGAAGCCATCTTTTATAGTTGCTATAGTTCATCTCATTATGATAATCACCCGACTTACTATCGGACTTACATTTCAGATATGCATTTTCCACGAAACCATTTTCACCACCAGCATGCACAATAATAAATCTTTGTCCTTTTGAAGGCCCTCATTTGTATTATCGCTATAACTCTTTTCATCTTTCTCAGAAAATTTTTCCTGAGGTGCTGAATCTCTGGTTTCTCCATAAGAAGTCTTCTATTAATTTTTGCCTTGCTCCAACGAAATCCTATTGTCCTCATCACTTTCCTTAAAGTTTCATGTGATTCAATGTAATTGTGTTCTTGAACAAATTTCCTGTGTATGCGCCGCAATGTTGGAACCGTCTTTTCCATTATATAAAAATTCATTATAGATCGACGAAGCAATCCTTTATCAAAGTCGATTTCGGAGTAGCTCTTCATCCTTTTTGTCTGGTGTCGAAAAAGATGTCGAAGAACCTTCTTCAACAGATTTCATTTCGCGAGAAATCCTCCTAATAGTCGATAGACTAACTCCCGAGGCCATGGCTGCAGGCTCTGAACCTTCTTCAAATCTTTAAGAGGTTTATTTCCTTCTGCTTGTCGTTGCATAAAGAACATAACATTTTCTACAACCTCCCTAGTTTATCCTGATAAAACTTTACGTTGTAATTTGGATTTAAAATTCATTATAAACGAGTAAACCTCTTAGCACACCAAGGAATAGATTGCGACAATTAGTAGCGTAAAATTGTATGTATTCAACCCATGAATTCGTAACAATACATACAATTCACAGATAATAAGTAATAAACTTGTTTCACTGCCTGACAGTTTTTCTCCTGACTGTACGCTAACTACTCTAGACACAACAAGAGACTACTGCTTCGAGAAGGCGTGGCATTATTCAAAACTTCGCATCTCTTTCTACACTTGACGAGCTTTCGGTAGCTATGTCGATTCCATTTCTATCCTACCGAACTACCGATTTTAAAGCGGAATCTACCGAAAAAAAAATTATCAAATCCTTGAATAGTATAGTTCTTCAACGAAACACAAGGATATAGTGCTTTTTAAATGTTACCTTTCGCTCTTCAATTTTCAAAACCAGTTGGATCTTGAGCAATGTGCCTCCTTCTTCAATATATATAATTTATATATATGTTTTGGTTCAATATCTATCAAAATATACCGAAACGTTTTACTTGCAAGTAAGATGTAGAGTCTGTCGTATCGAACGTATTGCGGTCATCAAATACAGACACGCAGTCTTTTTCAAACAAGTTTAAACACGAGCAAAAAGTAAAAAGCAAAAATCGATTGGTTAAACTCATGCCAAGCAATTGATGAAACGCTACAACAAAGAAACGAGCGTTTTAGTACCACACATGCCACATCTTTCATGAAGACTTAAGACTGACCAGCAAGACGTACGATACGTCGTTACTATCATGTTTTGAATGCTATTATCAATCTTGCATTTCCATACATAAGTACAAGATTGTTTGCGAACCAGGGCATATCAGTTTTCGGATGCAGATGTAGTCAAGCAAACCAGATTCAGGACTTCTCACGAATTTTGAGGTCCTTTTTTAAGTCCACACTTGAGTTGTTAGGTTCAAAAATACTTCATAAATAATTTTGCATAGATCCGATTGATCAGAAAAGGCAAAGTAAAGTCCAAATCTTCTCGTCTCCGCTCAAAATGTCTCTGAAAGAAGCAATTCTTGGAATAGGTAACATAAAATCGTACATGTACTATAAGATTGTAATAATGCATTCTTCCGACGAAGCAGTAAGGATTTTTTTGAAAAAATGCTCACAAGAAATAGTTGCATCTATAGATTTAAGCGCACATAATTTCTTTGAGATTCGTTTGAATTGTTATACCTTTGAAGCGTAAATCACAGAAATGATATGTAAAGTAATGCGAAACTAGGAAATACAGCTCACGAGCTGTTCCATCAGCTGTTAGCTTTTCATAGATTTTCGTCACCCACTGTTTATAACGGTGTGTATTGGAAGTGAAATTCTTTGACCATGGTTACCAAACAATCTTTCGTAAAATACACACTTCGATAGTGAAGCCAATTTGAATTTTTATTGCCGTTGACGCCTCTTTTGTATGCTTGATCTTATTGGTGGATTGTGACTGTACCACACATGTCACATCTTTCATGACGACTTAAGACTGACCAGCAAGACGTACGATACGTCGTTACTTCTCTCCGGCAGGGGTATTAGGTAAAAAACGAAAAAAACGTAAAAAACTACAAAATGTCACCTTGCAGACTAGGTAGCTTTTAGTGTGCAAGTAGTTCAATCCAAGTTTGCTTGTATGATAGCTGTGAGCGTCCATCTATGGAGGAATGTCTCAAAGACACCACATGCATTGTTGGTTGCAGAAAACCGAGTAGTCTGTAGTGTTTATCTCTCTCAGATCGCATCTGAGAGAGATTATGTGTGTTGGTCTGTTGGTCTGCATGTGTATAAAATCAGTGATATTTGCTATGTGCGAAAATTATTACTATTATTTATATGTTATCCTTTCTAGAGAGAGGTTGACCCGAGTGAAGATTACATGGCCACACAAGTCATCTGTTGAAAAATACTCTACTAGGCTCTACAAGACTATCCGTAGCGATTTTTTTCCCAAAAATTATTGCACAACGCTTAAGAAATGAAAATTGGAAAAATGACGTCTTAACGTTCGAAAAGTCTCCAACGGTACCCCAGGCTAGATATAGGTTTTGGCAGCTGACCTTGCTATTTTTGTCACCTAGATTGTGGTGTTGCCAGCTCACCGGAAGTTTTTGCTACCTTTGCTATTTTATTAGAATATTATAAAAAAGCAAGCTTTGAATAAAATTTTGAGGAATACCAATGGAGAAACATAAGATTAAGGCTAATACTGTTTGCCAAATAGTTAAGGGTGATACCGATAGATATTCCCATTGTACGCGTATATCGACTGGCTAGTATTATTGTAATAGGTGTAATTATAAATATATTGTAAGAACAATAACTCATACTGTTATAACTTTACTGATTGATAACTTGAAGATTACAGTAAGTATGTCTGACAATTATTGTTAGATATTCTAAAACTATATGTTTGTAGGAACCTAGGTATAATAAATTTGTACAAAAATATATTTTTTTAGTTGTTTTACTATAATTATCCTAAAAAAGTTAAGATATTTGTTAAATGCATTATTTCATGCATGTTACTCTTGAGGTTACCCCAAAATACATAGAGAAACACTGTTCATATTGCTTTATGTTTATGTGCTAATTGTAGATACTAGATATAAATGATTAAAAATTAAAATTTTCAAAAAACATAAACACCATGAGTATTGTTTTGTTTATTCTTGCACGCACAATGGGAGTCTTTGTCGGAATCACCTTCAGCTATTTGTCAAACATTATCACGCTTCAAATCTAATGTTTCACCATTGGTATTCCGCAATATTTTATTCAAATATTCCTTTTTTCCTAACATTCTAACAAAATAGCAAAGGTAGCAAACACGTTCGATGAGCTGGCAACACCGCAATCCATGTGACAAGAATAACCAAAACTTATGTCTAGCACGGGGTAGCGACAGCGCCATTTCGAACGCCAATTTCCCAAATGGGGGCGCAACTAGTTTCTAGCTATGAATATACTCGTATTTCAAGTAAGTATATTTGAGACAAGAAACCAATGGAATTATCATCAACACATATTATTAGCACTTTGCTATTTCCTTGCTGCCGTAGTATACAACTTACAGCTTAGACCTCCAATAGTGCCATCTGTGAAGCAAATATTAACATTACATCAGAATCAAACATTGGTAGCTGAAGCATCACGACGTTTAGGCAACAGGTGCATCTACAAAACGAGTTTACAAGTGTACAACAGCTAGTGCTAAGTTGACATCTTATAGAAAAACCTGGCTTATGTCACAAAAAAACTATATAATGTCAAAAAACGGCAAAATGTCAGTTTTCAAGATACGTAATACCCTTAATAGTCTTTAGGTCGCAGTCACTGTAACATCTGTAGTTAGTAGTTAGTATCTGTCGTTAGTCAGTCAGTTCTGGTGGCTCAGAAACCAGACAAGTTGTAGCGGATAGGCGAGAGGAACAAAGGAAGCAAGAAGGAGCGAGGAGAAAGTATATGAAAGTAAGACTGTGTGAGTCGCGGCCTGGAATGTTTGCGTATCTCGTCGACTGTGTAATCCAATGCTTCACGAAACAAAAGGTTGCTGTGCGATTCAACTTGCTAAAACGTACGATTAGCATAAGGGACAAGGATATCTGTATATCGATGTTCACTGCTGGACTTGGGATACCGCGTTTTATACGATGTAACTAATGTTAGCTATTAAATATTAATTAATCGTATATTTCTGGTTATCAAAACGCTCACCTATAATTCGGGTAATAATCTGCAAACAAGAAAAGAATACTTATGACGTCGACCTAAAACTTTCTTCTTCATGTGTGTATCATAATGTTAGGTAACTGTTATGAGAGCTTCCAAAAGAATATTTTGTTCAATAAATTGTGATTACATGACCGAAATACCCAACTTTTTTCAGAAGTATGACTTGAAAAAGTTACGCAGTGACGTAACATTGGTTCGGTAAATCAATATTGCTAACACAGAGATAGTTTAAAGCAGTTGTTTGTCTACAATGGAATTTTAATTATATGTCCAGTAAAACCTCAAAAGTGTCATGTTTTTATATTACTTGTCTAGTAATTACAGTTTCCCTGCCTGTACGAGATTAACTTGACGACATTGACACTTCCTAAAATACCACATATGTACCTCTCTGTAGTGCTATCTATGTGCCATAAGGAAGCCTTGGTTCAGATGAGCTTAAAATCCTTATTGACCTCAAAACCTTTGGAAACTGAACTATCCCTTTAATAATATTTATCAACAGGTTGTACTGTTTTTTAAAATACCTATGTGAGTAAAATCAAAACACGGCTTTGTTTCTTTTCTAGCACGTCCATATTTATTTTTATCATAGTCATGCATATCTTGCTACTTTAACAATATTCATGAAAAAGAAAAAACGAAAATTGTTGAATGTAAAACTAAATTGAAAGATCGACAACGGTAAGTCAAAAATAATGCTAAGAGACGAACCAAATCAAAAATGTTTATCATATCTTTTTACTGCTTCCTTCAAAATTCCCGTTCAAGCTGTTTGTTGTACGTTTTCCCTCCCTGCTGTTGTGTTTGTGTCTCAACTACTTCCTCGGTATTTGCTTAATACCTTGATGGGTGTTACGAGCATTCCATATTAAGTGCAACGACCTTCTTTGATCCCTGCATCTGACAGTCGATTTGGGCGGTTTCTGGCCCAAACAACTCTGTATAAGAAACATAAATAGTTTTTTATTTCTACCAACAATATTAGGTCGACATTGCTTCAACCAATCATCATAAAAATGCTTATAGTATATCAATCTTGTTTTTGGAAGGGCATGTGAATGTGCCCAATCCGTTAAAAAATGATTCTGATATTTACCATATTTCGTTATATTGTAACAAGAAGGTACTACTAGCGCCATCTGGTGGGAATCGCGCCGCGGACTCTACTTCGCCATCGACGCGAGATGCACCCCGAAGGTTCTGGACTGGCCGCTTTGTAGCGTACCGGAACGCGACATAATAACTCGTAAATAAGTAGTCAGACATAAATGTTCTATCTAGTTAAGTTAAAGATGGTTACGTTGTGTCTTAAATAAATTAGTGCATTTCTTTTTGTGGAATCTAGTGTTTTTTTTGATCCACTCCTAAAAGAACCCAGAAAAACGTTACAACATATTCAGACAGATCACTTTGAAAAAATAAGGTTAATATAACATACATTTTGATGACTAGTTGTTGAGCTAAAAACAATTCAATGTACAAAAATAGACAACTGTCACAGCCTGCTAGGACACCATTTGGGATAAGTTATTGTATTTAAGTATCGATTCCATCACTGCAAAATTCTAATTGCTAAGTTGATCCTTTTTAAGAAATAATTATGCGGACCTTTTTCAACGGCACTGTATAATACACATTTTAAAATGGTACGGTGCTCTCAATCTGCTTCAAGATCTAGTTATCAGTGTATGCAGTTGACTCAAAAAGAAAACAAAACCACGGCGCAAATTGCGTTAGAGTTTAAGTGCCCGAATGAAATTAAATCTGACTGTGTTCTATCTTTCTGCGTCGCCCCTCTGACTGCACGGGCCATGTGTGAACATTATCATGCGCTGTTCGTTTTATCAGGAATATTGCTGGAATTGCACGTGTATTTACTGCATACCGCAGCGGTTTCTTGTTGTATACATGGCGGACAACTAAATCAAAATTTAACTTATGAGAATAACTTGTCGTTGAAGAATTATTAACCATAATGATCAGTTCACTTTTGATACATCAAATGCATCTGCTTTGTTTATATAATATCAAGTGGCTAGAGACATGGAATGGTGGGAGTGCACTTTGCAGTCAGTCTCGATTCAGAACTCATTCAATGAACATCGTTGTATTTGGTTTTTCTCAAAAATAAATCTTTTTTAAAAACGTTTTCGTTGAAGAAAGATATTTGAGTTATATATATAGAGGGTATGGGTCTCATTAAAATTGAAATAAGTAAGTATAATCAAAGCGAAAACAAAATAATCAATTAAATGTTTGAACAGACTGCATTCTTGAGCTTGATGGTAACCTAACCTGGTATAGAAGCCTGTGCGAATATTGTCTAGTTTTACTCATTTGCAACGCGGCAGATTGCACGACTTCCTGCGTCATCGTTGCTAGGCAATGTGGTGATGACCTTCGCTCTTCAGCCGTTTTTTATCTCTTTCTAATATGTGTTGATGCACACTTCTCGTACTTCTCTCTCAAACACATCGAACCGAAGCCGTCAGACAAATTTGGTGTTCCCATCAGATATGTTCCGCAAGACATGCGGGAGTCATCTATTTGTGAAGTTCTGCAAAACATAAATGATATTCTCCGTTCGGACTTGTGGTGGGACCACAGACTGTTATTCTCTCGTAGAGGTGCTTTGCGAGATATGAACGTTGATGCAGGTTACAACTTAGAAAAGAGAAAAACGATCATCATTCTGTTGAAAGCGGTATATGTTTTTGGATATGATTTGCAGTAGGAGGTAAGCGCTAAGTGTAAGATACAGGAACGTAGACAGGGTCTGATATCAGTTGACAAAGGTCGTTGCGATTGGACCTTGAAACTGCAGCGTAATTGTTAGAACTGCATTCTGTCTATGAACATAGTAGGTGATGGATCGTAAGGCTAGTGTCAAAGAAATGTCGATCTAGAACCCTTGCGTCAACATGATGTCAACGTGATGGGACTAGCGTCTATAGTACGCAAGGCCAGTATCGTCAGTCGTCCCTACAATTGTAGGGCACCTTTATGGCCTCCTTGATTGTCATAGTTTTCTACTTCTCCGTGTCAGCGCTCTATTTTGAGGTTATGTCACAAACATCTATTTGCATCAAATTGTGCTTGCTTTTGAGTTATATCATGTTTTGTCAGCCTGAAATTTCCTACAATTTAAAAAGAAAACATATCTTCACAATAGGAGAGCGCTGACGCTGACACGGGACAAGTGTAATCTAGAAATCCTTGAAGGAGAGACAGGAGTATGACAATCAAGGAGGTCATAAACGCGCCCTATAATAATTGTAGGGACGACTGACAATACGGGCTAGCGCGGTTCTATAAGAATGTGACTAGTGTCGATGAGAGGGGGACTATATTTATATTTAGCGTTTTAATCCATGTTCGGAATTTATTTTCTTTTTTACGGGTTAACATACATTTGTTAACCAATATATACTTATATTTAATGAGTGGTGTGACATCTTTTACGTTTATTGCAGGTGTCTTGGCTTCATGCGTCTATGTACGCATTGTATTTCTTCTTGGATTTTGAGCTGGTTGTATATTATTACTTTTATGATCTTATCTAAGATTTTATGTGGAGGTGAGATTCTTTACCGTGCATCGGAGGCATCTGGTTTGCTTAAGTGGCTAGGGATATAGAAGGGTAAAATGTCCTGGCATAAGTGGGCAAGATATTCTGTTCCGTGCCCTAACGCTGAATGCGTAGATCAAGTCGGCATATTTTGGTATTTGTAATGAGTTGAGTTATTCGCGTATTTTTCGGTCTGTAGCAAAGTGCTGTGTTAAGCGAGAAGTTTGAACTATTCCTCGAAAACGTCCTATAGTGACTGTATAATGGATATTATAAACATTGAGGTTAAAATTTTTCTTGACGTCGTGGGAGAAATAAGCGCGAGAAACGTGCAGTATGTACAGGGTGGCCGATGTGTAACTGACTACTCGTAGTTTGTATCTTGAATATTTGTCAAATGAAATAACCCATTTTTTTGATCTTAATATTTTATTGAAACTTGGAAATTGTGTATGAAACATAATACCAGACAAATGTCCGCATCTAGAGGCCACGCAAACAAGAGCCCTCTTGATTACATTATCCATCTCTTTTTGGTAGGTTTCGGGAGGAATATTTTCAATCGCTTCCGTAATATCGTTTTCAGCTGCTCTACCGTATTTGGTTTGTCGGCATAAACGCTATTTTTCAAAAATCCCCATAAAAAAGTCAGGAGCCGTTAACTCCGGTGACCTTGGTGGCCAGTTGACATCACCAAATCGAGAAATTAAACGTCCCGGAAATATTGGTTGCAAAATATTCCTTGTTTCCCTAGCTGTGTGGAAAGTTGCTCCGTCCTGCTGGAACAACATGTTTTGCAGGTTAAATTGTTGGATTTGAGGAGCCAGATAATATTTCGCCATATCACGGTAGCGCTCGCCAGTGACAGTAAGGGAATTACCTGCAGCGTTTTCAAAGAAGTAAGGTCCAATGACACCTCCATACCAAACACCGCATCAAACTGTGACTAATGTCCAGATATGCAATTCTGCTTATTAACTAATCGGTTCATATCGAAGTGGGCTTCGTCGCTCGTGATCAGTTGTCGGTAAAAATCGTTATTTTAGATATTAAGCTGCAATATTCCATGACTATGTCGGCGTTTTTCATGGTCACAAGGCTGTAGTTCTTGGATTAACTGAATTTTGTATGGCCGCAAATGCAAGTCTTTTTTTAAAATAGTGCATAACAACGTGCGACGATTACCCAGTTCCTGACAACGATGTCTGATAGACATCCCAGCGCCCTCCACTAACTTTCATGACACACTGGGCACATTATTTCGACCGAAATCTTGTAGCTTCCGAATCGTCTCAACTATGACTCATTATTTAAGTAAAACGTTTTAACAATACGGACGCGTTGTGAGATCGTATAGCGCTCCATGATGAAGTTGTATCTTGGCCACCCTGTATATGTATGTGGATGTATATAAGAGCGCTGATAGCGTCCGTGGTCTCGTCACACGGTTTGCTAGCCAACGAGGTTTTTCTATCTCTTTCTAACATACGTATTGCATGTTTCTCGCGCTTTCCTTCCGTACACATAACGACCTCGGTGGTATATGGTTTACACTGTATATTATATACTTGATATCAGATTGCAGTGCCCTAAAAGGTTTTGCACACTTTTGTAGACAAGAGTTGTCCGTAGTAGAATGGAATGTTTGGTGACGGAGTGTCAGTTTCTATAATCTGTCTCAAAAGCTTGTGCTCTAGACAGGAAACATATTGATTTATCTATATTTCATTTCTTGCTGCCAGCTGTACCCGTAGACTATAAAAAAGCGTGTTAGGTAGGTCAATTGTCTGATCGCCTGACACCTGTCATGGCTGTCATAATAACTGACCCGAATATACAGGGTGTCCAGAAAATTGACGGAGATATTTTAGAGGATGATTCCTTGTTAAGAAATATGAAAAAAGATTCATAAACATGGGTCCGGAAATGCAGAGTTTCCAAGATACAAGGTGATAAACTTAAAAAAAAAAATTTTTCATTAATATCTTAAAAAATATTTTATAGATTCTGTTGAAATTTGGCAGTATTACTTGTTTTATTAAGAGGCTAATTTAGCCTTAAATAGATTAAAATTATTAGGTTCAGTGGCGTCCCGGAGTGCACCTTAGCGAATATTAGTGGCAAAAAAATGTACGCCACAGCCTTTCTTGTAATTTTGATATTAGTTGGTTGACTTGGCATCTAAAAATACAACTTCTTTGCTTTTTGTATTTTTTTGCATCTCACTTTGTTTTTGAGAAAAAAAATAAAAAGCGTTTTATTGCATGTCACTGGAAAAAATTGGTTCATTAATTTTTGCTAAAAATTGCATTGGAAACAAAAAATTCTGAAACGAGGCTTGACATTTGCGCGTGAGTTCAGATTTCAACAGAAATGAGTAAATATTTTTTGAGATATAATTTTTTGTTTAGTTTATCACCCTGTATCTTGAAAACTCTGCATTTCCGGACCCATGTTTATACAGATTTTTTTCATATTTTTTAACAAGGAATCGCGTTCTAAGATATCTCTTTCGAACACCCTGTATTGTCATAAGCAGCAGTCACGTCATCGATGCTGATTTGAGGATTAAAGCATGCGCTGATTCAACAACATCTGTTTGTTCATAAAGTCACTGTGTGCATCTACCTCAGTTTCAACGGAGCAGGCTTCAAGCTACTTTTTCGTCGCTTTTTGTAACGCTGCTGTTGCATAAAGCGGAGGTGTCATACCACATCAGCCAAAGGCGCTGAACGCACACACTGTGAGATGAAATAAAGACAGTGACCCTTGTTTCATAATATTTCAACACCTTATTCACATGGCTTCAAGATATAGTATTCTTTCATTTTCTTTGTATGTAATAATCTCTATTCGGAAATCATATACGTGATAAAGAATGCGTCAACGGTTTTATACCAAGAGTAACAACTAAATGAAGATTTCACATTAACAAACGCTTAAATACAAGATACAGCATATAAACTGTAAGTATTCACGTAACACATAGAATCATTTATAAAATCATAATAGTTCAAACAATTACACAAATCAGTTTATTAAATAACTTGATTCCCATGTATTTGTTTTCAGGTATAGACAATCTGAGCACAGGAATTTGTAAGACTGATAGTCCAGGCTAGATAAGAAAAAACGGAAAAAAGTTTCTAATGACAAATACATAAAAAGATACATGCGTTGCTTTTTATAAACGTTCGGATAAGCCCGAAATTCGGTATTTTGCTTGCACAATTTGCAAAGATAACGAAGTAATTGTAAATGATTAGATTATAATTATAAAAGTGGCTACAATTTTGAAACAAATAATTAATTTCTTGCAAAAATTCTTGAAGTTAAAACCTTCAAAAATCTATTTCACTCTTGTAAGATCCCATCCCATCCCATCTCTTGGGCAAAAACAATTGTTTAAATAATTCGTCTCTGGAATAAACAATTAGTGTTTCAAAGCTATTGTAATTATATTATTATGTTTGTTCTGTCATGATTTTAGTAGCATGTTTCACAGCTATACTCACTATTTTTGTATGGTGTATCTGATTTTAAGAGTTTGTATAACATCAATGGAATTAAACGTGTTATTTTCAAGGTGATGTGCATTCGCAGTTCTTAGCTACAAATTTTACGGAAATATAGGCATTACTTTGTTTACGTGCATTTACTGTGATGTTGTTTCCAGATGATGTATTTATAAAACCGCAATCTACTTCATGCTATCTACTTCCGCTGAACTACTCTGAAAAGTTTCAAAGATAAAATAATGTTTCAGCGCTGTACCACGACGTTCGTGATCGTAATACATATGTATGTAGAGCACAGCCCATGTTCAATGAAGCGATACAGTCTAAATGCAGTGGTGCTATGAGTGAAGAAAATTTTGTCAAGCAGAATCACTCGGTACCATTCGCACGTCACCATACGGAACACACAAGACAAGTGGAACGATCGGTTTTCTTATCGCACAGGGCAGATATGGCGGATTACATATTATTTTAAAAAATTAAGACGAAGACTGGAACCCCTCTCTTGAGGTTATTTTCTTATCCTAACGTCACGCTCTCGAAGTGAGGCATCAAAGGAAAAGTCAAGACAATGGATTGCACCTTCTACAAGGACTAGAGGCAAATATGTACCAAGAACTTTTTCGGTCTTAGCACTCCGCCTTCTGCCACCTTACATCAATCGGATGCTAGAACAAATATTCGGGATTGATGGACTGTCTAATTTTGATTGTTTGATCGATTGTTTGATTGATTATTTGATTGATTGTTTGGTTGATGGTTTGATTGATTGATTGTTTGATTGATTGTTTGATTGGTTGTTTGACTGATTGTTTGGTTGATTGTTTGATTGATTGTTTGATTGATTGTTTGATTGATTGTTTGGTTGATTGTTTGACTGAATGTTTGATTGATTGTTTGATTGGTTGTTTGACTGATTGCTTGATTGATTGTTTGATTGATTGTCTGATTGACTGCTTGATTGATTGTTTGATTGATTGTTTGATTGATTGTTTGACTGATTGTTTGATTGATTGTTTGATCGATTGTTTGATCAATTGTTTGATTGATCGTTTGATTGAATATTTGATTGATTGTTTGATTGATTAGATGGTTAATCGAATCATCGATTGATTGAGTTAATGTGGATTCTCATTAGTCAATCGTATTAATCAATAATAATGAATCTATGCATTTGAACATAGAATTGAATGGTAAATTTGAACACACTGTGCAAATTAATAGAGCAATATGGTTGAACGGGTGTTCACATTAAACTATTTCACTTCAATGGTATAGATTCATTATTAAGGATCAATAAAATTGACTAATTAGAACGCGGATTAATTGATTGATCGACAGCTTCATTGATTGATTGATTTATTCATTGATACCAATCTCACTTGTCTTGCAAAAAGGAGTCATATTAAGTTTAATATACATACATATACTAAGTGACATATAAATCCGAACACCCAGTTTAAATGGTTTTATTTTAATAAAATTTTGTATAAGTACTTAGTGAAGCATAATAAGTAAACGATTAAAATTTCAAAATGATTGCACTGCTTTAAAGCCCTTTGACCTTTAATAATGTGTGGATACACCCTGATGTGCTACGCATTGTCCAACGCGCCTATGCATGATTCTGATCAGGTGGTCAATGTCCTCCTGTGATATCTCATTCCAGGCAACCACCAACCCCTCTCGAAGTGCTTCTAGAGTCTGAGGAGGACGTTGCAAATTGAGCAATATCCTACCCATCATATCCCACACGTGCTCAATTGGGGATAAGTCGGGAGATCTTGGTGTCCATGGTAACGATGTGACATCATTATGTTGAAAGAAGTCTATTGTGACTCTTGCAACATGTGGTCGGGCATTATCTTGTTGGAAAGTTGGATCTGCCAGGGTGTAAAGATAGGGTAAAAGATGGGGTTCTAGAACTTCGTGGATATAACGCTGCGCGTTCATGTTACCTCTGATGAAGACTAAAGGTGACGTAGAACCATAAGCTATAGCACCCCAAACCATAACTCCAACAGTGTGATGAACATGTCTTTCAACAAAAAACTGTGGATTCCTCCTTTCACCACGTCGCTCTCTAACCCTGGCACGACCATCGTGCATGCCTAAACAAAATCGAGACTCGTCACTAAAGACAATACTGTTCCATTCCTGATCCCAGAGTGACCGTTGTCTGCACCACTCAAGGCGATTACGTCGGTGTTCTCGAGTTAAAGGGAGGACCCAGTGTGGCCGGTATGAAAGCAAGCCAGAACTTCTCGTTCGTCGGTAAACACTTCGCATGCCAATAGGTCTTCCGTGTTCTGCAAACCATTCATTTGCAATGGACCTGGTAGTGGAGAAACGGTCCCTTAAGGCCAATAATCTTAGGCGGCGATATTCACGGTCTGTTGTTCTACGGCGGCGTCCAGTGCCCCTTGCTCTTTGCGTACGGCCTTCTCGAAGCCATGCCTGACAACACCTAACCACAGTGTCTACACTTCTTTGCACTCTAACTGCAATTGCCCGAAAAGAAAGTCCAGCTTCCCGAAGTCCCACTATACGGCCCCTATCAAACTCACTAACTTGACGAAATCGTACAGGTCTCCGTACTCTAGGCATCGTAACCGATCGTAAAGGATGTCAAGAACCAAAATCCGCCAACGTTGATTCTTTACTGCGGCTGAAATATTCATTTTTAGAGCGTTAGTGAATTAAAAAAAAGCAGTATAAAAACCGGAATATCCAACTGATAAGGCTGAAAATTTTTTCACTTGTTATTTACAGTAAGATAAATACATTCACCAACTTTTATTAAAATAAAACCATTTAAACTGGGTGTTCGGATTTATATGTCACTTAGTATAGTTTGCCCGCCAAAAATTAATGACCATTTTGAATGTAATTAGTAGTTTTTAATTGTATGTGATAGTTAGGTTCTTAGGTAATAAAATTTGTAAAACTGGAATATGTTCTATTCTGCCTTTCTCTCCCCTCACGATGCCATCGTCAACTTTTGCCATAAGTTTTCGGAGCTTCATGCCTCTAACTGAGCTACCGGAGGCTAGTTATAGCCCTTTCACTGTGAGAGCGCGGAAAGATTACATATTCACAATTTACCAACAGCAGTTATATAAAAGAGTTATTAGCGCTTTGGTCCCAGCCAGTGATGGACGCATTGTATACATCATGTATAATACACCATTGTATACGCGTATACAATGATGAACATATACCTGTATGTCTCAATATTCACGTATACAATGTATACAATAGCAAATCCTAGTTCAACTACTTGCATACAGTGGTGGCGAAAGTTCCCTTTCCGTTTAAGATTTCCATGTGTACGAGGAAGAGAGAGAGGGGGAGAAGCGGGCACTACTTGTGTCGAAAGAGTGCGCCAAATACCAGGTTGCCTAGCACAGCAGTGATGAAGGCCATAAAACACGACTGTAACTTGCTGCAACGCCGTGTTTTCTGCTCTCAAATACACATTTCTATCGAAACTGTTTAGGATCAATTCCAGATCGATCCTAATGGTTCTCCGATTTTAAGTGGAACTGAAAGTTCAGGATAGGTACAAGTTCTGCAACATTGCATTATTTTAACTGTGAAAGCAGTTTATAAATAATGGAAAAATATATAATGTTTATTTATATATTCCTATACAAAGATACAGTTTTAAATAAATTAGGAACAACAAATGAACCCCAGTTAATCGATTTCTTTGTCCTTGGGGCGTCCAACGATATTTCTTAAAGTTGTCGGTTAACTTAAAACTGACGTTTGCGAATAACCCTAACCTCATTCATGCTATTCTATAATATATTGTCTTCATCATGGTATACATTGTATTAATTGTATACGCAATGTATACATTGTATACGCATTGTATGCATTGTATACATCGAGACGTAGACAATTAATGTAAACGCGTAACCGCCCATCACTGGTCCCATCTTACATTTCAATTTCGTTTCAGTATTACAGGCCAGATAATAGTTCTAAATCCAAAAAACCATTTTATCTAAATAGATGGCAACTGCCTACATGGTGAAACTATCATCGTATCAGGAAAAATGTTCAATCGACTAACCACTCAACTATAAACAGACCATTGATCAAATCAAGTTTTTATTTCCGGAGAATAGATAGAACACGACGGATAAAAAATTATTCAAGCTTCCTGTAACTCGTGACAGCTCTAGAGGCTTCAAAAGTTACATTTTTTGCAAGCCCTGGGGGCAACAGCAATCTGATTGCTAACTGAATATCTTCGTCGGTGATTTCAGTCTTCTTCCTGTATCGTGCCAGATGAGCAGCTTCCACAGCCACCCTTTCGAAGAGATCATCCACGAAGGAGTTCATCACACCTATTGCTTGACTTGAGATACTTCCTTTCGGATGGACTTGCTTCAGAACTTTATAGATGTCGATCGCGAAGCTTCTCAACTGTCTCTTGCTGGCTGCTGTATCGTACTTTTTTCTGGTTTTCGTGACTTTGGCTGATGACTTTTTGGTCGGCTTGATAATGATTTGATTTCGCGCCATAATTTATGAATAGGTAGTCGAAAAATATATTGACTGCAATCGACAGCTAATTTGAATACTTCGCGTAATGGTCACACAATGTCAAAATGAAGTTTGGTTTCGGCACGGCTTTATGACCTACAGAGGGTTATATACTCTGTTATATCCCTTCATCATAGCATTTAACAAATCATTTTTTGATGATATAATAATTATAACTCAAATCAAATATCGGCATGGATAACGTACAATGATATAATAATTTGAGAGATAGAAGGTAAATTCTAAGATTACTGCTGACATTCGGAAAGATGAGATTTCAAGCCCAATTCACTTTTAGCGATTTGAATAGATTTAATTCGATAGTTTCTGCCCAGTTTCTGAAAAACATTTATTTAGTGGAAATATAAATAATGCACCTTAAATATCATTGTAACTGTATACGACGGAAAAATGATGGTAATAGCATGGTAAAGATTGTTACTGATGTTACTATATCTCAATCCTGGCATTGTAATGTGTCATACGAATAAAAAACCTATACAAACCTATAAAATGTCATCTTGCAGACTAGGTAGTTTTCAGGGTGCAAGCAGTCATTCCACGTTTGCTCACTAGGATCGTTGTGTGCGTCGATCTATGGAGGAATGACTCAACTATACGCATTGTTGGTTGCATATGTTTTCTGAAGCCGAGTAGTCTGTAGTTTTCATCTCTGAGAAGTATGTTGGTTGAATAGCAAGATCGCATTATGAATATTGGTTTGCATGTGTATAAGATGATAATGATAATGAAGTATATCTATTAGCTGTGCCCGATGGGTTATATATAAGTTGCCCTTTCTGATGACAAGTTATGTTCAAAGTTATAAATTACGATTACTTACGTTTTTTTTTGTGTTTTCAAAAACTTTGAGGAGAATTATGGGAAATCACCACCGCGCCCGCGTTGTGTGTAATTACTGTTAGCATGTGTATGACTTGTAATTCGACATTGTACAGTGAATATATTTATTTTTAATCTCTCTCATATTCAGCAAATTCGCATATGTAACTTTCAGATTGGATAAGAAAAAATGGATGCGCAACTAATTTCTTTCTTTGAATCTCAAGTAAGTGTATTTGAAACAAGAATCCAATAGAATTATACACATATTATTAGCACACAAATCCTCATTATGCACCATTCTCTGAAGCAAGTTACACATCACATCAGAGCCACACATTGAATGTTTAGAACACGTAAAACTACAACACGAGTTCAGAACATGTCCATCAGCTAGTACTAAGTTAACATCTTGTAGGAAAACCTACATAATGTCACAAAAGACCAATACAATTTCAAAAAAAAATCGACATAATGTCACCTTTCATGATAATGTAATTACCCGTATGGCAAGGCAAGCGAGTTCTATCTCACTGACTAATGTTACTGACCAAAAAGTTTACGAATAATCTCACCACTTTATATATCTAGCCACTTGACATAATATAAGCAAAACAGATGCCTTTGATGCATCCAAAGTAAACTGATATACAGGGTGACTTTGACGTTGAGTCATTAATTTTCAGATAATGATTGTAGAAGGAAGATAAACCAAAATATGTGTGTAAAAATAAAAAAAATTAAAAAAAATTTTTTACCTTGTTTTATAAAGTATCCTCCCGACAAGTATTTCAGTGCGGACCTGTATTTGATCGTGAGGTCTTGGAGCACCGGCATGCCGTCACCTGATTCACGAGCCCGTTGTACTACATTAACAAAGGCACGAGGGGTTGGTTGCACTCGATTGGGAAACCGATCCGCATAAACATGTGCCATTTTTTATTTCGTTTGAGCCACGCAACAGACACTACTATTCACTGACACTGACTGTATACAAATGAATAAAATAATTGTAAAAACATCGTTCCAAATTCTTTCGCTTTTTTGTTTCCGATGCGATGAACCGATACGGCCGATTATATCCGTTGTCGCCAAACACGAGCACATAATATTATTATTGAGACAGGGCGGTACTCAAACTTCCAAGGGGCTATAACTTTGTTACTTTAATTTTACCAGAAAAATGGTAAAGGAAAAAACATTTCTTTTGATCAGATCTACTCACTGTTAAAATAAATGACTCAACTTCGAAGTCACCCTGTATATTCTTAATATTTATTACCTCATCAAAGTCGAACGTGTCGATAACATTCAATTTCATTCAAACTTTTTGGAAACAATTCGTCTTGACCGCGTAAAATTTTAGGCATCTCTTTCATTTTTGATCAAACCCAAGCACCATCTTGGAAATTCTATAAGCCGTTACGAGCAATCAATCGAAAATGCATTAGAATATACATATAGGATTAAGTTTCATCATCGTTAAAGATAAAGAAATCTACTTACACATTTCTCACCGCTAGCTATCCTCAAGTTCAAAAAACATCCTCCAACACTACAATACAAACACTGCAGACCAATTAACAATTATCACAATGTTGACCGCACGTTCATAAACGATTTCTATCCATTATCTTTTCTGCCAGACCTACATATTTCCTTTCGTACATTTATATATAGCGACGAATGTTTTAGGTACCTTGAGTCTAGCTTTTCCGCTGCTCTTATCGTCAAAGGATTGTCATATGATAAACACTCCAGTAAAAAACTATAAGCTCTTTAAGACTGACTAGGTAAATATTGGAGAGCTCACTGATAATTTGAGAAGCTACAAACTGGAAAAGCAGTACCTCAAAATATTCACAAAAAGTAAAAAGCGCTTTTTGCCTAATCTTCTAATGACGTAGTGATTTTTAGGAATGAAAAATCAAGTGCTCCTCATGCGAGGAATTCTGAGCTGCCTTAAGCTTGAAGTTCTACCTCTCAAGGTTTTGAATCACTCGCAAAGTATTGAGTTACACATATCCTCATACCCGAACTAATTCAGAAAATGCATCATCACTTATCACAACCCGCATATATCTCGGTATAGCAGTCGCTGAGACTACACAGAGAAAATGGAAACTACAAACAGAGGTGTCGATACGTTAACTCATAGAAAAATGACCCAAATATGACTTTTTATAAATTGTCACCTCACTCATGGCAAAAATCTCCACTTTCGAATCCCAAAAATACGACTGAAAACCTTCTGTAACCTTGCCTGTTCTACTGGGGTATGGATTTAATAGGGTTGCAAATGTATGTAAAATACATGAATTATACCTACCGCGACTCTAGTCGGTAGCCATGTTAGCAAGCCCTGCCAAAAATTTAATCACTGAAGGAATTTCTATTGGCTCAATATTATGCACATTGTGTCGGATGCAGTATTATACGGGGTGTATCAAAGTTCAACGACAATCTTCAAATTTCTGACTAACAAATATTTTGGCGTTCTTTGCCGTTCTGTAACAGGGAATAAATCACTCTTTTAGCTGGAGGAGTGTCAGGCCAAGTGTGCTTCAGATGGACGTTTCACTTTCGTTCCATGCTTTTGCTTCAGACTCTCCCTGTTTTGCGGTCATTCCCGAACATTCAGACTTCAGATTTGTTTTTCTACTGGATCTTTTCTACAATTTCCCATTACCCATATTTTATGACTCTGTCTACTCCTTTGTCTACACGTGTCCGTAGATGCTTCAAGATGTTTAAAAAAAATATCGCCATAAAGATTAAATCGTTTGTTTTTTGTTTTTGTTTGCCTCATAATAATACAATTATGTTCGTCAATTATATTAAAGCAATTTATCATATACTATTATCAGCGTCTAATCTGTTAAACGCTGCTTAATGCTGCATTTCCTAGGAGAAAATGCTGCTGTTGACACCCAGCTGTTTCATTCAGGTAGACAAACCAGCTGAAAATAAACTACCGTATCTGCTATATGTATTTTACGAGTCTAGTTTAAAAGCATACAATAATGAGCGAAAGTTGTATGTAGATCCTTAAAAGAAAATATGTATCATTAATTTGCTAACGCCTTAGGACAAAATCCCGCGGTTTGATGGAGTCTTACGTCATCTCTTATTTCGTGATTTCTAGACCATGTCTTTCGAATTTAGCCTTAAGGGCTGCCGACAGATGTCAGACTGATAACCGTAGTGATGTCATGTCGACAATCGGTGTCTACATCAGTTGCCACTGCCGTTGACTATGACTATGAGCCAGATGGTGCAGGAATAACACAATACAAAATGTCGCACAAATCGCGTGCATAAATAAACTCTTAAAATGAAAAGTCCCAATGTTTTACCTTGGGAAAGAAATAAGAAATATTTATGAATGTATCTAGTATTACCACTGACAACAAACATTACTATGTTTAGAATAATGTAATGCATTATAGGTAATAATGGCGGGAGATATTTGACGAACTGTGATTCTGTAACTGATATTTTTTAATTACGAACCGCGACTATTACTCAATATCGTGATCTGATCACGACTTTGGGAACTAGGCACTTTACGGCAATGGCGAATGGTATCACATGATCATGAAGATGTGTGATAAAAGAATGTATGAATGTGCATGAGATTCACATACGCGCTAGCCGCGAAAGTCGAAAATCGTATATTACCGTCGAATTACCACATGGTTCGAGCGTCAGATTTTATCGCGATATTTTACTCAGAATATCAATTATTGGGTAATGACCAAAACCCATCTTTTTGTTCTTATAGATTACTGAGAGCAAGAGATGATGATTCAGTTAGCTACCCAAATTATAAATCACTCACAATAGGTACGTGTAAGATCAATTGTGCATCTTAGAGAAGTATCTTTAAAAATGCCACTTCCTGTCCGTCACTACACAGAACGATATAATATACCACTCAAAACCTTTACATATTACTGCATCTGATCGGTTTCGGTGTGATCCATTCCCTACGACAGATCAGCGAAAGTCTGCCATCGTTATTCGATGAGTCGTGATTATGTCACGCTTTCAAATCACTGATATTAGAAAGTAACAGTATCAGATGATATCACGGATATTCAAAAATAACCATATCGGTCATCTCTAATAGGTAAGAATCTTGAGCATTAGTCCAATAATGTACCTAAACCATGGACAGTTTCTCAAAATTCATAGAGCTTTTTTTCGTTTTCTCGACATAGTGATTGCAAAATTCTATCAAAATAGGAATGCGAATATACTTTACAGAGCGCCATTGCAAGACTTCCTTCTACTGTTGTCGTGAGAAGAAATTATCAAACATTAGTTACATGTTACGTGTAAAGTAATGTAATGCTTTGCATGAATCATATTGATAACAAGCCTGCTTTGTATAGACCTCCAAGTGTACTGAATTATATGGAAATCCTTGAAAAATAAATCTATATTATCAAGAAGCTTAACAATAAGTGCGCAACTACGTGCATAATGAGTTCAAACACATTCAGGGAATTTGAACTAGGGAGAAAGGGCAAGCACACGATTTGTTTTGGAGCTAAATTACGTAGTCAGTAGTCAGCCAGTTTGACTACTGTTGAGAATCACATTAAATTATTTAATATTAATTATTTTTCTGGGAAAGCATATAAGACCCCTCAAACATGTTTGGTAGCTGGGTAGCCAGACTTGACAGACTAACAGACCGACAAGACTTTTAACTAAGAGCAAAGGTCCACCGGACCGCTCTGACGAACAATAACGAATATATATATATAAGAATTCGTTGGCTTCATAGACTCCTATTGTTTTAGACAACTGTCGAACATGGTGAACTATAGCTTTGAATCTTGCCAATTTTAATGTTAAATCTAAAACTTCTTAGAAAAGATCTTTATAACCGAGCTAGAAGTAGTAATTTCTCTTTGTCATTTTCTGCCACAAGATTCTAATCAAAAAAACTACGAGTATTATAAGTATATTATATTATACTTATAATACTCGTAGTTTTTTCAGGGTGATTCAAATTTGACCCTCACCATTGGGATCTCGGAAACTGTAAGAGATACGAAGTCGCTTAACTTAGGGCAAAGTTGCGTATTTAAGTAACCAACAAAATTCCGCTTAGAATGCTTCGAAATTCCAAGTACTTCCGGAGAGAGACGGAAAAAGCCGTATTTTCCCAAAATCCCAAAAGTTTTTCCTGACTTTATTTGTAGTGGGATTTCAAAAGAAACTGCATCAACTTTGTTTTTTCTTGTAGACGCCATTTTGGATTTTTATGTAAGTAGATAAATAGGGTTATAAATTCTGATTACAAAAATGTATGATACGTCATACAGTGATATTGCCAAACCTTAGTTATTAAAAAAAGCTGAATTTCCTAGGTAGGCCTTGAAATTATCAAATAGTCATTTGTTTTGCATACGAGTTTTATCCCATAATCACTTTTATTTTGTCCGGACTTTATTTGAGTTGGGGTTCCGAAATAAATTGCACCTTAACGTATCCACTTTTTCTCCTCTACAAAATAACATAATTTGAATTTCATTTTGAAGTTTCGTCTTTTTTCCTCCAGCATCAACTTTATTTTCTCTTATAGACGCCATGTCGGATTTTTGAATATATAAATAGAGTTTTCAATTCTGAATAGAAAAATGTATAATGTGTCACACTGACATTCCCAAATCTTAGTTTTTCCAGAAAAACAGGAGTTTCTAGGTAGGCCTTGAACTTATCAGATTTCATTTGCTTCATATAGTAGTCCAGACGAATGGAACGTGAGAACAGAAATTGAAAGACTGAAAGGAAGAGAAATAAATCAAGCATTGAAGAATGTACAAAGAAAAGCCAGGCATGGCCTACAAAATAGGGGACTACATTATTTGGAACATCTGCTATGATTTACCTCTGCTTATTTGTTATTTTTATATAGATCAATAAAATTTGCATTTTGTGTTCAGATTTCATCATACCTTTTTTATTTCCTTATAATAGTCGTCCAACAACAAATTCATAGCCAACTAAGAAAATACATCACTGAACTTAGGACTGAGCGGTCTATTTAAATGTACAAAATTCCAATATAGCGTCCATATGAAAAAGTTGATAATAGAAATCGAAAGAAGAAATGTCGAATTGAAAATTTGACTACGCCATCTTGTAGAGGAGAGTAAGTAACAATGACAATATGCAATTTATTTTGAAATTCCATCTCAAATAAGGTCAGGAAGGGATAAAAGTGATTTTGGAATAAATCTGGTAGGTATACAAACAAATGACGATCTGATAATTTCAAGGCCTACCCAGGAAATTCTGCCTTTTTGAAATAACGAAGGTTAGAAATGTCAATGTATGACGTATTATACATTTTTTAAATCAGGATTAGAAAATTCATTCATTTGTACAAAAATCCGGTATCGCGACCATAAGAAAAAATAAAGTTGAAGCTGGATGCCAAGAGACGAGACGTCATATTGACATTCTACTTATGCCGTCTTGTAGAGGAGAAAAAGTGGCAACGTTTATGTGCAGTTTATTTTAAAATCCCACTTCAAATAAAGTCAGGAAAGCATTGAAACGAGTTTGGGAAACTTCCGACTCTCCGGAAGTAGTTTGAATTTCGAAACCTCCTAAGCGGCATTTTATTAATTACCTAAATATGCAACTTTGCCCCTATTTCAGCGATTTCGTATCTCTTGCAGTTTCCGAGATCCCAGTGGCGAGGGTCGAATTTGAAACGCCCTGTATGTGTAATGGTGCGGCAAGTAATGGCGATTTACCACGTTAGTAGTGAAAAAATTTAGCTTTGTGTATGGGCGAGTGGCGACTGAAAAGTTGTACATTTATTGATAACATACCTTCACTCTTCCGAGCTTCATTATCGATGACTGGTCCTACGGTCCGCTGTGTCAATCGATGACGTATGAACTAATGCACTCGAAAAAACTGAGACGATATACCAAGGAACAAAATTAACGCACACCTCCACAAAAGCAACCGTTTGGCATGAAGTGGCTTAACAGACTGCTGTTACGATCTTTATCAATTCATAATGCAGTAATTGCAATAATCTGCCACCGACTGGCTCTAAAATTACGTGTACACACCATGCTCTACATAGCGTAGAGTCATAATGTTTTTTATAGATGTACTTGGTTGTCTATTTTTATTTGTTTATAGGCAAATTATGTTTATTAGATCGGTCGATTAGGAAGTGTTTACTTTCCACGTATCATTAAGAGAAGCGTAGTGAGCGCAAAAACTTACAAGTCGGCAACTCGTCTTTTGTCTGCATTATGAAGATATATGTCACAACATCATTTTAGTGATCATTGCATTGCAAATACTTAAGTAATTAATCAGAAACAAGAAATATCAGAGCATAGTCAGTGTTTGCGGACTGTTCTATTCACTCAAGCGTTACAGTACTTATCTATACGTCTCCCACCCCAACTATCTTTTTGAAATAGTCGAATTAGTAAGCTAAAATTAGTAATGATGAAATTGACGCATAATTTTTTTATTTTGACGTAACAGTGTTATAGAACAGTTTTTAAGTTTAAATGTATCAGTTCTCTATATCCAACCTTCGCGTATAAACAGTTACTCATCGCCTTCATTTTTGAGTCACGTAATAAGGGTGTCATTCAAGAAATGAATATAGGAGGATCCCTTTTGAGAAGCACGTATATTCCCGAATGCATTGACATGACTTTAAGACTGCTGTAAAAATTTATGGGGGTTAGTAAAACTAACTACTTCTTACTATCCACTGATATTACAATATAAAAATCAAAAATGTCTAAAACGTACTGGAAGTAAAATAGTACCACAGCAATAAAGCAACCTATGCCTTTATACTTAGATTATTTAAGACTGAGTCTCAGACAATGTCGTCCAACAAACCTGACCTCATTTTTGGCACCAGCTGTGAACCTTTAAACTTGATATCTCATTTAGCCAGGTGGTTTGAATAACAATATGTTATGAAGCAAAACGTATTTACGCGGATTCTCTGACTAACTCGCAGATTTGAAACAAAGCAAAAAAACATACTCCACTTAGCATTACTCAATCTTCGACGTAAGATCTAGGTAAAAGTTGCTCAATTTAGATATAAGAACTTCATTACAGAAGCTTTTGGGAAGCTGAGTCCGCCATAAGCGCCGCCTGATGTCCTAAAACCTCCACTTCAGGTCTACATATTAAGCTGTACTCGACACAGTTTCAAGAGATAAATCTCTATTAGGTTTGTTCGGGATTCTTCAGCTAACGCTCTATTTGTCCAAAAAGAGGTAGGTAGGTAGGTTTTTACAAAATTAGTCAATACATCTAACCAAATGTGATCAACTTTCCTTCAATTCCTAAGAACAGCTATAATAAGATATTAATAAAACCATTACCACGACTTATGACCTTAAATCGCTTCAGTGTTTATATGTAGCGATTGTCTAGATGCAGCATTTACATTTCTCAATCTCACAGTAATTACTCCAAACATAAGCCATGTACCACGTTTTACGTTCACTTAATAATTATCACATCTAACCGTCGAGGCTCTTTGAAACCTGAATTTAACATGGGAGTGTGAACGTATACAGCATGTTAGCACGAGCATTACACAGCCGGAGGATAATAAAAATTGTAACAGCTCAAAAAGTATGTGACATAGAAAATAAGGGTATACTGGGAAAAATTGGCGGGAAGTAAAAAAATAATAGCGGAATTGATTGATTAACTATTTCAGAAAAATACATCACCATGACAGGACGAGGTACAAAACTTGAAGTTTGTGGTGTTCTGATCGACACTATTCCTTTACACTAGAAAGTACAACTAAAGCTATTGTTGTTGTTTCCACGTATTGTGTACGCTATCGGTTAAACTATTTTCCTCACATTTTTGTTATTATTATTCAGAGATTTGAAAATGTCCGCACTTGCGTGCCCGAATTGGAACTATTGATATTCATGGACCTTGAAGGCCTGATAAAATATAGAGTCAGTTCTTGCTAACCTGTATAAACTATTGAAAAATACAGCCTTATACAGGGTGATTCACAAGTCGTGAAAAAATGAAGCATCAGACACAGGACCGCATTTTAAGGGGGTCTTCTATGTAATATTTTTTCGTCGAGGGCTTCATTAAAAAGAGACAGGGTATACTATTCGCCATTGTCTGACAGAGCGGTCCGTAGGACCTTTGCTCTTGGTTGAAGTCTTGTAAGTCAGTAGGTATGTCAGGTCTGGTTGCCCAGATACCAAACAAAGTCAGGGAGAAAGAAGGGAAGAAGAAAGGAAGAAAGGAAGGTGGGAGAGCAAAAAAAAAAAAGAAGTGCGTCAATTTTGAGGGGTGCCTTGGCATTGCTAGTTAGTTAGTATTCGGCAATTTTAAATTGGTCCTAAAATTAATTTTGGGATTGGTTGTTGAAGAAAAATTATAATTTTGGTTGGACCTAAAGTCGCACGATTTAATTTTGTTCACAGTGCGAGTCGCGGCATTGTGTGCTTGTGAACTTGATCGATTGTGTAGTCTACTGACTCGCGCAACAAAGGGCTGTTATGCGATTCTGCTTGACTGTAACGTAGCTGCGCTTGTTGTTTGATGTAGTCCCTTAAGTAAGGGATGTCAAGGTCTCTGTGAAGGGTCTCGTTGGAAACATACCATGGGGCGTTAGTGATTGTACGCAAGGTTCTGTTCTGCAAAACCTGCAGGCTACGCAAATGCGTTTTGGCGAGAAAACACCAAGCCGCACTTGCGTAAGTGATCGCTGGTCTAATAACCATCTTGTATAGTCGGACTTTGTTGATCAAAGTTAATTTTGATGTTCTAAATAGCATAGGGTAGAGTTGCCGAAACGAGATTTGCAATTTAGTTTTTAACGCTTCAGTGTACTTCTGCCAGGTTATCACCTTGTCAAGAGTGGCACCGAGATACTTAGCAGAGCTTTCCCATGATACCTGAGCTCCATTCAGTGAAACCTCAGACGGGGCGCCGCTACGTTTTTTAGTACAATAGATTGCCTGCGTTTTCGTATGATTAATTTTGATCAGCCACCGATTCGTCCATTCCAATACCTCGTCCACTGCACTTTGCAGCCTGTCGTGATCCCCAGGGCACGACTGGGTCACCAGGGCAGTGTCATCAGCATAGAGATAGGTTTCACAGCTGCTGGGGCAAGGGGCGTCATGAATAAAAAGTGAATAAAGGACTGGTCCAAGAACCGAACCCTGAGGGACACCGGCTTTGATGCGCCATGTTGTCGACAGAACGTTATTAATTTTGATCCAAAATTTCCTACCCTCGAGAAGGGATTTCAAAAGTTTTAGGAGCCAGAAGGGGAAGCCCTTATGGATCAATTTATAGAGAAGGCACTTGTGCCACACCTTCGCAAACGCCTTTGAGACATCCAGTAGCAAGATGCCAGTACTTTCGTTACGGGTGAACCCCCTGGTTACTCGTTCAACAAGCCTTATGGCCTGTAGCTTCGTACTACGCTCAGACCGAAAGCCAAATTGCACGTCAGGAATCACATTGTTGTCTGCCGAGAAATTTTCAAGGTTACGTAGAATCACCATTTCAGCGAGTTTAGAAGGAGATGACAGTAGACTAATGGAGAGGTAATCCTGGGGGAGTATCGAACCCACCTTCTTTGGAATCATTATGACATCAGCGGACTTCCACGCCGTTGGGAAGTGCTGGGTCCTTAGCATGGCATTGATTATTGCCACGAGATAAGTAAGTAGCTTCAGTGCCTTAGTGATTCGATCCTCTCCAGGTGCTTTACGCACCTTGAGATCTTTAATATGACCTTGGAGCTCTGCTGTTGTGCAATGCGGAGTCTCAGGAGATTCCGCTGATGTGCCGTGCAGCTCTTCAATTGAGGAATCATCTGAAGATTCCTCTGAGGAAAAATCATTAAGGGGGGCACTACTGCCACTGACGCCGTTGGCCCTAAAATATCTCCTGACGTATCTTACATTATGTTGCTCCTCGTCGAGGTCATTATCAAGGGCATAGTTGGGAGAGAACTGACTTTCCATTGCATCAGCGAAAACCTCGACCTTTTCCTCTGTCCTACAGACTAAGCCTCTAGGACCGAGTTGTTCTCGCTTTCCGTATCTGAGCGACTTTGCAACTTGCCAGAGAGGAATATTTGAGTCAAGCATCCCCGACAGAAAGTCGCTCCATTGCTCATTACGGAATTCATGAAGAGCATTTCTCACTTCATGAACAAGATTAGTTGCTCTGTGAATGTCATCTGGGTGACAAGACCTCTTCGCTTGCTTAATTGCAGCTCTTTTGTCAGAAATAATTCGAGAAGTGACACTGAATCTACAGTTTCTAGATATCGCGAAGTCAATGACATCTGGTGCCTGAAGGTGATTAAATGGATGGTGAGTCGGCTCCTGAGTGCTGTGTATGAGGAAGCCGTTTCGTATCACATGGTTGTAAAGTTGAATTCCACTGGTAGAATTTAACCTAGAGTGCCATGCTCGATTTTTACAGTTAAAGTCCCCTCCTCTCCTTTTGCAGCCTGGCACCACATCTGACATAAACCGATGTGATTTTCAACGAGATGCCTCCCTTCATATTCACTAACACGGAAGTTGCCTCGATGCTCTGCATCTCAGCGTATGTGCTTCTGTAATAGTCAATACCACGTTTTACTACCACTGCCAAACCGCCACCCCGTCCAGTTAATCTTTCAGCGCGGATAACATCATAATTCGGGAAAGCTAGACGATCTCCCGGATTAAGTAATGTTTCCTGCAGCAGAGCTACATCTAGGTTCTAATCCAAAAGAGCTTGATGAAATTCCCGTTCTGTGGGGACATCCCTAAGACCCAAACAATTCCAGAAAAGAATTTTGATGAATTCAGGCTGTCTGCTATTGTACCTAGCCATTTAGCGGAAATATCGCCTGCAATGCCTTAGTGGCGCTTATCAGGGGACTAATAATCTGCTGTAGGGACCTGAGCGCTGTTGCTAGGTCCACATTTTGAGTAGTCATAGATGAGCTTGAAACAGCAGGGGCGGTTGAGGTGTCATCTCTTGCTGGTCCGCGTAGGACTTTGCTCGCCTTTGTGCGATGACTTGTAGATTTCTTCTAGGAGTAAATCTACAGGTCGGACTATTTTCCGGATGGTCTCCCCCACAGTTCGTACATCTGCGAACCTCTTGTCCTGTTTGAGGGCACATATGTGCATGTGGCTTGGCCACATTTTAGACACTTTGGCGGCGCAGTGCCATATGACTGTGCGTGTCCATACTTCTCGCAGCAGTGACACTGCCCAATGAGTCGAGAGTTCTTCTGAACTTCGACTCTGATAGAGAGCCCCAGCAATTCATGCTCGTTCAACACTTGCTGTGACTTCTCCGTCTTAGACAGTATCACCACCACCAAGGGCATGGGCACGCCGCCGTTGCGCTTTAGGCGAATGATGTGAAATGGAGCGTAACCCTTCTGTTCTAGCTCACCTTTGACCTCCTGTTCGGTGGTTGATGCTGGGATACCTTTGATAACCGCATGGATGTTGCGTTCAGTGGGCAAAGGGAAAGTGTGATGAGGATTGTTTTCCTCTTTGAAAAGACGGATTATCCTGCGATAATCGTCTCCGGTTTTGGGGATGATACGTATCCCAGCGTCAACGGCGACTGCTCGTTCAATACGAATATCAAGACTTACAAAGAAATAGTTTAAGTTGCGCCATTTTGTCGCATCTCTCAACACGATTGGAGTAATACGCACCTGGCGAGGCGATTGGGCCTGTGTGTTTAGAGATCCGCTGGATGGCAAGGAAGATGAGTTGCAGCCAGCCAATGGATCAAACTGCACTTGGGGTATAACAGGGGGAGCACTATGTGTGGATGCTGATAAAGGTATTTCCCTTGGATTACTAGTAGATGCGGTAGAAGGTACAGACACAGACGGTTTTAGGTTGCCTACGAATGTTTGTTATTTGGGGATTTCGTCGGTAGCGGAGGAAATTCTGTTTTGCGCAGTCTGACTTTGCGACGTCGCACAGGTGTGAAAAGATCACCCTGTGTGTCCTCATCGGTCTCAGTATGTAGGTCACTCGAATGACTGTTATGTCTACGTTTTGCTTTTTTGGAAGAATCAACATTGGGAACTGTTTTATGAATGATACTTGTAAGCTTCAAAACCTGGGCATTAAATGACTCCACACAGTCAGTCAGTCTCTGTATCTGGGCTGCTTGGTCTGCAATTATCTTCAAAAGTCTCTGGTTCTCGTGTTCCTTCTCCAGTATCGGTGTCATCCCTGATGTCATCATTGGCGTCATCTCGTTTTGGTTTTCTGGAATATGTTCCAAAGTAGCGCTGCACTCCGCGCCAACTCCACTCAAAGCAGTAGCCTGGGGACCCCTCGGGTTCAGCTTCCATAATGTTATTGCCTTCTATCTTGCCAAAATATAAAATTTCTCCGGATGCAAAAATTTGGTTATTTGGCAGATGATGCACATCTGACATTTTTTTTAAAGAGACGAAGTTTAAAAATAAAAAATATTTTTTTTAATATCTTCAAAACCGCCAACTGGAGTGAACTAAAATTTGACATGTGAATTTACCTTAGTATTGTCCACACTCAAAAGTCTTTACTTAAGATTAACGAGCACCAGTGGCGGAGATACAAGTGATGAGTGGCATTATTTTTCCAAATAAAAATAGCACGCTACTGTTTTTTAAACGAGCAATTTTTCAAAATATACCTTCATATTCTGCTACAAATATTTACTCTTGTATTTTTTTCCTAGAGTGCATTGTTTCCGTAGAAATATAAAAACAGATTAGATACTCAAAGCTTCATTTCAGTAAATGTTCTTAAAGACCACCATCCTGACGGATATAAGTGCGGCATCTTTTTAATAAAGAAAAACGTATTTCCACAAAATTTCTTGTGGCTTGAATTTGATGAAACGCATTATCTATTCTTTCTTGTAACTTCTTTATTTTTAAGCTCCAACACCTCGTATCTTTATAGTGAAGCCCTGTGGTCGGGAACGACTACCCAGCTGTTTCTGAATTCGTCGATTACCAGAACCTCCTTTACACGCAGCTGGTGGCGATTGCTGGACTTATTTTGTATCTGCCTTTAAACAGAATTGACTGTGAAATGCCCCGGTAGTTACTAGCTGGCCATTCATCCGGGCTCAGCGACCAGAGACATCTAAGTGGAATATGATTAGGTTCAATTGCTCGACTTTGTTCCATAGCGTCCTTGAGGGTACCTTGAAGTGACATTCAAATGCCTTCATAGAGATAGACTATACCAGAAATGTGAAATCAGTGACCTAAACGATCCTGTTTTACCGAATATAGTGTAGATGCCATAGAAGTTATGTTTTTAGCAGCTTGTCGCTGCGCTGTGTAAAATTGGCGTAACACACTGTACATGACATGTACATCACGTTGGCAATTCCTATTGCACTCTTAAGATAACTGAGATATTAGATTGCAAAAAAAAGGCGATATGAAATGAGGCCCAGCCTCCAGCGAATGATTAGGTGATAAGATACGCATTAGCTTTCAGCGTAAACGCCGTATCGGCTAACAGAGCTGTTTGTTTAGAAATCGGACTTGAAGAAACATAATGATATGGCACACTCCTATAATAATAACGATCTTGTCCATAAAATATTAACTTGAGGTGCGTAGGTAGGTTTGACTCATTTTTAGCAAATTGTTTATATGTACTTAGTCACTGCGTAAAAATTGTCTATTAACGACACGTTTTCAAATACTATCGGTGTCACTCATCTTTCAATTTCTAAATTAGCTCCATTCAGCAACAGATTCTTAAAAACATTATGTTAGGTCTTGCCCTACTCGTTTAACTAGATTGCCAATATCAATGTCTTACTGCTAATTGACAGGTATCTATAATTGATGCTTTTAAATGAACCTCTTAATTATCACATCTCGGCAGAAAATTATCCTCAGGCTACCTGAAAATCGAGTTTAAGGACGCGCGCAATTCTCCGGTAAATATTAACGCAATTACCAATTCAAATTACTCAGACATCATTATATTCCGGTATCAAATTCATTATAAGCTCACGAAGGTCGTCATCGCTCTCCAAAAATCTCATCATCTTCAGAAAATCTGATGATGTACAGTGATCCATGTATACGACCTTGGCGCCACCGTCCCAAGCGTGTCTCAAGATTGGTGAGTCAGACACAGCATTAACTTCAACTCGACTCACCACAATTATTTAGACAAGCCGACCTAAAAGACCAACAATACCTTGATCAAGGGCATAGGTCTGATAAACAATGACGAATGAAGATCAATAACGTTTTCCTTTTCGCCGATAAACCTTCAAAGTTCAGGTTAAAGCTATACATATACAGGGTGTCTGCGAAAGGTTGGGAAATCTCGAAACTGGAGATACTACAGACCAAAATATACCTTAATCCAAAAGTTGATAGTTTGCGAGATACAATTTTATTTTCTATTTTTCCTTATTGCTTGAGAAGTACTTCAGATTTTGGCATAAAGCTCGGTAAGGGAGGTTTTCTAGTATGAGAAACAAGAATCCGTTATTTTCTATGGCCAAACTTCTAGATGGCACCACTTACAGCACTATTTCGGTATATAACTTATCACAACTTTTTGTGCTACCCTGTATACAACAACTGACCGAAACATCTTATTTTCTCGTATTACCACAACAAAAAAGGTTAACTTGTTAGAAGTGTCTAAAGATAATAGTTTTCGAATTGTTTGTTTTTAAGAGTTCCAATGCATTAATAATAATAATGATAATGACAATAAGTTTATTCACGTAACATACAAATAATATAACTAACACTGACATAGGTATACCTAAATAAACTGAATTTACCCACAGAAGAATAAATTCTTGTGCGTGGGTATTAACTTACATTTTTACATAAATATACATATACACACGTATACACACACGCACACACATATACACCTATATACAAATAAACACATACATAGCACACATACATACATATACGAGTATATGAACGTTGGAGGGTTTTTACTATTACATTAATTTTAAATGTCTTTCATACGTATCATGTTTGCAATTTGTCGATTTTTTTCAATTTTTTTGTTTCAATTTTGAATTTTGTTTTATTTGAAATATTTCTTATACAATTTGGTAATCTGTTATATAATCTACTGAAAAGGTAAGTATGACATCTTTGGCCTATACTTTTTGAGGTGAAAGGTGTTTGCTTAATGTTGTTGATTTTGTTTCTAGTTTGATATGAGTGATTTAACGGAATAAGGTTATTTCTATGGTGAAATTGATAATTTATAATTTTATAAAAAGCTTGTTGCCTAGGGTCTAATAGTTTTGCTTCAGAATACAACAGATCAGATGGGTATAAGAGTGGTTTGTTGAAGGTTATTTTTAAAAATTGTTTTTGGATAATTTCTGATTTATTAATTTGGTTATCAAGTGCTCCACCCCAACCTAATATTGCGTAACTTATACGACTTTCGATCATAGCATGATATAAAATATTCATCGTTCTTTTATCCAAATATTTGTTTAGATACTTGAATTTAAACAATAATGGTCAATATGTATATTCCATTTTAAATGTGAGTCTAAATATACACCTAAATATTTTATTTTTTTGTTAAATTTATTTGAGTATTTATATTATCACAGTTAATCTGTATAGATACAAAGGATGCTAATTCGTTTCTGGGATTTGTGAATGGCATGACCATAGTCTTTTGAAAGTTAATAGTTAGGTTTTTATGTCTCAACCAGTCTGCAATTATTGTTAAGTCTCTTTCAACCTTCACTTTTAGCTCATCCCACGAGTTGTTATCCGAATAAATCATAGTAGTATCGTCTGCAAAACATATGATAGTCCCTTCAGATTTTATGCTGACTAGGCTATTAATGTAAAGTGTAAATAATAAGGGGCCTAACACTGTCCCTTGTGGGACACCATACGTTATCAATTTGTTTGTGCTTAAGGAATTATTTATTTGTACGCACTGTGTTCTGTTGGAAAGGTAACTTTTCATGAGGTCATAAGCCTTGCCTCTAATTCCTGAGTCGTGTAAGATTTCTAATAGTAGCAAGTGGTCTACTGTGTCGAATGCTTTTGCTAGATATAAAAACACACACAGGGTATATTCACGTTGGTCCAGTAATTTGTATAATTTTGATGTCAAAAAAGAAATTGCGTCTTGGGTAGACTTGTTTTTCTGGAATCCAAATTGGTTTTCATTAGTCAGATTATGTTTATCAAAAAAATTTAGAAGTCGTGTTTTTATAATTTTCTCAATAATTTTTGCAAAGTTGGATATTAGGGTTATAGGCCTGTAATTGATAGTATCTGTTTTTTCACCGGATTTGTGGATAGGTTCTACTACTCCTACTTTATAATCATCTGGAAATTCTCCCGATTCAATTATCAAGTTTGCTATGTACGTCAAGGGCTTACTAATTTCGGATGAAATTCTCTTTAATATTTCTGATCGTATACCATCAAGACCTGGACTTTTTTATTTCTCAAACTGTATGACATTTTGTATTTCATTCTCAGACACAGGTTCTAAGATAATCGATTGTTGTATACATTTTCTAGGCGCAATATTTGTGTTAGGTTTATTTATTTTCATTGCTAATGTTTTCCCTATTTCTATAAAGTAATTATTGAATGCGTCAGCAATATCTTTACTTGTGTTAAGTGTTGTATCATGGACGTTTATTTCTTCAATTTTTGTTTCAGGTTTGGATGAATTACAGATCTGATTTATGGTATTCCATAGCATTTTAGAGTCGGATTTGTTGTTTTGTAGTTTTTCTGTGTAATATTATTGTTTTGAAATGTTGATCAATTGACAGAGTTTAGTTTTATAGTACAAATAATTTTGTTTAGTTTCGTCTGTTGGATTTGTCTTATATAATTTATATTTCTCGTTTTTTCATTGTTAGATTTAATTAGTCCAGCAGTTACCCAGCTTTTCTTGGGAGGTCTTTATGATTTATTTTAATTTTCTTGGTATTTTTTGATATACTTTCAGTGATTTTTGTAGTCAGATATTTAGTTGCTGCGTGGACATTTCTTATATTATATAAGTTGTTCCAGGTTTCAGATTTTAAGTCTATTATTAATGTTTCATAGTCTATATATTCTTTATACTTCGCTTTATTAGGGTTAGTATGCACAAAACCTTCAAGGTTGAGGGGTAGATTTGATACTGTACTATAGTGATCAGTAATATCTGATTTTATTACGAAAGCTTTATAATTATCATTTTCTTGTTTATTTTTAAAAAAAATGTGGTCAATACAAGTACATGAGGCGCCAAGCACTCTAGTTGGAATATTCACAATTGAGGTGAAGTTTAGTATAGACAACATGTTAAGGTATTCATGAACAAGCAAATTGTTACTGTCTAAGATGTTTATGTTGAAGTCTCCATTTAAAACGCAGTAGTCTGTATTTATAAAATGACCTTTTAAATAATATTTGAGATCGACTAAGAATTGATTTATATCAGTTGAGGGTGGTCTGTAGAAAGATACTATTGAGATAACAATTTTATGTATTTTTATCTTAGTAAGTACCCCTGTACACTCTGTGAACTGTATAGTGTCTGACGTAGAATTTATGATTTCATTTACCACGATAATAAAACATTTTTATAACATAATAATCAAGTTGCTTTGGATAATATCTGAGTAGCGTTGCTATGATTTCTAATGTTTATCATAATATTGCTTTAAACAACATTAATAATTTTAAGTTGACGATAAGTTGCTAAAAACCATTGAGTACCTATACGTTTGATAAATATTCTGATATGCATTTAATGTACGGGTTGGCAAGATGTACTGCTTTAAAACCACGAAGACTGTACGCTGACAGATTCCGTAACAGACACCTGCCTAATTCAAAGACTTTTCAACGAATCGATCAGCGGTTACGAGAAACTGGTGAGAAATGATTATAGCCTTATTTTGAGTAGTTGAATTTTAGGTAGTTTTGCTCAAAATATGGGCCGACCTAGTGGAGCTCTCAGAACTGTACTTACAGCTGAAGTTGAAGGGAATGTATTAGATGGTGTCTGAAAGTCCTACAGTTGGAGTTAGGAATGTGGCTCGAGAATTTCAAGTTTCCAAATGTACAGTATATACCATTTTTCAAAAGCAACTGCTCCATCCATACCACCTGCAAAAAGTGCATGGTTTGAGCGTGGATGATGAACCCGCAAGGGTAGAATTTTTTACATGGCTCTTAAGGAAGTTTAACCATGACAATGGTTTTACCTCGTTAATATTATTTTCGGACGAAGCAGGATTTGGAAGGGATCGACCCAGTAACTCGCATAATCTTCACATTTATGCAGTCGAAAATCCTCATGCAGTAATACAATCCTGCCACCAAGTACAATTTCAAATACTTTTATGGGCAGGAATAATTGGACAATATTTAATAGGACCCGTTGAGCTACCACCTAGACTAAATTCATTTACAATTTCTTGAAGAACAATTACCCACTCTGCTGGAAAATCTTCCATTACAAACACGCATGAATATGTGGTTTATGCACGACGGCGCTCCACCTCATTTTAGTATATTAGTTAGAGAGAGCACCTAAATAGAGTTTATCCAGACCAGTGGATAGGCCGATCAGGACCTGTATCGTGGTCCGCTAGATCACCAGATTTAAATCCTATGGACTTCTTCTACTGGGGTGATGTAAACGACTCGTTTACACTACGCCAATGGAAACTGTAGATGATCTTCGACAAAGAATTTTCCACCATAGCCAGGAAATGGAAAATAACATCCAAATACTTTGGAGAATGCAGCAAGAAGTAGTTCCTGTAGCTCGGGAGTGTGTTAGCTAAGGTGGTGCTCATTTTGAACAATTTTTGTAGCTATTATTTCTGTTTATTAGTTTTGTTGCCATCCTCATCATTATACTTAAAAACCATAGCAACGCTACTCAGATATTATCTAAAGTAACTTGATTATTATGTTATAAAAATGTTTGATCATCATGGTAGAAATAATGCATTAGAACTTTTAAAAATAAATTTCCAAAACTATTAGCCTTAGACACTTCTAGTAAACCTTTTTTGTTATGTTATTTACCGAAATACTGCTGTAAGTGGCGCCCTCTAGAAGTTAGCCATAAAAAATAAGTCTTGTTTCTAGAAAATCTCCCTATACCGAGTTTTACGCCAAAATCTGAAATACTTCTCAAGGAAAGGAAAAATAGAAAATAAAATTGCAACTTTGACACCCTGTATCTCGCAAACTATCAGCTTTTGGTAAGGTATGCTTAGGTCGAATCACATATTTTGGTATGTAGTATCTCAAGTTTCTAGATTCCCCAACAGTTCGCAGCAAACCAGTTTCGAGCAAAGACAATAATTGAGGATTGATATCAAAGGCTGTACATTGACGACAATGTCCATTGCGGGCAGGCAATATTGTTGTTAAATACGTTATTTGCCCGGTCATTGACATAATACACAAAACGGTTGGGCAATGTTTATATGATGACAAACATCTAAAAAATATTAATGATATTCACAATAACGCGAGCTTAACAAAACAACTATAACAAAACAAATATTATGAACAAGTTAGTCCTTAGTCAAAGCCTTTGTTTTCTTAATATCAGCAATACGGTTTTTATATTCCTCAAGGGACAACTGGTTGTTATTGCATCAAGTGTAGAGAATGCCGTTGATGCTTTCCGAAAACCGACTGTATATTCTATCAGAAAAACGGTTTGAGCAGTGAAATCTCCTGTAAACCGTCTCATCTACCAGTGGCCTCTATTACCGATACAAAAACCGTAACCCCACAAGGTGTGTGGCATAACCTTACATTACACTATACATTGGTACATTGGCCGCTGATGGATGAGCATTTAACTCCTTTTCCAGCCAGTGATGGAAACAGCATGCTTGTGTTACGCTTTTGTCAACATCACCCAACTTGGTTGGGCATTAACGTCATTGACCGGCTAATAACGTTATTGCCCTGTACTGTCAGGCGTTGGCGTGAATGTCCCTTATGGGCGGGCGTCTTAACAATTCTGGCCGGTCATTGACAATAATGCCGAAGAAGGGCTGGGCAATGTTGATTTAAGGACAAACAGGAAAAAATTACTAATCATACTAAGGAAAAAACTCAAAAACGACTCGAACAAAACAAATATTATTAAGAAGTTGATCCTAGGTATTTACTTCTCTAATATCAGCAATATGTTCATTATTTCTCAAGATTCATATACGAGTTGTTGACATTGCGCTTAGCTTATAGAATGACAATAATGGTTTCTGTAAGCTGACGGAAGATTCCAGCAGAATATTGAGCGGTAAAATGAACCAACTCAACGACATTGATCGGCCAGTAACGTTATTGTCCAATACTCGTACATCATCCCTAACCGACACGTATCCATGAACTGTCTACAAACCTTTCGTTCCGATATTTGGGGTCCGATAAAGCTTTCATCTCATTTTTTCGCATAACAGCTTGAAGTATTTGGATACATTGAGATGGAATGCAAGTCAGTGAGTGCTGACTTCATTCAAAAAGACCAGGGTCATTTTTGTTTAGACAAATTCAGCAATTTCGGTGTGTGCTTGCTGGCGAGCCACACAGACATAGAGTTTGCTTAATATTCAAACTTGAATCTACTCTGTTATTTCCTAGAGCGTCATAGGAAGTTATTAGCTTACCCTATCACACTGGTAGATGTAGAAGCTATAGGAAATCGGATAATAGTTTCATGTAGCCAAATAGGAGATGCATCAGCAGGATTTTTTGTTGGAGCAAGATTAAATTTGAGGCAATAATTTCCTGAAAGATGAATCACTACATAAATGCAAGTGGTGAAATCACAGTGTATGTTTATACATATTGCTTTTCACAAAAGTGGAGTAACTTCACAGCTGGATCAGTTTTTCTGGAGCTTCCTATGTAAGCCAAGCATTACTAAGGATACCTATAAAATAGAAACGCTCAACATGGCAGTGATAATTACGATAATAGTTGTCATATAGACTAATGTCATCTCGCAAATTGTTGCTAAATATGCGGAAGAAATGGTAGTAATGTTATCAACAGACTTAGGATAATTTTGCTGACATGAGAGCACTATTCCAGGTCGAGACTTGTTTGAGCTTCACTTAGAGTAACGGGGTTAGATGGTGAAGTAATTCTCTAGCTGTTAAATAAACTATACAGATTTTTCTCAGTGACGGATTCAATTGACAGTACATATTAATGCCACGCCATATCCCCAGTGATTCCAATCCTCTCAAGTCAAAACTAATAGCTTTTCGGAAACGCTTTCTTATGCATTCAAATTAAGCGCCTTGATTCAGAAAACACTATTCTGTTATGGCCCTAATTCTGTTTTTGCCCTAATCAGGACTCAGTACAAGGTTCAATAAGCTTCTATTGAAATCTGTCTTTGCAACGGTATCACCATATAGTTTCGTCACCTGTCACATCGTCTATACTCTCTAATCAGTCCAAGCAATATATTAAAGGCTAGCTTCCAAACAGACAGCTATTTGTCTCCTAGACCCTTTTTTGATCCGAATGCAAGACACACGGGACATCACATATACCCGCGTTTAGAACGCATGCATTTTAGTGGTGAATTCTTGAACGCAGTAGAAAAGAATGCCCTCTGGAAAGTTATCATAACTTCTGCAAGCTGCTGACGTTGATCAAAGAAGTTTATGAATCCATCCATGCTCAGCAAAATGATGTTACTAGATTCTATATACTATCAAAGGTTTCACAATGATAACTTCGTCTTATGGAGGTCAGCGAGACTTCTGCACTTCTTCTCCCGAGAATGACGCGAGAAAAGGCGTTATACAGTGTTCAGAAATAGAGTTCCCCGAAAGGTTATAGAACTACGCCCACTTTCTATCAGTTGTTCCACACACTCAAAAACTGACCCATTCGTAGCAAAACCGCGACCACATCACAGCCCCTCATTTATTCATAACATGTCCATAAATCAACCTTCCAACCTCTAGGTTGACTCCTATTTTCTCTTATAAGGATGTCAGATATTAAAATTGTCAAAGGACTTCTCACGCAACGGTGTCATCAGTTCATAAAATACTATGTTCAGCAGAAGTTAGCCCCTTTTAGAAAAAAATATAGCTACGACATGTAGATCAAAGAAATAATTAATGGATCCAGTCCAATAAGTCCATAGTCCCCACACATTCGAAAACATTGTGACTTGTAAGTTTATCCCCTGCCATACAGACAGTACTGAACCTCTGGCAACGTGGCAACGTTGTTATTACCAACCTCGGCACTCGCCAGTCTCACACGGCATTGCATCCATATCGGATGCGTGTTTTGAATATATATATCAAAGTTTCAAGTTTTAAGGTCAAATGTGCGTCAAATCACCTGGGCTGGAAGCGTATAAATATAATAACGCCGGAGAATTAAGATATGTCATCCCAACCCCCATACCCTTATGCCTTACATATTTTTTTCTAAAAATGACCAGGAGCCACTGAAATATCAAAAAAAAAGAAGTTTGGGCGATTTATTCATTCGTTTTTTGCTCCTGGGTCCAGTTTCTGGACCAATTTTCCAGAACTACATAGCTTGTTCGTCCTTGGCATAGCAATAGGCTTTAGATTTGAAAATTTTATCAAAATCCCGGCCAAAAATTAACGGACATATAGATCGACAGACTGGCATGCCGACGAGAATGTGTGATATAGTTTTTCGTGATGTATGAGTATATGTCATATAACATCAGAAAGTCATATCTCATTTTCGAATTTTTTCGTGACTGCAATAGTTGCTTTCCCGTGGCATGGAAAATGAAAATCCGAAAAGTATGCAAACGGGGAATAATGACGTGTTTGCTAAAAAATAAAGAATACCGCAAAAGTTCATCCGGGTCGCAGTTGGGGTGCCTAGACCAATAAAAAATTTGATAAACTCAGGATGCTTTTCGAGGACACATTCTACAGATCCGGTATGTGAGCATACATAATATTTTAGACACTTTTCTGCATGTGAGATTCATTTGACACTTGAGATACTGAGAAGGGCACGGCTGGAATACACATTTCAACAACCACTTACGACCCTGGTAGATTTCACGCGTATTCCTGAAATCAAGGGCACACTGAGGCACATGCCCTCCAGTTGAAAGGTCGAAGTGTCTGTATGTTGTGATTTTTTGGGTAGTGTACATATCAAGTTCAGATCAAGGTTCAAGCAATCAAACATTTATATTCATGATCATGAATGCCTTAAGCCATGTTTATAAAAATGCTAAGCTTTTTACCTTCATATTTTAATTTATGGCTTACGACTTTACTAATTATTGTTATTGAATGTCCGCAGGTGGGACCTCTCTAGTTTCTGGGGGTTGCAGCGGGGCTTTCTGAACTCGATTGTTGGGTTTGTATAGTTATGTCCTGTTTCCTCTGCCAGGGAAATTTCGAAGCGCTTAGGATGTTGACACGGGGGCTTTTGGTCGACGTGACAGCCTAGGTCTGCATGACCGCTTAGCTATCTTCTCGTGGCTTGGATTATTAGTTTCAAGCAGTGATGTTGCTCGATTATCTCTGAATATCCTGATTCCTCGACTGCTTTTTGTAACAACTGTTAAGCTTAGCTTAACTGGCGACCAAAGGTCAGTTTGTATGACGATCACATGACCTAGTCTGTGTTTCGAACTTTTACTAGTGGTCTGTTTCCTTTTTTATAAGACCGTCGTCAGGCCGCAACCCTGGAGCGAGTGGATCTACGAACCTCCTGTCATGCTGGAACTACCGCTGATGGTATATCTTCTCGCACAGAAGCTTCTTCATCATCTTCATCTTCTATCACCCTCTGCTTTTGCCCTACGTCTCCCTTCCCGGATGAACTGGATCAGGAGTTCGGGGAGGTTGAACGTGTTGATCCTCTCGTCTCATTTGTTTGAACTGATTTGTTCGTTCCTCCCTGTTAGTCCTCTGACATGTACCGATATGGTAAGAGGCTTCGCATATCCTTAACCGCTATCACTTTCCTGGCTAGTATGCCTCTTGCCATATTCGTTACAGCAGTCCAGTTATCAGGAGACTGCAATCGAGTTGACAATGGTGTCCAGGGTGCACCGGCTGCATTCTTATCTACCTCCCATTTGGGACACCTGAAAAAGGTGTGGAAGGCATCGTCCATGGTTCCGCAGTACAGGCAGGATGAGTCGTTGCAAATGGCGAATCTTTCAGGATACACTTGGAAACACCCGTGCCCCGTCAATAGCTGGGTCAGGTAGAAGCCCACTTCGCCATATTCCCTTTTAGCCCATGCCTCCAGATTTGGTATCAGTACCATCGTCCAGCAACCCTTAGTGGTAACTTGCCATCGTTGCTGCCAGCTTCACACCAGTTTATCGTACGCTGCTTGTCTTCCAGAGTTAGTGGGATCTTCATGCACCTGCCTTCTCATTTCCACTGCCAGATCTATGGGTAGCGTATTGGAAATGACCTCAACAGCCGCAGCCGATAGTCTACTACTAATTCTACTAGCTCTCTTCAGCTTGGCAATATGATGTTTTACCCTCATGGCCCCTTCTCATATGGGTGATGCTTATAGCTTAACAGAGTAGGCCACTGAATCTAAGGTCGCTTTCTTGCTCGCTCGCGGACCTCCATATTGGGCATCAGTCTGTTCTTCAATAACCGAAATTATCCACGTCGGAATGGAGGAATACATCCCTCACACAGTGAAAGTTCCTAAACCAGGGTCCAACGGCTGGTTCAACAAATCGTGTGACACTGCTCGCCAGCAGAAGATCAAGGCCCACAGAACCTACTTACAAAACCCCACTGTAGAGAACAGACAAGCCGACGTCGAGTCCAGAAACAAATATAACGAAGCGGTTCGCAATGCCAAAACCCAGCATGATATAAAAGTTAGGCACAGGGTAATGTCGCAGCGCAATGGCAGTCGGTCTTTCTGGACGCTGGCCAAGCAGATTGAAAAGAACTTCTCACACAGTAGCCTTCCACCACTTACGTGTCAGGATGGAACTATTGTATTCGACTCAAAGGCCAAGGCGGAAGTGCTAGCCAAGATCTTTGCTGCCAACTCCACCATGGACGTCCCCACCAACGCCCAAGTGCCGTCAATTCAAAGGGTTCCCCACACTATGCGGGAGGTAACATTCAGGCATAAGACCGTAAGACGAGTGCTCTTGTCGCTCGACACCAACAAAGCTTCTGGTCCGGACTTGATTCCTGCCATTGTACTGAAGAGATGTGCAGCTGAGCTTGCTCCAGTTCTTTCGCGTCTCTTCCAGATATCTTATGAATCCGGCACCTTCCCAGAAAACTGGAAATTTGCTCATGTACAGCCCATCCCAAAAAAAGGATCTAAAACCGACCCTTACAACTACAGGCCTATAGCTTTGCTCTCTGTTATAAGTAAAGTGATGGAGAGGTGCATAAATCGCGAGCTTCTGGACTACCTCGAACGTCACAGCTTGATTAGCGACAGGCAGTACGGTTTCCGGCACCAACGATCCACAGGGGACCTCCTAGCTTACGTCACGCAACTGTGGAGTAAACTCATCCAGTCTCATGGTGAGGCTCATGTCGTTGCTCTTGACATCACGAAAGCGTTCGATCAGCTGTGGCACGCTGCCCTCTTGAGCAAACTTCCATCCTACGGCCTCCCAGAAAAGCTTTGTAGATGGGTGGCTGACTTTCTCTCTGGCCGCAAGATATCCGTCGTACTTGACGGATTCTCCTCTTCATCCCACAACGTCAGCGCGGGTGTTCCCCAGGGGTCGGTCTTGGCTCCAACACTGTTTCTCTTACATATCAACGACCTCCTTTCCTGCACGATCAACCCAATCCACAGCTTCGCTGATGACAGCACTCTGCATGCAGGGATTCAGAGTGACAAGCCGATCTCTGCCGCTGAGCTGGAAAAAAGAAGACTAGCGACGACTTCTTCTCTGACAAGAGACCTGGAGGCTATCACTGCTTGGGGACGCAACAATCTTGTACAGTTCAATGCTTCCAAAACACAGTACTGTACTTTGACGAACAAAAAGCGTCCTAGCGCTCATACAGTTTCGATGGACGGTCGAGTTCTACCAAAGAGCCATTCATTTCGGCTGGTCGGAGTCCAGATCACCGAGGACCTGATCTGGCACGAACACATCTCTTCAATAGCTGCAGCTGCTGGGAAAAAGCTAGGCTATTTGTTCAGGGCTAAGAAGTACTTTTCTCCGCATGACCTTCTCACTCTATACAAGGCCCAGATAAGGCCTAGCCTCGAGTATTGCTCACACATTTGGGGTGCTGCCGCCCCGACTACATTGTCCATGCTCGATGCTGTCCAGAGGAGGGCGGTCCGACTGATCGATGACTCTTCTCTAACAGACAGTCTCGGGACTCTTTCGCACCGGCGGGCCGTCGGCGATCTAGCTCTTTTCTATCGCTACACCAACGGGCTTTGCTCCTCAGAGCTCTCTTCCATGATGCCGCCGCGCGATGTGCCTACCAGACAGACCCGCCTGACTTCGGCGTCCCATCCTAACCGTGTCAAACTTTGTACATCCAGAACTGGCCGATACGACCGCTCCTTTGTCCCGAGGGTGTCTAGATTGTGGAACAATCTACGGGAGGAAGCTTTTCCCAGTTCTACTAACCTTAGGCAGTTCAAAAATCGTATTAACAAAATTTCTTTGGGATCATCATAGCAGCCGCGGTGTTCCGGCATTTAGGCTTCTGCCTGCGCGGCTGTTTCGATATAAAAAAAAAAAAAAAAAAAAAAAAAAAAAAAGAAGTGAGACCAGTTTTGCAGCCTTGGTCGCCGTTCTGCTTAAGTGCCCTCCAAAGGTGAGCCTACAGTCAATCCATACGTCTTACTAGTGGTCCGGGTACACTAATGAAATCATTTTCTCTAAAGATAACGTATGTCCTAAAAGTTTTGCCACAAAATATTTATCGGATTTTCTTTAATGTACAAATTTATTTAAGCACTAACCAGTTATCATAAATTACAACTCAATACTCAACTAAACTATGCTATCATGGCCCACTCTGCTCCACCAGATGCAACTTCCTTCAAATGTCCCTCATGAGGTCCTGGACGGAATTTAGATCCGTTTCTCTAAATTTTTCGTAAATTCGCCGTCTCAACTGTTCTTCATCTTGGGCTTCCCAACCTCCATGACGAACCTTCCTAAACAGTAAAGCCCAAAAATCCTCTGTTGGGCGAGCCTGCGGCAAGTTTGGAGGATTGTCGTTTTTGTTAACAAAAGGTATGTTGTGCTGAAGTGCCGAAGCTAGTTTTGAGTATCTCTTGAGTAATGACATGATGCTAGGTCTGTCCAAAACATCATGTGGTCATTAGCATGATATTCGTGGACAAACCGAAGCAATTTGGAAAGTCAGTTATCAATATAGCTCTGACTATTCAAAGCTTTACACCTCACTCTTCCCACAAGAGGTTGGGATACACCCCGGCTAGAAATTGCGCACCAAACAATGATTTTATCTGTAAATTTCGCTTTATGTTGATATTTAACAATGTCAGGGCACTCCTCTACGTTGTCCGTATAAAATCCGTCGTTTCCCTTCATTTCAGAATTACTCAAAGCGAAATACTTTTCGTCATCTAAAATAATGGTTTTTGCATTGGCAAAGTGTACCCGCCTCACTTGACTACAGCATCTTGGTATACGAGGGGGTTGCGCTTGACAGCATTTGGGGCACTTAAGTCTCTTCCGATATTTAAGACCATTCCTCCTCAATTACAACGGTATCGTACTCTTACAAGATCTGTTTTGACGAGCCAGTCTCCTTGTTGACATTCCAACCTGATTTTTTGTTCTCCTCACCAATCTCTCTGACCTTTGTGCTGTAAATGCACGTGGTTCTCCACGTTTTGGGAGATTCAGGCATGTATTCCCTGCTTGCACTCCGCTATTGTTCGATAAATGGTTCTGCGTGAAATGTTTCCATTCTGGAATATTCGACAGATTTCAGCTTTGGGTATCCTCCCAACCAACTTGTAGATACATTTCTTATTTTTAATTCATACATCTTAAAGCGGAAACTTCAAAATTTATATGGTATTGTTGCTCATGTCGAACTGTTTACGTACTGCCCTTGTAATACAAATAGAGTGGAACAGGCTGGTACTTCGAAACCGTCTAAGGTGAATTTCTTGTTTTCACGTTCATCGTTATATTATCACTGACTCGTATCTTATAGGTATTTGAACTTATTATGAATTCCATGGATATTTCCACAATTAATTTGTTTCGGCATATATATTATAGGAAACGAACGTTCCAATCAGTTGTTTCTGAAATGAGTTCGTCGATCAAAATAAGGTCAATGTTCCCGCTGATCCAGTCATCGCGTACTACCCATATATCCATCTATCGGCAATGGCACATATTTAGTTACTCGACTGTGCATCAAGATCAAAGTTTATCGATTTTTTGACAACATCGTTGTTTATAAACGTTTTTATTATTGCCTGTGCAATTCAATGAAACAGAGAAGTAATTAGTTTTCTTTTATCTGTTCAGCTGGATAGTATGATGTTACTGTTTTGTGTTAGTTTGATCGTCAATGCTGGTTACGTGGTACTCGCAGGTGAGATACTTAAATCATAAAGTTTTTAAGAACCAAAGTCAATCATACTAAGAATTTTCAGCAATAGCGCAAATTCGACGAATCATAAGGCGTAAACACCTTATGTATTTGTATAAAGATATCATTTAACTTTTGAAATATTATAACTTACAAGATGGTTATTGTATTATAAGGAAAAGCCTGCTTACGCTGTTGAGCGGGATCTTTCGAACCATTAAGAAAGCTTCACAGTCATGTCATCCATAAGCCCTCCATAAGAACCTCGGCATCCCTTACTACTATAGCACACAATATGTATAGCGACATTAGGGGCATGCGAAATAGGACCAAATGATGTACATCAAAACCCAAATGAGGGAACATTGAATTTAGAAAATCTTGAAATTTAGTTGATAACGCAACTGAACCTGACAGAACAACCAGCAAAATACTGTAACCAAGAGCAGGGTGCAAACAGTGACTGGTTGACTGGATCTCCAGTTATTCTGATGACACGTCCCACACGAGTTGAAGGTGTTATTTTGATTCGTTGAACAGACACCAATCTGTTGAGGATTGCCCTTTTAAGATACGTTTTTTGAAATTTCACACATAAAGGTACTTCTGGGATATCTGGCTTCGAGTAGTATATCGTAAAGTGAAGAAGCGGATCCTGGCAGCTAGGCCACCTTTGGCGCTTTTTGTGGACCCCTTAGTATCAATACTGTTACTTCACAAGTCATCTGCTGGTAACTGATTATTGCTTATAAACTAGCTACATACAATCCATAGTAATCATATCTTTGTTTCCAGATCCAGAATTTCTAATCGACAACCCAAAATGTAGGCTGCCAAACTTCCCAGCGTTTACAGAAGATACAAATGCCACTCATATTCCATTGCCTTATCCATCAATACCAGATTCGAACATTCTGACTTACACTACCGTTCATGAAAATAAGGGGTACCTGCATCTAAACACAAGTGCCATTGATGAGATCTTCAATAAAAATTGGATGAGGGATAATTTGAATTGTTATTACAGTTATGTTCGAAGAAATGGAAGTGCAGATGAACCGGATGTTGGAGTCAGGTTAGTTCCCAAAGATATAAACGTATAATTTAAGTAATCAAGTCCGGCTTCAAGACGTTTTAAACTTCTGAATTCAATGCTATCTTTTGTCATAAGACATGTAGCATGGGAAACTCCAAATAGTCTCAGTACTCTAGCTGCTTTCCTGTATATTTCAACCTTTCTGTCAATAATTTAAATTACGCTTAAATAAAAAAGCTCTCTTCACAGGGCTCGAGAATAGATTTTTAAGAAATACTTTATCCTGCCACTAGAAGATTAGAATGACTATAGTTCCAACTAGTAATATGGTTTCCATCCGGCCACAGATGGCTAATAATAGACAGTTGCTTGGTGCTATTTGGCAACTCTTCTGTACGATGTAGGCTTGTTCTCGGTATGCAACAATCGACCACTGCGAAAGTGAAAATAGCAAGCTGTCAGTTGCAACGTTATGTCAGTTCTCATTCTCAGCTGATTCCCCACTATGGCCGCCAAAAGCCGCCGATTCTGGGACTGCAGTAGATACGGTGGTCGATTCTCGTAATAGTTGGCACTTTATGCTGTCTTATTTCGATAGACCTTATACCGTGAATACTCAACTTCCTTTCGTTGTCCACCGGGACCAAGCCTGCACCATGCTGATGAGTTGCCAAATATAAATGACCTTTTCGGCGAGAAGAGTCATCTGAAGAGGATTCAGTGCCTCGGCTAACGCTGTTGGCCATATCTCCTGACGGATCGTACGATGTGCTGTTCCTCGTCGAGGTCATTATCGAGATCATAGTTGGGAGAGAACTGTTTTTCCATGGCATCAGCGAAAACCTCGACCTTATCCTCCGTTCTGAAAACTATGCCTTCAGGACCGTGGATGTGTGGGAGTTGTTCTCGCTTTCCGTTTCTGAGTGACTTTGCGACCCTCCAGAGAGGAATACTTGAATCAAGCATTCCCGCCAGAAAGTCGCTTCATTGCTCGTTGCGGAGTTCGTGCAGTGCGTTTCTCACTTCATGGTCAAGATTTGTAGCCCTACGAATGTCATCAGGATGACAAGACCTTTTTGCCTGCTTAATAGCGGCTCTTTTGCCAGAGATTTTCTGACGAATGTCCGCAGGCAAAAAAGGTCTGCCGTGTCGTTGTACAGGAAGTACAGCTGCACGCTGTAGAGCTGCTTGAATGAAACTTGTCCACTCCGCTTGAGCGGCATCTATTCCAGACTCATTATCTATTATCGGGATATTGGGAAACTCTCTAAGGAGCAACATGTATAGGTCTCAGTCAATGCGTTTCTTTGGAGGAGCTGCCTCCTCAAAAGTTTGCTCATTGCCCACATCCATGACAACAGGTAGATGGTCACTAGAGATATCATACAAGAATCGAGAAGAGATGCTGTATCTACAGTTTTTAGATATCGCGAAGTCGATGACATCTGGTGCCTGAAGGTGGTTGAATGGATGATGTGTCGGCTCTTCAGTGCTATGTATAAGGTACCCATTTCGCATCACATGGTTGTACAATCGAACCCCACTAGTGGAATTCAACCTAGAATTCCATGCTCGATGTTTGCAGTTGAAGTCCAGATCCGCCTCTTGTAGCCTGGTACCACACCTAACATATACATCTCCGCATTAGTGCTTCTATAATAGTCTATACCGCGCTTAATCATCACTGCTAAACCGCCGCCTCGACCATTCAATCTGTCACTCGGATAACATCATAATTCGGGAGAGCTAAACGATCTCCCGGATTAAGCAACGTTTCCTGCAGCAAGGCCACATCTATACGTTCATCCAAAAGAGCTTGATGAAATTCTCGTTTTTTGGGAATATCCCTCATGCCCAAACAATTCCAAAAAAGAATTTTGATGAATGCAGGTTGTCTACGATTGTACCTAGACGTTTACAGGAAATGTCGCCTGCAACGCTTGGGTAGCGCTAATCAGTGGGCTTATTATTTGTTGTAAGGACCTTAGCGCGGTTGCCAGGTCCACATTTTGCGCGTGCTCAAAGGAGGTTGGGCAGAGGGGGCAGGCAGGGTTGCCTCCAGAGCTGCGTCCGCGTATGATAGACTGCGCCTTTGCGCTATAACTTGCAAGTTCCTCCTTGGAGTGAACTTGCAAGTCCGGCTATTTGCGGGATGTCCCTCTCCACAGTTTGCGCACTTGCGCCCCTCCTCTTCTGTGAGGGGACACAAATGCGTCATGTGGTCATTTGCACATTTTAAGCATTTGGGCGGTTCTGTGCAATATGACTGCGCATGCCCATACCTTTGGCAGCGGTGACACTGCCGAATGAGTCTGGAGTTCTTCTGAACCTCAACTCGAATGGCCAGTCCCAGCAGTTCGTGTTCGTTGAACACTTGCTGAGACTTTTCAGTCTTGGGCAGTATCACGACCCCCAAAGGCATGGGCGCGCCGCCGCTGCGCTTCAATCGAATGATGTGGAGAGGGCTATATCCCCTCTGCTCCAGTTCTCCCTTAATCTCAGTATCCGAAAAGTTGACGGGAACTCTTCGAACCACCGCATGGATGTTCCGTTCCGAAGGGAGAGGAAAACTGTGTTGGGGCACTTATTCCTCTCGGAATAGGCGAAAGATCTTACGGTAGTCATCCTCGGATTTAGGAATAATCCTTATTCCCGCATCGACGGCAACAGCGCGATCTATTTTAATACCTACGGAAATAAACTTGAAATTTAAAGTACGCCATCTCGTCCCGTCGCGTAAGACGATATGCGCCCATGTCGTGAGGGTTGTGTTGATGCCACGACGGTTGGACGAGATGACGGAAGAGAAGTAACATCGGCTGACGGAGTCACCTGATAGATATAGTAGATAACGTGGTTCCTGACTTGGTAGTAGAAGCATTAATAGTGTTTCGATTTGATGAATTGGGGGAGGTGTGAAATGGAATTGATCCTGAATTCTTGGGTTGATCGATCAGCCTTGTCGCCTTTCCTCCTTTTTGATTTTGCTTTTGCAAATCCTTCGGTCTGTACGTCTTGGTCTGTGGATGTGAGATAATCATCAGTAACGTTTCTCAGTGGTCTTTACAGGGTGTTTGTCCGTTCTTTAGGGGATTCTTTTGAATTTAGTAATATTGTTACCTGGGCGGTCAGGCTCTTAATTTTGGCTGTCTGGTCCTTGATGGTCTCCATTAGGTCTCGAATCCGCCTCGCCTGCCCCGATGACACCTGCGTCAGTGAGCTCATGTTTTCTGCTTCTGCTTGGTTTCCGCCACCGCTCAGCTCTTTCCTCATAGTATGTGGAACTGCGTCGTCTGTTGATCCTCCTGGGTCAACTACCATCTTTTAATAACTTTTTCTCGCCAACAAATCTCGGAAAACGTATAGCTCGCAAATGTGAGAATGTTGTCAAAACCCTTCTTAGGGCGTATAATGGGTTAGAATGCTCCCTGGAGAAATATCACAAATTCTGACAGTTGCTAACGCTTGTCAAACAAGCTTATGAATACGTTCAACATGGCAGTATGTTCCTAGGTTCTTCACGTCATTAAGCATTTTGTCACAAAGTTAACTCCATCTTTGAAGATGAGACTGATGGACGACGACGTTTTTTCCCGAGAATGACTTGGGGAGCGACTCTTCTGTCAGTGTCTAGGAATACAGTTCTCCGAAAGGCATGACCAGCACGCCCACAGTCTATCTACGATTCTTATCTCTCGTTTCGAAGAATCATCCCCTGGAAAAAGTGGATCAACCGCGTTCTATTATAGTACACACCTCATGTCGTACTCGATTGATTAGGCCTGTGTGCTGGTGTCACCCATCACCAGCAAAACTGCGCTACCTCCACGACCTTAGTATGAGACGGTATGGCCTCTAAGTTTCACTTTTTTTCAGCTTCTCGCGATGGTTTCCCTTCAGCTCAACAGTAGAACTCAGCGAAGATACCGTCTTGACCCAATGTTCCCTATATGGGCATTATCCAATATACATGAATCTGCATAGCCCAATCACAGTCTCGGATCACTTGCAGAAAAGACTCGAAAAAACTGCTACAAAAGGTTCCAAGCCTCTCAGCGTGTTGTTCATAGTGATAGATAGTGTGTCCAGATTGAACGTAGAGAGAACGATGCCTAGAACAAGGCATTTTTTGCTTGAAAATGGGTTTTGGGAGTACATGGGCTACAACAAAATGGACGATAACACGTTTCCTAATTTCAACGCACTCCTAACTGGGATGGACTTGACGATGTCCTATTCCGTATGTCAACCTGACAAAATAGGGATGCTGGACAAGTGTCCAATGATATGGTAAGAGTATTTTAGGTTTCCATATCTGATAATCTACCCTATCATAATAGTAGAGCTCTAATATATTCACGAACATATTGTCATTATATTCATCCTGCATGGAACTGCATTAAAGGGAAATTAGTTAGTTTTTCACCCTTATATAAGTATATCTCGTCTCCAAATTACTATACTAAGTGACATAGAAAAAAGAACACCCATTAATCATGAATTTTACCCAGATTTTTTAGATATATGCTTGTATAGGTGAGAACAACAAACGATCAGCTTTTCAAATATATCGGTAAAGTAGATTTTGCCGTCTGTTTTCGCAAAAAAAAAGTAAGTAAGGGATGGTTGTGGCGTGTAGTTGCAAAGGCATTAGATCATTGATACATTGTGAAGAACTGTCTAATGCCTAAAGTGAGAAGGCAAGACAATTTTCAACATACGAGTAGTAGCAGGTTTGATAGGGGCGAGTTGCGGGCTTGTCTGAGGTTGATTCGGCCTTAGCCACCAGGTTGCACAGAAGTCTGAATGCGGTGGTAGTTTGTTGTCTGGCATGGAATCAGGAAAGTCGTACACGAAGATTTACTGGTACATGCCGTGACATTATATCAGCCTCGCATCAAGATTGCCGCCTCAGGCTTTTGACTCCACAAGTTCAATTAAAGACCAGTCGTTTGGATATCTGGGAAAGCTTATCACAATGCGTATTGTGGGATCAACAGTTTTGGACTTACATCACACCGCCATCAGTTTGTCCTATCTAGTGATCTACTCGCTTGGTGCAGAGGACAGCTGAACTAGACCTCGAATGGAATACCATTCATTGTCTTTAGTGGCGAATCCATATTCGGTCTGGGGATTCATGATGGCCGTGCAAGTGTCAGAAGGCAACGCGGTGAATAACGAAATTATCAATTTTCTATGGAATCGCATTTGCATCACACTGTTGGAGTTTTCGTATCGGGGTACAGGGTAGCACAAAATTCACTTATACCTTAAATCCTTTATAATCCTCTGAAATGAACTCGCTTTTAAGAAATATGAGAAATTTGGTTGAATTACGTAATGTCTTGAATGTCGACTACATTCCACTTTTGGGCTTTTTTTATAAACTTGCAAGTATGTCCAAGTCTTAAAATGATAAAACGACCATACACTCTGGTATAGGTTAACAGACCCCGGAAGTTTCGGCGATTTTGAATCGTTGTTCCACACCCCAAGCTTTCCCTAAACACTAAATACCAAACAAAAGGAAATTATTAAAATAAAAACAACTTAAACCAATACGTTCATTTGCGGCACCCCGTATCACTCCAAGACTATGTAAATTTGATACATCAATCATGCTTAAGCTCCACTAGGATAATGAACCATTACCATAGTAGGTATTACCTTCGCATATCTAGCATGCAATTCCTCATAGTACTACTTTCTTATTCTAATATTAGTCCCATATGCTCAGAGATTTATTTTTATATCGTCTAGGTATCACTATAGAGATAATGGTTATGTTACTGCCTATGCAGAGGACTGGGCCGATCTGTCAACGTATAACTACCAGAAAAAGGGTTTTCTACAACCACCCACTGACTACTACTTCAAGCCGTACTTTGATGCTTGCAGAGGTGTTCTATACAATACAATTATTGATACTATGCCATTTTACTGTGGTCCAGAAACCCAAGGTATTTTCTTGCCCAATCAAGCAGTATACAAAAAGTTTAGTACAAACAGCACCAATTATAAGGGGTGCCCTAGTATTCGCCCAACAAAACGAAGCATTTTGATGCTTATTTGTTAACAGAATCATAGAATACACAGAATAGGATTATGCATTAAGTATTAAGCCTCCTTGGTTTTGGCTGGCACATACGGACTTTCTTTGTCGCAGCTTTCCATGAACATGTTGCATAAATATGGCTGAAATTCCGCTAATACAGCGTCTGACTTCTTCCTTCAAGGCATGAATATGTGACCTTCATTCTACCTAAATTGGCTAAGGTGTTGTATCAACAAGATGATGCGATAAACCATACAGCATGTAAAACTATTCAATTGCTGCATAAGATACTTCCTAGTCGTTCACTCTCTCGTTTTTTTTATATACTTGAACCACTACGAAGACCTTACACCTAAATTCCAATTGGGTACCGTGGGGCTATAGGGGGATACAGGGGAAAAGGGAGGGGGCGCCACACGGACCCGAGGGATTACGGGTGCATGCAGCATGCCCACATTCTGGCCACGCACTAGAGATCCGCCGGGTGGTACCTCCACGTTAGATAGTCAGATACCGTCTACCATTTACGGACAGAAAATTCATGTGACTCAACACCTCTTTATTTATTTTTTATGAGGTTTTTTAACCCTAGGACCCCCTACGCTATAAAATATAACAAATCTCTTACATAATGGCTATGTTTCTTCATTTAGAGCACCGGGGTGTGGAAAACTACGTGGTCTATTGTGAAACGACGTATGATATAATCTTCCCAGAAAAAAATTCAATGACAAACATAAACGAACATTTTGTTTGCAATTTTCGTGTAAGTTAAAAAGATATACTTAATTTTCCATAAGTGTTATTCAAACGATTTTAGTATTTAGTGTCGGAGAAGGTCTAGGTAACACAAAGAAAATTCGTGAATTGGAAATTCGAAGTGCATCAGAATTTTTTTTGAGTTCCATATATTTGCAAGATATTTACATTTTTGTTTATCTTATAATAATAAAAGCTGATAAATAGTTTGAGAAAATTATTCATGTATGAAAACAGGTCTCTTTGTTTGAAAAATTACATTTTTCATTTATTAGATTGATTACAGAGTGTAATGAAGGGCCAATTGATGCTTTTGTACAGAGAAAACAGGACAACTTTCATGTATTTTGATTTTTCTTATGAATGTACATTTAACAATCAGTTATCTCCAAAGCCAATGGGAATGTGGCAAATAATAGGTCGATTTTCTAGCTATTAAATTTAACAGCAGGTTTGGACGTTTGTTAATTCATGGCAATCTCGAGTTTGTTAAGTTCGGTATACCGAGTGTTTATATGTTATCATTATAGCTATGTACCTGTTGAATAGTGGGGATTTGCCTGTATTTTGTAAGAAAATAGAATATACAATACATTCCAACCAATTCCTCATCTTCCTTTACATCATAATAATAACCATTGACTAATTTATGGGTTAATAAATTTCTTCAAAGCAATAAAAACATTGTGTCCCCTACTTCCTAAAACACAGATAATATGTGTAAAACGTGTCAATCCCTACATCTCCGCGATGCATAATGCAATTACTATGGACATAGACAAAACATTATGAAAAATTTCTCACAAATAATGTCTTCTAACCCGAATGTTTCTTGTTTGATTGTCTTTTTGGCTGGCGGGGATATCTATCTGTCACTCGCAGGGTTGCCAAGTCTAACGACGATCACGTCCCGTGGTGGAGGGTGCGAAATAAATCTTTTACATTTGCTGGTTTTGAATTTAAAGTAAGAAGACAAACATAGTACTTAAGATAGTTGGACCTAGAATGATATCACTTCTTGAAGAATATTTGAAAAGTGTGAACTTCATCATCATCATCATCGTGGTTTGTTGTATCTTCAAATTGCAAACGAAGTATCTGAAAATTCTTACATACAGTGGACCTTCGTCATAGTGTACTATCCTGATTATGATCATCCTTGGCAGATGTGTTGTATCATCTAATTGATGAACAAATATAAGAAAGCTCTGACATACCTACGTACAGCGGATTTTTTCATGAAAATTTACTGGATATCATGATCATAACCATCTTTGATAGATTGTTTGATCCGGAATAGGAAAGATCTATTTATGAAAATATTTTTGGTATCATCTAACCGTTGCAATCAGTGCATAGCATAATCCGCTGCCGTATCAACACAAATTTAACATACAAGTCGCCTAGCCGTGGGGATGCAGTGGTCGGGATCAATATTACGGCAGCAATCGATTACTTGGGCATGTCTGGTAACAACATATGAAGCGAAACTCGCTAACTTCACAAGTTTGAAAATTTTGTACAATTCCTTTGAAAAAGATGAAAGATATGTCTGATTTTGCAAGGTAATGTCGCAGCCAAATGGCAGTCGGTTTTTCTGGATGCTGACCAAGCAGATTGAAAAGAACTTTTCACACAGTAGCCTTCCCCAACTTACGTGTCAGGATGGAACGATTGTAACCGACTCGAAGGCCAAGGCGGAAGTGCTTGCCAAGATCTTTACTGCCAAGTCCACCATAGATGCCCCCCAACAAAGCTTCTGGTGCGGACTTGATTCCTGCAATTGTACTGAAGAGGTGTGCAGCTTGCTCCAGTTCTTTCGCGTCTCTTCCAGATATCTTATGATCCGGCACCTTCCCAGAAAACTTTAAATTTGCTCATGTCCAACCCATCCCAAAAAAAGGATCTAAAACCGACCCTTACAACTACAGGCCTATAGCTCTGCTTTCTGTTATAAGTAAGGTGATGAGAGGTGCATAAATCGCGAGCTTCTGGACTACCTCGAAAGTCTCGGCTTGATTAGCGACAGGCAGTATGGTTTCCAGGACCAGCGATCCACAGGTAGAGTAAACTAATCCAGTATTATGGTGAGGCTTGTGTTGTTGGTCTTGATATCACGAGAGCGTTCAATCAGCTGCAGAAACATTTATACTCAACGCCAGTTCAATCTGTGTACGAACCCTAATATGCAGGGTTGGCGTAACAAAGTGGATGGACCAAATTCTGCGTACCTCCTGGACCAGACGTATTCTCGACGTGTTTCTACAGTTATATTCTAAAGAAAAAAGAAGACGATACATTTTATTCATATGTGTTGAACAAGAATTTCATATCTCGCAGGTTGATAATGAAAATTGTCGAAAAGGATAGTGGAAATAATCATGTCCCCACAATGAAGTGAAATATAACAAAAATAGTAGGGTTCGCTAACCCCCACGTTTTGTAAGGTATTCATTGCGTCACTTCTATAATACAACTTTTTCTATTTTCCGAACAGCGTTCTCTTCTAAACAACTCCCCCTCCTAAGCAATAAATGGCGTGATTACCACTAATACAATCAAAACGTCAGGCCGGGACAATTTTGTGGGGCTTGCTGAACCTCTCTGTAAGGTCCTAAGGTTAAAGATCTATGCCATCAAGCGTGATGTGCCAGCAATGCCGAGGATGTGGCATCCCATACAATAATCCGATTCTGTGAACTCACGATTCAATAGAAAAAATATCTATCTAAAAAAGTGTTTTCCATCGAATTGTAATCTTGCGTGAATGTTGGCAAGCCTATTATTTCGTTTCTGTTTCAAAGCCTATTATTTCGTTTCTGTTTCAGGGGAGAGGGTCTTGAATTTAGCGAAAGACTTCGCTAAGACATTCAAGAATAAACCAAAGTTTGGCATTTTCTGGATGAACACCTTCAGTCACGAAAACGTCAGCTCACCCTCACGAATGGATGGTGTGTTCGAGAAATTTTTCAGCGACTTTAAAAGCGAAGGACTATTAGAAGACAATATGGTAGTACTTCTGGCTGACCACGGTATGAGATTTGGACCAATTAGGTCCACTCTTCAAGGGTGGTATGAAGAAAGACTACCCGTCAACTTCATTTCTGTGCCATCTTGGTTTCAACAAGCTTTCCCTGAGAAGTACGAGAACCTCAAGAAGAATTCTAGGAAGCTGACTAGTACGTACGACTTCTACATGACTTTACAGGATGTGCTTGCAATGTCAACTGACTACCAAGTGAAAAACAGCAGAGCATGTCCAAGCTGCACCTCGTTCTTTAATGAAATACCAGAGGTGCGTAGTTGCCAAGAAGCTGGACTACCAGATGTTTGGTGCGCATGTCTGGGCAAATTCAAAAGAACCGAGGATCACGAAATCAGTCCACAGTTCCTACAAGATGCCGCTAAACGCGCATTGCAGCACGCTCAGGGTAAAGAGACGGTGGAGCCAAATTCGGTAGACTGGTGGTTGGAACAAACTTATAGGATTATAACGTCAGCCGTACAGAAAGGCGTCAACGGTCAGTCATACTTGCTGCTGGTGTTTGAAGTTGTTCCTCACATGGCGTACCAAACGCTATTTGTGATAAACACAGAGCCCTTAGAGATAGTGAGGCTAGCACAAAATTATCAAATTCGGATTTAGATATAAAAACTATACCCCATTCGTAGTCCATACCCAAAAGCGAGATTGTACAGGTCCGTATTTTTTTCAATGGTCTTGAAATAATCTAACAAAATAAATGATTATTTATATAGAAAGAAGTGCACATAGTTTTCACAATTCTTGATTCGTTGGAGTTACTTGAATCATCGTCCGAATTGTTAATATTAATTATTACAGGTTCAACTTGAATATCGATCATATTGCCCAAATCCCACGTCTTTGTTTCGATTGTCTCTTGAACGTGGCGGATGCCCTCGCTCTGTTGACAGCTTCATAAAATAAATTTTCCACGTCAGAAAATTTGGATGGTCTACTGTTTGCAGCCAGATAGTTTTTTATGTTTGTCCAAATCATTTCAATGGGATTTAATACGCCGCAGTGATAAGGGGGTCGCCTTAAAATGGTCTTATTTTGGTTTTTAGCCATTTCGTCAGTAACATTAAGATTATATTTATATTTGTGCTGTGTGACTAGATGGATAAGTTCTGCTTTGACCATACTTCCATTGAAACTAATGTTTTTTGAGAAGCCATTGTGAATTTTTGCTTTTCTTGTGGTATGCAGCACTATCAAGTACAATGACGGCATTGTCTTCAAGCTTTGGGAGCGTTTCTTCAAACCATCGTTCAAATCAGCTCCCGTCCATTTATTCATGGTAGTCGGTCTTCGACTCAAATGCCCATAGGGCAGTGGGCACAAAGAAATCTTCACTGCCAATGTGATAGAGAAAAAATCGTTTTCTTTGTCCTGGAAATAATTATCTCATATAATATTCAAGAAAACTCATAATAATACAAGCAAAGTATCTATCTAACAGGTGTTGGTTCCAAATCTACCAGGTATAGCTAAGTTTAGGGTAGCTAAGTCTTTAGCGTTGGCTCATAGATTCAGTCTACTTGGCACCATTTTTACACAAATGATGGATTGTTTAGATATATGTACCTGGCGGATTCTTCAGGCTAGTGGTTAGTCCATGTAAGAAGGCTTGTCATGCTGATTTAATTGTAGAGGCAGCCCATACCTTAGGTTTTGTATGTCCTGCATTTATCTGGGTTTCATCCAAGTAATAAATCTTCCTGTCCTGGTCGTGGTATTTCTTTATTGATTTTAAATAATTTCTTCTCCATAAAATAATTTCTCTTCTGTCCATCAAAATACTATTTATACCCCGTTTTCTATACTCAAAATGAAGTTCTTTGAGTCCACTATAGAATGTGGTCCTTTTGAAAGTAGGTAAGTCTTCATCACTATTAACCTCATGTAATACTTTGTCTCTAGTAGGAAGCTCCTGTCTTTCAAAAAATGTATAGACTTTGCGTCTGATGGCATTCCGATCAAAGTTATCAACTGTATCCATCAGCTTCATGTAATGCAACCTCTTGTGTGGTGGAGACATTTTTTTTATTGTTTTAGGACATAAGCCTGTTTTGTTCGCCACAAATCTTTCAATATCAAGAATTTTTAGTCCAGGATGTTCTAAAATTTTGCTCTTATAAACGTTAAGGACAATTACTTTTGCCTGAATATTCAAATGTCCCTTCTTGTCAGGTTTTCGGGGAGGAGACATCACTGAAGAGGAAGCATGGCTGAAGGAAGGATTTGGAGAGATATTCTCAATTTCATCTACTGTATCCGTAGACGACATGCTAAGGTATAAACACATGCACCGAATATGAACAGCAAGTGTAGGCGTCAGCGAGCCGGCGATATCCCGAGCCTGAGTTCTATCTTGTCGAATCCTGCACTTCATAGTTTTATGGCTGAATGACCAATAGCTACTGCAAGGCTTAGGCGGCTGCCGCTTTGCCGCGCTGCATCTTAATGTGCCGGGGCGGAAATGGACTACGAATAGGGTAAAACTTCATTGAACATTAAGGAGTTTGCTCAATGTATTGTATTTATTTAAGAGAGTTTAACATAGAAATAATAAAGAAATGTTTTTTTTTATTTCGTAATGTCGAAGTCATGACGTCACTTAACCTAACTTAGCTTGCTTAAAGTTGGCATAATCTAACCTATCATGTGGTAAATGGAGCATTGCCCATGTATTAGGTTAGGTTCAGTTAAGTTGGCTAGTTAAGTTAGATTAAGTCAACCGATTTTATATATGCTCCATGAATGGAATGCCCTGTTCAAAAGAAGTAGATTCATATAACATTCAGTATCAATGATATTTAGTTCAGTGTACTAAAATTATTAACTTTAATAGCACTCCGCCATTGTGGAGAAGAGAGGAATTTGTATTATTTTCCATTCTATAGACAGTGTAAATTAAATAGTGAAGACGGTGGTCTAAACTTATGTACGTAAGTATATCATAATTATTCATCAATGAATCAATTTAGGACAATTAACATCAACAATCTAAGAAAAGCTGTATCAGAACTGAAATCTAATAGAAATCCAAGTGGGAATCTCTCAAAAAAGATTCTAACTGACTGTTTCAATATAATTGGAGAGAAATTATTATTATTGGTGAATCATTGCTTAGTACACTTACTCCTGTGCCAAAAGTTCAACATTCTGAGCTGTATACAAATATGATGTTCGATAGGATATTATATAAACAAATCATTAGATTCATTGGAAAAACAAATTTTTGACAAAATATCAAGCTGGATTTAGGAAAAAACTGTTTTAAAACAGCCAAATGGTGGTGGAAGATTTTAGAAGAAGTATAGATGAGAAACAATGTACTGGAACAGTATTTTTTAAATTCAAAGGGGCATTTGAGACTATAGATAGGGAGAAACTGTTAATGCACGCATCACTATGGTTTTAAAAGATCAGTATTAAACATTTTACAAAATTATGTAGTAAGTAGAAGTCAAAAAACTAAAGTTGGAAATATTATGTCATGCATTGAAAATATATCAGTAAGGTGCCACAAGGGAGCAAATTAAGGCCGTAACTATTTAATATTTATATAAATGATATCTCTGATATTTTAGAACTCTGCAAAATTCAAATATTTGCGGAAGATAAATTGATATATGTATATATAGCACATAAGCGTTTGGACACTGCTTTAGAGCTGTTAAATAGTGATATTAAGAAAAATATGGATTGGTTAAATGTTAATAACCCATGATTAATAATGAAAATATTGAAGTAGTCAAATCATTTAAATATCTGGGTATATTATATATATATGTATGTGTTTCACGAGCCTTATTCATATATTATTTGAAAAATATCCAAAAGATAAATTACTTCTATAGACTTTCCCATCTTGTAAAAATGTGTATAACACTAGAATTCTAACCCATTTTTTATATTGTTCAACCATCTTGTTTGCAGCAAATGGAAACATATTTTCAAAATTACAAATTATACAAAATGAAGCTAAGAGAATCATTTTAAATAAAATCAGATATGCTGGAATTAAGTCTATCTTACAGTTTAATATGTTATTAGTACCAATTTTCATATTCAAATTAAAAAAATCATTTATCACCACCACATTTAGAAAACTTCAGAAAATTAAATAGTTATCATAACTACGAAACTAGAGGCAGTATAGATTTTTATCTGCAAAATTGTAATAGCATAACTAGCAAATCTGTATTTCAAAAGGGAGTATTTGAATTTAATAAATTCAGCAATGATATTAGACGGTATCCGAATTTAGAAATGTTCAAGGTGAAACTAAAAAATAACTTTATGAGTACTCAAAATGCATAAGAATATAAATTTATTTTAATAGACAAGAATGTAAAATTACAGAAAATGGATTCAAGAAAAATATGTAAGCGAATAATTATACAAAATTGGCTTTGTAGCATTAGTGCTAAATAAATCTTCAACAAACAAACAAACAAATTTAATGTGTCTGTAAGCTGTCACTATGATACTAAAACAGCATTTATGCGTCAATTTCTTCATCGCCAAGTTCAGGTTTCTGAAAAATCATTGGGGATGACCAGTCCTCATATTTGGGCAACTTTTGTAAAATTGCTTCCTTTTAGGAATTAGGCCAGGTTGCAGGCAATACTGCTTGTCATATACACGAAATTTATACATGTAATTAGAGCAGCTTAGGTGGTTGGTATTATCACATTGAGATACTCGCAAGTTTTGGAATTTCTAATTTATTATTACACCTTAAGCTAGGACATTTATTTTTACATTGATCATATAAATATTTCCTTAAACTAAATAAATAAACTATTTATAAAATACTTTTGAGCATTACAAAAACTAACTTAACGAATTCTAGATATCATAAATAGGTACAATACTAAAGTCTATTCATACTGTGACAAACAGAAGGTTTTTATATAAAAACAATTTACAAAATTTTTGGCATTGTACAAAATTCAGAGTTGCGCGCAGATGACTATAAATTTCGACCTTGTACAACCGGACATCCTGAAACAAAAAGAGCTCGTAAATGCACAAACAAAAACACTCAGAAATGGTAATACAAAAAATAGGAAGGTGGACTCACGATACGAGCTATCCATTATGGATTCCTCATCCACAAGCAGTGTAGCTGTTACAAACAATGGCGATTGTTCAAACCACATACTTTTCTTTGTTCTGTTTATTCCATTCTTCTTGTTTGTTGGCGAAGCGATAAGTTTTCTGTTTTTTATTTAACATTTCGTACGCATACATACGTCAAGGCATGTTCCCTTGTACCAAACTTCAAACTAAATGCAGCGACAACAAATCATCTTACAAAACCCCACTATAGAGAACAGACAAGCCGACCTAAAGTCCAGAAACAAATATATCGAAGCGGATCGCAATGCCAAAAACCAGCACGATATAAAAGTTAGACACAAGTTAATGTCGCAGCGCAATGGCAGTCGGTCTTTCTGGACGCTGGCCAAGCAGATTGAAAAGAGCTTCTCAAACAATAGCCTCCCACCACCTACCTGTGAGGATGCAACGATTGTTCCGACTCAAAGGCCAAGGCGGAAGTGCTTGCCAAGATCTTTGCTGACAATTCCACCATGGACGTCCCCCCCAACGCCCAAGTGCCGTCAATTCAAAGGCTTCCCTACATTATCCGGGAGGTAACATTCAGGCATAAGACCGTAAGACGGGTGCTCTTGTCGTTCGACATCAAGAAAGCTTCTAGTCTGGACTTGATTCCTGCCATTGTACTGAAGAGGTGTGCAGCGGAGCTTGCTCCAGTTCTTTCGCGTCTCTTCCAGATATCTTATGAATCCGGCAACTTCCCAGAAAACTGGAAATTTGCTCATGTCCAACCCATCCCAAAAAAAGGATATAAGACCGAGCCTCACAACTACAGGCGTATAGCTCTGCGTTCTGTTATAAGTAATGTGATGGAGAGGTGCAAAAATCGCGAGCTTCTGGACTACCTCGAACGTCACAGCTTGATTGGCGACAGGCAGTATAGTTTCCGGCACCAACGATCCACAGGGAACCTGCTAGCCTACATCACGCAATTGTGGAGTAAACTTATCCGGTCTTATGGTGGGACTCATGTCCTTGTTCTTGACATCACGAAGGCGGCTTTATCCCGGGCCTCAAGATATTCATCATAATTTACGGCTTCTCCTCTTCATCACACAGCGTCAACGCGGGTGTTCCCCAGTAATCGGACTTGGCTCCGACACAGTTTCTCTTACATATCAACGACCTCCTTTCCTGCACGATCAACCCAATCCACAGCTTCGCTGATGACAGCATTCTACATCCAAGAATTCAGAGTGACAAGCCGGTCTCTGCCGCTGAGCTGGAAAAAAGAAGATCAGCGACGACTTCCTCTCTGACAAGAGACCTGGAGGCTATCACTGCTTCGGGACGCAACAATCTTGTACAGGTTAATGCTTCCAAAACACATTACTTGCTGTACTTTGTCGAACAAAAAGCGTCCTAGCGCTCATCCGGTTTCGATGAATGATCGAGTTCGGCTGGTCGGAGTCCAGATCACCGAGGACCTGATCTGGCACGAACACATCTCGTCAATTGCGGCAACTGCTCGGAAAAGGCTACGATATTTGTTTAGGGCTAAGAAGTACTTGTCTTCGCATGACCTTCTCACTCTATACAGACTACAGTATTTATGCTCGATGCTGTCCAGTGGAGGGCGGTCCGACTGATTGATGACTCTTCTCTAACAGACAGTCTCGGGACTCTTTCTCACCGGCGGACCGTCGGCGATCTAGCTCTTTTCTACCGCTACACCAACCTCAGAGCTCCCTTCCATGATGCCGTCGCGCATTGTGCCTGCCAGGCAGACCCGTACATCCAGAACTGGCCGACACGACCGCTCCTTTATTCCCAGGGTGTCGAGATTGTGGAACAATCTACAAGACCAAGCGTTTTCCAGTTCAACTAACCTATTAACAAAATTTCTTTGGGATCATCATAGCAGCCGCGTGTTCCGACATTACGCTTCTGCCTGCGCGGCTGCTTCGATATGAAAAAAAAATCATTTTTTATCCTTGAGAATATATCAACCATATTGCTGATATTTAAGACGCAAAGACTTCAAGATCAGGATTTAATGAAATTTGTTTTGTCCTGATCGTTTTTTTGTTACTGGAAGTACCGTTGGCACTTTTCAGCTGTTCATCCTTACATTTATCAGTATTACTCAGTACGCATTCACAGCCATGTCCGGTCATTTACGTCAACGTTCAATATCTACTTTGCCCGTAACATAGCCATAAAAAAGGCGATGAGTCTCAGAGAAATTGGTACTTACTGCAAACTGAACAATGATTTTCGTCTGTACCATCTCCACATCCATCTCTTCCTGAGCAAGCTATTGCACTAGATCGACACCTGAAAAAAACATTATATTCTATATCCATGTTCCAAAGTGAGCTGTTATTCACTTAACGATGAGTACATTTTGGGTAACTGAAAGAGGTACAGCATCGACAGTTCGCAGCGTTTTATTAACAAGCTATCCATTCTCTCAGCCAAGTGAAAAGTGATAACAAACTGACAACGCTCCTGCTAAAAGCGTTGCACCGCTGGACTGCTTTACGTTAGCTCAGTTGTGTTATGATATACTGTCAATTTAAGCCCAGAATTTTTCTAGATTAGTTAAGTTGCTATTTTACTGAACTGCTGTGAACCGTTCCCATTGATTATTTTCATAAAAATCCATAATATAATTGCCCATCGTCTATGGTTGGCGAAGCAGCATAAAGTATCTGATTTCAAACATTGTCAATGCAATCTACATCATACTGCTTAAACCAGTTTGCATCTAGCTGCGAATGCAATTTAGTAGTGTCGAAGGTAATGAAACTAAGTTTAACAAACCAAATGCAAAGCGTCCCAAAAGTCACGGAGCAAACGGAAGGAAGTGATAGGAGGGGCATTTGTAATCAGAAAATCCATATCCACTGAGTGACAAAAAAAGGTAAACACCTGCGTTTGTTTATCCGATTTTAATAATTTTTGGCATATATGTTCAGTGTCCCTTACTAGTCAAATGATTAAATTTTCAGCTTGATTCGTCAACTGACCGCAGAAGCTGGTTCAATAATGTGTTGCGGATCCACGACTGCTTATACATTCATTGATACGCCTGGGCATCGTGCTGATAAGGTGGTCAATATTCTGTTGGGGTATCTCATTCCAGGCTACTGTAACTTCGTGAGTAAGAGCTTCCAAAGCCTGTGGAGGGTATTGCAAATTCAAGAGCCGGCGCCCTATCATGTGGTGTCGGCCAAGGTAAATGGTTGATACGATGTTGATTCAGGAAGGCTAACGATGTTCTGGCAACATGCGGTCTGGCATTGTCTTGCTGAAAAATCGGCTTTTGGTTGGTGTTTAATTATGGAATAAGATGAGGTTCCATTACTTCCTAAATATAGCAGTCGGGCTGTCATATTGCCTCTGACTGAAAATTAGTGGTGATCTGCTACAAGAAGCAATAGCACCCCATACCATAACTCCCATGGCGCGGCGTGGTGAACGGGGCGCTCTCTGCCAAATTGTGGGTCACGGCTTCACCACGACGCCTTCTCACTCCTTCCCTACCATCGTGTATTCCAGACAGAAGCACCAGAGCCAACGGTTACTGCCGATGTTCAGCTGAGAAAGGTAGGAGCCAATGTGGGCGATAAGAAAAAAGGCCAAACTGTTGTGTTCGGAGAAATGTTAACCATCCATCCATGCTCTTCAAACCACTGGCTAGCGATGGCTCGAGTACTACCTGAATCTGTCTCTCAGAGCCAGAAGTCTTAACCGGTGGTCGTGTCGCTCAGTCGTCCAGACCCCTCGCTCGCTATCCTCGGCCTTCCTGGGCCCACGCTCGTTCACACTATAGAATACTACGTCCTAGAAACTTCTCTTATCGATAGACCGGCTTGACGCAACCCGACAATTCGACCTCTCTCAAAGTCACTTAGCTGAGACACCCGGCGAATTTTACGCAATCTAGGCATTTTGAGCAATCACAGAAATATTCTCAAATTAATGATGTGTCGCTATAACGAAGCTATGAGTGAAAATTTAGACAAGTTAATGTAGGAACAAAAATCAGCTAATCTGCAATTTTGTCTGCTGTTAACAAGATTACAGCATATCCAACGAGACCTGTACAAAAAATTAGTAAGCGGACGAAGGGTCCATAATCACGAAAAACTTCTCTGTTCTAATAAACCTATTATGTAATCAAATATTCTAAATAGTTTCTTGACGATGTAGACCAAATTCAGGAAATTCCGATTTCTTAAGCTAACTCTTTAACTGCCGTTCGTGATCTTCCTGCTACTGTATATGATGGGGAAACAACCTACAGTGGCCGTAACATGATTTTGTGTAACAGAAGGGTTATGGAAATCCTGTCATTTTACCTGACCACTAGGTTAATAAAATCAGTCGATTATATAAACCAACACGAGTACTACAAAAGGAATGCGTGGATAATACCGTACTCATTTCACTTATGATACTCGATGCAAGATGCTATACTCGTCACAAGAAGATGCAGAAATGCATTTCATTTATGGATTGTGCAATGGAAATGGTCGACGTGCTGCCCAAGAATATGGAAACCGATATTTCCGTAGAGCAAACCTTCCATATCATCGTACATCTCTTCGAGTACATAGCGCCTATGTAGCAGGAGAAATGCCTAACAGACCATGAAAGACAGGAAGGCCGAGAATCAACGTAGGTGCTGAAAATATGGTAGCAACGCTAACCGAAAATCAGTCTTTTAACAGCGTGAGGAATGCTGGTGTAACTGGGTCGACAGAACACCGAATTCTGCACAGAAAACGGATACACCCGTTTCACATTCAACGTGTAGAGATTCGTCTTCCAGAGGACTACCAAAAGAGAGTCCTGTTTTGCAGGAGAATACTTGAAGAATACAAAAATGACTCCCAGTTCTTCATGAAAATCATATGGACTGACGAAGCTTATTTTAGAAGAACACGAATGCAAGTTTTAACAGAATGGATTGCTGCTGTGAACAACAGCCTCCATAGTAACCACCGCAAGATTTTCTATGACAATGCAGAGCTTGCATTAGATCAGAAGGAAGTCACTTCGAACATGTCATGTAAATATAGCCTAATGAAAGCTCTTTTCAGGACCGCATCATATTTTTTGAATAAAAAAGAATTACTCCTAGGATATAGACAGAATAAAACACAAACATCACATAGATTGGACCTAATAATATCTTTCAACGATTTACTGTCTTCTATTTGAATTACATAACGCTGATAGCTGGGCTTACAGGTAATGATGCACTGTTTCAATACTGGTTTTAACACCCAAAATAATGTTAAGGCCGCCAGCCACCCTTTGGAATGATAGACTTAGAATTCATTCAGGTATGGAGAGTAATAATTGTTACATAACTGTTTGCTCATCGTATTTGGAGGGAAGAAGATCCACAAATTCAGTTAAAGGGCTAAATTTAAAAATAGGAAATTCGGGATTTTGGGTATCTTCAGCATTTTGTCTACTTTACACAAAGGTGAGAGTATCGAGAAGTTTTTTTAACTACAGACAAAATTGTAGATTACCCGATTGCAGTATCCGCATTAACTCATAACTTTTTCCCAGCGACACCTCATTTAGGAGCATATCCTGTAAATCTGATTGAAAAATAGCAAAAGACAGCTTCAGAAAAAAAATAGTACAGTCTTAAGAGTATCAATTATCCACAATTTCTTAATAATCTCAATAACTCAAAACCGTACACAATCGGATAAGAACATATATATAGTTTTTCTGATTGCAAATGGCCCCTCGTATCTCCACCTTTCGTTTGTTCTATGACTTTTGGGACACCCTGATATTTTCAACCAGAAAAAGGGACTATCGTTTCAATAAAAATATACAGTGTGCTCCATTTAAAAAATTAAACTTCATTCGATTGCACTTTAACACTGTAACTCCGGTTTCAAAAAATATTACATGAAAGACTTCACTATTACATTTATTTTCGACTGTGTAGTGTTTCTTCTAGGATGTCATATAAATAAAGCTAGAAAATTCAACTCGCCTTCCATTGCCGCACCTAAGCGGACAGTACTCAGCTCTTCTGCGTCTCGCCCTTCCCTTGCACACATGCGGGGGCTCGTCACTACCATCGCTGCACCCCACGATCGCATTGCAGAACTCATACTCGGGCAGGCACTTGCCATCAGCGCATCGGAAAGTGTGCGGCGGGCAGCCGTGCCTGCTGTCACTTTGACAGCCGGCCTCGTCCTCGCCGTCCGGACAGTCGACGGGGCCGTCGCAGCGGCCAGCTCTTGAGATGCATTTGCCAGATTTGTGGCACCTAAAATGTATGTATAGAGTTGCAGGTATTTCATCGTATTCCTTCCGGGGTGTGATAACTGAACTTAAGCTCAACAAATTTCAACCTAAATCATTTTCAAGATTTTTTAATTTTTTCGATTTTGCAAAATTGTAATGAACCTAAAAATATGTAAGAAGTGCGTAAGAGTTTGATTACTTTTGTTTTTTATTGTTTATATGTAAGCCAAAGAGGTCATCTCTAAGATAATCTAATAATAAATAAATGTTTCAAATAGAGATGATAATTCGTTTTTATTCTTAAATCAAGCCGAGACAATCATAAACGGTACTAACATAGTAAACAACAAATAGCAGCTTTTTTAAAAAACTAAATAGTCTTGGTTTTAAGTTTTTCTTGGAACGCGGCTATGTCTAGCTCTAAAAATTGCTGGTACATTCAGCGTGTGATCTGCTAGAAAAACTTGCCCGTATCATAGGTTTTCCAAAAGGTATAAGAGGACTTAGTAGGGGAACCCAAAAGGCTAAATGGGTTGTTACTCGAGCGTCGTAGGGACCTATTGGGCTTTAAAAATTAGATCGCAGAAAGAAAAAACATAGTATGTATGTCATAGTGGTGGTCAAAACTGTAAAAAAATACTTACATAAAATGCTCGAGCAAGTCAGATATTGATATTGTATATAATATATGTGTGTCACGATATTGAAGGTGTGATGATCTGCCCGATTTGTACCGAGTGGGTCATTAATAAAGCACGTCGGCTGTATCTTGGCAACCGGTCAACCTAGAGCTATCGGTTAGTTAAAAACTTTTACGACAAAAGTGCCAAGATAATTTGTTGTTGGGTGCCGTTTTTTTCGGAGATATCAAATTCAATGGCAATGAAAACCGCATGTCGTGATCTTCATTCGTTATAAAGTTTTTTTACATGTCTGTGGCCACTTCCCTACATCATACTCAAATTGCTAGATTAGTGTAATACACGCTTTTCAGCATGTAAATTACCCGCCTTATTTCAGTCTGACGTTCACGTGTATTTGTAACTATCGATTTTTTTACTACTATGACATACCCCCTTGTATAAAAGGCTAATATGCAGCGAGCAGGCTGTAATTACAAGGTAGAAAAGTTTATATAAACATGTGTCTTAAAGAGTTTCAAAAGTGGCTTTCGACAAAAAAAAAATAATAGCAGAACCAGGTTCCTTAGCAACGACCAAAGTTGATTTGTTTCCTCACAAACAAAATAAGATACGACGCGTTACCAAGAGACAAAGAAAATGTATCATTAGCGGCCTAATCCGAGAGACATATAGTTTTCAAAAGTCAGCAGCTTACACTTATTGCAGTGAAGAATACTGCCAACAATCGGCACAAGGATCTTTGAGATATTATAAATAAATAATAATAAATAATAATAGCATTTATTGCCCAACAGTTAAGGAAACCATTTACAGGACAATCCTAAGTTAAATCAAAATAACAAGAACAGAGAACAGCTAAGAAAAAAGAAACAAGAAAAAGAAGCAAAAAAACATATTTCACTCAGGTGAGTAACATATAAATTATCCAAGCAATTTCTAGCTACTCCCAGAATGCTGTTCAAACTGTCAGCATGTATATCACAATAATTTGATATTGGATTGAATGTTTCACACATCACATAAATGGGTGCCTTCAAAAACAAATTTGTGCGAGCCCTGTCGCAATAAAATGTTTTAGCTGTACGAGTTTGAATAGATGGAACATTAAAGTTTATTTGAGCCACAATCTCATTAGCATCAATTTGATTGTGCAGTAGTTTATCTAAGAACATAATTGATGCACTCTTCCTTCTCAGTTCTAAAGATTGCACTTGAAACCTAGACATAAACAAACTTTCAGATATACCACGTTCACGATATATACTGTCAACTTTAAAAGATAAAAATGTTTGAAACTTTCTCTGAACATGCTCAAGAGAATCAATGTAGCAGTTGTAAATTGGCTTCCAAATTAACGATGCATATTCCAATTTCGTTCTAATATATACAGAATACACAACCAACAGTGACTCTGGGCGGCTAAAGCTTCTACAGTTTCTCACAATAAAACCGTACGCCCGCGAAGCTTCACTCTCCTTTTGAGCTAAGTGGAGTGAAAAATTAAGCTTATGGTCAAAAACTACACCCAAATCCTCAATGGAGTTATAACGATTTATGTAAGCGTCCCCAATTTTATAATTAAATTTACAAGAAGAAGTTTTTCTGGAAAAGCTGAATACACTACACTTAGGCGCATTAAGAAATAAATTATTCTCGTCACACCAAGCCACTAGAGAATCAATATCACGCTGAAGTGCAATACAATCAGTCTCAGACTCAATAATCCTGAATAATTTTAAATCATCCGCAAAGAGCAGCTTTTTACAACTTAGATAATGCACAACATCATCAATAAATAAAGTAAACAATAAAGGACCAAGATTTGAACCCGGAGGCACTCCCGATTTAGTTATATACTGGTACGACTTGAACCCATTAAAAGTAACATATTGCCTCCTTTCATGAAGATAACTTTGAATGAGTGCTAAAGCTGATGAATGGAATCCATGATAAAAAGTTTATTCAAAAGTATGCCATGGTCCACCCTATCGAACGCTTTAGCAAAATCGGTATATACTACATCTAGTTGACCTTGCCGAGCGAACTGAGTGAAAACTGTTAAATTAGTTATTGTGGTTATCTTAGTAAGAAAACCATGCTGGAAAGGGGACAGAGATCTATGAACTGCGGAGTAAATTCTATTATGCAATGTTATCTTCAGCAATTTGGAGAAATTTGACAATATTGCCACCGCTCTATAGTTTTTAATATCAATATTATCCCCTGATTTAAAAATAAGTGTCGCTCTAGAAAGTTTCCAAATATCAGGGAATGTTCTGGTTTCTATAGTCAGATTGTATATTTTTAATAACGGCTTAACAAAGACATGAGCACAATCTTTGACTATGAACGAAGGGATGTTGTCTGGGCCGGCCGTTACTCTATTCTTGAGTTTTTTAGATGCAGCAATAATCTCATTTTCATGAATGTTATTGAAAAATATGTTAACCTGACTAGTAGTATATTAATAGAAGTCGATCATTTTTTGAAACTTTTATAACCTTTATCTTGAAAACCAGACCTTTAAGGACATATGTTTATACGAACTTTTCTACACAAATTAGGTTCGAGATTACTCCCTTGTAATTACAGCCTATCTTTAGCTAGCACTTTTTATGGCGGAGGCACTAAACAGGATGCAAGGTGTCGCTCCTTAACCTAGTTTGCCGTACTCGAGTAAATCCCCAAAATGCCTCAACGGGCTCCCCTAGTAACAGTATGGAAATGCTTAATTATCAACAAATAGACAACTGAACTGATAGAGATTTAATTGAAATGACTAATTGTTAACCTCGCTAACTATTCCAAATGAATGTATTTGTTTTTCAAGAATCTCTCTCAATACAAGCCTGTTAGTAGAGAATAAATAATTATACCTATGTCAGCAATCAGTTTCTACCTCCTGCTTTTGTCACCTGCGGTAAAAGCTGTTTTGTCTTATTTCCTATACTTCAGGGAGGTATAACAAATCATATGAAGTTTTCTAACTGCCCGTGGCACGTGTTTTGGATATGTAGCACGTTTTAGCTCTACAGAAGCTGAAAATTCTGCAATATGACGATATCATCTTGAATAGTTCTGTAGAGTCACTTGACGCACATGAGACATGTCAATATCGCATTTTCCAATCTCCGATTTCTCTACGTTTTTGGAGCTATTAAGGAGCTGCATATTGAAAACAGGTAACTCGATCAGGCTACAGGGAGGGATTTCTGTGGCGTCAAATGTGAGAAAAGCAGGAGCTAAAATGTGGATGCAGGCATCTGAAAGGTTCGTTTTCATCGAGACTTGTGAATTTGAAATACTTATATCAATTAGTTGATGGATAACTTTTTGAGCTAAATCGGTTTGATTGGATGTTTCTTAGGAATGGATCGCTGTTATGTTGATGTTTTATACCATTTTCGAAGCTGACTATGCAGGCCTGTTCTTGAAGCAATTTATACGCTCAATTTATATAATCATAACAAGAACTATTTTGTTTTTGGGAATATGTGCTTTTTTATTGTGTGTAGCATTTTTGCAGCTTCTTTTAGAATTATTGTATTGTATTTTATTGTATATTGTATTTTTAATCGAGGTATAAGCTACAACGATTAATTTAATTCTCGTTACTTAGTTCTTTATCGCTTAGAATCGAATGCTCAATTCCGGATGATTGAAAATCATAAAAATTTTAGGTGTCTTATCACCCCTGGGAGAAGCACAGCGAGTTACCAGAAACTGTGTGCGAAATCAGTAAAGCTTTAGTGGATAAAATATTTCTTGACGGATAACAAAAGGTATCGTTTGATATGTTGAAAAAGAATGGCCTCAAAATGCTCACAGCAAATTTACCTAGAAGAAATTTTTGTTCCATTATACAATGTGTTTGGTCACGATATACCGATATTTAAGGGGGGTATTTTTCAGCTATTTTTATCGACAAATCCACTCCCCTACAGTGTCCTACCTCACCCCCTTGAAATGGCAGCCATTTTTATTTTTACGTTACGATTACGCTATTGTGTGTATGAAAATTGTAATAACTGAGAACATAAGAGTCACAGAATGATAAATTTGGTGTCATTTGAACGATAGCATGTTGTTCTAGCGATTATTGAAAAACTTGTATTGATACTAACCGTCAAACATACTTAAAAACAGACAAAAACAGAAAAAAATATGCAAGAAAAATGATAATTTTGTGCATTTCCGCACAGCATTCAAAAACTAGTTTGTGAAGTTGTACTTTTTTGTGCTAATTCTACAGCTAGCTATGTTATCTACAAAATGACACCAAATTTCTTCTACGTTAAGTAATAAATGCTATCTAACATGGGTCAAAGTATTCATAAAAATGAGAAATCAAAGTTTCTTATAAATAGTTTGGACAGGTTTAATGTTACAGAAGCTGTTCAAAATGCCCTCCATTATTGGTTATGCACATTGTAGTTCTTAAAACAATGTGTCGTGTTGAGCAGCGGGTTATATCCGTGTCAGCTCTAATTTCGTTCGCAGCGGTATGGATCCTTTCCACGAGCTCTTCCCGTGTCGTCGACACATGACAGTAGACTTTTCGCTTCATTGTGTCCCAGAAAAAATAATCTAGGGGCGTTAAATCGGGTGATCGGTGTGGCCAAGCGACAGTGCCTCCACGTCTTATCCATTGAGAATGTTGCCTATCCAAATATGTTCTAGCGCAAAAGCGTGCGGCGGTTGATAAGTGGCGTAGATCTGAAAACTGGGCCGACTAAAACTCCGTCGATCATTCGGGCCCACATGTTTACATCAAATTCCAGTTGGAAAGTGCTCAGTCGAACTGCATGAGCGGCTTCCGAAGACCACAAGTGGTCGTTTATATGGTTTATGATTCCTTGCCTCGTAAATGTTGTTTCGTCCGTCCATAGATTTTTTTGTGACATTGAACTATTGAAGAAGAAACTTTGATTTGTCATTTTTATGTATACTTTGACCCATGTTAGATAGCATTTATTTCTTAACGTAGAAGACCCAGGATAACAAATTTGATGTCATTTTGTAGATAACATAGCTGTTAGCACAAAAAAGTACAACTTCACAAACTAGTTTTTGAATGGTGTGCGGAAATGGAGAAAACAATAAATTTTCTGGAATATTTTTTCTGCTTTTGTCTGTTTTTAAGTATGTTTGACGGTTAGTATCAATACAACTTTTCCAACAATCGCTAGAACAACATGCTAATGTTCAACTGACACCAAATTTATCGTTCTGTGACACTTATGTACTCAGTTATTACAATTTTCATACATGCACTAGCGTAATCGTAACGTAAAAATAAGAATGGATGCCATTTCAAGAGGGGTGAGGTAGGATATTGTAAGGGGGTGGATTTGTCGATAAAAATAGATGAAAAATACCCCTCTTAAATATCGGTATGTCGTGACCAAACACATTGTATATATAAATCTAGTCGATCATGTTTATTCTTAACACTTCCCTTTTGACACAATGAAACTCATAATACTACGGACTATAAATTAAGGCAGTTTTTTTAAATGGGGAAGCTAATATATAAACCTAGAATCAATGGCGAAGTTCGAAAGGAGACGGATTTGAGTTAATCCGTTAGTAGACACTTACAACAGAAAGCTCCTAACAGTAAAGATCATTATGAGGCTACGTCTACTTACATAAAGGCTTCTGGAGGACAACTGAACGGTTTGCAGTCTTCATCGGAAGCGTCGCCGCAATCTTTTCTACCATCGCAAACAAAGAACCAGCTTATGCAGGTGCCAGTGTTGCGACACTGTAAACAACAGCAATATCAATAAGTACATATCTGTTTGCGAGTGCAAGTTATGATGAGTGCTTGGACCATCAATATGGAATCTCTAGGGTCAAAACGTCGTTGGACACGGGGTCAGACCAATGTTTTTATCATACAAATCTGTCAAGGTGACATACGCTTATATCTCGTATAACTTAGCCAGGTTTTTCTGGTATCATTTCTGATTCGTATACTACTTTCATCATTATTTTGTGTGTGGTATTGTAAATAAACATAGTGTATTGTAACCTTGCCATGCCTTGTAGGCGATGTGCTGTGGATTTCTGAAAATGGTCAGCCATAACGTTTTACAGGTTAGTGTATTGTAAATACAGGGATGCAGGACCAAACTGATTCTATCTTATTCGCTAAATTGCTACAACTACCTACATAGTGTTAAATTTAGGCCACACTTCTATCAATATGATGTAAATGTGTCATATTCTTGGTTCTGTTCCTGATGTCGCTTTGTATATCCTAAAGAAGTCCTAGTAGTGCCTGATCGATGCCACCTCGATGATTTGACAACCTCTAGTAGTAGTAGTTGGAAGGTAAATCCTGGCTACTAGACCACTTTTGACCCTTCCTGCCGACCCTGTAGTACCAACACTGTACGACCTCACATTCTTTCACTGTAACTGATTATTGAATCAACCTGTCCAGAGATGCCGTGCAGCAATGTTGAACTTGCACCTGAATGGTGCATATATTTTTTTAATTCATTGGCATTGGGAAATGGTGGATAAAATTTGGGAACAAACTTTACGCTTGGTGTACCAGTGGTACTTTGACAGGGTTGCCATGACAGGGGGAGGTTTACCTAAATTTGAAGGATTTTTACTTGGGTAATTTTTGAGAATATATTTCACGAATAGAAAGCATCCTCAAACCACTAATTAACTGAGATTTGAAGAATATTTTTTTTTGAAAATGAAGTAATTCTGAGGGATTCTTTTGCTTGTTCTGGGGAAATTCTGACTGATCCACTTGGCAACACTGTGCTGACAGATCTGCCATATTAACACTTTATTTACTTTAAGATCCGGGTGCTTGAATCAGCAGGTGTCTGCTTTTTTTGGATGTAACTTTTTTATGGATGATAATTAAAACCAGAACAGATTACAGCAGGGTTGCCTGTAGATTCAAGCGACCGACCTCATACTGTAAGCTCAGATACCCAGATACCCTGGTCATGGGCAGGAGCTGGTACTCGCTTCGATCGTATATATGCTCCATGTACCGCACACTGCTCGAAATATGGGAGCGGAGTGGCCTAAGCCACAAATATGCAAAATTGAGTTTGATACAGAAATAATTAGTTCTGAAGGTATATTTTAGTGTAAAAGTGGCCTATGCCACCTGTGACAACATTTAACGATGGCATCACCTAATCTGCATTGCATTAAAAAGTTTAAACTAGAGAGCAGCACCGGCTTAAGCCACAAATTGTGGTATAGGCCACTGATGCTTTATAATTTTAGTATAAACGTGGTATAAACCAGAATAATCAAAACATGATTTTTGATCGCTTTTGTTTATATAGTTCTGTAAAGACTATACCAATCAATAAGTATCGAATATATTCAGAGGTAAGTGGTCTAATATTCCAAAATTGTGAAAAGTGTTTTTAGGTTAGGTTCCACAGTACTTTTGTCTATTGTAGGCATTGAATTAAATCTACAAAGCAAGCAAAAACATCAAAATGATAAAAATCGTTTAGCATAACGTAAACAACTTTGTTTTTGTTTTAGGATCTAAGAAAGAGCCTGATGAACCTTTTCAAGATTCAGGCTCTCTCGGAGCTAAACATCATGTGTCTTGAGTTTGGCGCTGAGCCCCAACACACTGAAAATGATGCAGAGCAGCATAAGAATTCTTAAAACCGCATAAGAAATAAAAAGTGGAAACGCAATGTGACAAGTCAGTTCACGTGTCTTAAAGGAACTCTACTAACAGTTTTGAAGAGCTGAATCTGTTATATCCAAAAGGACGTAAAGTTGATATCAAAAAGAAAAAAGAACATATTGGCGCTCATATGCTGTATTCCCCCTATTCATCACGAGTTCTATAAAAACCTGAAAACAACTCATGATCAAAACTATGAGATTTAGTCTGATATCGATGAAAGTGAATGCGAAACTTAGTTATTATTTCTTTTGTTAAGAGACTAATAAATTTTTTTTTAATTGTTTGTTTTTTCCTGACTGTCCAGTCATTTTTTCAGCAATGGCGTATCCCACCGAACTGATTTTGATAATTTCTCGTTAATTCAAAAATGGCCTAACCCACATTTTGTTGCCGATTTTCGTTTTTTCTATAATATTTGAATAACATTTAAAATACTACCTCCTATAAAAATTGAAAAGAATCATATTAAAACAAAACCCTTTAGGCTTAGGCCACTCTTGCTCTGATAGCCTCATATTGCCTCGAGGCATTGCAAAACGCTTCGCAACGTTTTAACACCAATGTCTGCATTTCGTTCACCTGTTTTGTTTTTTGTAACATGCCTTGTCACCAGTGCTATCAACTCGATCTGTTCGAGTCGTTCCAAAAGTATGAATTATCTTACAGTTAAATTGAAAGTAAAAAAGAGACCTAATCAATAGGAGCGTTCAGACAATGTAAGGCGGTCCAGCAATGCAGCCAAGAAGATTTGTTTGTCTCCAAAATATCAGTCTGTAGTCAGGATGAGACTGCATACTACAAGTGGACTTATCATAAGTTAATTTTTTGGCAGTTCTGTCATAAATTTCATTTTTAGTGCTATTTCTTATACGTGGAAATGTTTGCAGTAATTGTTAGACTTTTTCAGGACATGGTGCGCTTTGCATAATTTGCAAACAGCAGCTCAATCCTAATGGAGGTAGATCCTTCCACCGGTAAGCATTATTATTATGTTCATTCAACGGTAGTCAAGTGAGTCAATTTCGGTGACAAATAATGCAATGTAAGCATATAGGCACGGTTCCTAATCCAATCTAGTCTGTTGGGTGCAGCACTTTTATGCTGAATAGCAACAGCCATGGGATGACTTTGACAGTTCGGAACATTCATCATCAAGACTGACAACCAAGTGAAAACAATTGTCAAAGTTATTCCATAGTTATTGCTATTCACCATAAAATGTGAGGTTACAGATTTGACGAATCCAAAGTTGGAAAAACATCGCGCCACAGGTTTCAGAAGAGAACGTTGCAGCATTCTATTTCTGTTGAGAGTATTTGTAATGCTGAAAGCATCTTCAGCGTCTATTGATAGAATCGCAATGCTCTAATACGTAAATCCACAGAAAATCAATTTCCATTAAACAATTAATTGAGTAGGTGACGCCCAACCTTTTTAATCAAACAGGGCATTCGATTACAAATGATTACCGTCATTTGCATTTAAATGTCCAATTGAACTTCCAGACATTTAAATTATTTACCTGTTTACACGAAACCACCAAAACAACAACGTGATGTGCATGTCAACTTAACGTGCTTAAGCTGTAGGTGAAAGCAGTTACCCTTTGATAATAAACAAAACCCTGCTTCAAAAGTAATTCATTTACTTACACGACTAAATACCAGTTTCAAGATCTCCAAGTGTATCTTATCTGACAGTAGATGTACGGTGTGTGGCACTTTTTTATACTGGTGCAGCAGCATAGACGGAAACCTAAATACACGAGCACCGCGACTGCTATAAGCAGAACTGGGAAAAGGCTACTCAGGTAAATTTACACGACACCGTAGGAACAAAGGGGTGGTAGTTCTGACTAGTTCTAGATGTAAAATGTTCGACAGAGTTAGGATGGGGGGCAAAAGCCTATAGAGTCCGTTTGATAGGCTCAACGCGCGGCGTCATGGGGGAAATAGCGGTGGAAGACAGCCCGATTACTGACTGCAGGTTGGGGCGGAATGGTCCCAAGACAGCCGTTAGACCAGTGGGAGAGTACAACGTAGTGGGGGCGCCAGCACCCCAAACATGTGAGCAGTACTCGAGGCTGGGTCTTGTATGGGCCTGGTACAGAGTGAGAAGGCTATGTGGATAATGTAACTACCAGATAAGGATAAGTAGAGGTGAATACGGCCCTAACTGCAACCAGCCCGTGAACCTTCAATGTAAGTCAGCGAAAAAAAAAAGGTCTATTAAGGTGCATCCAAACATGCCGCCGGGTTTGCCGCCGGCTTTCAGACTGCCTTGCCGCTGAATTTTGTGCCGGCTTTACCGTGCGGTTGCAATTTTCGCAGTAGTGTTCTGCCTATTGTCGAAGTTAGTGGTGTACGTAGGATTTCGAGATGTTAGAGTATAATATAGTTGCGTGTATCGCAGATACGTTGTACGTTATTATTCATAAAAAGAAAATAATGTTAATACGAAATATGTTATTTGACCCAACACTACCACTCCTTATCGAAACCGCATACAAACTGAAGCCGGCAACCAAACGCCGCGCGTGCCGCGGCTAAAGATTCGCGTGCCGACGGCCGAAGCTAGTTTTGCTTGAATTTCAGCGAAGATTTACCACGTTTGAAGGAAAAAGGAGTTTTACCTGAAAGGTGCCTGGTATACAACCCCTACTTCTCGCTGAACATGCTTTGGTTTCGTTCGTTCTGATGATACAGTCACAAACTCCCTCGATACATTTGGATCCAGCATCAGCCAATCGACATTGCAGATCAGTTACGCAGGGTAGACCCAGACTTACGCCTTCGTCACTTTTCTCCACTCTGGTTCTTATTCCTGTTGTTGTAGGAGGGCTGACTAAAAAAATAAGAAAAAGCTGATAAAGTCTAAGGGTTCCCTTTCACCTAAATTTGTAACGATGGTTCCTGAGAGGACGCGACGATAAAGCCATCAGTAGAAGACAAGAGAGTGAAGGGTGCTAGTAGATTTTACGTAAATATTGTGTGGTGAAAAATAATGCGATAGGTACTTTCTAGTTTCTCTGCCTCAAACTACAATGATTCTGATAAATTTTATAGTTGGAAACAAAAGCTTTTTGGACAGTTTGTAACCTCTCTATTGCGGAAATCTACGTTCTTCATTTAACAAGCTGTTTGTACCATGTCGGTCCGTTTATCTCAGCTTCTCTTATGCCAACATAGTATTAGCAACTAGGAGAAACCCAGGCAAAGTGAATACCCCGTGCAAAGCGAATTTCCCATGTTAACATGTAAAGTATGAATCGTATATCGCAAAAAAGGTACATACATGTATTCGTTCAATCTCATCCTATAAAATCAGTTGCAGGACAACCCTCGAACTTATTTGGGGAAACCGATTACATAGCTTAGGTCTGCGAATATGCAGACATTTGAGACCCTGGGAAAAGCTAGCGGGCGGCGCCGCCTCGGTCGACTAGTCCTTATGCACTACATATACTGAGTGACAAAAAAGGTAAACACCTACGTATGTTTATTAGAATTCAAGCATTTTTTACACATCAATTTACAGGGTTCGTCCGGAAAGTAATAGGACTCTTCTTCCGCCATGACTGCACTTCGGAGCGCCGACTGGATTCGGTAGAGGACGTACCTAGCTAACGAATGAGCGGCTGGTCAGTTATCTCCGAGCACTTGGAGAGTCAGGACAGGCATTTTCGCGCGACGTGTTTCTGTGAGTGGTGCAAGCCGAAAATGCAGCATTCGTTAGAGCAGAGGTACGCGATTAAATTCTGTGTGAAACTCGGTAAATCTGCAACAGAGACGTTTCATATGATCAAGCAGGCTACCCAGGTGTTGATTTAGCAAGAAGTGGTGTGTTTCGGTGGCACCAGGCCTTTTTGGAGGGCCGGGAAGAGATCGCTGATGAAGACCGTGCTGGAAGACCTTCGACTTCGACAAACACCGATAATGTGACTCGTGTGCGCAAAGTTTTGAACTCAGACCGTCGACTAAATATTCGTTTAATTGCCCAGGTGTTAAATTTACCAAAATCTGTGGTTCATGACATTGTGGCACAGCATTTGAACATGCGCAAGGTGTGCGCGCAGATGGTCACAAAAGTGCTTACTGACGACCAGAAATTGCGGCGAGTGGAAGTGTGCCAAGAAAATTTAAACATGTGTGAAAGTGACCCCCAATTTCTGAATACCGTAGTCACAGGTGACGAGTCGTGGATCTTGTGACAAAGAGGCAATCTTCCGAGTGGCACACGACGGCGTCTCCTCGCCGAAAAAAGGGAAGAATGAGCATATCCAAAGTGAAAACGATGCTCATTGTCTTTTTTGACATCAAAGGCATCGTCCACCATGAACTTGTTCCTCTTGGACAAACCGTCAACGCCAAGTTTTACGTGGAAGTGCTCAGAAGACTCAAACGAAGGGTCAGTCGGGTCCGACAAGACATCGCAGCCGACTGGAAGTTGCAGCACGACAACGCCCCGGCTCACGCCGCCTTTCTTGTGAACAGGTACCTGACCAAGGCCGGCATCTCAACGCTTCCGCAGCCGCCCTACAGCCCAGATGTGGCCCCCCGGACTTTTTTTTGTTTCCTCGCCTGAAAAGGCTGATGAAAGGCAAGCATTTTGAGACGACAGAGGGGATCCAAGCAGCATGCACCGCGGCTCTCAAGGCTATTCCGGAGAATGCCTTCCGTGATGCCTTCAATGCTTGGAAATCGCGCTGGCAGCGCTGCATCGACTCAGAAGGAGCCTATTTTGAAGGTTTTTAAAGAATTGTAGCGATTGGCTCAATCAATTTTTCAAATCGACTTAGTCCTATTACTTTTAGGACAAACCCTGTATCTTGCCATGAACAACAAGTGATAAAATGGTCAGGTTTTTCTGTTAAGTTTTTGTGGCAGCTGCATGTATTGTTTGGTGATAAAGGAGCATTCATTTTTTCACATTTACGGTGTTAGTTGAATGTTAAATTTTGTGTAGCTTATTGGGAAGCCTTTTTTTGATTGCTCAAAATGCCTAGAGTGCGTAAAATTCGGCGGGTGTCCCAGTTAAGTAACTTTAAGAGGGCTCGAATTTTTGGATTGCGTGAAGCCGGTCTATCGATAAGAGAAGTTTTTAGGTGGCCCAACGGATCCTTACGCAGTATACTGCAGTGTGAACGAGCGTGGACTCAGGAAGGTCGACGACAGCGAGCGAGGGGTTCTGGACGTCCCAGAAGGACCCCCGAGCGACAAGACCGCCGATTAAGGCTTCTGGCTTTGAGAGAAAGATTCAGTAGTACTCGAGCCATCGCTAATCAGTGGTTTGAAGAGCATGGAAGGATGGTTGGTATGCGTATGGTATATCGCAGAATACGACAGCTTGGCCTTTTTTCTTATCGCCAACATTGGATGCTACCTCTCTCAGCTGAACGTCGGCGTAACCGTTTGCTCTGGTGTAGAGAAAGAATTCTATGGGACCGGGAATGGAATCAGGTGGTCTTTAGTGACGAATCCCGCTTATGTCTGGGGATGCACGATGTTCCAACAAGAGTGAGAAGGCGACGTGGTGAAAGACATGACCTACAATTTGTCAGAGAGCGTAGCGTTCACCACACCGTGGGTGTTATGGTATGGGGTGCTATTGTTTATGGTAGCAGATCACGACTAATTTTCATCAGAGGCAATATGACAGCCCGACGCTATATTCAGGAAGTAGTGGAGCTTCATCTCATCCCATACGTAAACACCATCCAAAACCCAATTTCTCAGCAAGACAATGCCAGACCGCATGTTGCCAAAGCATCATGTCTGGAACATGATACGGCACAGGCTCTTGAATTTGGAATATCCTCCACAGACATACTGTTTGTTTGTAAATGATACTGAATAGAGCTAATGTGATATAATTCTATAACAATTCAAATACGATGGAGTGCGAAGTCAGGACAGGCCGCTGATAGATGGTCAAGCTGACATTGTCAAATGGGTCAGGACTAATATGCCTATTTAACTGATGTGATCAATGTAATTCCTTTGTTTTCTAAGAGAAACTAACTTGTGTCAAACAAAGTATTCTATGAGCTAACGAGAGTGATGCATGGTAGTGCAAAATCAAGTTACTTGACGCCGTCTTTTATTGAATGATGAACTATAACAGCGGAGAATGAAAGTTGCTCAGGAGTCATTAAATGAAGTCAACGACGACGCAAAATTACTGAAACGTGTAAGAACATGTGACATAACATGGTTTGACGGATATGATATCGGAACTGAGGCACCATCGTCCTAATGGAGGCATCCGGGCCTGCCAAGAACGAAAAAGGATGGACATGTGTGGTCAAACGTGAAAGTTTGCCACGCCCTTTTTTTGGTTAATTAATAAAACACAATGATAAATACTATCTATCGGTTAGTTCAAGCAAAACAGTGGTATAGTGGCGTGCAAATTTAGGCCCTAGCTCGATAAAGCGGAAAGTAGGGGCGGGATAAGAGCGCCAGTGACTTAGGACGGATTAAGCCACAACTCCCCGAGATGTTAGTCGGAACTTGTGTTGCTTGACCACCACACAAAAGGACAATCTAACAGAGATGACGAAATTTAAGTAAGAGTACACACAGAGAGAGCCAAATAAACAAGATATCAATATTGATTAAAAAGAACAAAACGCACATTATGCTCCACCACTGGAGTGCGAGAAAGGATATTAAAAAAAACTGTCGCAGAATAAAATTAGTTGGCGTTTACCATGGTATACGCTTTACATATATGTTTTACACCTAAACTGCGACTTTTTCCTATTTCCATAAATAAAGAGAACCTTAAAGGGCCGTCATTTTACAAGCACAGATAATCGAGGTTGAGAAGTGTTTCGAGGATTGGAAGAAGAGTTGGCACAAGTGCATAACATCTAATGGTGACTATATTGAAGGCGGCGACATAAATGTCATCTAATAGATAAATATATCTTTAAAAAATGAAAATTTCCCTTTTTTTCTTAACACACTTGGAATAAGGTGAGTGTGCAATGGAAGGCCATGCTTTCATTATAACAAACGAGTAAAAAGCCGTGGTTATATATACATACATCCATCGGACATACAGGCGCTCGCGTCATTATTTCGTCAAAGCGTCTCTCGCTTTGTAGACATCGGTCGCCGACGTTAAAACTACAATCCTAGCTCACATTAAAGTTTTCAAGTAAATACTCCATTATCCTCTTTAATGTTTTTGATCATACATTTCTAATGCTGACCAGTATATTATGGCCTTTCATAAGAAGGTCATTGTTTGTTTTTCGATCAAAATTATAAACGTTATTGGCAACTTATTTGACATCAATATAAGCCTCATTAAATTATTTTGAAGATATTTTTACGAATACATTCTTAGTTTTATAGTAGCGTTAATGTCTGGTATTACTAAAAGAGTAGGTATTTAATATTTCATTAATAAAGTTTATGTCAAGTAATATAAGCAGGTATATTGGTCACGTCAGTTTTAAACTAAACGACCGATTTATTAAATTAGACCTGTATGGAGTCTTGCTCCTTGCAAGAGTTCAATCTAACTTGAATTAAATAATTAATGATTATTTACGCAATAAAGAAAAATATGTAAATTACCTAATAGAACAAAGTGTCACTTAATAATTTATTTATTCCATTTATCCACTAAACAATGAAATTATAACTGCTTATTTGTTAGCGTGGCCTTCCATAGTCCACCCACCTTACTATATATGAGTCCATTCTTAAAGCCCATTTGACAGAAGGGTGATTTTATCACCAATTTGCCGTTACTTCCTCCTTTGTCGTACCAAGCCATACAGATTCTCCATACGAGTATTTCTTTCAGACGTGCTGAGACGCCAACCACCTCTAATCCCACAATATATTATCTCATAGAACCGCATAAACGAAACCTGGTCTCAATAGGTGCATATACATTCGCGCACACGGTGCGGCATGAATACAAGCATGCATAATGTCCCGAAATTATACAGAACAGCCACCATGGGAAAGAAACTTGCTTCGCATTTCACGATTATTGGAGCCGTAAAGCAATGCCGGTGATCACGGCTCCACAGGGAGATTTATCGCATCATTAGATGTATAATAAAGTAATAATTGTTATATGTCTACCTCACAATGCTCATCAGTTGTAACAAATACGGTGTTGAGGTGCTTACCATTATTCTATATGATACAAGCTTCTAACATATTTTTGTCCTAGTAATTAGTATTTTGAAATATCTGCCCACTAATTGATTACTCAAAATTGCTTATTGAAGAGCTCCAAAACTCGTGTTTGTGTCTGATTCTAGCGGTCTAAGCGTTAAAAAAAATAAGATGCGGTTCTACTAATATAAAGGATACACTTTATTATATCGGGTGTGTCTGATCTTTTGACAGTAAGTTAGTTCAATACAGCTCATTGGTTGACGGTGTATCTGATCAATCAGACCATTCTGAGATGCTATTGTTGCATCGTAATCTGATAAGCTACAGAAACTCATTTTAATGGAAACTTGAAAACGGTTTTTTTTTAAAAGCGCTATCATCAGTTCATAAAGGATTATGTTCAGTACTAGTTAGACGACATCGAAATAAGACGTCGCCATAGACCTTATATCCTGGATAGAAGAGAGTTGATACGCCTTCGTTAGTTGTCCCAAAACGAAACCTACGGCATGATGATGAGCTGCAGCAGAAAAAGATGTTCGAATATGTACAACACTGAAATTAAATAGATAAAGTCCGTCAAACTGGTCCATACCATTGCTCCAGTCGTACCCAGTAGTACCGTAACCTCTTTCTAATACTCGATCGAACGATGCGTCAGACGCGGCAGCGTGGCACAGCACCAGTTCTACGAAGACACTTATAAGGCCTCGAGTGTCGAAAACATTTCTCTGTCTCTTATCTCTAAGATCAAATATACAGGAAAATCTGTAATGCGTGAAATATGTCTAATCGGTACGAATTACCGGGGTTATTAATATACCAACATCAAACCATTACGATACACCCCAGCCATCCCCTACAACCTCCCACCTCCCATTTTTACCCTTATTTTTTATTCAAAAGTATAGGATTTTCTGAATCGTAAAAAATGAGGTTTTAGCGACATTAATTATTTTCGTGTTTTTGCCCGTAGCTTCGCTGCCACTGGACGAATTTTCAAAATCTACAAAGCTTCATTTTCAGAAAAACATTTGTAGGGGTTGAAATTCGGGATTGTAGGGACGGGGGAGAGAGAATGCAAATTTTTTGATCCCCGTATTACTACGCAGGTATTAGCTATATTTCACACATCATAGATGTCCGGCTAAATAATCTATCTGTACTGCAGAGCAAAAAACATATACACGGGCCATACATCGAATGCACGGTAAACCGCTGCAGCGATACCGCGCATATGTGGAAAGGGACAACGTTTCCAGATGGATAATAACTGCCGGTAGGGCAGAGAAAGAATGCCTAAGGACTAATTGAATGGGCCTGTTTGACTGACATTATCTATTTAATTTCTCTATTTTACATAGTCGTAACTGACTTTTTTCTCGTAGGATATAAAAAGCGATGAAGTTAATCCTTTATAAAATGATGACGGCGTAGCTTAGCAAGTGCAGTTTCAGCCTACCTGTCGCCATTTTATTGCAACAGATTTCTGGTACGTTCATTTTCAGAAGCTGCTATCGGACATTTCCAATGCTTAAGCTGCACAGATCCTAATAAGTAACTGCATAATGTTCTGTATATCCATGATTCAAATGTTTCCATATCTTATTTGTGAATACGTTACACATTATAAAGGGAATACGAGTCAAGTGACTAAAGATGAAACATGTCAAATGTAGGCCCTCAGATATGTGCTGGACTCCTTTATAAGTTTTACCGCCAGACTTACTTGTTGTAGCAGATGCAATGATGACTTCTGGGGATGTTAACAATGGTTCCATTGTGGTAGATCTTGTGGAAATTGCTAGCCTAGTGGTGATGTCGACGGGGCTTTGCGTTGTACCTTCATTTACCAATGCCAACTGTGTGGTCGTTGCTGTGGATGAAATTGGAACCTAAACCGAAAAAACAATTATATTTACAATTTGGCTTCAGCTTCAGAACACCTATCAGGGATTAGTGATACTACTGGTGTTTGTCAAACCAAATGAGAGCCAACCATGTACAGCTGTTTGGCGTGGCGTTTAGGTACGACAATGAATGAAAGCTGAGCAACTCATCATCTATTGGAGGTATAAGATCTAGATCGCACGTAAGTGATCGTATTTGGATATGACTTATTAATGATAACCGAAGCTACAATATAACAAAATCTACTCAAATCCCCGAGCAATCACTTCGCTTGCTGTGTCAGCCATTATGAGATGTGGACTACATGATGTTATAGAACTTTATCGAAAAATTACGTCTTGATACCCAGATATTTCGACATATATTATCATAAGTAATATCATAAGAGCATCTAAGTTTTCAAAAAAAATTGATTTTTGCACCTGCACAAATGTTTTTTTTTTTAAAATATTACATTTTTCTGTGACGGGAAAAGAGTTTGACATTTTATCTCTATTGACAGGTAACAAAATGTCACTTTTTATGAAATTACTTTTTTCCCCGGGAAAAAAAATGTTTTTCTGCCACCACAACTCCCGTTGATGTACTTGGTCGCAAATCCGGTCTTATTTCAGCACTACCACACGTTCTAAACACTTTATTATGTTAGCTATTTTTGTCCTGTGTGCTACACCAATTCATCAACATAGCCTTTAGCGACCGTTGATGACTTCCAACCGCCATGTTTCTTTAGTGTCATCAAGTCTCCCCCAGATTCAATTAAAAGTGTAGCAGTCTTCGAAATAAATGACCTGTAGTTATTATTTTCAAGTTCAAGAAAATTACCCACTGTTTCGGGAACTTTATAAAACGGGTCTTTACCCACAACCTGATTCATACATTTTTCTTTGTGATATGCATAAACAGGCGGCGATCCGTTGCTGATAAAATTTAATATATTTTCCAGTAACTATAAATCTCCTGTTTACATCATTCTTTGTTTCCTTAAGTTTCACACCTAATAACGTTCCCGAATCTTCAATATCATCTAATGTTACCTGGCTGCTTTAACAAATTCGACAAGCTTCTGCAATCCCAAATAAAACACCCGTTGCCATTAAATAAGCTTCATCGGGAGCATTATTTGGAAAATCACTAATTTGTGTATTCGTAAAAATCGCAGCTTTCTTGGGTTTGTAACCTTTCCTATTTCGTTTAAGAAATGTCATTATTGTGAAATATTTTGAATATTATTATGTTATTATTGGATAGTAAAATACGTCTAATCATCGGATAATTCGACCACACTGGTGATGGCTTTTGTTGTTGTGCCAATTCCGAAAAATAAGCCAACAACACCGTCTCCGACAAAACTGCATGTTTTTTTCATACTACTAATTCCGGTGGAGTTAAAGAGAAGTTGGAATCTGACATTTTTTCTTTATAGTATTAAAAATAACGTCCAAGCAACCACTACGTTCACAATTTTCAAATCAAATCACAAAATTAAATTGACAGCCATTTGATTACTCGTACTTTAAAAGTTTCCTTAGCAACGCAGGTCTAATTGTCGGTATAAGTACAACATAGCCTGGTAATTTCAAAATTCAAATTTCACATCGATAATTTTCTGACTTAAATATTGTAATGATATAATTTCTAAAAATTAAATCGTCGTTTTTTCGGTCAGAGAAAAAAATTGTGTACTTATTACACACGGGAAAAGTACTAGATTTCAGCTTTCGGTTTTTTGTCTGCGCGACAATACAACCTCAAGCTAAAATCTAGTACTTATTCCCTTGTATAATAAATAACTATTGCATTGCGTTTTTTCGATTTTTTCACAGGAAAAAATTAGATTCCCGAATAATATTTGACACGACTATTATTTCATGATTAGCGGCATATTCTGCATATACATAGCTTACAAAACATACTACGTATTAAAGTATTATTTTTAAAGTTCCTACAAATTCCTTTGTTTCGCATTACGAGTTACTCTACTAGACTTCAAGATAATCTTTTTAAGTGGATCAAAAATTATTTTACACCTCATAAGGTACACGTCTTGCATTATTCTGCAACGGTTTTCCACATTGTCCTGACAACTAGTTCTTTGGAATTTTCACCGTTTTCTCCTTCATACTCCACGCCCAATCCTTCAGGATTAGGTTTAGTTGCTCCAAACTTGTAGTTTCCAAGAGCTCGCATTTCTTGGCCTTGCAGAATTCCGTAAACTGTTTCCATGTTGATGTATAGGTTTTAACGGTATTGTACGGTACACTTTTCTCAATCGCCAGATCAATATAGTCAAAGAATCAGTTCCCTAGCGACTCATTTTCACTAAATAACCTGACTAGCACTTTTTAAATACAATAATATCGGAAAAATTGTTTAGCGTCGTTTTTCTGGTATCCTAGACCTAGACCATAATGACTTGTTATCAAAGGTATTGTAATTTTTTGTAACAACAGCTGTCAAGTTTCTCCCTGCTGACATCCGTCGGAAAATTTCTGAAAAGAGGGCTGCGATTAAGCAAGCAAAAAGGTCTTGTCATCCTGATTCGTATAGCGACGAGTCTCGTCCATGAAGTGAGAAATGCACTCCATGAATTCCGTAATGAGCAGTGGAGCGGCTTTCTGGCGGGGATGCTTGAATCAAGTATTCCTCTCTGGAAAGTGGCAAAATCGCTCAGAAACGGAAAGCAAGAAAAACTACCACATATTCATGATCCTGGAGGCATAGTTTTCACGACTGAGGATAAAGTAGAGCTTTTTGATGACGTCATGGAGAGGTAGTTTTCTCCCAATTATGATCTCGACAATGACCTTGACGAGGAACGACAAATTGTAAGATCTGTCACGAGATATTTCAGAGCGAATAGCGACAACAACGTCAGTGCTAATATCTGGGACTCCATTTTAGAAGATTCTTCTACGGAAGATTCTTCAGATGAATCTCAGCATAGCACATTATCGGAATCCCCTGAGATTCCGTTTTGCACACCAGCAGAGCTCCAAGGCCACATTAAGGACCTAAAGGTGCGTATAGCACCTGGAGAGGGTCAAATCACCAAAAAAAGCACTGAAGTTGTTTTCGCTCAAGGCTTGGACTTATCCGGTGGCAATAATCAATGCAATGCTCAGAACTCATTAATTTCCTGAGGCGTGGTGGCGTGGAAGATTGCTGAATTCATCATGATCCCAAAGAAGGCAGGTTTGATATTCCCCCAGGATTACCGTCCCATTATCCTGCTGTCAGCTTCTAAGTTCGCTGAAAAGCTGATTTATCGCCACCTTAAGAATTTCTCGTCAGATCACCATGTGATTCCTGACGTGGAATTTGGCTTTTAATCTGAGCATAGTACGGAGCCACAGGCTGGTGCTGCATGTAGCCAGGAGGTTCACCCTGAACAAAAGTATAAGCTCATCCAAAACGGTTTTCCATTTTTTCTTCTAAAACTGTTGAAATATTTTCTAGAAGGAAGGAAGTGTTCCTCAGAGTTCGGTCTTAGGACCAATCCTTTATTCACTTTATACACATCACGTCCCTTGCCCCAGCAACTGTGAAGTCTATCTCTATGCTGATGACACTGCACTGCTAGCTCAGTCTTGTTCCGGTAACCTGGTTCACGACAGGCTGCAGAGTGCGGTGGAGGAAGTATTGGAGTGGGCGGATCGGTGGATGATCAAAATTAATACTTCGAAAACGCAGGCAATCTATTGTACTAAAAAACGCCGCGGTGCCCCCTCAGAGATGTCAGTGAATGGAACTCGTATACCAATCGTATAACAATCTGTGAGGTACTTTGGACTCATTATTGACAAGGGGTTCACCTGACAGAAACATGCTGATATTTTGAAAACAAAATTCCAAATTACCTTTCGGCAGCTTTATCCTTTGTTGTGTAGAAATTCAAAATTAAGTTTTATCAACAAGATTCGGTTATATAAAATGGTTATAAGACCTGCAATCACCTACTCATGCGCGGGTTGGTGTTTTCTTGCCAAGACGCACATGCAGAGACTGCAAGTCCTGCAAAACAGAATCCTACGCACAATCATTAACGCCCCTCGGTACGTGTCAAATGAGACCATTCACAGAGATCTTGATATCCCATATCTAAGGGATTATGTAAAACAACAGGCATAGCTTCGTTATAATCAAGCCGAATCGCACAGCAACCTTCTGTTGCGTAATTCAGTAGACCACACAGTCGAGCAAGTTCGCAAACAATCCAGACCGCGCCTCGCGCTGTGATCAAAATTAAATTTTGAATTCAGACCAGCCAAAACTATACAGTATACAAAACCGATCAAAATAATTTTTTGGCGTTACAAAATTATTCGAATAGTCAAAGCAATAATGATTAAGCTATTTCAAATGATTTACTTCTTTTCTTTGCTCTATTTCTTCCTTCCTTTCTTTCCTTCTTTCCCTTTTCCTCTTAAACATGTTTGGTATCTGGGTAGCCAGACCTGACAGACTAACAGACCGACGAGACTTTTAACTAAGAGCAAAGGTCCACCGGACCGCTCTGACGAACAATGACAAATAGTAGTAGCTGTCAAGTTTTGCCGCGAGTAAGCTCGAAAAAACTGCTGACAGTTGCTGTCATACAATATTTCCATCTAGAAACCATTTGTGATTGAAAATTATGCGTTTGTGATTGGTAAAAGTTAAGACCAGGGAAATAGTCACCATTATTTAATTTCACAATCGTCTGAATTTTATTACATACGTGTATATACTACTGGAATGAACTGATGAGCCATTTCTGAATATGACTGGATGACCGGTTTCAGTGTTCACCACCAAAATTTATTGTTTTGTCTAACTAATGTTGTGACACCCTCTTTTCTACAGTTCCTGGTGAACAAAGGTGCAAGACAACTTTTAACCATAAGACGTTGAGTACCATAGCGTAAATATAGCCTTCCGTACAAAACCGTGCATACTTAGTAAACACAAAACTCATTTTGAAGTTTTACGGGAGAACTGTAAACTTAATTACTTCATTTACACGTTTACCTGGCGAAACGGGAAATTCAATTTGTAAAAGTTGATGAAATACCACGACTTTTAGTAACATTCATTATTCCTTCACATCTGTTGCGACTAGTCATAGGTATTAAAGAACCGTACGACTTAGTCTTTGACCTGTCCGTTAAAGGTAATTTAGAACGAAAATATTTGGAAACCGAACAGTTATTGACACCTACAGCTATTCAAGAAGTAACTAACAATACTAAAATGTGTGTGTGTCTGTTGATTTTGCTGATTCATTCTGCTATAGTCTAATGGTTCTAGGGATCAATGACCACTTGACTAAATCCAGCTTAATGTCTACTACCACTAATCAATAGTCACTTCTTACAATTTCGAGTTGAACGCTATTCTATTTTCAAAGTAGTTTTGAGAAATCCTAGTTGGTGTATGTTATTTACTTACAATGGAATAGGACTCTGGCAGAATCAAAACTACATATACAGTATGTTTATATTTCAGTTCGACCACCACTGTAGTCTTTTTTAAGTTCAATTGACATCTGCGACAATATGTCAATTATTCTATAAGACATTGTCTGTCAGAACGGTCCATATGACCTTTGCTCTCGTCTAAAATTTCGACCGATTAGGTTTGGTTGCCCAGATACCAAAGTCTGAGAAAGAGTCAGTTTGGCGTTGTTTATTAGTATGTGGGAATTTTGAGTTTATCGTAAAATTAATTTAGAGGCTAGTTGCTGTAGAAAAATTGTATTTTGATTGGACCTAAAGTCACACGATTTAATTTTGTTCACAGTGCGAGCCGCGGTCTTATGTGCCTGCGAACTCGCTCGACTGTATAGTCTACAACAACAGAGGGTTGCTGTACGATTCCGCTTGACTATAAGGTAGCTATGCCTGCTGTGCCATGCCGTAAGGCGTTAGTGATTGTGCGCAATGCATTCTGCAAAACCTGCAGATGAGTTTTGCCGAGAAAACATCAAGGCGCGCATGCGCAAGCGATTGCTGGTCTGACAACCATCTTGTACAGCCGAAGGTGTTGATCAAACTTAATTTTGAGGTAGAGTTGTCGAAACGCAATTTAGAACTTGGTTTTTAACGCTTCAGTGTGCTTCTACAGGTCATTTCCTTGTCAATATGTCAATTGTACTTGAAAAAGACTACAGTGGTGGTCAAAGCATCTTATAGTATATGTAGTTTTGATTCGATCAGGTAATGGAACCCTATGCATATGGAAGCCCCAGGATAAGTTGCAGGAATTACATTATAATGGAGTTTTTCCCATTTCCGCCTGGACAAAATTTGATATTGAATAGCTGATTAAGCCTAATTTTCATCAATCTTCGGAGAGGCAGTTTATCTACTTTTTTACTAGCGTGTTGAAAAAAGTACTTTGAGCTTACCGTCACCAACAATTAATTTTTAACTCGGATACGGATAGAATGAGACCCCACATTTCTAACCAAACTGTTACTGCCAGACCTGACAAAACCCTTACCTTTATTGGAGAGATGCATGTCGTAAGGATCGCGCTGCTAAAAGACAACGTCGGTTTTTATTTTTTTCCGAAATTTCCCTAATTCTGGTGTAACGATTATCATAAAGAGGTTGAATATGCGTTGAGCTTGTGACGGCCTTTGGAGACGCAAGAGATGCCTAACTTGATAAGAAGCAAGTATTTTGAGCACGTTAACCTGCCTCATAACTTTTACTCATGAAAATTGTATTAATATTATCTGTAACTGTATTCAATACACACATTTATGGGAAAAGTCCTATGAAATTGCAGTCACACTTTCTTTGGAAATAGTAGTGAGGAAATTTCTTACAAAAGTTGACACGGGAGAAAATTGTAAGCATATACTTAAACACGCATGATTTCTTCAAAGTTCGTTTAACTGTAAATTTGAAGCCTAGATCACACAAATGATACACAAGGTGGCACGAAGTTACAGGAAACAGAAAATTCATGACATGTTAGATTTATATAACATTCACGGTTTGTAGAGACAGCCACATGCATACTTTAAAGAGGTATGAACAATTAACCTTAACAAACATTCAATATAGTGGATCGTGTTGAACATTTTTTAACATAATATGTCTCCTATTCCAAAGAATACCAGAATTTTCGGCCACTCAAAGTTAAAAGTAATAATGTCGAAACCAATTTGATTTTTACTGCCCTTCACGCCTTTTTTCATTACTTGACAGCAGTATTTCCTCAAACTTTTACTTCTTATTGAAGGTATTATAAGAGACGTCTGTAAATTTTTTAATTGTCTTACTTTCCACCAGTACAAAGGCTGTCCGCATGGTGGCGCCTAAGTAGTTGCCCTGCCAATGGTAAATGTAGTGTGTCGGGCGAGGCGTGGAAAACCTTATGACATCATGCTAGAACTAAATACGTCAGAACTTTTGCACAAAATTCCAAATTTGGAAGGTAACTTTTATTACTTCCCTCTCAAAGGTTGAAGTGAAAATACTCAACCTTCACTTTCGGGAGTTCTGTATTACTATTTGAATAAACGTTTTTTGAAGATACCTCGTCAGCAAGTACAAGTATACCTTATTTACGTTTTTCAGAATTTTGTCCGACTCTGATCGCGATAGATCTCATCCCTAGAGAAGGTAAGCCCACGAGGTCTGTGAGTTAAGTAATAAGACTGGCAACGTAGCGTTTGATCTGGCAACACTGGAGGCGCCGGACTTGGAGGGGGCTTAGGGGAACACGTGATCAGCCTTCAGTGCAAGATTTTGTTTTTTGTAAAATAGTTTTTCTATTATGTTCTAAATTGGGTGTCATCACACACATTTCGAGTAAGGTGCGCTATCAAGTTTTGCTTCAGTCTGGGGCACAGGAACGGAAACTCTTGCTAAACATCAGCAGGCCTATGGAGTGTTTTGTCAGGAGCACAGGTTTTTCGGTGGTTCAAGGCATTTTTAGAAGGGAGATGGTCGACTGAAGATGAACCACGAAGCGGAAGGCCATCATCTTCAAGAACCGATGAAAATATCGACGGACTCACACCACCGTTCATCAGATCAAGAACAACTGGGCGTTGCGTCAAGATAATGCTCCTTGTCACACAGAAATAAATCTAAATAAACGAGTTTGTGGCCAGTAAAAACACTCCCGGGGTTCTTTAGTCTCCTTATTCGCCTGACTTAAGTCCTTGAGACTTTTTTCTTTACCCAAAGTTGAAAAATCACCTCAAGGGAACTCATTTTGGGACAGCCGAAAACATTCAAATGGCTGTCACCGACCAGTTGAAAGCAATTCCTGTGTCAGAGTTCCAGCGATGTGTAGCTTCAAAAGGAAATTATTTTGAGAGTGGCAATACAGAGTTGTAGTTATATTTGAATAAAAAAATCAGTGCTGTTAGTTAATTTACAGACCTCGTATATCTGCTATGGAAAACCCTCCCTGTATAATACCCTCAAGCACAGCTACTTAAAATGCATTCCATTTTCGCTGTACTTTTGCATAGATCATAACTGTCGTCCCAATTGCAGCTGAGACCTGTTTCGTATAACAAACTATGCCCACAGTCATATATAAAAGGCAAAACAGGCTGCTAAGGTATGGAAGCAGAACAACATAAGCAGACAAACTTTTGCAGGCATGGTTTACTGTTATTAGAATGGTTCTTTACTTGTCGGATGAGCATGGGTGTAGTAAGAATGGATGATATTGAAGAAACTAAAGAGTTTTGACAATAAGGAATATCGCTTAAGTAGATGTTAACATTAGTCTTATTTGGCACTTATTACACGTGAATCTTTGGGTGCATTCAGCCATAGTAAAACGCTACAGTGGTGCAGTTCACAGCGCGTAACAAACTATTAAATCTGAAATCAAGTGAAAGCTGCTGTCAAACTGACAAAGCTGTCCCGTGGCTACGCAATTTTTAGTTTATAGAGGGTGGCGCATTTGCATCCAACACATTTGAAAATGCTGTAAAGTTACTGATATCAAGCAATACGAGAGGCAATTCATTTTTAAAGGTGGTAGTGGCAATGGAAGTATACTTTCAAAAAGTTACAAGTTGTGTTTGAAAAACAAATTCTGTCACTGAAATTACAGAAGTGTCATTCTTGATTGGTGTACCCAATCCCTAAATTGTACGAAGCTTATTTCTGTAAATCCCTCTTAAAATAATCATATACCGAGAGGCTGGCGAGCGAGGTGACCAAAGCTCATCTTCATTGTGCGAAGTCACATGTCGAGGAAACAGAGCGCTTTCGGTGTGTATCAATACCCTGGCTCTGTGTGCAGTAGCTGCATCATATTATGGTATTCAGTTTCTTCCAGCTGTGGAATCAGATGTTTTTCATAGCCACATAATCCTGTGAGTTCACAATGTATCCAATAGATCGTAAGCGCCCGCTTTTCCTGTGATTTCGAGGATCCTTGGATGCTCATTATTGTGAAATATTTTGAATATTATTATGTTATTATTGGATAGTAAAATACGTCTAATCATCGGATAATTCGACCACACTGGTGATGGCTTTTGTTGTTGTGCCAATTCCGAAAAATAAGCCAACAACACCGTCTCCGACAAAACTGCATGTTTTTTTCATACTACTAATTCCGGTGGAGTTAAAGAGAAGTTGGAATCTGACATTTTTTCTTTATAGTATTAAAAATAACGTCCAAGCAACCACTACGTTCACAATTTTCAAATCAAATCACAAAATTAAATTGACAGCCATTTGATTACTCGTACTTTAAAAGTTTCCTTAGCAACGCAGGTCTAATTGTCGGTATAAGTACAACATAGCCTGGTAATTTCAAAATTCAAATTTCACATCGATAATTTTCTGACTTAAATATTGTAATGATATAATTTCTAAAAATTAAATCGTCGTTTTTTCGGTCAGAGAAAAAATTGTGTACTTATTACACACGGGAAAAGTACTAGATTTCAGCTTTCGGTTTTTTGTCTGCGCGACAATACAACCTCAAGCTAAAATCTAGTACTTATTCCCTTGTATAATAAATAACTATTGCATTGCGTTTTTTCGATTTTTTCACAGGAAAAAATTAGATTCCCGAATAATATTTGACACGACTATTATTTCATGATTAGCGGCATATTCTGCATATACATAGCTTACAAAACATACTACGTATTAAAGTATTATTTTTAAAGTTCCTACAAATTCCTTTGTTTCGCATTACGAGTTACTCTACTAGACTTCAAGATAATCTTTTTAAGTGGATCAAAAATTATTTTACACCTCATAAGGTACACGTCTTGCATTATTCTGCAACGGTTTTCCACATTGTCCTGACAACTAGTTCTTTGGAATTTTCACCGTTTTCTCCTTCATACTCCACGCCCAATCCTTCAGGATTAGGTTTAGTTGCTCCAAACTTGTAGTTTCCAAGAGCTCGCATTTCTTGGCCTTGCAGAATTCCGTAAACTGTTTCCATGTTGATGTATAGGTTTTAACGGTATTGTACGGTACACTTTTCTCAATCGCCAGATCAATATAGTCAAAGAATCAGTTCCCTAGCGACTCATTTTCACTAAATAACCTGACTAGCACTTTTAAATACAATAATATCGGAAAAATTGTTTAGCGTCGTTTTTCTGGTATCCTAGACCTAGACCATAATGACTTGTTATCAAAGGTATTGTAATTTTTTGTAACAACAGCTGTCAAGTTTCTCCCTGCTGACATCCGTCGGAAAATTTCTGAAAAGAGGGCTGCGATTAAGCAAGCAAAAAGGTCTTGTCATCCTGATTCGTAGAGCGACGAGTCTCGTCCATGAAGTGAGAAATGCACTCCATGAATTCCGTAATGAGCAGTGGAGCGGCTTTCTGGCGGGGATGCTTGAATCAAGTATTCCTCTCTGGAAAGTGGCAAAATCGCTCAGAAACGGAAAGCAAGAAAAACTACCACATATTCATGATCCTGGAGGCATAGTTTTCACGACTGAGGATAAAGTAGAGCTTTTTGATGACGTCATGGAGAGGTAGTTTTCTCCCAATTATGATCTCGACAATGACCTTGACGAGGAACGACAAATTGTAAGATCTGTCACGAGATATTTCAGAGCGAATAGCGACAACAACGTCAGTGCTAATATCTGGGACTCCATTTTAGAAGATTCTTCTACGGAAGACTCTTCAGATGAATCTCAGCATAGCACATTATCGGAATCCCCTGAGATTCCGTTTTGCACACCAGCAGAGCTCCAAGGCCACATTAAGGACCTAAAGGTGCGTATAGCACCTGGAGAGGGTCAAATCACCAAAAAAAGCACTGAAGTTGTTTTCGCTCAAGGCTTGGACTTATCCGGTGGCAATAATCAATGCAATGCTCAGAACTCATTAATTTCCTGAGGCGTGGTGGCGTGGAAGATTGCTGAATTCATCATGATCCCAAAGAAGGCAGGTTTGATATTCCCCCAGGATTACCGTCCCATTATCCTGCTGTCAGCTTCTAAGTTCGCTGAAAAGCTGATTTATCGCCACCTTAAGAATTTCTCGTCAGATCACCATGTGATTCCTGACGTGGAATTTGGCTTTTAATCTGAGCATAGTACGGAGCCACAGGCTGGTGCTGCATGTAGCCAGGAGGTTCACCCTGAACAAAAGTATAAGCTCATCCAAAACGGTTTTCCATTTTTTCTTCTAAAACTGTTGAAATATTTTCTAGAAGGAAGGAAGTGTTCCTCAGAGTTCGGTCTTAGGACCAATCCTTTATTCACTTTATACACATCACGTCCCTTGCCCCAGCAACTGTGAAGTCTATCTCTATGCTGATGACACTGCACTGCTAGCTCAGTCTTGTTCCGGTAACCTGGTTCACGACAGGCTGCAGAGTGCGGTGGAGGAAGTATTGGAGTGGGCGGATCGGTGGATGATCAAAATTAATACTTCGAAAACGCAGGCAATCTATTGTACTAAAAAACGCCGCGGTGCCCCCTCAGAGATGTCAGTGAATGGAACTCGTATACCAATCGTATAACAATCTGTGAGGTACTTTGGACTCATTATTGACAAGGGGTTCACCTGACAGAAACATGCTGATATTTTGAAAACAAAATTCCAAATTACCTTTCGGCAGCTTTATCCTTTGTTGTGTAGAAATTCAAAATTAAGTTTTATCAACAAGATTCGGTTATATAAAATGGTTATAAGACCTGCAATCACCTACTCATGCGCGGGTTGGTGTTTTCTTGCCAAGACGCACATGCAGAGACTGCAAGTCCTGCAAAACAGAATCCTACGCACAATCATTAACGCCCCTCGGTACGTGTCAAATGAGACCATTCACAGAGATCTTGATATCCCATATCTAAGGGATTATGTAAAACAACAGGCATAGCTTCGTTATAATCAAGCCGAATCGCACAGCAACCTTCTGTTGCGTAATTCAGTAGACCACACAGTCGAGCAAGTTCGCAAACAATCCAGACCGCGCCTCGCGCTGTGATCAAAATTAAATTTTGAATTCAGACCAGCCAAAACTATACAGTATACAAAACCGATCAAAATAATTTTTTGGCGTTACAAAATTATTCGAATAGTCAAAGCAATAATGATTAAGCTATTTCAAATGATTTACTTCTTTTCTTTGCTCTATTTCTTCCTTCCTTTCTTTCCTTCTTTCCCTTTTCCTCTTAAACATGTTTGGTATCTGGGTAGCCAGACCTGACAGACTAACAGACCGACGAGACTTTTAACTAAGAGCAAAGGTCCACCGGACCGCTCTGACGAACAATGACAAATAGTAGTAGCTGTCAAGTTTTGCCGCGAGTAAGCTCGAAAAAACTGCTGACAGTTGCTGTCATACAATATTTCCATCTAGAAACCATTTGTGATTGAAAATTATGCGTTTGTGATTGGTAAAAGTTAAGACCAGGGAAATAGTCACCATTATTTAATTTCACAATCGTCTGAATTTTATTACATACGTGTATATACTACTGGAATGAACTGATGAGCCATTTCTGAATATGACTGGATGACCGGTTTCAGTGTTCACCACCAAAATTTATTGTTTTGTCTAACTAATGTTGTGACACCCTCTTTTCTACAGTTCCTGGTGAACAAAGGTGCAAGACAACTTTTAACCATAAGACGTTGAGTACCATAGCGTAAATATAGCCTTCCGTACAAAACCGTGCATACTTAGTAAACACAAAACTCATTTTGAAGTTTTACGGGAGAACTGTAAACTTAATTACTTCATTTACACGTTTACCTGGCGAAACGGGAAATTCAATTTGTAAAAGTTGATGAAATACCACGACTTTTAGTAACATTCATTATTCCTTCACATCTGTTGCGACTAGTCATAGGTATTAAAGAACCGTACGACTTAGTCTTTGACCTGTCCGTTAAAGGTAATTTAGAACGAAAATATTTGGAAACCGAACAGTTATTGACACCTACAGCTATTCAAGAAGTAACTAACAATACTAAAATGTGTGTGTGTCTGTTGATTTTGCTGATTCATTCTGCTATAGTCTAATGGTTCTAGGGATCAATGACCACTTGACTAAATCCAGCTTAATGTCTACTACCACTAATCAATAGTCACTTCTTACAATTTCGAGTTGAACGCTATTCTATTTTCAAAGTAGTTTTGAGAAATCCTAGTTGGTGTATGTTATTTACTTACAATGGAATAGGACTCTGGCAGAATCAAAACTACATATACAGTATGTTTATATTTCAGTTCGACCACCACTGTAGTCTTTTTTAAGTTCAATTGACATCTGCGACAATATGTCAATTATTCTATAAGACATTGTCTGTCAGAACGGTCCATATGACCTTTGCTCTCGTCTAAAATTTCGACCGATTAGGTTTGGTTGCCCAGATACCAAAGTCTGAGAAAGAGTCAGTTTGGCGTTGTTTATTAGTATGTGGGAATTTTGAGTTTATCGTAAAATTAATTTAGAGGCTAGTTGCTGTAGAAAAATTGTATTTTGATTGGACCTAAAGTCACACGATTTAATTTTGTTCACAGTGCGAGCCGCGGTCTTATGTGCCTGCGAACTCGCTCGACTGTATAGTCTACAACAACAGAGGGTTGCTGTACGATTCCGCTTGACTATAAGGTAGCTATGCCTGCTGTGCCATGCCGTGAGGCGTTAGTGATTGTGCGCAATGCATTCTGCAAAACCTGCAGATGAGTTTTGCCGAGAAAACATCAAGGCGCGCATGCGCAAGCGATTGCTGGTCTGACAACCATCTTGTACAGCCGAAGGTGTTGATCAAACTTAATTTTGAGGTAGAGTTGTCGAAACGCAATTTAGAACTTGGTTTTTAACGCTTCAGTGTGCTTCTACAGGTCATTTCCTTGTCAATATGTCAATTGTACTTGAAAAAGACTACAGTGGTGGTCAAAGCATCTTATAGTATATGTAGTTTTGATTCGATCAGGTAATGGAACCCTATGCATATGGAAGCCCCAGGATAAGTTGCAGGAATTACATTATAATGGAGTTTTTCCCATTTCCGCCTGGACAAAATTTGATATTGAATAGCTGATTAAGCCTAATTTTCATCAATCTTCGGAGAGGCAGTTTATCTACTTTTTTACTAGCGTGTTGAAAAAAGTACTTTGAGCTTACCGTCACCAACAATTAATTTTTAACTCGGATACGGATAGAATGAGACCCCACATTTCTAACCAAACTGTTACTGCCAGACCTGACAAAACCCTTACCTTTATTGGAGAGATGCATGTCGTAAGGATCGCGCTGCTAAAAGACAACGTCGGTTTTTATTTTTTTCCGAAATTTCCCTAATTCTGGTGTAACGATTATCATAAAGAGGTTGAATATGCGTTGAGCTTGTGACGGCCTTTGGAGACGCAAGAGATGCCTAACTTGATAAGAAGCAAGTATTTTGAGCACGTTAACCTGCCTCATAACTTTTACTCATGAAAATTGTATTAATATTATCTGTAACTGTATTCAATACACACATTTATGGGAAAAGTCCTATGAAATTGCAGTCACACTTTCTTTGGAAATAGTAGTGAGGAAATTTCTTACAAAAGTTGACACGGGAGAAAATTGTAAGCATATACTTAAACACGCATGATTTCTTCAAAGTTCGTTTAACTGTAAATTTGAAGCCTAGATCACACAAATGATACACAAGGTGGCACGAAGTTACAGGAAACAGAAAATTCATGACATGTTAGATTTATATAACATTCACGGTTTGTAGAGACAGCCACATGCATACTTTAAAGAGGTATGAACAATTAACCTTAACAAACATTCAATATAGTGGATCGTGTTGAACATTTTTTAACATAATATGTCTCCTATTCCAAAGAATACCAGAATTTTCGGCCACTCAAAGTTAAAAGTAATAATGTCGAAACCAATTTGATTTTTACTGCCCTTCACGCCTTTTTTCATTACTTGACAGCAGTATTTCCTCAAACTTTTACTTCTTATTGAAGGTATTATAAGAGACGTCTGTAAATTTTTTAATTGTCTTACTTTCCACCAGTACAAAGGCTGTCCGCATGGTGGCGCCTAAGTAGTTGCCCTGCCAATGGTAAATGTAGTGTGTCGGGCGAGGCGTGGAAAACCTTATGACATCATGCTAGAACTAAATACGTCAGAACTTTTGCACAAAATTCCAAATTTGGAAGGTAACTTTTATTACTTCCCTCTCAAAGGTTGAAGTGAAAATACTCAACCTTCACTTTCGGGAGTTCTGTATTACTATTTGAATAAACGTTTTTTGAAGATACCTCGTCAGCAAGTACAAGTATACCTTATTTACGTTTTTCAGAATTTTGTCCGACTCTGATCGCGATAGATCTCATCCCTAGAGAAGGTAAGCCCACGAGGTCTGTGAGTTAAGTAATAAGACTGGCAACGTAGCGTTTGATCTGGCAACACTGGAGGCGCCGGACTTGGAGGGGGCTTAGGGGAACACGTGATCAGCCTTCAGTGCAAGATTTTGTTTTTTGTAAAATAGTTTTTCTATTATGTTCTAAATTGGGTGTCATCACACACATTTCGAGTAAGGTGCGCTATCAAGTTTTGCTTCAGTCTGGGGCACAGGAACGGAAACTCTTGCTAAACATCAGCAGGCCTATGGAGTGTTTTGTCAGGAGCACAGGTTTTTCGGTGGTTCAAGGCATTTTTAGAAGGGAGATGGTCGACTGAAGATGAACCACGAAGCGGAAGGCCATCATCTTCAAGAACCGATGAAAATATCGACGGACTCACACCACCGTTCATCAGATCAAGAACAACTGGGCGTTGCGTCAAGATAATGCTCCTTGTCACACAGAAATAAATCTAAATAAACGAGTTTGTGGCCAGTAAAAACACTCCCGGGGTTCTTTAGTCTCCTTATTCGCCTGACTTAAGTCCTTGAGACTTTTTTCTTTACCCAAAGTTGAAAAATCACCTCAAGGGAACTCATTTTGGGACAGCCGAAAACATTCAAATGGCTGTCACCGACCAGTTGAAAGCAATTCCTGTGTCAGAGTTCCAGCGATGTGTAGCTTCAAAAGGAAATTATTTTGAGAGTGGCAATACAGAGTTGTAGTTATATTTGAATAAAAAAATCAGTGCTGTTAGTTAATTTACAGACCTCGTATATCTGCTATGGAAAACCCTCCCTGTATAATACCCTCAAGCACAGCTACTTAAAATGCATTCCATTTTCGCTGTACTTTTGCATAGATCATAACTGTCGTCCCAATTGCAGCTGAGACCTGTTTCGTATAACAAACTATGCCCACAGTCATATATAAAAGGCAAAACAGGCTGCTAAGGTATGGAAGCAGAACAACATAAGCAGACAAACTTTTGCAGGCATGGTTTACTGTTATTAGAATGGTTCTTTACTTGTCGGATGAGCATGGGTGTAGTAAGAATGGATGATATTGAAGAAACTAAAGAGTTTTGACAATAAGGAATATCGCTTAAGTAGATGTTAACATTAGTCTTATTTGGCACTTATTACACGTGAATCTTTGGGTGCATTCAGCCATAGTAAAACGCTACAGTGGTGCAGTTCACAGCGCGTAACAAACTATTAAATCTGAAATCAAGTGAAAGCTGCTGTCAAACTGACAAAGCTGTCCCGTGGCTACGCAATTTTTAGTTTATAGAGGGTGGCGCATTTGCATCCAACACATTTGAAAATGCTGTAAAGTTACTGATATCAAGCAATACGAGAGGCAATTCATTTTTAAAGGTGGTAGTGGCAATGGAAGTATACTTTCAAAAAGTTACAAGTTGTGTTTGAAAAACAAATTCTGTCACTGAAATTACAGAAGTGTCATTCTTGATTGGTGTACCCAATCCCTAAATTGTACGAAGCTTATTTCTGTAAATCCCTCTTAAAATAATCATATACCGAGAGGCTGGCGAGCGAGGTGACCAAAGCTCATCTTCATTGTGCGAAGTCACATGTCGAGGAAACAGAGCGCTTTCGGTGTGTATCAATACCCTGGCTCTGTGTGCAGTAGCTGCATCATATTATGGTATTCAGTTTCTTCCAGCTGTGGAATCAGATGTTTTTCATAGCCACATAATCCTGTGAGTTCACAATGTATCCAAATAGATCGTAAGCGCCCGCTTTTCCTGTGATTTCGAGGATCCTTGGATGCTTCGCTCGTCAGGTATGACTATTTTTTGAGAGGAGTTTACAGAAAGAAGCTCCGTACCACCCAAGGGTAGGAGACAGTAAGCAAGAATGAAAATCCTGCAATTAGAGTAGGCATGCGTAGCGATAACCGACTCTAAGAAAGCATCATTGAAGAAAGGAAGGCTTTTAAAATAAGTTGTTTTTCACTCATATCTTGTAACTTTTTGGAAATAAATTTTCATGGTTACTATCAACTTCAAAATTTACCTCTCATCTTGAATATCAGCAGTTTTATAGCCATTTAAAATGAGTCAGATCCAAACGCACCACCTTCTATATGTTATACAGGATTCTGACAGTTTCTGGGCGTGCAATAAATCTCTTGAGGAATCGAAAGAGTGTAAGTTTTTGTATATAGAGTTTTTTTTATATTATTCAAATGACCTTTGAATGGAGCATACATGTTTCAAGATGTATCAATCCATTTCTTCAACATTTTCATGCATGTCTAAATATTTTAAATGTTGCACATGTCGTTCTCTGATTTTAAGCTTCTTATGATAAAAACTCGTATAGAAGCTTCGGGCATAGTAAGTCTACTCGCATTCAATTTTTACCTGTTATCATTGCCAATAGAAGTACCTAGCTAACATCTTGTGTTTTCATATTGCTGTTAGAAACAGCGCAATTTTAATCAAGCTGAGCAAATGATGTGATATTGGCTCATGTTTGTTAAGGCTGGTTTATACATTTGCATAGGCATGATCATAGTCCCAAACTTAATTATAAGAGTTAATCTCATGAACTTCAAGGTCGACCTTATAGTTGTATAAATAATTTAATCTAGCTTACGACTGTGACTCTTACAATTTTGTAATGAATACAATTTCAACACACACTATATAGATCATTTTTTTCCTCCTAAATTAGTAAGTCCTGATGGTATCCTTATCTTAACCTGTTTGTTCTACGGCCATGCAAGTCTACCTAAGCGTTGATAAATTCCTCGTCTATATTAATTCGCAAATCAACTATAATTATCGTGTCATAAAGAGAAACCTTGTGAATTGCGTTTCCTTTGTCGTCAAGGAATTCGATCCAACTGGTAGAGACACAAAGAAGTATCACTTAGTGCCAGTAGCAGCAACTCAATCTTATTACTCCTACCAAAAGGAGGTTAAATTATTTATAACTGATACCAGAAGCAGCTTTACTGATTTAACTGAGATCCTGTTCGGGTTTTAATCCAACATTCCAAAGTCCAGTCAATACAATTCAATTTTGTTAGATTATCAGATTATTTACAATGGAACTCAGATTTAACTCAAACATATGGCAATAAGAATATCAGATCTTTCTGCGTAAAGGTTATAGCTACTCTTAAGACCAACCTTCGGGCCCTAACTCTTTGACATTGACCCGTTTAGTAGCAAATCTCGGATTTGGCCTTAATCTTTGCTAGATTTGATACATACAGAAAGAGTCAAATGTTACGTTTTTCCTCCAAATGGACCTTGCTTGAAAGCTCAGTTATAATATTCCACCATATGTCGCCAAAATGCTACAAAGTATCGAACAAAACGTACCGGAAAGAAGGTCCAGTAGAATTTGCTGCATTTGTAATGTGTATCCTCTAACTGAAGGTTTCCATGGTCATAGTTCGATAGTGAACAGTTTTCACTATTTGGAGTATTCAATAGAGATCAGAGATGTAGATATCTGCAGATGTCATAGAGGGCCATATGACAAGCATTTGGTTTGAATGTATTTGCACACCTTTACGTCATATAAATCATGTTCACATTAATCAATGTCCCGTATGTGCTTTAGCTTTCAAATAATTTATAACTAACCGATTTGGTTGTCTTCTCTTTCTCATCAGATTGAGCAGCATGAATCGGTTTCCCATTTGTCTCAGAAATCTCGTTAGACTTGATATCGTCATCTACCGTAGCAGGCGTCGTATGCACCTGCTGTTTTGGTACCTTGGTACTTCCTGTGGCCTTCTCTGATACTGGGACATTCACCTACGGAAAAATCAGAAAATTAGTAAACAAATCTGTAATTTATTCCTCCTCTTAGTTTCACTTGTTTTGCCATTGAAAGGAAATCTAAAAGTGCCTCTTTACGACTGTAGTGGCAATTTAATTATTCCTTCCGTTTAACGTATCTATAGAGGTGGAAATTCCATGAGAGAGCCATTTCACCAACGAGAAAGCATTCCATTCTTGAGGGGAAGGTGGTGTTTTTTCTACGAAATCGGCAAAACAGCTACAAGACAGCGACAAAACTTTAGCAGTGCAGATGGCGGTTTTCCTCAATGCCTTCACACGCTGAAGATGTTAAAATTCCATAAAAATTGAGAAAGTAACACCCAAACCAAAACAAACGACTAAACGTAAGGTAGGTACATAAAAAAGATGCTACTCCATAAACTGGTGATTGGGGACAAATATCTCAGAATCTGGAAATCGGTTGGGCAACCCACGCATCATATAACCTAGAATCCAACAGGAAAGAAATGCTGGTAAAAAAACGAAATTAATTTCAACAGGAAAACTTGCGTATCTCCACCAAATTATGTGAACTGAGCATAACGACTACAGAGAATGTTACAAGGCAAAATATCAGGATTACGTGAACCAAGCAGGAGAAGAATATCGTGACTGAAAAACCTCCGAACGTGACTCTCAGCAACAGCAGCACTTTTCCAGGCAACAGCTAGTAGAATAATCATAGCTACACCTAACCGCCAAAATTCGCGGTTAGGTATTTAAAGAAGAATAAGAGAAAGAACAAAAAGACATATAAAAAGTCGCTCACTACGAATTTTTGGGCGGGACAGACTAGCTAGTAATGATGAAATTGATGCATCAATACGATAAAGCGTAACATTTTTTAAATGGAATGTGATGCTATGTGTTACCTCATTTTAAAGCTGCTAATAAATACTTCATAACCATTGAATATGAAATAACATCTTCCAAAAGACACATTTTATATCAAAGATCACCATGTGTAAATACAACTCATGTGCCCAGGAGAAGCAAGTTGTCATACCGACAGTGAAAGAAATATACAAAAACGTTCAAATTTGACAGCCCCCGCCCCACTCCAGCATTTTGGAAAATAATAAACTTGTACTGTAGGATTATAAAGTACGGATAAGGAGTTTCAAAATGAGATCTTACATGATCCCCTCTCTACTTGAAAAAACGTCGCAAGGTGGCACCCAGCCACCATCTTGAAATTTTCAACTTGTTTCAATAAAACACCGTATCCATGCTTTTACTTCACGCATTTCAGGTTGCTAAATTGACCGGTTATACAAATGAGTACCGACTAACCTTTCTGAAAATCACTGTGAACTAAGAAACATATGTTCAGCTTCTATGTGGAAGTCACAGCAACTTGGGAGAATTCCCTGACCATACATTTTCGGTACATTCAGTTCTATACTCTATCTCTATCTCTTGTCCTACTTTTCCTGTATCAACCAAGAACTCAAGTATGTTTTTTTTATATACTGAAGCAGCCGCGCAGGCATAAATAAGCCTAAATGCCTCGATACCGCTGCTACGATGATCCCAAAGAACTTTTTTACCTAAGGTTAGTAGACCTGGGAAAAGCTTACTCTTGTAAATTGTTCCTCAATCACGAAACTCTCGGGTCAAAGGAGAGGTCGTATCGGCCAGTTCTGGATGTACGAAGTTCGACACGGTTAGGATGGGAGGCTAAAGAAAGGCGGGTCTGTCTGGCACTCATCTTCGCCCGGCGGCATCATGGAAGAGAGTTTTGAGGAGCAAAGCCCATTGGTGTAGCGGTAGAAAAGAGCTAGATCGCCGACGGCCCGCCGACACCGTCTGTTAGAGAAAAGACATTCATCAGTCGGACAGCCCTCTTCTGGACAGCATCGAGCATGAATAATGTAGTCGGAGCGGCAGCACCCCAAACGTAAGAGCAATACTCGAGACTAGGCCTTATCTGGGCCTTGTATAGAGTGAGAAGGTCATGTGGAGAAAAGTACTTTTTAGCCCTAAACAAATAGCCTAGCTTTTTCCCAGCAGCTGCCGCTATTGGCGAGTTCGTCCCTGGGGAATACCAGCGTTGACGTTGTGAGATGAAGTGGAGAACCTGTCAATTACAATGGAGAGAGTTAGACACCCATCTGCGAAGCTTTTTTGGGAAGCCATAGGATGGAAGTTTGCTTAAGAAGGCAGCGTGCCACAGCTAATCGAACGCTTTCGTGATGCCAAGAGTAACGGCATAAGCCTTACCGTGACGTAAGCTAGGAGGCCTACTGTGGATCGCTGATGCCGGAAACCATAATGCCTGTCTCTAATCAAGCTGTGACGTTCGAGGTAGTCCAGAAGCTCGCGATTTATGTACCTCTCCATCACCTTACTTATAAAAGAAAGCAGAGCTATAGGCCTGTAGTTGTAAGCGTCGGTCTTAGATCCTTTTTTTGGGATGGGCTGGACATGAGCAAATTTCCAGTTTTCTGGAAAGGTGCCCGATTCATAAGATATCTGGAAGAGACGCGAAAGAACTGGATCAAGCTCCGCTGCACATCTCTTCAGTACAATGACAGGAATCAAGTCCGGACTAGAAGCTTTGTTGATGTCGAGCGACAAGAACACTCGTCTTACGGTCTTATGCCTGAATGTTACCTCCCGCATAGTGTGGGGAACCCTTTGAATTGACGGCACTTGGGCGTTGGTGGGGACGTCCATGGTGGAGTTGGCAGCAAATATCTTGGCTAGCAGTTCCGCCTTGGCCTTTGAGTCGAATACAATAGTTCTATCCTGACACGTAAGTGGTGGAAGGCTACTGTGTGAAAAGTTCTTTTCAATCTGCTTGGCCAGCGTCCAGAAAGACCGACTACCATTGCGCTGCGACATTACCCTGTGCCTAACTTTTATATCGTGCTGGTTTTTTGCATTGCGAACCGCTTCGTTATATTTATTTCTAGACTCGACGTCGGCTTGACTGATCTCTACAGTGGGGTTTTGTAAGAAGGTTCTGTGTGCCTTGATCTTCTGCTGGCGAGCAGTGTCACAGAATTTGTTAAACCAGCCGTTATACCCTGGTTTAGGCATTTTCACGGTATGAGGGATGTATTCCTCCATTTCGACGTGGATAGTTCCGGTTATCGAAAAACAGACATCCGACGCTTCCGCGTCAATGGAACAGACGTCTCTCCAAGGAAAGGTAGAGAAGAAGTCTCTGAGCCCCTCCCTCCCAGTCGGCATGTCGTAATCTCAAATTTTGCGGCCTGTGCGAGTATCTGCTGAGGGGAGACAGGACAGCAGTGCTGTAAGGGACAGGATGCATGGTCAGGAAGAGATCCAGCAAGCTTCTGGCATGTGGCGAGATGCGGGGGAAAAAAGTAGGGCGGGTCACCAGCTGAGTCAGCCCCTGAGTAAGAGCGTGTTTGAGCGTGTTTGAGCCCAACCAAAGCTCATTATGGGCACTGAATTCACTGAGGAGAAGTACCTCTCAAGCAGGGAGATTGATGTTCAGTTAGCCGATCTTGACGGAGAGGTATTCAAGTCATCCCAGTTATGGTCCCAGGAAGAGCGATAGGGGCAGCAAATAAAATTGGAGGACGTTTTGGAGTTGAGGCGAAGTCACAGAATGTCATTCCGGTCCAATGCCAAAGAAACATTTCTGAAGCAGGGAAGACTGCTCCGGACAAAAGCCACAACTCCTCCTTTCTTTCTCAGATTTTTGGGGATTTTCGTCTCCGCCAAGAAAAGCATGGCGGGACGATTGGATTGCAAGTAGTGGTGAACAGCATCGATGTTGCTGTTGATTCCGCAGATGTTCGTAAAACAAATTTTATGTTAGATGTTGTTCCCTCGAGTCCAACCTCCACCCGGACACTCCGAGAGTGGGGTGAGTTTATCTCCGGTGTTCTTAGTACTCGAAGGATCCATCATCATTAATTTCTTTGTTTTGGAAGATAACGGACTGCATAGCTTAGGTGTAGAAACATGCGGACATTTAAAAGCTAGCGGGTGGTACCACATCGGTCGACTGGTCCTTGTCTACCACCTTCTTTTTGCGTGTTAATGATATTAAAGAGGTCCGATGTTGTTGTTGTTGTTGTTTACCAATCTTATTGGGTCGTAGTTGCCATAATATTATCATGCGTTGCTCTTTTTTTTGGTTGCCAATATTTGTTTCAGCTATTTTCTATTCTTAACTGTTTGAAATGCTACCAAAATACCTGAGGAATGCTGGATGTAGAGATTGCGCTTGTAGGAGTCGCTGTAGTGCTTGTAATGCTTGACACAGTCGTGGGAGCGGACTTGGTCTGGAAAGCAGACCTCACACAGGAGTCGCCGACCTGCTTGAATGGTGAATTGCATTGACACCTTCCAAAGAGATTGGGAATGAGGAAGTCGCAGTGACTGTCTGCTGTCCATAGTCGACAGTGGGCGTTACTGTAGCATACGTTGCCTGGCCTAGCAGCTGAAATCCAAAAGGAAAGGTGAAATATGAAATCGGTAATAATCACTATGGCGAATTACTTGTCTTCATTGTTATCTTCCACTCATACTAGAATTATAAACAGAATATTCAAAAGTTCTGACCATACTGTATCAGTATGAGCCTGAAAAATGTAGTGTCGACTGAAGCAGGGGTTCCTTCCTTCAGGTTTTTCTTGTTCTAACAAACTAAGCGGGATTCGTTATTTAGAAAATAATAAGTTTTAGAGCGAAACCCAGTCAGTTCAGTCAATAATGGGTAGCCGTAGACTTTTTAGAACATTATTTTCATCCAATGTAACATCTGGAGCTTATGCAGTGGTTTTCGCTGATAAATCTCTTCACGTTTTGCTAAATAAAACCACAGATGTAGAAATAAAAGGTGAACTATCGTTGATCAATATTTTATCTGTCAATAGCTCACTTGTTATATACCAACAAGTCAACTATTACAAGACAAACTAATAAAATGTAGTGTGATCGTAATTGAACCTTGAAAAAGACAACCTAGGTAGCCGAAATGTTAGCAAAACTTCCAATTCCGCATCTGTGTTTTTATTTGGCACCCAGTGAAACATGTGGATTCATTATTTTCCTTCATGTTGGGTTGTTACACACATTACTGTGCATCTTTATGAGCAAATTAATATTTTGTTACTGTTCCCTGTAGGAAACACATAGATCGTTAATTCTTCTTGCAGCCCATTGTATTTTCATAATAATGAATGCAAGACGGGTTTTATTGTTTACAGTGTTTGGGTGATTGGTCTTTGTAAGCCGGATGGCATTTCTTTACATAAAGCCGCTCATCGATAGTTCTTAACTTTGAAATCCTCTTCTAGCATCATAAACAAACTTTGATATGATCTAACATATTTTGAAGATTTTTCTTGTCTATAGAAAACAGAAACAAAGGACCTACGATCGAGTTATATTCTCGTCAATGAAGCTTGTCCATGTCATGATGAAAGAGTTTCACCAAGTAGAGACATATACAATTTACAATAAAAACACGTATTCATCAATTCTGTTGCAGAGGTATAAAATATGAAAACATCAAATAGTTTTTTGCTCTTCCTGTGTCCTTTTTTTGACCAATCTTGCTCGCAATAGTTCTCAATCTGTGGATTCGATAAAAAAATGGGAGCACAGTTCGTTCACGATGTCAGGATAGTAACAAGATTGTGAGGCGAATTTTTGACTATCCTGCAATTCAGTATTAAGGAAAAAAAAATAAGTGAAGTTTGTTTTCATTTCTATGGATAATCTTTGACCTCCGATGGGGGGTGTATAAACTTAACTTGTGTATGTGTGCACGTCTATAATATAGCTCCTCAACGAAATGATTCGAGATGGCTTCCATCTATATTTGATGAAAGTCCGTCCATTTATTTGTTTAAAAGTTGTGGAGGGGGAGATAAGCAACACAAAGTAGGTAATATACCTAATTTTTTTATGAAATCGTTAATTTTATGTTATAGAATGATTGAACTAATACTAGTGAAAGTGAGATGCCCTTTATGTATCATACAGTACGTTACCATCACTATTACGCACACAGATGGCCGATATCGTTATCTTTTAACCTTTGATATCACATACCGTTTTTGAGAACAGTGATTTAAAGACGTGACGTGATCACTAAAGACCGGATTTTAAGCAATTTTGCTTATACGCCAATTTGTAAGCAGTATATAAGTAATGCCGTTTTAAGTACAAAGTAAATAAAAAAACTATTATTTTTTCAAAAAAAAGTGCTTTTTTTTGCTTTTTTTCTTAATTTCAAGCTTATTTTCTGAATTTGCGCTTATTTTGAACTTTTTTCTTTAAATATCTTATTTTTTTCTACCTATTCAAAGGCTTAACCAAAAGTGCTCCTCAAACTGGGACGGACGCGACGCGACACGTCAGAGATATGGAGTGGGGGAGAATAACTATTTCGATGCGCGAACGAACTAATCATAAATTTCGCCATTTTCTAGTAAAAACTTGTCTGGGAGTGTTAAAAAGTAGTCGTTTTGTATAGAAAATTTGTTTACTGTGAGCTTACGGAAGAGCGTCAAAAAGTATCTTTTTAGTTCTTTAATGCTGGTTTTAGTAGAAATACATGTAGGAATTTACAGAATGTCTCGTTGATTCGAACCGAAGTCACTAAAGTACACAAAGTTTTATCACTTCACATTGTTAAAAATTTCATTAAGAACAGAGTTGCCTAGAAAATGGCGGTCCCTTGAAATGATGCACACTCTTCGAAACTCATTCTCCCTTCTCCATTTCTCTGGTGAAACCCCGATCAGTGTTTGTGTGTTCGTGCAATTCTAAAAATAGATGTGCGATACGCAATTCTAGGCTGCTAGTAGGGTGCTCATGGTTAAGATATTTTAAATAAATAACAGATCGTATACCGTGTCACCGATCCTCCAAGTACAAGTGAATAATTAAATAATTTTTTGTGGTGACCTAATACTGTGCGTAAATAATCAAAGATGTCAAAATTAAATTATACTAACCTCAAGGTCTGGATCAAGGATAACCCGGAATTAAAATTGAAAATGGAAAAGTATTTTGTCAAGCTTGCATAAAACGGTAAGTTTTTCATAACATTAGGTATACCGGATGATTATTGATTATGATTAGTCCTAGAGCACATAGAAAATCCCATATTAATCCTACCTACCAAACTTGAATGCATTCTGCTTAGTGTTGTAAAATGTTCGAGAATTTTTTTTCGAGAACGTCCCTCGAGCACGAACGAAAATTTTCAGTACATACGAGTATAAATGAAGAAAAATAAAACAAAGGAAACATATTAGGAAAATATCTGAAATCAAAAAGTCTGCGCTCTAATTGTGCTCTATTTATTAAGTTAAAAATAATATCAATCCACTTATCTCTTAAAACACTTATGCAATCTCTTAAAATTCAAAGCATAAAATAAACCGATCTGTAAATCCCCGAAAACCAACACTGTCAGATGTCATTGGTGTCAACGATCGACGACAGCCAACCTAATGCGAGGCGATCCGGTGTTGCAACGTCTCGTTGCTAAAGGACCGTTCATACCTAATGTTAACGCTAATGCTATGGAACGTTAAAATTCTTGGGGTTCGGATTTATGCTCTTGAAAATAAATGTCACAAATAAAGTCGCGAACGATCTCTGAGAATAAATGGGATGTTCCATTGCTCGCAACACTAATTCTGCTAAGCTGTTTTTGTAAAAAATATATTGTTAATCTAACCAATGTCAAAGGTAAGCTGTCATTGATTTCGATAGTTACTAGTAGCTGCATTCATAAATTAATTATACTCAATTAAAAAAATAATTGCAGTTCAGCCACATTTTGCGAATAGTACAAAAATAGCTGAACTCATGCACACTTTTTATTTATTTGTGCATATTTGTGCATTTGTACAATCATGTTTTTTCTATTTAGACTTTATTTTAGGTAGGTCAAAATTGATTTTAAAAAAAATATGAATGAGCCCATGTAATCACTAATCAGTTTGGCAGGTATTCTAATCTAACAAAATAAATAATCCAATACTTTAAAAAATTTCATGAGATGAGATTTCCTGTATGTCCTAGGACGATGCATCAGCCATTAATTTTTATACAGGCATCAAGTAAAAACTACTTCATTTATTGTAGATTGTGTGTGTTAAAAAGTACGACGTAGTTCAACACCTGAAAACGAAAGTACACTCGGAACAAATGAAGAAGTATAAAGTTGATAAGCTTAAACAACTAACAATTGGTTCTTCCATGGCATCTGCTTCGGGCCCTAGTGAACAACAAGAATTTAATCAGGATCTCTGCAATGCCATGTTAAAATCAAATATTCCTTTAAACAAGTTGAAAAACACTCACTTTAAAGAATTTTTGGAAAAACACTGCAAACGAAATATACCAGATGAAAGTACTTTACGCAAAAACTATATTTATCCTGTATATCGCGATACAATTCAACAAATTAGAACAATAATTGGAAGCAATTATATATGGTTTACTGTTGATGAAACTACAGACAGTTGTGGGCGGTATATTGCAAACTTAATGATAGGCGTTTTGTGCCACGAGGTTCCTACAAAGGGATATTTAATTAGTTCAAAAGAATTGAGCACAACAAACAGTAACACTGTATCAAAATTTGTACATGAAGGGTTAGCAAACTTCTTTTTGCCAGAAGCTGTACCAAGTGAAAAAGTACTACTTATGCTCTCAGATGCAGCTTCTTACATGGTTAAGGCGTCCACAAACTTGAAAGTTTTTTACGGCAACTTAATTCACTGCACCTGTTTAGCTCATGGGATCAATCGTATTGCCGAAACCGTACGCTTACAATTTCCGTTAGTAAATAAGTTGATCAGCAATGGCAAAAAAATATTTGTTAAAGCGCCTTTGAGAGTACAAATGTTTAGAGAACATTGTCCAAATATTCCACTGCCTCCAGAACCAGTGTTAACCAGATGGGGAACATGGCTTGACGCCGCTATATATTATGCAGACCATTTCCAAAATTTTAAAAATTTGATTTTTGAATTTTCCGAAAGCACAAGTAAATCAGTACAAGAGTGTCAGATCGTTCTTAACAATAGAGAGCTCCAAAACAATTTGGCTTTTATCAAAACCAACTTCAGTTGCATTAGCAAAACTATTAAATCATTGGAAAAGCAACAAGTTCCTTTGGTTGATTCAGTTGCTTTAATAGAGGATTTCAAAAACACTATTAATACTGTTCCAGGAAAAATTGGCGGCTTAATTAAAAATAGAATGAGAGAGATTTTTGAAAAAAATATTGGATTTCAGAAACTGGTTCAAATATCGTCAGTTTTAGGTGGCGAAAATGTTCCAGAATTAAATATGTATCCAGATATTATTTCAAAGTTTAAATACGCTCCTATTACAAGTGTAGACGTGGAAAGGAGCTTTTCAAAGTATAAATATATCTTAGACGATAAAAGGCATAATTTGACAGTGGAGCATTTGGAACAGTATTTAATAATAAGCTGTTTTCAGAACGATTAAATTATATTTATATTTATTTATCTTATATTTATCTTAAGCTGTTAAAAAGTGTTTAAAGTTTTATTTCTACTGTTTTGAAGTGTTTATTTTGTTTTATTTGTGAATTAAATACATACAAAAATATATTTTGCATTATTTTAAGATCCACTTATATTTGCTTTTTTTACAAAATGTGATGCTTTTTTTTTAAAATATGAAGCTTTTTTAAGCACTTTTTTTTGATAATTTTGTGCTTATAAATCCGGTCTTTAGTGATCACCGACTTTCTTATAACCATGCGTGAGCTTCCGCTGACTCGTCATAGGGAACAGGACTCTCCATCCCACTGGGATGAAAAGCCATATAAATATTTCTAAAGCCCGTCGGTATTTGTTAAAAGTGGCATATCATCGTATCGTGCATAGTGACCTACAGAAAATCATATTTTCTGTGAAACTTGACTAAGATGCATGTCTGATCTCACACGTGCTTATTGAGAGTAATTTGTAATTTCAACAGCTGATGAATCATCACGAGCTCATTATAGACTATAAGAAGTTATCTATATACTGCACATAGCTTGAACTAGCAAAACCAGTAAGGCACAATATCGCTTGCAAGCCATGTAGCACCCCTTGGTGGTATATTGCATTCGAACTTAAGGCTTAGCACGTATCTCACGCCGTGATCCTGTAATACCTTTCGCCGTTGCCGTGAAGCGCCTAGTTGCCCAAACCGTGATCACGTCACACGTTTCCACGGTATTTGGTAACAGGTCTGACTCGTGACATAGAAATATCAGTTACTAAATCACAGTTCGTGAAATATCTGACACCACTAATTACAGGACCAGTATACATGACAACACTGGCCCACGATGCCTGCCTACTAGAGATATTTAGCCACCAACTTGACTTCCTATATGCCAAATCTGATCTCATCTGACATAACAACTTATGTATTACCAAGATAAAAATAAGTCATACTGCCGTTGCGATCGAGCAGTAAAAACGTCCCATTATTTGAAGAATATAGCAACCTGAACGTACCATGTGACAATACCTGGGGTTCTCACCTACAGAGCTACTACTTACTATCCATTCATCGCTCTTCAAAAGCCTATACAACCAAAGTTATCTTGGAAACTTCAGAATACCATCAGGAACCAAATATATTGAGTTGGTGGTTATTCCAAAATAAGGGCCAAGCCACACCACATAACTATTAAATACGGTACACAAATACTTGAGCTGCTTTCCAGAAACCCTGTTGAGATACTCAGAGAGTGGACTAACTCCGGAACGTATCACTCTCAAACCAAAGATCACTGGAAAGCAGCTAAGATTCTAATCTTGGTAAGACTATTACTTGTTTTGCCCAGCCTGGTGCACTGTTTGGCCACTCAACGTTAACGGTTGTCATGCTCGACGATAGCTAGGTCAAGATTAGAATAGAGCAGAAGAGAATCTGGATCTACTGTCCCCTTAATGGTTACGGTCTACGGCACTGATGGTTATCGCAATGCCACTACTAATTGAGTGAGAAATGAGGTTTGAATTTGCGGAGATGATGCGGACAGATGGATGATCGCGCGTACGAGAACTACCGTTCGCCACTATTAGATTAAGCGTCACTCAAATAATTGGAATCCTTGTACCAAATAACCAGGATGGCACTCGAGAAATTCGAGTTTTACTGCTATATTCCGCTAGTGATTGGACAGACCTGTACCGAATAGCTTTCATGTTTAGCCTCTATTATAGATTTTTGTTTAGTCTCTTTGATAGTAGACCAGAATACCTATGATTTCAGAAAAAAATCATAGATGAGTTTTACAACAAAATAATACTCTTAATGGTAAATGAAAAGGCTACTTAGAATGCAATCACTGCAGCAAATTGGACATATGAAGGTCCCGTTCCTCGCCGTGACAGCGGCAGAAGACAGCAATGAGACGGTGACGCTCGACTGAGACCATACTTGTCCAGTGCTTCTAAATATACTTAGTGACAGAGTAGAAAGTACACTCAGTAATAATGAATTCATCACAACAATTTTGTGTATACATGCCTCTAAGGGTTAGGTAAGTAATTGATCAAAATTTCAGAAGAATCCAACCGTGAAAGGATGTAAAAGATTATACATTATGCTGGAGTGTGTAGAGCCCAAACTGTTTAAAAGTTGATGTTCAATCGACATTATAGCTAAAGTAATTAGTCTTTACTGGTACATTGTGGACCTTAAATAGTTTTTTATTATTTTTAACTTTGAAAAGGACGTTGCACCGAATGCATCTTAAACTGGCAATGTGAATAATATTCTTAGCGCTATTCCTGTGTTTGGAAATGTTGAAATTAAATCATTAGTAAAAATGTGTTGTAACAAAGTATGAGAGTCATTAGACTGATTCTCTCGAAAATGTAACTTTAAAGCTCTACAGGGTGTAATTTTATTGATGGCTAAATATCTTGGATATGACTCCTTAGCTCATTCTAGGAAGAAAAGTTTATATGAACATAAATATGTCCTGAACCTCTTAACTTTTGAGCTACAGTGTGTTAAAATCTAAAAAAAAATCGTTCTCTTATCTTAACTTTAATATTGTTCTAGATATTTTCATGAAATTTAAAATGCACCTACTAGGCACCAGTAAGCATTTTTTAAGTAGAATATTTTTTAATATTTCCACCACTGGTGCCGTAGTAGTATACTGGAGATTTTTCAGAAACAAAAATATTTTTCAAATCCTCATTTATTTTGCAATAAATTTGATTTCTTTTTTCCGTCCGATGCTACTACTAGGAAAATTGCGGTAATGCTTAATGTTTCCCGTTTTCTTATTTGGAAAATCGTTGATAGTTTACTTTACCCCTATCATATTCAAAGGGTTCAAGCACTACTGCCGCGTGATTTTCCATGCGTTTCAATTTCTGCCGATGTTTTTTATAAAAACTTGCTGAAAACCCTTTATTTGATATCAAAATACTCTTTACTGATGATGCTACTTTTTCTAGCAATTCTATTCGGAATTTCCACAATAATCATGTATGGCTAAAGAAAACCCATACGCAATTACGGAGGCACATCATCAGAAGCAGTGTTCCGTGAATATGTGGGCTGGAATAGTTGGAGATGTCCTCATAGGACCGTTCTTCCTTCAAGGACGACTGGATGGACTGTCCTATCGTCAGTTTCTTGGAAACGATTTGCCAATTTTGCTTGAGGATGGACCTCTTTTATTAAGAGAAGAAATGTGGTACATGCATGATGGCGCTTCTTCACATTTTAGCATTCATGCTAGCTAGTTTCTGAATGAAGCGTTTACGAATCGCTTAATAGGACGTGGGGAACTCAATCTTGGCCTTCCAGACCCCAGATTTAAATAGTTCACACTATTTTTTGTGGGGGCACCTCAAGACCTTAGTTTATTCTACACCACTTCTAACTCAAGAGGAACTAAGGCAGAAATACTTTACCGTCTTGCCAAACCATAAGAAATGCCCCTGGAACTTTTGAAAGAGTTCGCCAATCTATGAGAAAGAGAATTGAAGCTTGTATCCTAGCAGAAGGAGGACATTTTCAACAATTCTTCTGATAACTAAATTGTTTATTTAATCCACAGAAATTGTCAAAACTTGTTGCAAACTTATTTTTTTAATTGTCATGCATTGCAAAATGACTAAAATCTCATGTGTTAGTTTGTATGTAAGATGTGTTTTTGTTTAATTTTTATTCAAATAGTCAACTGATTAAAATAGCCGAAATGATTTTTATTTCTTCGCGAAAACGGTGCATCGGACGAGAAAAGTCTAGAGATAAAATTTGTTGCAAAATAAATGAGGATTTCAAAAACGATTTTTATTTTCGGTACAAAGATTGAAAAATATTCTACATGAAAAAATGACTATTGGTGCTTAGAAGCTGCATGAAAAATTTCATGAAAATATCTAGAACAATATTAAAGTTATGATAAGAAACGAATTTTTTCGTAAAACTTTAATACCCTGTAGCTCATTGGTTTAGAGGTTTAGGACATATGTTCATATAGGCCTTTTTTTCATAAAATGAGCTGAGGAATTATGTCTTGTATTATTAGCCATCAGTTAAATTACACCCAGTATTTATGTGATAATCGATACCGTCAATGTCAGTTTTGCCAATAGATTCCCCTGACTATTCGTCATTGTCCGTTGGAGCGGCTCGTGGGACCTTCGCTCTTTGTTAAATTATCGTAGGTCAGGACTGGTTGCCCAGATCCCAGACGAAGTCAGGGAGAAAAAAGGAATAAGAAAGAAAGAAAGGAAGGGGAAGAGCAAAGAGGGTAAAGTGCGCCGGTTAAAGGGATGCCTTGCTATTGTTAACTGGTATTCGGCTTTTTTAAATAAATCCAAAAATTGATTTAGGAATTTGTGTGTGCCCAAAGTCGTAATTTTGGTTGGACTAAGAATTGCACGATTTGATTTTGATCGCAGTTCGAGCTGCGGTCTTGTGTGCTTGCGAACTTGCTGGACTGTGTAGTCTACTGACTCACGCAACAGACGGTTGCTGTGCGATTCCGCTTGACTATAAGGTAGCTGCGCCTGATGGTTGATGTAGTCCCTTAGCTTAGGGATGTCGAGGTCTCTGTGAAGGGTCTCGTTGGAGACATACCACGGGGCGTTAGTGATGGCTCGCAAGGTTCTGTTCTGCAAAACCTGCAGATTACGCATACGCGTTTTGGCAAGAAAACACCATTCTGCACATGCGTAAGCGATTGCTGGTCTGATAACTATCTTGTATAGCCGAACCTTGTTAACCAAACTTAATTTTGAGGTTCTACATAGCAAAGGGTAGAGTGTAATTTGGAATTTAGTTTTTAACGCTTCATTCTGCCAGGTCATCCCCCTGTCAAGAGTGACACCGAGATACTTAGCAGAATTTCCCCATGGTATGCGAGCTCCATTCACTGAAACCTCAGACGGGGCGCCGCTACGTTTTTTAGTACAATAGATAGTCTGCGTTTTCGAGTAATTGATTTTGATTAACCGCCGATCTGCCCATTCCGATACCTCATCCACCGCACTTTGTAACCTGTCGTGAACCAGATTCCCGGTACGCGACTGGGCCACCAGTGCAGTGTCATCAGCATATAGATAGACTTCAAAGTCGCTCGGGCAAGGGACATCATGCGTGAAAAGTGAGTAAATGGATCACTCACGCCGTTGGCCCTAAAGTATCTCCTGATGGATCTTACAATTTTTTGCTCCTCTTCGAGATCATTATCATGATCATAGTTGGGAGAGAACTGTTGTTCCATAGCATCAGCGAAAACCTCGAACTTGTCTTCTGTCCTGAAGACTATGCCCCCAGAACCGTGGATGTGCGGAAGTTGTTCTCGCTTTCCGTTTCTGAGCGACTTCGACGAGATGTAGTGTTGCTGCCAGCCAAGGAAGCAGCCTGTGAGACTGAAATAGAGTTGCAACTTTCGTGTAAGCTAGGTGCTTGCATTTGAGAGTGCTTTGGCTGGCTTGTAGAATCAGCAGAAGAAACAGACACAGGCGGTGTTATGTCCATTGAATTGGTATTGATTGGGGATTTTTTATTCGGAAGGGAAGGACATTCGTTAATTTTACGAATCTGTCGTTTTTTACGTCCCTGGATAGCGGTAAAATCACTACCTTGTAAGTCGCCTTCAGTCACTGTAGGTGAGGTCTTCTCTTGGGAATTTTAATACAACTATCATCACGGGGCATGAATCTATTTAAAGAAGTACTAAGGCTAAAAACCTGGCATTGAGATTGTCCACGCAGTCCGTCAGTCTCTTCATTTGAGCTGCCTGGTCAGCGATGATTTGGTACAGCCTCTCCTTTTCGGTGTCTCTTTCAATATCTGCAGCTGTCATGCCTCACTAGGGTTCGTATTCTCCAATCTCTCAGGTACGCCGCTTCTTACTTCGTCTCCACTCGCTGTGATGGAGGGGTCGCCTGGTGACCTCTCGGACGTGCGTTCCATCTTATATTCGCCTTTTCTCTCAGCAAATTCTCAAAATTTTCAAGGAGCAAAAATCTGACTTGTCTTTTCCCTGTCTACAGGGCGATCTGATAGATACGCCTTTAAGCTTTAGATTTGAATGTTTACAATGTTATCACTAAGTCATCATTGCAATAAAATTAATTAAGTTATTGTTATTATTGTTAAGTTGTTCAACTCATCGAATCTGTATTGTTAGAGAGGTTAGCGTTTGATCTAAGATTCTAAGAAAAAATATAGTTTGTATTTGGTCTTTGGGGCCTAATAAGACTCCATCACTGTGTTCACATTGAAATTGGATTGGTCTTCTTCTAGGAAAAGCTTCTTGTAGTATTTTCTCACAGTGCTCATCCGTGCGTAATCAATTTTTCCAACAAACGTGCACAGATTTGTATATTCATTGTGGAGCTTTGCATCATTTTGCTAGACCATCGCGTGGCACTTGAAGCTTTAAAGAGAAATCTGATAAATGTTTGAAAATTATCGACCACCTCTTTGTAGATGATGAAAAGAAAATTAAAATTTCTTTAATTCTAATAATTCTATTAAAGAAATTCGCAGTTTCGTGCGAAATATCCGTCGCGTCCGATAGTATGATTACCACTTATCGCCCGGTATGGGCAATATGAAAATCCCCACACGCACCCGCGCTTCCAATAATTCAATTTATACATACTAGGAATACTATCCTATGGAGCAATGCGAAGCTTACAGACGTTTGAGTTTAATTTTTTTATTTAACTGACCAATAGATGACGTTATTATGACACGATAAAAAGTATATATAAAAAATAAAAATTATGAAAACGTTTCGTTTTCGTTTTGATATCTGTTTTTGCCACCTCCTTGAAGTTGCCACCCTTGTGCGGGCCTGTGCATCCCTAAACAGAATCTGGATTCATCATTAAAGTTAATGGTATTCCATTTGAGGTCTTAGGTGAGCCGTTCTCTGCACCAAGCCAGTGGATCACTTCGGTGCCTAAGAGTGAGAGGTATGGTGTAAGTTGTTGATCCGGCGATAAACCCTTCGTGTATGTCCAGTCTGATTTCATGCCCGACACCAACCACCACTACATGCCGACTTCTGTGCACCCTGGTGGACAAACCAGCCTCACATAAGCCCAGTATTCGCCTTTTATCAAACTCGTTAAGCTGATGAAAACATTCTCGTCTTCTCGCTTTAGGCATAGTGAATAGACAGTGTACGATGATCAAATGCCAATTGTAGCTACAAAATACAACTATCACTTTCTTTATTTTGTTGTAATAACATATATTATAACAAAAACAACTTTGTAGTTATGGTTCAAAGGCTGACGGGTCTTTGTTCTAACCTAAACAAACATACAACTAGAAAATCTTTGTTATGAATTCATGATTATTGGTTGTTCTTCTGTCTGTCCCGTAGTATACCAACCAGTTCGCCTGCAACGCAGCAACAGGAGCACAAGCGAACATACATCTTGCGAAAACCAAAAGTTTGACAATTAAGGTTAAAACTCGTTTTAAAATGCAGGTATCTCAAAGTTGTGCACAGCAAGGCCTAAACTTCGATTTAGACGACCGCAAAAATTATAATTTCAGCAGAATCTTCAAGCATTGAATATACCCATTTTTAGGACCTTTCAGATATTAAATGACTTATGACTCGAAAATGTTCGACTTTTGGAACACGTTAATGGTAACCTTTTTTGTTCGGGATGATCCAAAAAACCCTGAACACATTTTTGAGATCGCCAAGTATCTGAATTGAAAACCTTGCTCTACAAGACCTTGAAGAACGTGTTGATATTAGGTTATTTAAAATTGATTTCAACCTTGTTTTTTAAGTCAAAATTCCGCAGACTACATTAAATGTTAACATAATTCAAATTTTTGGTACGTTGCGGTTGATAGGTTTTCTGTCACTGTATCTGTGATATATTTAAATTCTTCAGAATAGGCGGGGATGTTTTTCTTGGAGTAATGATGCAATTGGGTTATCAACTGACAACTCAAACTTTCTTGACATCAACTATTGATAGTTGAACATAAATGCTGTCCTGCGCCCTTTTATGCGTCTATGACCAATGACCAATGGTTCACAGTACCAGAACATTATTTGTTTCCTGGTATACTTTCTATACTCCACATGGAAACAGGCGGTCATACTAGCCAGAATATTAATGCTGAAGTAGTTCAAGATAGGAATCCGGAAAATGACAAGTTTCGAGTTCATCCAGTATATCAAACATTAAGCTAGTTATTTATTTTATGAAATCCAAAGTAGGCTCTGAAATATGTAAGTGGCGAAGTAGAATACCTGAATTAACTATCGACTTTGAGGTAAAGCACCACACGTTTGGCCGCCTTTTTACATAATGCTGCGGTGCTGGAACATAAATATTCAAAATCGCATTTAGACGTAATCTCCACCATTAAAATTGCTTCACGCCGCACAGATACACAAAAATAGTCCTGTTAGAGGCACTCTGTGTCTGAATACAGTTAATGGAAAAACTGGACAAGAATATTGAATCACCTACATTTTTGCGTGGGTAACAGTCTATTTGAATGTAAAGCCCATACAGTTACAGCTAGCAGCTGACTTAAATTGAATTCCAAATAAGATTGGCTCGTTGTGCGTAAATCCTAATGAACGTCTTCAGCGGCAATGGTACAGTGATGAAGACAAAATATCTCCAATGTATTGACCAATGAGGTTGTCATCAGTATGAAAAATGTTTAAAATCAGAATATGAAAATAACATGAGTTCTAGTTCACCTGAAATTTCTTTTTTCTCATAAAGTGTTAGAAATAATCTAGATAGAAATACCAACTATGACATGTCACATGCGGCTTGGGATTCTAGGTGCCCATGTTACTTACAAAAAGTTGAGGAGTTTAAAGCTAGGTTATTTTTTTCTTAGTTCGGATTTTCCCGATGAAATCCCTTATGAACAGTTAAATACTCAAAATTTTGTAAGAGTTTCTACTTCTACCTTTTCTGATCGTCGCATCTCTGTTTACTACCAGAACGTACGCGGTATGAACTCTAAGTGTAAAGAATTCTTTGTAAATGTCGCTATGTCTGACTATGATATCATCTGTTGTACTGAAACTTGGCTGCAGTCTGCAGTACTTAGTTCTGAATTATTTACTGACAAATATGTTGTATTTAGAGCGGACAGAAATTTCTCTGCGATGGGGTGTTCCAGAGGAGGTGGTGTCTTAATTGGTATTCGTAATCAACTTGCTGCATCAGAGGTAAATATGACTTTTATCAGAGACGATATTCCCAGTATTGACATAATTGGAATCAAACTTAGATATAAAAATGAAGTGACTTATTTCTTTGTGATATACATACCGCCTGACACGAGTACTTCCTGCTATGAAAGATTCTTTGAACATCTAGAATCGCTTGATTACCTCTTTGGCAAAAGTATTTATATACTAGGTGACTTTAATGTTCCCGAATTTGTTAATGAAAATCACCTCCAATCTTCTCACAAGCAGAAAACAATTCAGTCATTTATGGGTTTCTTCGATCTTTCTCAATTCAATGATGTTCGGAATGAAAATAATAGGCTATTAGATTTAGTGTTATCAAATAAACAATGTAGCGTCGTTAAGTCTTATGATGACCTACTACCTGAGGATGTTCACCATCCTCCGCTTGTCATGATAATCAACATGAGCTTCCATTTTAAAAAGAGTATCAAATGCGCCAGAGAATCATATAATTTCAGAAAAGCCAATTTTGTAGCACTATATGAACAAATAAGCTTGGTTAATTGGACGTTTCTTGACAATTTAACAGATGTAAACGTAGCTTTGGAAACATTTTATAACATTCTTCGTAAAATTTTTAATATGTGTGTCCCTAGAACAAGTCTCAGATCTCTCAAATTTCCAGTTTGGTTTAACGGTGAAATGATTAGAGACATTAAAAGAAAAAATTTGCTACACAAAAAGTTTAAAAAGGATAAAAGTTTGATCACATACACTGAGTTCAAAGACTTAAGGACCAAAATTAAGCGCGATGAGCGTAACGCATATCAAAAATATCTAGTAGATATCCAAAGTAGACTATCTCAGGATCCGAACAATTTCTGGTCATTTATCTGTAATAAAAGGGGACAAAATTCCACAATCAGCCAAGTAAACTATAATGGTATATATATGACAAACCCAATGAAATTGCTAATGCTTTTGCGCTATTTTTTCAATCTGTATATACTATGCCTTCGAACGCAACTGATATCAATATTTCGGACTTGCATACTAACATAATACTTGAAAGCTTTTCCGAAGAAGAAGTTTTTACAGTGTTAAAGCAAATGAAAAATAAATTTACCTCCGGACCCGATGGAATTCCATCGTTTTTAGTGCGTGACTGTGCCTACGTCTTAGCTCATCCCTTGACAAAGATCTTCAACCTATGTTTAAAGACTGACACGTTTCCTGAAATTTGGGGCGAATCAAAGGTGCGTCCCATTTTCAAGAAGGGTGATAGACTACAGGTTGAAAATTATAGACCGATAACCCTAGTATGTATCTTTTCCAAGGCCTTAGAAACTTTGCTTCATAATTTCCTATACCACAATACACATGCCCAAATAAGTACTTCTCAGCATGGCTTTATGAAGGGTAGATCAACCATAACTAACCTAGCCTGTTTTACTCAGTCAGTCTCCTCTGCATTAGATGCTAATAGCCAGGTGGATGTAATTTATACAGATTTTAGTAAAGCATTTGACAAACTTGATCACAGTATTCTGTTAACGAAGCTGAGCTATTTTGGATTCTCCCCCAAGCTGTTATCCTTTCTTAAGTCATATCTATCAGGAAGAAAGCAATATGTTGAATATGAGGGTGTCAAATCCATTGAATTCTTTCCAACTTCAGGGGTACCTCAAGGCTCCTGCTTAGGTCCTTTGCTTTTCATACTGTTCATAAACGATATTGTTAGCGACATCGACAGCAGCCACTTAATCTATGCTGATGATCTGAAAATTCTTTCCAATGTCGACTGCAGCACTGACTGTGCTCACTTACAAAAAGACCTAGCCAAAATAGTTAAATGGTGTGCTGTAAATCGACTTCCAATTAACTACAGTAAATGTAGTGTTATGTCTTACACCAGAAAGCTAGATATTATTACATTTGACTACAGAATTGGCAATCATTCTCTGCTGAGAGTACAAGAATGCAAGGACCTGGGTGTGATTTTCGACATGTCACTTAGCTTCAATCCTCATATTGAGTACCTTATTAATGCTGTCAACAGATTATTAGGATTTGTAATACGTAACTCAAAGGAATTAAGTAACAAAGATGCCATGATTATGCTTTATACGTTAATTCATTCATACTGTCTAAATTAGAATATGGACGGCTAATATGGAATCCATGCTATGTTACAACTTGTGGCTCTCTGGAGAAGATTCAGCGGAAATTTCTGAAATTTCTTTCATTCAAAATTGACGGTACGTACCCACCCATTGGGGTCCCACAGGAAGACCTGTTACGGAAGCACAAGTTTATCAGTCTTGATAACAGAAGAAAGATTCACTCGCTAATATTCCTGCATAAAGTAGTGCATAGCAGTTATGATTGTCCATCATTTCTAGCACAGATTAAATTTAATGCTCCAAAATTTGTTACTCGCAATGCACTCACTTTTTACCTACCTACCCCACGAACTAACTTACTGTTGCACTCACCTTTGTACTCGATGTGTTCATGTTATAATAGTCTACAGAGTACATTTGATTTGTTCAACACAAATATTTCGAACATTAAGAGAGTTTGCAGTGAAATGATTTAGTTTTTAGTTTTCGTTGTATTTTTATATGTTTTTTTTACTATTTCTATTGTTGTTTTGCCACCAGTAATTGGTTAACACTGTTGGTGGTGGATTTCAATAAATAAATAAATAAATAAATAAATAAATAAATAAATAAATAAATAAAGTAATTATGAGCTTCATCTATGAACTTAAGCGAAACTTTTCTTGATACATTTTTACATCACTTTAACATGAATTTTCACTCTTGGAACGCTTTAAAAAATTGAATATAAAATAATGGATGAACACTCATTGTTCATGTAGTAGTACAAAGCAGGGATTTAAATAACTTATTTGGCTTAACAAAAAATATTCCCAGAAGCCAAAAGGAAAATCGTCGCGCCAAAAAATTGTATCAGAATCTGGTGGCCTCAACTTGCTATCAAAACAAAATTTTCCAATCGAAAAACCTCAGTAAGGCGACTTGGAACGTAGTTTCCGAAATAACTCAAAAAGAAAAAAAACTTGAAGGTAGATGAAGCTGTTATTACTAAACCACTGAATATAGCAAATCATTTCATTAAATACTTCAAAAATACAACAGTATCTCAGTTCAACGAAGACATGTTTCTAAAGCTGCTAAAAGGTAAATTCAAGGATAAGAATTCAGCCAGTCTAGACAAAATTTCTGGTATTCTCTTGAAACAGGTGTTACAAGCTATAAGTAAACCAATAGTATATTTGATTAACTTGTCTTTTTGCATAGGAAAATTTTCAGAAATTCTTAATAATGGAATGATAGTACTGATTTACAAAAAGGAGATCCGTCGGACATGGGGAATTTCAGACCCATAACGGTACCATTTGGCTTCTCAAAAATGTTTAAGTACTGCTATGCCAGTCGCTTGCTGACGTTTTTTGAGAAGGAAAATATAATCTCGCTGAACCATCACGCGTTCTCTACTGGAAAGTCAACAAGTCATTCGTTCTATGAGTGGTTGATTTTATTCATTAAAGCAAATGAGTGTCCGGTTGGGATATTTTGCGACTTGAGAACGGCCTTTTACCGTGTCAACCATAACATTAGTTTGCAAGAGCTCTCTGCATCTAGTGTGAATGGCGCTCCTGATACATGGCTCAACTCATACCTTGTTTATAGGAAACAACGTATTTCTCTACTACATAAACGACTGTTGATACTGGGATTACTCAAGATTCCAGTTTGGGACCAATTTTGTTCATTTTCTATATCAATGAGATTGAGTGTGTGAGGATGCGCTGTTGACACTTTTGGTAGATGGTGCATCAATAATGGTCTCCAGAGAATTGGGACAGGTCTTAATAGATGCAATGAGACAATTTCAAAGAACAGTGATTGTTTTTTTAAACATCAGATGTTTTTAAACACTGAGAAGCCCAATTAAGAACTTCACAACTGATTCTAAGTTTCTGAGAATATTTCTAGATGATAAGTTAGATTTAAGAGGATGTACATTGTGGCTACCTTTTTTCGCAACTTAACTCTCTCTTTTATTTGGTAAAAAAGTTAGGTTTGACTCTCTCTGGATGAGGTCAGCTAGTCGGAACATACTATGGTCTTGTGGAGTCCATATTCAGATATGGTTTATGTCTTTGGGGCTGCTCAAAGGCTAATTGTTAGAACAATGGCGCGGGTAACTGACTTTCACACTTGTAAAGGAATGTTAAAAAATATGAATTCCTAACGGTACCTGCCCTTCAAGTTAGCGTTATACGTTTTCCGAAACAAGATCAAATTAACTCTCAACCAAGACACAGTTGCCACAAGGCAGAGTAATAATATACGCACCAATTTTTTTAACATCCTTCCAAAGTATATACAAGGAATGGCAAGTCAAAATCACTTTAAGTATAATTTGAAAGGTTTTTTAATATATAAATCAATGTTCGTAGAAGGCTAGAAGGTCTGTTTATTTATCAGTGTGTAAATGATTATTATCTTATTTTATTTATTGTTTTATTATGTCTCCATATATAGCTGATCTATTGGCGATTCGTATACAAACCTTGTCCGAGGAAAATAAATCATTATTTTTTATTTTGTTATTATTATTAGACACATCCACTTTTGTAAGATGCTTTGTACATCAAAATTTCCTGAGAATTTGTGTTTTTGGACCGGGATATTGATTATGTGTTGAGTTTCATAAGATAGGAATCATAAATGTCTACAATTTCTGATTTTCCAAGAAGTATGCACGTGCCGAGGTAGCAGATTAACTCATTCAAATGTAAAGCCCGCAAAGTTCCAGGTAACACCTTACTTAAACTGAATGCTAAGTAACAGTGATTCATTATGCGTATATAGTAATGAACATCCTCTAGGCTAATAATACATCCGAGATGAAAAATTTTTCTTTTATGAGGTAACTAGAAGTCAGACGTCGTTAAACGAAAGGTGCATCATCTAACTTCGTGTATGTATATATGGAAATTATAGATACTCGTGTAATAAAGTGGCGAAGAATGAGGAAATAAGAATAATTATACCTACCCTTGCTGCCCACGCTTTTTGGTTCCACGCATTCCCAGTGTTTTAGTGTGAAGATTATGTTGGTCTATTTAAAAAATACTTGTAATGCTTCTCAAACCTTTGTAACAAATACCGACCATAGTCGATAAATGTTGAAACAAAACAAAGATATATTTTCTTAGCTAGAGTTCCGGGCTTATCTAAAATACGGCGTTAAGCGTTTTACCCATTGTAGTAGTAGTAGAAGATGTACTACGAGTAGTAGACATTTATGTACTCCATTATAGTATAATAAATATATTATAAGAACAATAACAACACATAATGGGTAAATAAATGTTTCAATCCAAAGAAAGGAAATGCCTGTACATAGATCAGTAATGTGTTCCAGAAAAGAAAAACAAAAAACTTAAAAGAAACTTAAAAAAAATGTATATCAAAGAGGTGTATATGTAGAGAATGATATTTCAAAGAATTTGTCTTAGGAATTCAATAATATGTTTGATAATTTCTTTTTGAAATTGTGTGTATTTCGAAATTGTTTTAAGTCTCTGGGCATGTGTTCATATAATTTTGAAGCCAAATATGATCTTATGAGGTTTAGGGACAGTTTCTACTCATAATTTATATCGAGTATCATGGCAATGTGTGATTTTATCGCGCTCACTGACAACTTTGTGATAATGGCTGATAGTATGTAAAAAATAATGTTGCTTGATGTCGAATAATTTTGTTTCGTCATATAAATCATTTGTTGGATATTGTTCTTATTTTCCGAACATAGTTTTTACACCAGTTGTCTGTAAACTTCTACGTCGTGTAAATACACTGGACATGGTGTACCCCATGCTAATATATTATGCATTACATGATGCTCAATTAAGGTATGATATATGTATATAGTACGCATATGATTTTCTATCAATATGCCTGTGAGGAATGTAATTTTGTATGTTACAAATCTTACTTTGTTCAAAATGTAAGCTGCTTAAATGTCCCACCTCACATATTGGTCTAAGAAGCGTTCCTAAATATTCGATATTTTCCACTCTGCCATTTTTTAAGCTTGCATTGTGTACGATGTAAATGGTAGAAAACGCTTTGTTTCAAGGTTCACGGTTAATTTTGTAGTATTGAAAATACTATTTTACCCACACAGTTAATTTTGAACATATCACTCAAGTAGATATTCAATGAGGACCACATTAAATGAACATCTTCTTGATGTATGATTCTGATAGTTTCACTACTTGGGGCCTTTTCGATAAATTACTTTGCATTAAAGAATATATTTTTCTATGAAAACCTAATTTGTCTAAAATAGTTAACCGTAAACTGTGATTAGCTGTATCGAATGCCTTTTTGAGACCGACAAATACACAAATAGATGGAATTTTCTCATCAAGATTTTGGGTAATTTGGTTCACTAGATTTAGTATACCATAGGTATAGGGTAGATTTTCCTGCTACAAAACCGTATTAATTTGGACTTATAATTTTGCATTTATCAAGGAAACTTCATCTTACTACAGAATAATTTTTGGAATACCTTAGCCAAAGTCAATATGAGTCGTATTGCTCCATAATTGGTAATGTCCACATTATCGCCTGTTTCGTAGACAGGAATGATTGATAACAGCTGATTTAAAAGCTGAGGAAAATATACCAGACCGTAGACATTTATTTATAACATAAGCAAATGGTTCTGATATTTGTTTGGCCATCATGTTCAGATGTTCCCCCTTTGTTACATCACATTCCGAGCTTTTCTTATTTTTCAGGGACATAGTGTTAAAAGCTTTAGTATCGACTTCGGTCAGAACAAATGAGTTTACTAATCTTTTTTCATGTAACTTAAAATTATTATAATTGCTTTTTATATTATTTGCTAATTTTTCTCCATTTTTTTTTTTTGTAAAAATAAATATTACAAATTCATCGGATATTCGTTGATTTTCATTTGTTACTTCACCCGTTTCCATTCAGTTGAGTAATTTCATTTACCGATCATAGCTTTCCATTGAAAATATCATTAACAAGTAGTCGATAGTCTTTTTAGGTCGTGAGAATTATCATTCAGTTTCTGAAAGTATTATATTTGTTTCGATTCTCTTACAAGTTCTATAAATTTTTTTTGTATTGATTACAGATTTATATGTTTTCTTTTGTTGGTAATTCTTTCATTAATTTATAGCGTTTCTTTTTTCATGTTTCTCTTTATGATTCAGTTTCACTTTATTTGTACTATTTCATATTATTTCGTTAATTTTGATTATTAGTACGTTTATGGTTTATTCGAACGTTTCTTTTCCGCATTGGTTATTAATTTTAGGATTGGGATTAACCCGCAGACCGACAGTCAGACCGACCGAAAAAAATTACACGGTTATTGGTAATAAACATGCTATCTAAAAAAAAAAATAAATATGTATCTCATTTCCGAAATTTTTCGCGATAAAAATACTTCCTCGTCAATTGGTCTGGGAAGTAAAAATTGGGAACCTCTATGATTTCCGTTATATTGTCGCTTCGCCCATTGAACGTAAGCGAATTCTACATTTTTGCTGTTTTCTAGAATCACCCCTTATTTCTGAGGTACCCTGTATACACGGTAACACTGCGTGCATGTGACTAATGAGCCATTTGATTGCTGTAGAAGCGATTGATGGTCATTTTCTTTCTTTTGCGATGCACTCCACGGTTTCCCCGAGAGATAAAAGCATATTCCAATTCCGCGAACAGCGCCTCCGCCCACGATTTGTTAGCTGGCAATTATGGCGCAACTCAATCCATTTCAACAGTTTTTCTGAACAGAAATCATAGAAGATTGCTCTCTGTGTATCTAGCGACTATGACGTGCAAAAAAGATCGACTTCGTTCTATTAAGCTTTCTTGCTGCTGTTAGATTGGAAATGACTTTCTAATAGAGACATTTGCGAATGATTATTATGTTTCTTCGAAGATAGTCCGATCAATTCTTATTAAGAAAGTGAAGATACCAAAAGTTGGTCTGGGTAACAAGTAAGATGACTTTTTGTATATAAAAAATGGTTATGAGTTTAAAAACGAGGGAAGCGAGGTAAGATGGGTGAGAGTTAATACGTGTAGCTCATGAAACTCTTTCTCCTTCCACTATCCCAAGTATGTTAAAGAACTGCTTATATGGTCATATTTTCTCAAATTATTTAATAGTCTGCATCATGAATTTTGTATTTTTTGTAGACGTGAAAAAGGTGTTGTATCAAAAATTGATTGTAAATATACCACAGTAAGTAATTTTGGACATAGTTAATGATTTGCTTGAGGTTCTTTTATTTTTATTTTTTATATTTCATATTCAGGTGAGACCCATTTACAGGAATAGCTCAAATACGTTAACAAAAAGAAAATAAAGTGACACATTGAAAACCTATACTTAGTGTCAATTGGCCTAAGTAGGCTCAGTGAACAATCGATGACTTATGGCAATTTATGGTTGATTTACAGCTGTCATTATAAATATCACACAGCTCACAATAGAGTTCATCAGACTGCACATTACATGAATTTGAGATTTCAACATTAGGTTCGTCTGGCCTGCTTAACAATAAAAGGCGCTTTCAAGCCTTGGAATGCGGAAATATATTTTTTTAAGTAAATCCAGACAGTTAATTTGATAGTGAATAAGGCCATATAAAAACAACAAGGCAAAGGTATTAAGTCTAATTGATAGCAAATCCAAATCGAAAAAATTCTATGATGACAGAAACCTCTGCCTGGATAAGCATTGAAACTGAATTTTGGTATATTGGAGACCAGATCTGGGTTGAACATTCTAGCCTGCTTCTGACAAAAGTAAATAACAAAGTCATTAAAGTACTGACATTGGAGAACTCCTTCCAGTTTCTGATACAGAAGCTAAGTAGTCTGGTGGCTGTCTATAACCTGACCGTTCATGTTATAGTCATCATATATTTAATAATTGGCCTAAGACACAACTTTACATTTAGACACATTTAAACTAAGACAATTTCGCGAGGACCATGAAGAAATTGAGTCTCAGTTATCCTGCAGCATGACGTAATCATCAATTGACTCGAGCGATGCGTAAATCTTAAATCCGTCAGCAAAAAACAGATGCAAAGACAAATCGTCAACAAAGATCAGGAACAATAATGGGCATAAATTCGATCCTCGAGGCATGTGGCCTGATAATGACTTTGCCTATAACCACTATATTCAACAAACAACCTTTTGTCCATCAAGTATGTACTTATGAGCGACAACAGTTCCTCAGAAGTCCTATGGTCCTAAGCTTATCCAGAAGTTCATAATGATCAACTTGATGAAATGCCTTCCGGATATTTTGATAGATTACATCAACTTGCCCCCTAGTGTCTAATATTTCGGAGATATACTGAGTAATCAGGGTCAAGTAGGTAATCGTAGATCTGCCGCTCATGAATCCATGCTGATTGACAGAGATTGCACCCTTGACTGACCAGTAAACCGTATTATAGACTATGGTCTCGAACTACTAACCGAAATTGCATAGAATTGCTATTTGTCGGTAGTTGGAAACATCTGCGATATCACCACTCCTATCAATGGGACATATTCTAGTGGTCTTCCAGATAGCTGAGTATGTCTCTTATTTAAGCCAACGGTTTAGCCAGTATGTGAATACAATCTCTGACAAGGAAACTTGGGACAGTTTGAGAGACGAGAATTTGCTTATACAGATGTAACTGGCATAAGATCGAATAGCAGCTTTAACAACTTTGCTTACACGAAGTATGAACTTATGACAGTCATCAAAAGGATTCCTATGTTTTTGGCTGCTTAAATAACTTCTATACTAGCACCATATAAACTAACATTAAAGTTCAGGTGAATACATAATCACTTTTGATTTTGGAGGCTTCAGTTTGAGGTTATGATTTTTTGCATGTTCGTTAATAGGTTTTATATCTTCAATGATTTCGTATTCAGCGGCGTAGGTGTCGGTACTATACACGTGGTTATACATTTGAGCAAAGAATTGAATACTAACTTGTTTAACGAATGTGTGGAGGTCGGCTATATGTAAATTAAATAATAGTGGTACAAAACCTTGAGGTACTCTAGATGAAATGACATTTAGGCCACACATCAGTATCAATAGTAACCATTTGAGAGTAATTCGCTAAAACAGCAATCGTCATATTAGCAGTAAAATCAGAAGAGCCATAAAATTTACATTTAGCAAGTAGTACAATATGATTTAGACTTATCGAGCGCCCTAGTAAAATCAAGAAGTGCTAGTTTTGTTATCATATATGCTGATCCCACGTTCTAACAATATTGTCTGTCAGCTCCAACAATAATTTGCCTGCCGTCTGGTAGCCCTTTCGGAAACCACATTGCACTGATGGTAATATTTAAGATTAAGATAATCATTTATTTGAGCGTACCTTGCCTTCTCCAATAGATACCACAGGTAGGATACCAATCGGTCCCAAACCAGCATATGATGTAGGCTGTTTTTTGCCAGAGGTAATATTAGTGACTCTTTTTACGATTCAAGAAATAATCCGTTCATTAGACAATAAATATGAATGTATAATCCTTCGAAAAATAAGTCGTTTAAAAAACATCTAAAGGACTTTCCCTCGTTCAGGATTGTTTCATATCCCTGCAAACCTTAGTCAAAAATTATTGCTAAAAATTCACCCTAAGCGAGCATACTCGAAAATTTACCGCGATGTTGACTGAATTTCAAAATAATCATTTCTCTTCGAGTCATGTAGCGGTCCAGAACGCCAAAGACCTTGCAAGAATACAATTTGTACCGGAATTATACGATACTTATTACAGCAGGATTTTTTGAGTCGCTGTTTCCAAATTCAGGGTTAGTTTGTCTCTATCAGGTCACTTCAAGGTCATATCACGGACACTCAAAAGAAGCCGAGCAGTTGAGCCCAACCAGATGTTATTTAGGTTTTTCTGGTTACTGGGTCCGAACCTAAGGTGAGTTAATCACTGCAAGGACATTAGGAGGTGATTTCAAGGTCAGGTCAATGACAAAATCAAAATAAGGTTTTTGCGGTCATGAAGTTCTAATCAGAGACCAGTTTGTCCATAGAGAGGCATTTTAAGATCATCTTAAGGCCACTTAAATAACAAATTTAGGAGAGTTGACTGAGCTGCTGCATTAATATGGCAGTATATAAGGTTATATTATACCAAGATTTCATCTAGCAGTGCTTCAAGCTCCACAAATATCATTGATCCCAATTTGGGTAAAGGACAGAACGTTATTAAAAACGTGTCGGAATAATAGTAACATAAAAAGTGAGCGTCTAACCCATGGCATGCATGGAAACAACAATAATGACATACCTATTACATTTAATGAACGTTGGATTCCGCTTTAATTTGAAAATATTTGAGCACACAAGTCATCGGATAAGACAGGACCTCACGATTTTTGCCGTAAAAAAGTAGTGTCGAATTATACACCACAAACTTCAAGTTTTATAGTCTGCATGGTAAAAGTAGCGTAGGCAAAGTTATGTATTCATCACCAACATAGTTTCAGGAGTTAAGTTTGAAATAGGTAATTAATTTTTGCCAGTTTTCCGTATAAATGTACCACTGCGAGTCGGCATGTATAATAATATGAAGAACTGCAGCAAGTGAAAAATGCAGTATCACGACATAAGCCATTTGGAGTGGGTGTAAACCGAATTTCACCAAGCATGAAGCTTGATTGATCTCTTATTACCGTTATTTCAACTTATACAGGGTGTAAAGCTGGTAGTGGATCAACGGAAGTCAGATGATAGAGGCCTCAAAACCTATCGAATGAACCCCTATATGTGTGGTCCAAACTTTTATCGTTCAGGAGATATTTGCAATTTTGTGAGATTCCGAGAAAAACGGAATAATGAACTTTCAATCGCAATGACAACTAAGTCAGTAGGTTTTAGGGCTGTGATTTTTTTTCTGAGATGAGCTAAATGGCTGGTTTTAGCAATGACTGTGTCTTTTTTTAACAGAGCTTATTAGAAATCAACGCAAAAAATCTTAAATTACTTTTTTTGTGAAAAATTTACTTCCATCCCTCAACGTTGGAAGGCGGTAAAAAAATTGAGGTTATATTTTGTTATTCATTTTATTGTGAAAGCTATTTTAAAACCACGCAGAATAAACACTATATTTCGAAGAATATATTCTAAAATTCCTGCATTATTTTCTATACACAAGCGACACCTTCTAATAAAATTGTCTTTGAAATGAATTTGTGGTTTCCATAATTTTTATTTTTGCTTCATCAATTTTCTGGCGCAGTTGGTTGACATTTGTATATTCCAATGTATAGATTATCCCCTGATAAACCCCCATATAAAGAAATCTAGAAGATTTAAATCGGGTGACCTTGGAGGCCATCGTATGTGTCCACCTCTACCAATCCAACGCTCAGGAAAGGCACTGTCTAAGTAATGCCGTACATCACGTGCAAAGTGGCACCATCGCATTGAAAATACGGCTTCGAACGTCCAAAGGTACATCCTCTAGCAGCTCATGCAAACTGCTTTGTAGAAAAACAAGATATGACTGACCAAACTGGTGGACAATTCGTATGGTCCAACTAATTTTTTGTTGAATACTTCAGCCCAATTTTTTTACCGCCTCCAAAGTTGAGGGATGGAAGAGATTTTTCACAAAAGAATGAATTTAAGATTTTTTGCGTTGATTTTTAATTAGCTCTGTTGAAAAGTGGCATAGCCATTGCTAAAACTGAGCAGTTAGCTTATGTAAAAAAAACACAGTCCTAAATCTAATGGTTCAATTGTAATTCCGATTGAAAGTTCATTATCCCGTTTTTTTTTTATCGAAATTTCCTAAAATTGCAAATATCTCCTGAACTATAAAATTTCGGACCACACATATAGCGTTCATTCGATATATTTTATTTATCACCTGACTTCCGTTGATTCACTACTCGTACTAACTCTAAACCCTGTATATCTGACTGACGTTTTGTGAGTAGTAGTGAAATCTGATTTTGAATTTCTCGGGCCTGAATATAATTGCGCGAATATTTATATGGATACTCACGTCCGAGGCAGGTATGCTTCCGGAACTGCAGGAAACCGTCCACGCATCGACACACGCCATCCAGACAGCTACTGTTCGCCACCTTCAAGGAACATTGCTCGGCTACCATGCAGTCATAGCCCAGGAGAGTCGCTAGAAACAAAAATCTAAAATAAGTACAGGTCTAAGTGAAATAATCTAAGATGAAAGAGACCTATCTCTATTGATAGAAAGTACACGCAAGTATAAACAATTTGCTGCAGAGTGTTATCCCGCATAACTGTGGTATCCTATCTATATTTTTAGTTATAATTTGAGGAAAAAATATAACTAACCCCGTGCTCAGTTGGTAGATAATGTGACCTCAGAGTGTATTTCTCTGTACTTTGGTCTTTCATACAAATGGTTGAGGTTTGGGTACCACCTAGTTCTCGGAACTAGGAAAAAGAAATAACTACTTAGTAGCGCCTTTCGGCCTATAAAAGTTAAGCTGACTTCTAAATGATGGAGCTAAAAGAAACACAAGTTCACAAGGCACACAAACACTTATGCGACAAACACTTTTTTAAAAAGGGGTCCTGGCAGACAAGCAAAATGAAATTATTTGGTACTACTCCCCACCTAAATGGTTTCCAGCAATAACTGAATTAAAAAAACATGTGCTTTGCTATTACACAATGGTGGGATTGATTCCCACACAAGAGAAGGGATAGCTGCTATGGAGCTTCTCGGAGCGGCTAGCCAAATCTAAGCTCCGAGGCAAAGGTAACCAAGGATAGGAAGTCCCAGATGTAAATCAGAACCCAAAAGCAGAACTGTCGAACAATGAGAGTACATGGAAATGGGGGACTGCTCCTCGTAAACGTGAGTCCTACTTATAGATCGTATCGGAGTGCTAATACAGAGCTTTCACTCAGCTCGATGGTTTAGGTGCAGCTGCAATAACGACAAAATCCCCAAGAGGGTGAGAAAAGGGTCCCGACAACAAAATTTACCAATGGAGGCCGATTTCTATCAAAATTTCCACAACCCGGCAAATTTCACCACTGGGTGTGAAATTGGTTCACTAACGCAGGTTGAGGCCACTGAACTGCTACATGAGAGCAGCAGAAATAGCACCAAGTTAGGTTCAGCTCTCGTATTTAAGGTCGACGGAAATTAAAAAAAATTATGAGTTTTAATCTCACAAAAACAATGCTACAACGAAACAATTCCCGTTTCTGCATTAACCATACCGGACGCCCTCTATTGTCGAACAGAAACATCAACCACATCCCGGCGATGACCTTCAATGAGATGGAGAGTAGGATACGATCTTCCACCACACAGCCATTAGAAGAAGAGACGTGTTTTGCGATAAGAATAAAATTCAATATTTTTAAGAACTGTCATAAAATTATTATTCTAAATAAGTAAAACTTAATAATTTACTTTATCAAGATATAGTTAGTTTTTAGTAGACCATAAAAAGAAACTGTAACAAGAGTCAAATGGCTGAGTTTCTTTTCTATGAAGCACAGCTCACAGAACTTCAAATATATGCTATCGATTGCTGAAAAGGGTTTTTGATAGTCGTAGACTTCTCGAAATAAAATAAATACTGCGATTTAAGTCCGATTTTACTATTGATCAAAATTGACCAATCAGAAGGAATTTCTTGAACTAACGGATCTACGAATATAGTTGATTTCTCCCAGAATATCTGTCAAACTAACTAAAAATATAACGATTTGTGAAAAGCCTATTTTTTCATTTGATCCAATGATCAAAATTTGCTTCTACAAAAAAATCGATCAATCAGAAACAAGAGTCATTAACATGGAAGAGGCTGATAAGGAGTTCACTTCCAATCAGAAAAACCAAATATGTCCTTATACGATTATGCATGGTTTTTGTGTTATCGCCATTTGTAAGAATTAAGAAAATCTCTACTTTTGAGAATGTACTATTTTTTTAACTGAAGTTTCCTTTACTATCTTTCAATCAGCTTCACAGGATATGTTCTCAGAGGGTGTATCGTTGGAAGAAAGCTATTAGTGATAAATTAGTCCAGCAATCGGCTAAACCACAAATCCGTGCAAATTCAATAAGGCCTGTACAAAAAAACTAGTGGGCAGATAAGGTACCCATAACTATGAAAACTTCTTGATATGATGACCTTGCAAAATTCATTTTATGCAGTCAGATATCCTAAATAGTTTCTGCGCAAAATAGACAAAATCCTGTAAGCCGGATAGGCACATACCATATATGGTTTCTCCGATTGGAATGACCCCCCTATCACTCCCTTTCGTTTAATCTATGACTTTTCTCATACTCTGTATATTGCCAGCGAGTCAACATCAATAAGAACTCACAAAGATATATCATTTTCTGAAAATTTGTCGCTCTCAGGTAAGTAGTGACACAATAATTATCATTTCCAATAAAATGCTTAGTAATTGCTGACCTATCAATCTAGGTGTTGTATCAAAATTTGATCCGTAGCTTTAGCAGTGGTTAATATCTTGTTACTGAATGGTCTTTTTTGATCCGCGGGTCAGATTTCGAAAACCGGATATTAAAATCAGGCCTTGCTACCACATTGGCTTTTAAGGTTTAGAAGTCACCATTCACAAGATACAAAAATAGACCGAACCATTACTGAATAATTTTTTCATTCATAATTGTCTTAGAGCAGAACAGCATGTCCTTGCGCTATCTAAATCTTACCAGAGGTGTCCAAAAAGGAGCTTAAGCATTATTGATCACCTCTTCAGTAACGTCGAATATGCCCACAACCCAAATATATTCCAGGCTAAGATCAAGCCCGCCACCAAACAGGCGTTTAAAATAAGCGCCAAGCATAGGACCCCTGGTCAATTCCGCAAACGACAGGGAAAATCTTTCTTTAAAAGCATATCGGCTACCCAAACACAATCATCAACAGTTACTCTCATAAAAACTTCACTTCTCCAATAAACAAGACAGGTGTTCTCTCTATGGTCCTCAGGTTATCAGTAACAAATCCGAATAACTAAAAAAAACACTTGCCTCTAGGACGATATATTGTCTAAATAAGGAACATTGCTATCATATCAATTTCTCCTTTTTTCAACAATGTGGGTCTGCAATACTCTATTAATTTCTAATAATGGAAAGTTCATTTTCAGGTAGCAGGTCGCTGAGGATATGTTGAGCTAAACGCCTTAGATTGATTTTTTATCTGGCAAATGTGGGTAGAATAGGTTTTTCTTTTTTGCGCCCAAAAAGAAAACTCTGTTTTATTTTTCTCCTACAAAAAAGTAACTTAAGTCAGAACGTTCATATTAATTTACAAACTATTCATGGTTTGATACTTTTGGTGTTTGGAATGTTCTTCGCTAAAACCTTAGCATTAAGTGCAGCCCGTATAGAGTATATAAACATTTAATTAGTTACAAAAAGAATCGCGTCAAGTAGGTTGACTCTGGACTTCCCACGCAATACCGTCATCAGTTTTTGAAGAATTATGTTCATGCACTATTTAGACCGTCTGAGGAATAAGTTAGTTGCGGACATGTATAACAGAAAAATTAAGTGGGCCAAGTGAGTCAAACAGGTCCATACAGTTAGTCCATTGACATTCTTTTCCTGCCCTACCGGTGGTCCATCGGGCAACGTCACCTCTTCCCGATACCTAGCAAGTCAGATGAGGTAGAGCGGTAGTAATACCAGCACATTTACCAACACCGCCTCGCAGCCGGGAGCAGAGGCAGACGCGTATCGCAAATATTTTTCATTCTAAGTTCTAAAGGAAAATGTGCGGGGAAATCTATGATGTGTCTAATGGGTGCATAGACTTCTTAATTTATTTTCAAACAGGATCCTTTGAAACTTTGAAAACAAGGTCACCTAAAACAAAGTTTAAGCAATTTATACTTTTTGTTTTTGGTCGCCACTGGACCGATGTTCAAAACTACAAAGCTTTTTCATCATTGGAATGGTAGTAACCTTGTGTAAAAATTTTATCGAAATCCGTATAGTACATAACGTAAATCATGTCATATAACATCCAAAAAAGATAATATCTCATTTTAGAACTTTTGATTATAATCACGCCAGTTGGCTCGGGAAGTAAAATAATAGATGCTCGCTCGTTTTCTATATTTTCTATTCCTTCCGTGACGGTATTATTGCACTTAAGAGATTCATCGAAAATGCAAATTTATTTTTCTTCTTACGGAACATTTAAATTTAAGAGCAAAATCCTTAGATGGTGATCCATAAATTGAGCAGATTAACATCGAATTTCAGGAAGTGTAACGTGGTCATTGTCTGAAAACCAGGAAGGTAATCGATTATGACAGTAATTATAGTATAAGTATCGTCCTACAACACCAATTGTTCTATTCTCACGAAGGTTTATTTCCTAACAAAAGAAAAATACCTGCTCTACAAGAGGCGGGGCACCAAGGCATAAACGGTACTCTTTATGGAATCAATTCTACAGTTCACTTTATTATAATCTTGTAAATATATTGGAAAGCATTTTCCATTAGCCAGATATGTATTCTAAATTCAGATCTACTAGATATGATCATACTATACAAAAGCAAAAACATGAATCATCGTGGTCAAAAACTGTAGATTATAAGACAAATTTGACCGTCGTTTACCAACTTGGGGCAGGCGTAACGTATTAGTTCAGATTCTGTTAACCAAGAACTGAAACTGACGACGTTTGAGATATAGGTTATGCTGGTAGTTCAGCTGTGTTAGTAAGCTTTCTCAGCGAACAAAATTAAGTCTCTTAACATGGTGTGAGGAAGTGCTTGCATTCAAAGATTGCGACAATCAAAACTTTAACAAGCGCATAATATGACTAATTATTAGCTCCTCTGATCTCTGTTGTAGTGACTTGGCACAAATGTTACACATTGGTACAATTATAAGACCGATCATGCTGAAAGTAATTACTTGTAGCTATCAGTAAGACATCATATGGTCAGCCTTTATTACATATCAGTAACAAAAAAAAGTAATTTGAAATGTTGCTACACATACGACGCTTCTGCTCACGTGCATATCATTGCCGAGATAACCAAGATAACATTCAGTAATTACCTTGATGACTGGACTGCATTTGAAACCATATATTAGTTATTTTTGATGTAACTGTTAATTGGTGTCAAACAGCTTCTACTTGAAAGAGTGGAGCAAAATAAATTGCTTTGACTCATTTCTTACTTGTGGAGATGTTTTAGAGGCACTGTTTCATGGCGTCATACTTTGGGCGATTCTAAGATTATTTTTTCTTTTGAAGGTTTTGAAGCACCACTCTGTTTCAGAGATATCCGTCCCGAAAAGACGCCATTGGATACCGGTTCCTTTTGAACAACGCTATTGGTACATTGGATATTCAGACATACATATGCAGTTTCAAATATTTCTCGCCATCGTAACTATTCATCACGTGTCAGAAACCAGACAATGTTAAGGAAAAAGAGAAAAGGAAGGGAAGACAAACCGAAAAATAGAAGCGTATCAGTTTAAGAGGAAACACCTAGGCATTTTCAGACGGATTAATTCTGATGTGAACTAAAACCAAATTTTGATTCAGTTTTTTTTAGAGTGTAGCTTTGGATTTACTAATTTTTTATCACAGTGCGAGCAGTGGCCTTGTACCTGAAAATACAGCCAACGGACACATTCGATAGTTTTAGAGAGTATTTTGAGAAGGTGAATGAAAGCAATGGTCCTTTATTAACTAGTTCATGTGTGCAAGAGCAGCCGCGTTTAAGATCGGTTTGAGCAGCGCGCAATTCTTCCATGGAGCTTCAGCTCCGCACATGGTTCAGTTAGTCGATCTGCTTACTTATATCGTATGGCATTGATAACTCAACGACCGATAACAGAGAAAAGAGCTAAGAGTCCTTTTCCGTAAGGCATTAAAAATATTAATAATAAAAATCTTTATACGTCTCCAAACTGGTTTTAGTATATAAAACCTTATAATCTGTGATTGTTGACAATTCTTAGAGCAAGTGGACATCAATTTTACACTCTATGTTTCCATCTATTTCGAATAGTTCATTCTCTTTAACATTCAAAAATTGGTTGAACATCGGCTAGAATAGAACTTTAAACGAACATCTACACGTGAATGTCACTTATGCGTATATGTCCAGGGTCGCAATCATAACCTACAGATGTTGCATCCGTTGAAAATGATGAAAATTGTGCTATATGGGATTCTAGATGATAAACGTTCTTAATTAGATCTGAAATAAGCACCCGAAGGAATTTTTCCCAGTGAGGGCAGTCGTTCATCAGCAGGAAGCAAGTTTTTGTGAAAGTTAAGTTAATACTCTTTTTGGAGAATGTTGTACACAAATCTTTGCTAAAAATGGAAATTTTAGGGTACAATCAGATTGTGCATGAAGGGAGAAGGGTACCCATGAATGCTTTGTCATTGTATGTCACTGGTTCACGTAAGTTACATTACTCTTTGAGACAGCTCTATTTTTTTAGTACTCCGCTTACCTTGAAAAACCGATTTACTGGTTTTCAGTAGAAATATTATTTTTCTTGTTTTCAAATTCCGCGAAAACTAGCCGAATATTTTGGATGTTACTAAATTTATTATTACATTATGTATGAAGCAATATTTTTCACATAAAGCTGTGGAATGTAAAGGGATTGTGAACTTCTCGCGAAAATAGCTGTACTAAAGATATTTCTATTAAAAATGTCAATTTCAACAGTTTATGAATAGCCAGCATTCACTGTTGAGTGCGGCGAATGAAATACACAACCACAATGTAACTTCCAGCACTTTTAGTGGACATTAATTAATTAAAATAAATCCCCCTATCGCCTGTGGCACCCTTAAATCCTAATGCCCCGCAAAAACCATCCCCACCGAAAGTAAAACTGACCCTAGTTCCCATTAAATTCCCCTAGGCAATCCGAGATTACGTTGGCATTAAGATCGTCACTCACACTGCAGACACGTGGTCTGATTGACCCTGGCGTAGAAGGGCTGGCACGTGCACCTCCCCCGCTGGCAAATCGCCCCCGAGATGTGGTCCTTGCATTCCCAATCGCTGTTGCACTCATCGCCCAGTTCGTGTGCCCTTGTCGGATGCCCGAATATCTGGAATAAGGAGAAAAACACTTTGTGAAAGTTGATAGACACGTAGCGCTGAAGGACATATGCGAGATCAATAACAACCTTCTCAAACGAGACTTGTATAAAACTTTTTCAGCACTAACACTATAAGGTTTACTGGTAATTCGCTGAATTCCTTCCAGGGTGTGATAGGAGGCCTCAATTACAGGTTTTAAGTACAGCAAATTTTCCTTTCTATATAGGTAAGGCCCAAAATCAATGAATTTCACCACCGAATATCGGGCATTTCAGTTTGAAGAATAAAAAACTCTGCGTGCGGTTTCAATTAATTTGTCTGCTTGATACTTAAATTTAAAAGCTAATACAATCATAAAAGCTCCATAAGCAGTACGTATAATGAAATAATAGCTTTTCAAAAATAGGATTGTTTCTGTTTTCAGTTTCCCTCCGAACAAATTTGTGCCCAGCGCATTAAATTGCCAGCACAAAGGTATGAGCTTCAGTATGATGGCGCATAATTCTTGTCAAATACCAAACCAAACCGATTTAGTTCAAGCAACAATCCTTTTATTAATGGATGATTTTAAAAATTATTCCAGTTGAATGTATTTATTTCTCAAAACAGAGTCAATACGTGCCTGTTAGTAACCAATATGGGTCTGCATTCACTTTGTAGCTCCTGCTTTTGACACCTTTGTAGTTAAATGGGCTTTAATCTGTTTTGGCTCCAGTATAACCAATTCTCAAATGTCGGATAAATTCCTGTATTGTACAGAGACGTAGAAAGTTCGGCAATAGGGAAGGCGATATCAATATTTTTGGCGTACCCTGAAAAATCATGAAAGGCAATGCTACCGTATTCAAATCATTGATCATTGCAAATTGTCTACTTTTCTGGAGCTGTTGAAGAGCTACAAATCGGTAACAAGATTTACGGACAGCTATCAGGCTTCCTAAGAGCTCGTTGAATCTGAGCAATTTCTCTAGCACCCATAGTAAATAACGCTAAACGTATGAAAAGCCATTTTACCACCAAGGTAATAGAAATAGGAGACAGAAAGTGGATGCAGACCTCTATTTGCATCTTAGGCCCGTATCGTCAGTCGTCCCTACAATTGTAGGGCGCGTCTATGGCCTCCTTGATTGTCATACTCCTTTCTCTCCTTCAAAAATTTCTAGATTACACTTGTCCCGTGTCAGCGTCAGGGCTCTCCTATTGTAGAGATATGTTTTCTTTTTAAATTGTAGGAAATTTCAGGCTGATAAAACGTGATATAACTCAAAAGCAAGCACAATTTGATGCAAATACAACATAACCTCAAAATAGAGCGCTGACACGGAGAAGTAGAAAACTATAACAATCAAGGAGGCCTACAATTGAACACATGAAAAGATATGCTACAGACAAGAATATTAATACATTACTTTTTATTTGCAGTCATTTAAATTTTATAGAAATTAAAATACAAATCAGCGCCAGATGTGAGGCATTGCGAAAATGTTCGATGTGTGATGCGTCATTACTAATTTTTCTGTGATCTGGCTTAATTGCACACAACGCGAGTATGGTGGCGATTTCTCGTAGTGCTCCTTAAAGTTTTTGAGAACAAAAAAAAAATGGGAAAATCGTGATTCAAAGCTTTGAACATAACCTGTGTTCAAAAAGGTCAACATATAAATAACCCGTCGGGCACAGCTAATAGATATACTTCATTGGCAGCATATTTAGTGATGATTTCCTCACACAGCAAAAATCACTGTCTTTATACACATGCAGACCAAAAAACATAATCATCCAGATGCGGTCTTGCTCTTCAACCAACTTTCATTGTTTCACATCTTCTCAGAGATGAAAACTACAGACTACTCAGCTTCACAAAACATATGCAACCAACAATGCCCTGTAGTTTAGTAATTCCTCCATAGATGAAAGGATAAACGTCTAATGACCTAATACCACATAGGGAACTGCCTCTTGAGAGGGAATTTCCTCATAATGTCAGCCCAACTAGTTTTTGTAACCAATAATATCCCCACTTCGGCTGATAAGAATACTCGATTGCGGATCATACATACTCATTAGCGGATATGGTTTAGGATATATGTTGATAAGGTGGCGAGCTGACACATGTAAAGCCTGACAGAGTGGTCAATCGTGACAATATTTGTTAATGACACTAAGACGCATAACATATGAAAAGTTTAGCGAAATAAACCGAAAATATTTAAATACCCTTGTGGCATGGTCCATCCATTAAAACCCAAACACCGGAGTTGATATCAATAAAGTCGGAGGCTATCCTCCTCAACCTCTAAAAACCATTGGTTGTCATTGCGTCTAGTTTCTACAATGAAATTAATGCTTTACTTGCATCGAAGGAGCTTTCCATCACAATACTGGTTTGAATAGTAAAATTGACTGCACCCTAAATACTACCTAGTCTGCAAGATGACATTGTATAGGTTTTTTTATTATTTATCTTACAGATATCTTGACACATGAATCTATTGACGGTACGAACATTAAGTGCGTAGGCGATATATTTCGTATTCTGGGGTTCTCACGAAATTAACTATGGAAACGACCTTATAGAGATATTTTTGAAACGGATCGACTTTATCATTTGCTCGTGAACCGTGGCCAATGACATGAGATGCGCAAGGTAGCTAGCTGTATCTCCAGTTTGAATATTCTAGGCATTTCTGAAAACATATTATGGCTAGATTAAAGATCACTCAAATTATACCGTCGATTTTGCCATTGCATCAGAGAACGCTATTTATTAACGTAACGGCCACGGTTCGCAAAATATTAAAAACCTATTACATACTGGTCATGTACCAGCTTATAGACCACACATATCCAACACGTGATCACATTTCTTCTAACAAGAGCTTTCAATTATGCATTCAGAGCATATAACGTTCCTATTATCTATGCAATGCCTACTCATCTAGCAGGATGCGTTATCTAAATGAAATTGATACAGTTTTAAATGGTCAAACCTTTTTAGAGAAGAATTCCACAACCTCTGATTGGATGCAAATAGCGTTCAGCACCAACATTAATATAAATACGATCGGCGCGATCATTTACAAAGTTGTTAACTGAATGTCAGTCGCAGCCGCAGTATTACGTCAAGTCGATTACGTGGAATCATTTATAAAAAATCATTTCCTCTGTAATCTCAAAACATTTATTCAGAAAATTGATGGTTGTACTATGATAACTTTTTTTCATAGTATTTTACAAATTAAGGTGTGTATTCATGAGGAGAAACGAGGCGAAAAGACGAGAAGTGAACCGAACAGGTGAAGCAAAGCGAAACGAAGAGATGCAAGCTAATGAAAAATGTCGCAGCAGTGCACGTGCAACTTTATTCATTTGATCCAGTTGTGGAGTGATAGCCATTACAAAACCTGAGGTCCTAAGAATTGTCAGAATTTCGGAGATTACTTGCGATCTAACCTAAAGGCACAGCTCTGAAATATATTTGCAGGCAATAAAATTTATAAGTTTTTGACTCAATAACCAGTGATGATTTGTGCTGCTTTTTGTCCAAATTAAGCAGGGTTGATATGCAAAGCTCACTATAATTTCAATGAAAGTGAAGTCACGTGTAGTTATGGAGCAATAACATGGGTGGCCACAGGACGCTGTTAGGGGGCCCATGATCTCTCCTGGAAATCTGCTTGACTTTAAAATTTGCATATTTAGCATGCTTTTGTGTACAACTTTGAGAATTTTGTAGGATTTGTCCACCCTGAGAAACTTGAATCCTCTGCTCTTCAACAAATTTTGGGGGTAGGTACAATCTCACATAAAGTTATCTCTTATCAAATTTCTGTGGGTACCCATAGACAATAATATTAATGTTATAATCAAACATGAAATATGTGAGTTGTACTAACATATCAACAGAATTCAATTTTTTCCTAATTATTGATTTATGCAGGTACCAACAAAGGCTGGGGAATGAAAATATCTGGACCATAATGAGGTTAATACTGATTTGTATGAAAATGTATGAGATTTATATAATAAATATATATTTAGGTATTTGCAGTATATGTTTTTCTTCTGAACCTTTCCAAATTAGTAAGTAGATATGAGTGATCCTATCACAGCTTGTGTTATTAACATTGCTATTTTAACATACAAAAAAGCAATTATTCGTCAAGACAGTGCAAAATATTAATAACGCATGCTGTTATAAGATCTCCCGTATCCCACCAAATTTCTATACAGTGCTTTTCTTTAATGTCCTCTCCTTTGATTGTTTTAACGGATCAGTTCAAAAAATTAAAACCTGAGGTAATGAAATTGATGCGTCGATACCATATTTTAGAGTAAAATTGACAGTTGAAAGTGTCAAGATGCCCGCTGAGCGCCATCTTGGAAAAAAACGGTGGTCTTGAGATACATAATTTTGAAGCTTTATAACCCCAGGATATAAAGTCAATACCTTTACCTGTTACAAAATGATGGTACATTTAATAACTACCTGAATACATTGACGCTTAACTTGATAATTCGAATGAATACTTTGAGTTCAGTTTAGAAGATGCTGGAAATGGTTGCCTTGAAGTTCTTGACACAGCCTGTCTGTAATTTCGCGTCGAACATTTTGTAAGTAACACCGACATTTCTACAAATATTTGTTATTCTCAGCCAATATTGAAGCAGGTTCAGTTTCGTACAGCTTTTGCTTCAAATAGCCCCATAGAAAAAGGCTAAAGGTGTCAAATCTGGCGAGCGAGCTGGCCATTCCACAGGTCCTCGACGGCCAATCCAAGGATCGGGGAAATTGTTATCTAAATAATTTCTAACCTGTCTGCAGTAGTGCGGTGGAGCACCATCTTGCTGGAATACAATATCGGTATCAAATTCACTAGGATTCGCTTCGACGTTTTCGGAGATTAGAGGGTCAATAGTATTTTCCAGCATATCCAAATACAGTTCCTCGGTTAAAGTTTGTTCGATGAATAGAGGCCCCACAATATGATTTCCCAATATCCCAGCCCAAACATTAATTTTTTGTGGATATTCAGTATGAGTTTCCGGGGAGACATCAGAATTGGTGTCACTCCAATAACGACAATTTTGTCTATGCACTTTACTGTCATCACTACAAATATTTTGGAAATCGGTGGGATGCCGTGCAATGGTTTCCGTCATAGTCTCGCAGAATTCTGTTCTTCGATCAGGGTCATTTTCAGTTAGCTGATATACCATTTGAATTTTGTCTGGGTGATACTTATTCTTTTTCAAAAGTCTCCATACAGTAGAAGGACAAACCTCACATACATTTGCGATGGAGGAAGTAGACTGTTGGGGATTTGCTATGATCTCACCAATTATTTGAACTTGCTTTTCTTCCGGGATGGTCGGATGAGCTGGGGGCCTTTTGTTGTTTACACTACCAGTAGCTGTAAATTTAGATACAGGTTCCCTTAAATATTTTCTACAGATAGGACAATTCGGGAAACGATCGCTAAAAATCCTTCCGGTCTCGGGAAAGTTACGCGTCGCCCCAAAAATAAAAATCGCTTCGATTTTTTCTTCCAATGGACGAGCATTGAGCATTTTAAAAATAATTCAAACAGTATCTAGCACTAAAACCGAAAACTAAATACGAATATTTAAACTGTACAATGATGTTTGTTTTCCTACTGATATTCTTGACACTGTCAACAAAAAATAACAAAACCAGTTTTTATCGCTGTTGCTGTGGGTACGGCAGGGAATTACAACTATTTGTAGAGATATGCATGTTAGTGGGTTTGTGTTCAAGTAGTCATTAAATGTACCACTATTTTGTAGTAGGTAAAGGTATTGACTTTATATTCTAGGGTTACAAAGTACTCGTCAGGAGCTTCAAAATGATGTGCCACAAGACCCCCGTTTTCATATATTTTTTGTTTCCAAGATGGCGTTCAGCGGCCATCTTGTCATTTTCATCTGTCAATTTTACTCTAAAATATGGTACCGACGCATCAATTTCATTACCTCAAGTTTTAATTTTTTGAATTGACCCGTTCAAAAAATCAAAGGGGAGGAGAACATTAAAGAAAAGCACTGTATACAAAAGTTTTGCAATCTCAGATTAATATGTAGAGGTGGCAACGTCGCAGGGCAATAATGCACAATCTGACAAGCATGTCGCGCCCTCAAAAAATGGCCGCTGACAACCACACAAGTCATCGTGTTACCATTGAATAGCATGGAATTAAACCTTCTTCAGTGTATATGTTTTGTGGTGTAAGAGGCACAATGAATGAATGAATCTTGGGCTCTTGATGTTTCTAAGCTAAAATACGTATGCCGATATCGCCGCGTAACAGATGGTGTACGCGACCGAGTGCACTCAAACTCACGGCTGGATTGAGATGAGTGCATGTATTTTGGCAGCGTGTAGCTGAGTGAGGTTGAGTGCACCCAGTTGCTCAGACCGACTGTTATGCGGAGTTATCGAGGCGAAGTGTGTAAGTTTTGCGGAATAGGACGTTGCGTGCAGTAACCAACGCACAGACCCTTCACAGATACCTTTACCTCACTATATTGAACAATAGGTGCAGTTATGTTATAGTCAAGCAAAATCGTACACCAGTCCACTATTGCGTGATTCAGCAAACTACATAGTCGAGTAGGTTCGCAAGCACGCAAGACCGTGGCTCGTAGTGTGGATACAATTATAATTTTTTTTGTTGTAGTCAACAATGCGAAGGTATTTGGAGCTTACTCCAAGATTTTAGTTGCACTCGTTTTAAGCACAATCTTAAATACGTCCACCTCAGTAACCATAAAAACACAGTTTAATTGAGGTGAGATCTCTTTGTCCCCCTTAGACAACTGCCGCCAATCTCAGCTGTGTGCGATTTGTCATCACTTGCGCAAAGTCCAGAAAATCCGAAATGTGAGATTTTTAGATTTTTTTACAATTATATTCTCAGGGGGATCCATGCGAGCAAAAATATGTAGTCTTGAATTAAGCTCCATGATGAATTAAAAAATATCATTCATGAAGGTTATGTTCTGATCAAGGTTAGGTCAGCTGCTCTATTTGAACTGTGAAATGAGTCTGACATTCACTGAGTTGACAGTCTCATCTCTGTTTGATCTGACTCACTTCACCTGCAAAATGGGCGCAAAGTCAAATAAATATAATAACTAACAATAATTAATAAATAATATAATAATAATAATTCATCTGCCAGAAAGTACAATTCCAAATATTGTTGCATGAACGGGCATTTGAATGTACGCAGTTATATAGTTTATGAACAGATTTGGTAACACATTACGTAGTTCTGTACTCACGTACTAATAAGCTGTGGTGGTTATAGAGTCACTGGCAAAAAACACTAACTTGTCGATAATTAACTATAATAAATTATTGAAGTAAAGACATATTCAGACGTAAGTCACACATTAAAAAGAAGTTTTAATTGAGCTACAGTAAAGGCATACATGTATGTGTGTATGGCAAAAACAGGTTGAAAGCAAATATAAAAATTAGTAAGACAAAAATAAAATGTGAATAAATATGATATTAAAATTAGTTATAAGTCGGGTCTGTGAATGGTTGAACGGTGCCAAAATTGGCAAAATTAAAGCAGAGGCCTTGATGGGACAAATACTACTTACTTGTCAATAATTAACTATAATAAATTATAAAAGTAAAAAAAACAGTCGAACATGTTCAGACTACAGACTAAAAGCAAATATTAAGATTCTGACTATTCTGATTGATTCTAAATGCTCCTTTCAATCTCGCACCATGGCTTTTCAAGCATATCGGAAAATATTTCAGTAGTTTCAGGTAGATAATAACAGTTTTGTACGAAGCGAGCAAATCGAGAAGACGCTGTAATTTGCGGAACATCGAAATCACAGAAACGCTCGTGCGCTTATTGTTTGGTGATACAATACGTAGAACTTGAAGGCTGCAGGCATTCTTCCATATATGGTATTTGTAGAGGCCTCTGCAATTTTCCCTTTTTGCTGAAGGCGATTTCGGCTGCAAGTGCAAGTGTTAGGATTACTGCATTTATCATCAAGTCATTGCTTGCCTTGTCCTGAAAGGATTAGATAGTAGAGGAAATTCAATATTCGTATAGTTGCTTATGGACTAGAGCAGTGGTCGCCAACCTTTTCAGTGTGTTGATAATTTTGGAATAAATAGTGAGCTACCTTGTCGTCAGCAATGTAAACTTTACACTTATACACAGTTGTATGCGACATGCATACGGAAAGTAATAAGACTGAGACAATTATTGAGCCAATCGTTACAATTCTTTAAAAACTTTCAAAATAGGCTCCTTCTGCGTCGATGCAGCGCTGCCAGCGCAATTTCCAAGCATTGAAGGCGTCACGGAAGGCATTCTCCAGAATAGCGTTGAGAGCCGCGGTGCATGCTGCTTGGATCTCCTCTGTCGTCTCAAAATGCTTGCCTTTCATCGGCCTTTTCAGGCGAGGAAACAAAAAAAAAGTCCGGGAGGGCCACATCTGGGCTGTAGGGCGGCTGCGGAAGCGTTATGATGCCGGCCTTGGTCAGGTAGCTGTTCACAAGAAAGGCGGTGTGAGCCGGGGCGTTGTCGTGGTGCAACTTCCAGTCGGCTGCGATGTCTTATCGGACCCGACTGAACATTCGTTTGAGTCTCCTGAGCACTTCCATGTAAAACTTGGCGGTTACGGTCTGTCCAGGAGGAACAAATTATGGTGGACGATGCCTTTGATGTCAAAAAAGACAATGAGCATCGTTTTCACTTTGGATTTGCTCATTCTTCCCTTTTTTGGGCGACGAGACGCCGTCGTGTGCCACTCGGAAGATTGCCTCTTTGTCTCGGGATCATACTCAAAGATCCACGACTCGTCACCTGTGATTACTTTATTCAAAAATTGGTTGTGTCACTTTCACACATGTTCAAATTTTCTTGGCACACTTCCACTCGCCGCAATTTCTGGTCGTCAAAGAGCACTTTTGGGATCATCTTCGCGCACACCTTGCGCATGTTCAAATGATGTGTCACAATGTCATGAACCACAGATTTTGGTAAATTTAACATCTGGGCAATTAAGCGAATACTTAGTCGAGCGACGGTATGAGTTCAAAACTTTGCGCACACGAGTCACATTATCGGTGTTTGTCGAAGTCGAAGGTCTTCCTGCACGGTCTTCATCAGCGACCTCTTCCGGGCCCTCCAAAAAGGCCTGGTGCCACCGAAACACACCACTTCATGCTAAAGCAGATTTACCGAGTTTCACACAGAATATAATGCCTGTCCTGACTCTCCAAGTGCTCGGAGACAACTGACCAGCTGCTCATTCGTTAGCTAGGAACGCCCTCTACCAAATCCAGTCGGTGCGCGCAGGCTCCGAAGTACAGTCATGGCGGAAGAAAATGAGTCCTATTACTTTCCGGACAAACCCTGTACATGCGTTTATTTTACTAATACCAATACATAGTTATAAACTTAAATAAACTAATAACTACATCCATTCCTACCAATCGTAGGTGTCTGAATAATAAACAAAATTTTCATCAGCTACGATGGCATGTCACATATGATTTGATAAAGGTAACTGAAAATAAAAAAAGCAACGCACTACAAAAACATGTCCAGATCGAAAATGTGTGTTCAATGAGAAGCCTGACACCCAGACTCACTGACATTTTTTTTAATGTTTGGAGTATAATTTGATAACGCAATTCGAATACAAGTATCCCAATGTTCATCTGTAAGTCGATTACAGTATTTACTGAAAGCAAGATATATTTTGTATTTGAGAGTAATGATTTTAAAGCTAAATCATTTTGAAACGCAGTCACTTCCATTTCTGTCACAGAGATGTCTTCGCTAAAATTCGGCGTAACAGAAGTTGCAAACTGTTGGATAACAATTTCCATGAAGGGTGAAACAACAAATTGCGCCACTATAGCAATTTCGTTGAAGTCCTTGAAACGATTTTTACAGTTATCCTTCAAGTTTTAGACTATTTCTACGTGATATTTACTGTGTTTCTAATGGACTTTTAGAAATATTTTCTGGAATAACAGGTAAATGCCTAGTATCGCCATCGATTAATTTTTGTTCCCAAGCTTTTTGCTAAGCGCTTTTATATCAGAAATAATTTCTGCTAGTTCTTTGTCTGTCCCCTGAAGCTGCAAATTAAGTTCATTTAATTTTTCTGTAATATCCACAAGAAACCCGAAATCCCTAAGCCAGATTGAATTTTCCAGTTCCGGAATCGGTTCATCACGTTGTTTGAAAAATTGAACTATGGCAGATATGATATCATTAAAACGTTTCAGCACTCGTCCCCTACTTAGCCATCGGACTTCAAAGTGAAGAAGTAGTTCCCCGTATTGACAGTCAATTTCATCATTCAAGGTTTCGAATAATCTTTGTAACGCTTGAGCTATAATCTTGTTCACAATTTTTACTACCAATTTCATAACGTTCTTTAGTTTTAGAAAATGTCCACATAATGCTTGCTGATGGATAATGCAGTAGTAACAGAGAAATTGCGGAAAACTTTTATCTTCACGACATAACCCCACGAGACCCTCATCACGACCCACCATAGCTGGAGCGCCATCGGTAGTCAAGCCTACCATTTATGATATTGGAATTTTCTCGGAAGAAATAATATATTTAAAAGAAGAAAACAAGTCCTGCCCAGTAGTATGTCCTCTTAGTGGAATAAACTTAAAAGATCTTCTTTAATCGTAAAATCACTAAAAATCATCCTGTCAAACGCAGCCATCTGAGAGGTGTCAGCGAGATATGTGGACTCATCCAGCCGCAGTGAAAAATAAGCACAGTTATCGAAGTCATTTCCTAACTGAAAACTATATCATTGCTCCTTACTTCTATTCGTCTCATCACTGTATTAGCAGAAAGTTGCAGATTTTATAGCAGACACTATCTCGTCTTTATTGCTAAAATTGGCGAATAATGAATCTACAGCTTCTAAAGACGTATGTTTTATCATTTCCCCGTCTTTATAAGGTTTCTTCTTTTGTGTAATTATCTGGGACACCCGGTATTATGGTTTAGTTGCAGCTTTACTTTTGTCGATTGTCTTTAAAAAACATTGTCTGTTGTCCAATTAACTGGTTTTTTAATTGTTTCAGTTTTTCCGTTCTGGTTGCAGAGCGTAATGGGAGTGATTTTTCCAAATTCGAATCTACAATTTTATAGTGCCTCTCGATATGGCCTTTTTAGCAACGGAAACAGATGTATTACATAACAAACATGCATTTTTACCTTTATATTCTGTAAAGACATAATTGTTCTTCCCATTCCGAATGGAACTGGTATTAATTCATCTTCTTACTACTGGTCATAATGTTTTTAATTATAGGCCAACTCTAACCCAATCGCTGGACTTTGTGCCGTTCAGTTTTAAGCTGAGCGCACTGTCGCCGCGCCTTGCGTATTTATCCCGTTCAAAGTAATCGAGATCGTTCTCGAACAGATCGCTCACCGCAGTATTGCCGCTGCTTGTGTTTATTATGAGAATTTACAAAGTGACGAAAGCTTCTATGATTTTTACGCCTTCATAAAATATGTTGTGAGAATTGCCTTTGCGAGCTGCCGGTAGCTCGAGATCGACGGGTTGGCGACCACTGGTCTAGGGGACTGTTCTCGAATGTCGAATGGTTAATGTCGCATACGAGACAGCTAAAATGTTACACGAAACTCATGAAATGACTTCTTAAATCTCGCAGTCGACATTCTTCATTCGACAAAATCTCGTGGAGCTAAGACCATGCGCTCTACATTTTTTCATCATTTGGTATGAGCAAAGTAGGAGTTTGAGAAAATACTTACTATTTTCTTCGTTATTAACCACCTTTTCGCAACTCTAATCTTTAAATCAAATAACTTAACAAAAGTGACAGCACAGTGACAGAGATGACAGTAGTCACAAAATAAAAGGATCAGAAGTCGAAAATATCACTTATATCTGAAGTACTCGTCTGTATATACAAGGTGCCCAGAAATTGAAGGATGCCCCTGCAGCTGCAAGCGTATCACATCTGAACCTACTACTATATATCAAAAGTCTCACAGTTTATTTCTACAAGTAACAATCTTTCTGGACAAGGTTTGTTTTATAACACTCAGAACTGAGCATTTCGTATTATTGTTTCCTAAGATGGCGAGAAATCCGCACTAAAATCATACCAAGGTATACATTTTAATGAAAACCCGTTCTCCCGTCTCACTTTGATACCCTGTGATCACTATGCCAATTTGTCAGGTGTTCGGTTATAGCTATTTTTTAAGTGACGCTACTGCTATAATGCACTTTGCAATTATATGGCATTTTATTGATTGAACACAAAGCTTGCTCAAGGCTGGTTGAGTTTTGAAACTCCAATTTTGTTAACGTGGTCAAATCAGCTTGATATGCAAAATCACTAAAGCAACTGCAATAAAAAATTAGTGGATTTACGTCTAGTGATCGTGGTCCAATATATTTGTTTTTGTAATCAAACAAGAATAATATATCTCTTCCTGATAAAGAAGCAGTCTTTTAGAAAAATCCACTTTTTACCCATTGTGAAGAAATGAAAACAAAATTGTGTTCGGGATAATCCTGACCTGGCAATCCAAATGAGTTAACTATTTCCAAAGGATTCCGCCATGTGGAGCCTTAAATGCGCTCTCAAAATTTCATTGAATAATCTCTTTCGAAAGTTATTTAAGAGAGAAAGATCGGTTAACGACCTTTAGGTGGCTGCTTCTTTCGAAAGGAACATTTTTATAGCTTTCCACCCCGCATGCAGTGTCACAATACACCCATGCATGCAAGTTGCCTGTCATTTTACTAATGTCATCAAAGGCTAAAACGTGATCGGAAGTTTATAATGGGCGCGCCATCAGTTGGTTCTCTTGAGTTGGTATTATTTTGACAGTTGGTAACACTTCCATGCTCAACATATTGACAGATCTACTGTGTCAATCCGCACAAAGGTGGGAAATATTGAAAAAACGATTTTCAAAGTGATTGCTGTGTTGCAGACACTTTGCGAAAATTGAAAAGAATGACAAATTGGTTGAGGCTTTCGCGGCCAGTTGATAAACTGCTGTCTTGATTCGGGTCTAAAGGCCGTCGTCGGTTGGAATTTCTTCCTAACGTTTCGCTAGCACGAATGGCAAGCTTCTTCAGAGGTCCTAGACTGTCTACATCCAGAATCGGAAATGGAAGGACCTCTGAGGAAGCTCGCCACTCATGCTAGCGAAACGTTAGGAAGAAATTTCAACCGAGGACGGCCTTTAGACCTGAATCAAGACAGCAGTTTAATTGAGAAGACTATTGGTCGGAATGAAGCTCCGTACGCAACTGGTATACGAAAATTCGTGAAGAAGGTTCATGCAACTGGCCTGCTTGTGGACAACAGAAGGTACGAGCGTGTTCGACCCGTACGTACCGCTGAACACATTGCTGCTGTTGCCCAGACTGTGCGTGAAAATGCAAAAATGTCAACTCGTCACAGAGCACAAGTGGGCATCAGTCGCACTTCTGTGCGGAGAATATTGCATAACGACCTGGAATTATTTTCTTACAAGGTGCAACTTGTGTAAGATTTGAAGCAAAATGACTATCCGCTTCGATATCGTTTCTCTGTAAGGGCTCTAAATCAATTGGAAACGAACGTCAATTTTGGTCGCCAAATCATCTTTTCGGACGAAGCCCATTTCCATCTGGGAGGTTACGTTAACAAGCAGAACTGTGGGATTTGGGGTCCTGAAAATCCATATGTCGTCACAGAAAAACCAATGCATCCAAAAAGAGTAACTGTTTGGTGTCGCTTTTGGAATGGTGGGATTAATAGTCCCTACTTTTTTCAAGATGAAGATGGTAACAGCGTGTCAGTAACGAGGAAACGAGGAACGTTATAGAGACATATTGAGGAGTTTTCTGTGGCCACTATAAGACGACATGCACTTGCACAATCTCTGGTTCCAGCAGGATGGCGCAACATGTCACACCAGCCGTAAAACGGTCGATCTTTTACACACTAAGTTCGGTCATCGCGTTATCAGCTGTTTTTAATAACAATTGTTTTTTATAAATAATAAGGAGTACTCGTATTCTTTTGAATAAAGTATGGAGTGTTACATAATATTGAAGAGTGTAGTCTTAATACCAATTTAAAAAAGAAACCAACGGATGCCCCACCCTTTAGCATTTCTTAAAAACAATGTTTTAGGTTGGCAACAGTTTCATACGTACGACTTCGGGCAACAGCTAGTGCAAATATAACGTCTGTATACCTTGACCATAGGCGCATCCGGCGAGGAGGCATTACAGATTTGTCACAGGTTGTGCAGGGTGATGACAAGCCGCGCTGTTGCCAACTTGCCGCCGACAATGGAGATTTTGGTACCTTGTGAGGCAGTTAATTACAAGGTCGACGATGAGTTAGCGGATAAAACCATACCTATAACCTTCATCATGTTTCAATTAGTAATTGTATACAATTTCACTGTAAGTTGTATTGTGGTTCAGACGTGATGCTGACAGACTGGACTCACATTGGCATTTATACAGAAAGACTAGAGCATATGGATTTATTTTCTGTGCCCAATATGTACCGACAGAATGTTTTAAATTGTACCAAATCCAAGACAGACAATGATTTCGTAAAGCGCACATGTACCACACTATAAGCATTATATGACGTTCGTTAGCTCTAAGTTCAGTGTCCAGTACAGCTGCGTAACCACAAGCTATATTATACTGAGGAAACCTAATCAGCGTGGCAACCATATTGTCCGCATGATGAAGAGAATCAGAAATGCTCACTTCCTAGTTATTTGCCTTTAGATTACCGGTCAATCGAATCTGTCTAATGAGCCACTATCGTTGGCTGTTCTTATCATTTCTAGAAAATATTACGCAAAAGCTACTATGCATTTGCACAAAGCAGGTGATTGAAATATGTCTGATTTGTGGCAACTGTACTGTTTTAATGTGCGCATTAATTTGTTTTCGTTATACGCGTTCGATGTAAATGACTGCACTGTCTTAAAAAAAAATGGAGCCAAGTATGTTGCCTCAACATTTCTCACGCAATGCCCTCATCAGTTTATAGAAAATAATGTTCGGCACAAGTTAGCCTCTTTGAGAAAAAAGCTAACTATATGCATAACAAAAAATTTTAACAAATCCAGTCAGTCAAATACGCTCTTACAATTAGTCCCCAGCCCCCACCAATTTGGCAAGCAACGACAAAGCTGTGACCAGACTTGCAATTAACAAAGCGGCTGCGTCCGTTTTTCTATAGGTTGAAATACTATTTTCGTTGCCCTCCACGCTGCTATCGAAAATACTTTGCTACCGTTAAGCCGGGTTTACACGGGTCAAGTAAACGGTCAAGTTACTTGCCTTCGCACTTGCGTGGTTGCATTCTCCTTTACTTGATTCACAACTTGGTCCAAAAAGCTCGTTTCCAAATAGTCCAGTAGATGTGCAAGTCGACAGTTAAAAACATGGTGGAAAGTCGTACTGTCATACAAACTTGTGTTACTAATCTCACAAATATTCTCCTGGAAGAACTGGAAGAAGTTTTGGAGGAAGAGAGAAATCCTGAATAAAGGATATATGGTGTCGAGAATGGCTTACACGGAAAGAAAGTCAAGGAGCTTCCACCAATTTAATAAGGGAGCTGAGATTTGAAGATCCTAAAGAATACAGAATGACGCTCAGAATGACTGCTGAAAAATTTGACTACTTGTTAGGCTTAATAACTCCATTAATCCAACGAGAGGACACTATTACGAGAGACGCTATCAAACTAGAAACAATGTTGGAAGTAACCTTGAATTACCTAAAACTGGTAATAATTACAGAACCCTTTCTCATCTCTTCCTAGTTTGTAAATCAGCGATATCTATCATGTTTGTGAAACTGTGTATGACTGTTTAAAGGATTTCGTAAAGGTATGCGAATAGATAATAATAGAGCATTTTTAAAGTTTTATTTAGGCTTCTTAATAAAAAACAAACAAATTCAATTGTAACATTTAGTTTGTCAAGTTCCATGCTTGCGAGATAATATCTCCGATAGCAGCATCATCATTTGCAACTGTGTCCTCATTCATGACAGGGTAATTAGTGCTGTATGCAGAAGTAGTTGAAGGAGGTGAATCCCAAGGAAGGGTTGGTGATTGAATTGCAGTTAATGCGGAAGCCTCAGAAGCAGAACTGCTCTTATTTAACGCATTCAGTCGATATTTTTGTATTACTCTTTGAATTTCAGCTTGCGCCATGATTGAATAAGCGGGGGGCAGTTTATTTAAACTGGCTGCAATGAACTTGTCAAAAGCTTCATGATCACTGATGGATTCAGAAGTTATTGTTTCGTGGACTTTTCGGACCTCTGCAACAGCTGCGGTTAGCGTTTCTATCCATGATTTTTTATTTTTTGATCCTGCTTCTACTCGAGAACCTGTTTTATCAGTCAATTCTACTCGGGAGCATGTTTTGCTGGTCGAAGGTCTTATAGGAGTCTGCGAGAGATTTGTAGACGGTTCTTCAATGACTTGTTCCTCTAGCAGACCTTGTTCATTTTCGCTAGGTGGAGCGACTTGTGTTTCCTAAAATGAATGAAGTACTAATTTAATGTCTCTCATTTGCTTAATGATTTTTTTATTTTTTCAGGTTCCTGATACACATGATGCATGGAAAAAAGTTGCAAATGGGTTTAAAGCAAGATGGAATTTTCCTTTCTGTTGTGGTGCCATTGATGGCAAACATGTCTTGATCGAGGCTCCCCCACATACTGGAAGTAAATACTTCAACTATAAAGGCTCCTTCAGCGTGGTACTAATGGCAATTGTAGAACACAATTACTGTTCTGCTTATTTTAAAGTAGGGACAAAGGGATCTAACTCAGATGGTAGTATTTTTCAAAGCATCGAGATTTCAGGAGCTCTAGAAGAAGGATTACTACCCAATGGTTACTTTTTAGTTGGTAATTGTGCTTTTCCACTAAAACGCTATCTACTTAAACCATATAGTTGATACCGACTACCTCTTACCGATGAAGAAAAGATTTTCAATTATCGGCTTAGTCGTGCCAGAAGAATAGTGGAAAATAGTTTTGGAATCTTAGCAAGTAGATTTCGTGTTTTTGAAGTAAAAGTAAAGATGAACGTTTCCTCTGTGAATAAACTGGTTAGTGCTGCAATTGCAATTCACAACTGGCTACGAAAAACGTCACCTGATCAATACTTCGATAATGCACAATTGGTTGATTGTGAAAACCAATATACTGGCAAAATAATACCTGGACAGTGGAGACAAGAGATACGAGAACTGAGAAACATACGAGAGGAATAAGCCTCAAATGTAGTCAATAACATAATCATGTTTCCCTATTAGACTCACTTCGATATGAGTCATCATCAAAAATCTACTGATGAAGGGACAGACAGACCGATGGAAATGGGTAGCTTTTCGTACATATAATATAACATCCAAAAACATAATACCTCGAATCATTTATGGTAGTGGTCGGCCGGGTTTCAATGTGTACGAGAAAGAAAAAATCGAGAGAAGTGTTAAACACGTATGCTAGAAAGAGATAGAAAAAGTGCACCCACAAGTAATCGTCACGTTGCCTGCCAACGACAGCGATGATTGTTACGGATCACAATTTTTAACTTTTTCTAACATACGTGATGCACATTGCAGCTCGGCCAACATCAACTGTAAACGGTTTGCACGGTATACCGGGCCTTATGCTGCAATATGGTCATGTCGTCTGACCGATAGTTGACATAGTCATAAGCTAAATATTGCTATATCAATGGTGCACGTCTTGAACATAATGCAAGACGGATTTCCATAAGCTGAAGTTAAAATACGAGGGGTACTAGAAAAGAGTTCTACCTAGCCATGAAACAATAATACGTTAGTTTCGATTTTAATATATAATCCTCTATACATCAATGCACCTGCACTATTTTTCATCCCTTTTGATAAAATGTTTTCTGTCGCAAAAAAGTCGTCGACGGCAGCTTTCAGGCCATCATCGGAGTCAGAACGAAGATTTTTCTTTAGCAACCTAAAGAGATAAAATTCAGACGAAGGCAAGACTATAGTTTGGATGGTCTATCTCAACGAAGCTGCACCCCTGCACAATTGATCTAATTTTGGAAGCATGATCGCATTGTCATGCAGCAGAAATACTTCTCGACTGGAAAAGTTGGTTCTTCTATGGTTGATTGCTTTACATACATTTTTTAGCGTGTTTGCCTAGACGTCCGCATATGAACCCACCATCTGGATTCTGTTTTTATCTCAGGATCCCAGTGATGCTCCCTTGTCGTCTGTCACAATTTATGCCAAGTCAGATATCGTTGGTCAAGGCTTCCGAATTACTTTTGTTCAGGTCTCAACAGTCATGGAACCTTCCTGGCTGACACCTTACTCATGTTCAAATCACCTTCCAAGATGGTTATTAAGCTGGGTTCCAAAATATTCAATGCCATACTACGGTAACCATACTCTCAAGAATTGCTTTCGGGTAAAGGCTCACTTTTTTCAGAAATTTTAAGATATTCTCATTTCAAGTACGTAATTATTTCTCACAATTCACTTTATACTGGTAAATTGGAAGTTAATTATCAAAATTGGCTCAAATTCTGAAAGTAAGGTTAGAACACATGCCACCATTTGACATATTATACTTGTGCGTATCAAATGTTTTTTTTTTCATGCCTAGGTAGATACTTTTCTAGTGTCTCTCGTACCTTGTAGCTGAACTGATCAGAGTTGTTTTGCAGCAGGTGCACCTAAAGCAGCTAAAGTTGCCTCTGTGCTTGCACAGTGACAAAAACATGTGTATGATATGCTAAATATCTCTCTGCGACAGGCCGCTCCTCAAGTGCTTCGTAACTAATGCAAATTTATGGATTAAATTCGGAAGTTAATCTGAAAATTATGTGATTGATCGCGCCAGCTGGTGTCCGGCCATACTTTGCTTAATAATTGGCTCTACAGAAGGCTGAGCTATTATCAGATGGGGTGTTATCTTTCTTCAATTTGTATGATTAGCAAATTCATAGTTATCGCGATTTCAAGAAATTATTAGTGAAATAATAAAAATGGTGGTAAGCACGGTACACCTCGTCATCGAATGTGGCCAGCTCGCGACAGATTTTTTATATCTTCGTTGCGCTCGGCGTGGGTATAAATGTATTAAAGGTAAGAAATTCAGAAACCATCCATCACTCCCTGCGACGATCGCTCACACCCCACAAAAACACAAAAACGAGGAGCGGCTTCTGGAAGGTCAGAAAACGAAGTTAGAGCGAATTCTATTTTTTCGTCTGTTGCCTGTAGCTCAACTGCCTTCTGCCAATCCGAGTAATTCTTGGTACTTTCCACGACATAGAAGGGCCAAGGACTAGCAGACAGACCGACAGACTGACAGACAGATAGATCGACAGAAATAAGTCAGACAGTTTTTCTTGATGTGGATTTCATGTAACATCTAAAATACCATATTTTCGAAATTGTTCGCGATCACAATACTTCCTCGACAGTTACAAGAAAAGTAAAAAGAGCTAACATGACATGAGGTGTTCCCAAGCAGTCAACCATTCAAGTACTAACAATGCCACATACTGCTTAGCTTCGTAGATCGGATGAGAGCCAGCGTTTATAATGTGGTGCGGCCATGAAACCTGAAATAGTTATTTGTTTAGTGGTATTTAAGCCAGTGTTCTTCAAACTGTCATTAGTTAGGACCCAACTTTCAAATACATTTCGCATAACTGTTTTTATAAGAATTGTTGTTTGATTGTTATTGTTGTGGTTTCTGTGGTTACTGTTTTGGTTATACTTAAGCATGGAGAGTACAAATGGCACGAGTGGAAGTACTGAAAGCCAGGGAACAAGTAGACGGCTTCGTAAAGCACTGAAGAGGGACGCGAAAGAAATCGTGCTCAACGTGTTCAATTATCTGAACAGAACTATGTCGCAGGGAGATCCACTCGCGCGTTGTGAAAGTATGACAGGCGTTCCAGAGTGGACCATTCGCAGGGTGGTGCATGAAAATAAGAAAACTGGAGCTACTACTGATCCAAAGTTTAATTTGAAGGGACGAAAGGCCGTTAAATTGGATGACGATAGCAAAATGGCGTTAAGGCGAACCGTACATTCATTCTTCTTTAGGAATGAGATACCAACCCTCAAGGCTGTACATGCAGCGATCAAGGAAAATGAAATTATACCCCAAATGAGCGTCGAGGTAATGAGGAAATCCCTGCACGAAATTAATTTTCGTTACGAAACGCGTAATCGGAAGTCAGTATTGATAGAGAGACCTGAAATAGTCGCCTGGCGTCGAAAATACCTACGCGAAATGATTGAATATAGGCGACAAAGCAGAAAAATCTATTATTTGGACGAGACATGGGTAAATGCAGGTCACACAGTTAAAAAAACCTGGATAGACAAAAACGTAGTGAGTAACCGACAAGCAAGCATTGAAGGTTTGTCAACAGGTCTTCGTGGACCGTCAGAGAAAGGTCAAAGATTGATCGTAACTCATATTGGTAGCGATAGTGGCTTTTTAGAAGAGTGTGACTTGATTTTCGTCTCTAAGAAAGGAGGTGATTACCATGACGAAATGAATGCCAGCTGCTTCGAGGGCTGGTTTCAAGGGGTGCTTCAGCGAGTTGAGCCCAACTCTGTGATCGTCATGGATAATGCTTCCTACCATAGTCGTCGAGCCGAACGTGTACCGACTATGGGATCTCGAAAAAGTGACATGCAGCAGTGGTTGCGCGAAAAAGGAATCCCGTTTGACGATTCATGTGTGGAAGCGGAATTGTATGAAAAAATTAAACAGCACAAACCTGCGAACATTAGTTACGTGACTGATGAGATGGCCCGTCAATGTGGTGTCACTGTGCTGCGGTTGCCGCCCTACCACTGTGAACTGAACCCAATAGAGCTCATCTGGGCTCAAGTGAAGGGTTATATTGCGCGCCATAACACAACCTTCAAATTACCAGACGTTAAGGTTTTACTTGAGACTTCCATACAGCTAGTAACGCCCGAAGCTTGGCAGCATGCTATCCGTCATGTTGTGAAGGAAGAAACAAAAATGTGGCAGCTTGACCACCACATCGACACCATCATAGAGCCAGTTATAGTCAATTTCAACGAGGAAAGCGATAGCGACAGTTTATTACTGTCAGATGTAAGTGGAAGCGACGATGAATAAAGGTAATTCCCAAATTTTTGACTTACAATATGTTTCAAACCACTCTTTATTAAGCATGTGTGTGTATGTTAAACATTCATACCCCGCCTATGAACAGCCGACTACTGGTAGTTAAGTGATGTTCACGTGAACATCGATGAGTCATTACAGTTTTAGATAGTTATAGTATACTAGTACCAGAGATGCAGCAATTTCAATTCACTATAACAATCGAACCCCAACCTCCAATTTTCAAGACCTGTAAAACTTTTGTTCGAAAAATGATAAGGTTGAACTGAGACGTCAAAAAATGTAGTTTAACCATTTTGATTCTTACCGTTTTCTGCCTCTAGCCTCGCCGCCAATGGATCAATTTTCAAAACTATATAGCTTATTTCTGACAACGTTACGATTATGCTAAGAAAGCTATAGAGGGGTCAGTGATTAGCGGACAGTCAGACCGACAGCCAGATAAACGGAAATGAGTGATGTCTATCTTAAAATATTTGATTTTTCTTCGCGATTGCAATAGCTAAAATGCTTCTTCTATCTAGGAACTGTGCGAACAGTAAAATTTTCGTTTACTCATTTTTTTTGGTTCGGGGATAAGAATGGCACATTTCGCACTTTTTGAATAATAAATTGCTTATATCTGGGGGAATATCGACTTCACAGATATGTTCTTGAGAACCTTCATTATTCTTAATTGTAACTTGACGGGTGCGAAAAGAAGATTTTGTAACCTGCAGATTCGTTAAAAGGTATTCTTTTTGAATAAAGTCACGCAAAAAACCTATTCAGAACGTTTTTCTGAGCAGATGGAAAGATACTTCCTGGACTATAGCGTCAAGCAATACTTATGCACCAACTTCACAATTGACAAGCTGGAGTGTCAATGATGTGAATACATGTGACAATCCCCGGTGACGATCAATTTCTCCAAATAATGTAGAATGGCATCTAAAATAGAAACCAAAGTCTTAACCAGCGTTTATGAGCGTGTGATACAGTTCAATCCACATTTAGATCCGAGATTAAACCCGGCAGTACATTATGGAACAAATACGCACCTGTTGGAGATCAGAAATGAGATGGTCAAAGTTGGAATCTTGAAACTCAAGGAGAGAAGGCAGAAGTTATTCGATTTGTTCATCCAGGACTTTTTGCAAGAAGAAAGAGAACTGCGATCTGTGGATTTAGCATATATAAACACTCAACCGTGAAAAAATAAAAGTCAAACATTCTTTTCAGGGTAATTTATTGATCCAAGTTAATATGAGCTGATAACAAACCCCAAAATCATTTTGGTAAAATATTCCTTGGGTGAGCGATGATCGAAAAGCTGTTTTTAAATAAAGAAAAGCTCTTATAGCGCCAATCAAGTGAAATAAGTTGATGAAACGCATCTAATGTAAGATGTTTTGAAAGTTATTATCTGAAACATCTCGACTCTCTGTTTGCCTCCCAGCAGTGGTTGCCGTATTGCACCATGTTGGAAAGCGTTGTATTAGAACAAATGCAACACAGTACTTGGTACTCTGGATGGGAGCAACTACTCTTATAATTAAATATACCGTTTTCAGATTTTTATTATCGATCTAAGTTCAACCGTGTCACAACAAAAATCAGAAGCCAGGCCAGTGTGTCTGAGAGGCCTAGAACGTGGCGGCAGCGTGGAGGAGATCCCAGAGGAGCAAGTTTGGCTTGTATATCAGTACAAGGCAGCCGGTCGGCTAATGTCAGAGCTATTAAGGATTAGTAATAGAAAGGATTACATACTGCAAAAATGTATTATACTACATAATATATTTTGTTTTATACATCTTACAATATACCTATATCATATCGATATTCTAAAAGGGATACACTTTAGGGTTGCGTATTCAGATCTACAGACGGCAAACTCTTTCTCTTCCTGGATATACAACTCAAACTTCTGCTTCTTGGATATACAACCCAAACAGTTTCTGCCTTCTTTCTTTAAGCCTCAGATATGCAACGCTTTTCATTTCATGCCTCATCACTACTTTTGAGCTCAAACTCGCATCCAAATCCTTACTGAATTCTATAACACGTTTGTAAACTCTGGACAAAATTTTTGTTTCTAGTCTACTTGCAAGTTTTCTGTCCATATTTTGTGGTAGTTGCAACAAATTGGGTAGAAATCGCGGTGACACCTTAACTTGAGATAAATATAGAGTAGACCATGAGACGGCTACAGAGCGAGCAACATTATTTGACTACAAAGTACCTGAGAAAAATACGACTGGTGTTAAAGGATTGGAATTACAGCCAGCGGACGGTATGCGATAAGATTAAGAATTGGGGATTGGGGGGATTAGTCTTGACTCCGACATTGTTCCTCTTACATATCTACGACCCCGTTCATATATGATCCATCCAATGCACAGATTTGCACTCTACATGCAGAAATTCAAAGTGACAAATCGATTTCTGCCGGTGAGCTAGAGAAAAGAAGACTAGCAGCGACTTCAATTCTGACTGGATACCTAGAGGTTACCACTGCTTGGAAAGTTAACAATCTGGTACAGTTTAATGTTTCCAAAAGACAGTACTGTACCTTGCCTAACAAGAAGCGTCCTAGCGCTCATCCGGCATCAATGTATGACCGACTTCTACCAAAGGGCCATTAATTCCGGCTGGTCGCAGTCCAGATCGAACACGAAAACTTGATCTGGCACGAACACATCTAGTCAATAGCAACAGTTGCTGGGCAAAAGCTGGGCTATTTTTTATGGGGCTATCAGGTACTCCTCTCCCCTCTCCCCATAACCTTCCCACACTGTACAAGGTCCCGATAAAACCTAGCTTCGAGTACTGCTCACATGTTTGGGGTGCTGCCAACCGACTACATTATCCATGCCCGATGCTGTCCGACTGATCGACCCATCTGGTAATGCGAACTGGCATACGGCTCCTTCAGACAGCTTGCTGTCTTGACTTTCACAGTGGTGGCACTATGTGCTGTCTTATTTTTCTTATAAGCTCTATGTTACGGTAATTTGGGGAAAAGCTGCTATTTTACATTTGTCACGTTCTTGATCAATTTAGAAATGCCAAATCAAGCATTTACACTGAATCAATATTACAGACACAAATTTTCAAAGAAGATTATAATATTTTATCCAAGCAAATCCTATTTATGAGCTGGACGTTCGAATGGAAGGAAGTCTGCTTTACGAACCCAACGAGATTTACTCTAATACAGCCTGATAGTCCAAAAACGTTCTCGCACAAACATTTTAGAATTCCTCGTAAATACATATCTATGATTATTAGAGCATAACTTGGACATGGAGCTTATCCAAAACATGGATTTAGATTCCATATTATCGGTTGCAACTTATGTGAACACTGCAACTTTGAGGGGAACTTCGATCATCTATTTTTTGGCTGTGATCGACTCTACCATAATCTGATTGGCTTGGGCCCCATTACATCATTTAATGCTATTAAAATTTTATTTTTGAATAGATTTGACGTTAGTTGCTTGATAATTGACTTTTTAAAAACCTCTGTGTCAAAATTTTAGCTTTAGTTAAATATCCAATGTGTAACTATCCTCTGTAATTTACCTACCTAACCGTGGCCTAATTGTTGTGTGACATGTCTGAAAAGGCCTTAATGGGCCCTTAGGCGAGAAGAGTGTATCCCTGTCTAATCTGATCCTTACTTACGTTAGAGAAGTGAGTTTGTCAGCCACCTGAAGGCTTGTTTTGCGAATCGTGGTGTAGTCCATTGAATAAAAAGGATCTGCCAATAAAAGAAGGTATGTCACAATTTCAGTCTTATCACGAGATGTCCAAACATTTTTGGAGTCATCTTATTCTTGTAGGTTGATCTATCTGTTGGCGTAATTTCCGCACAAGGTGAGATATAATGTGAGTCGTAGCACGCAATTATGTTTTATTCGTTGGAAATGGCGGTGCATTGGCGATGGAGTTATTTTTGCTTCTGGGGTAATAGGGAACTTTTAGACGAACTCCAGAAGTAGGAGATTAGATCTCTAAAAATTGAAAACCGTTTTTATTATTCCTTGAGCATTCAACCATCTTATGCGTAGATATAGGCATACCTTAACCTGTCTACATATCAACTATCATGCTAAATCAACCTCCTTATATCAATTTCCTACAACTTTAGTGATATCTCATATCGCCTGATTTTTGCTTAAATTCTTTTAGGACACTTAGAACGGATACATGAGTATAGTTTGAGAACAGATTTAGGTACGTTTATCCCCGACTAGCTGTAATCCTTGCCGTAGTGCGCGTGAAATTTTTACTAACGTAAGACATTTTTCTTAAAAATTGCCATTGACAGTCAACTTGCATGCTTGGAAAATTTCAGCATTTTTTTAAGGGCATAACTGGTACACTGTGAAGGTCAAACCGTGGAGCGGACAGATGACAAATTTGGAATATACAGTTTGGATTAAACCAAATTTTATATTGTAGAAGCCTCCAAATTTTGTGTTGCACAGTCCATTCTTAGTTCAAGTGTACTCTAAATAGAACCTCATTATTGCATATATTTAGGTTGTCATCAAAAAGCTGCTAGCAAATTGCAAGTGCCCTTTAAGCTCCCTGATCCAGTCTTATCGCAAAATCGGTTCTTAGCCGAAACATCTCGCCCACTCCTTGTCAGATTCCATTTTCGTCAGTTAAATAGTTTCCGAAATTTCGTCGTTAATGTGTATATTTTCGGATTTATGTAATGTATGCTTCTAGCCCTCCTTAATCCAGCCCATTACCAAATTTCATATTTGTAGGTGAGTAGTAAAAAAACATTCATCAAAATCGGTTCATCAGTTTTGGCATGAAAACGGAACATACATTTATAATATTGAGTGGAAACGTGTGCCGATCATCAATTAAATTTACTCAAGAACATCACTTGTTCGTGTATCTTGCCTGTATACGCACAAACTTCAAAAATAACCTAATAGGTTGCGTGGGTAGAGTATACGCTAAATAAACTTGACTAACTTTTACTTCGTGCGCTCCGGGTACAATTCTCTTTAAATCCGGCCCTGATCACACGATTCATCCAGCTCTTCGAGCATGGTAACCAGACAAGCAGGCACGCAAACACGAAACAAAACTATTTATCAGTAAGTCACCGATGCGAATTCCTTTACATACATTCTTGGTATACCTTAATGAATTCATATGATAGCATCGCCACGAATTGACTGTCTCGCGCATTACCATTGAACCTGGGGTCGTAAACGATTGTTCCAATTCACATGCTCTATTTTATTCTTGGTGCCGCTACAGGCAAACCTGAAACACCTGAAAAAATAGACCACACTACAGATATCCGTAATAAGAGCTGGTCCAAGATCCTAGAGCAGCCAGGAAGTAAACAAAATGTGGGGTACTGATTAGCGTTTGTGCTTTTAACGCCTGTGTATCTGTTAATTTCGGAGAAGGCCGGTTTTCAGGTAACCATGATAATAAAACTATTAACAAAAATTGTATAGTAGTATAGTAAATGTATATGTATATGAATCCGTCCGTTACAAACGCAGAAATAGTATGCTAAGATATCGAGTTTTGCAAAAATCATATTGTAAATATACCATCGATTTCCTCTTGAGGTATCTCTTTCCAGGCTATTTGAACGTCGTCTTTATGGATATGGTAGCAGTAGTAATAGACATTTATTTACTCTATTATATAAGAACAATAACAACATACAATGGGTAAATAAATGTTTCAATCCATAGAAGGACAATGCCTGCACATGAATCAGTCGTGTGCTGGAATGTATTCCAAAATCAAAACAAAAAGTTAGAAATTTGAAGAAACACTTATATCAAAGAGGTGCATATTTATGTAGAGAATGATAATTTTTAATGAATTTTTGATAGGAATTCAATAATGTGTTATCTTCCTATTGCGCGTATCCATTCTGATAACTTCTTTTTAAAATTATGTATATTGCGAAATCGTTTTAAGTCTCTGGGTATGTGTTCATATAATTTTGGAGCAAAATAGAGAAAAAACCGCTTCATTATTGTTGTATGAGGCTTAGGGATAGTTTTTGCTCATGGTTTATATCGTGTATCACGACTATGTGTGATTTCATCCTGCTCACTGACAACTTTGTGATAATGGCTGATAGTATGTAAAGAATAAAGTTGCTTGGGATCAAATAATTTTGTTTCATGATATAAATCATTTGTCGAATATAATTTTTAAAACAGTTCTCTGTAAAGCTTTAAGGCATGATACAGAGTACGCATATAATTTTCAGTCTAAATAATCGTTTTCTATCTAAACCTAAACAAACACATACCCAGAAAAGACTTGTAAGGAATTCATTATTAATGGGTGTTCTTTTTTATATGTCAGTATACTTTGCTGTCTGTATGTTTTAAATACATTATTATATTTATTCGCCTCGTTGATATGTTCTATGTAGCGTGCGTTAAGAAAAGATCCAGATAAAAAAAAGGAAATTCCTATCACAGCTATTTATTAAAGTATAATCAAATTCTAAATAATTGAGGTACATGTACAGACTTAAAGCAACATTAAAGTAGCTGTAACAGGAGTCGGCACCTGAGATGTGTAATCATTACGCAATTACTATTCAAATCTGAAAATTTACGATTATAATGTCTGTATTTGACTTTCTTACTGCTTGCGGTATAGAGCCATTAACCGAACGTTTAGTTTACCTTTAAGAACTTGTCAAACGATTGCTAACTGCCGATTATGTCTTTGAAGTTTTACATATTATACTGAGCCTCTTGAGAGATCGAAATGGTTGCATCACATCGAAGTGATTTGGACTGTAATGACACTTTTTACTCTGAATTGAATTGTTCTGTTAAAAACTTAAATTTCATTATAATTTTATTTTGAAGTCATTAATTATGATTGATTGTTCGACCATCTACTACTGTGATATAAACTATTTGTAATTAAAAAATATTTTCTACTTTTTAGTTCGGTAAGCTATAAAAGCGTGTTTTTTTAGTTCTTTAAGGGCCAATTTCACCAACAACAGTCCGCTATTCTCCACCTATAGGGTAACAGACCGTCAGATAGAGCAAATGAGCTTCAAGTTCCAATCAACAAATTTAGCAACCAATAGCTATGAAATGTTGAAAACAAAATACTGTCAAGGTATGAGATGAGATTGTCATTGAAACATCACCAGCTTATTGAATACATATTAAGAAATTACATATAATTTAGTCAAAATTTTAAGAAATGTTTGATTTTTGAATTAAATTCATGTTTTAATTACTATTGTTGATTTTTTATTCATGTTTATATTATTTTCTTCAATTGATATGTGATACTGGGTGTTTTTTCCTATAAACCTCTTGCAGATAGCCATTTAGCACCTACTTGATGACAGGCTCTACCAAAAGATATTGCTCATTTCCAAACATTCATTCTTTTACTTGCCGTTCACCAGAACCATTATGGCACCTGAGATTGACATTCCCATAAAACCATTAAGGTTTTTTGATATCCATACATCCATAAAGTTGAATATTTTTCGTTGTTCAGGAACTGAACAAACATCCACACTATATTCACAGCGATTAAGAAATTCCCAAATATATGCCTTAAAGCTACCAGCAAACCTAAAACCTGCAAAAAAAATTAAAAACTTGCCATATTTTTCTTTTTTCACGAGTACACATTCTAGGTTATATTTATATTAGACATTATTTGAATACAGCTGATTATTGCATTTCAAGTAGTGACACATGTGTGGGAAATGTCAACTCTTGGTACCAGTCACAAAACATATACTCTGAAGGTTTAATTCCATGCTATTCAATGACCACACGGTGACTTGTGTGGTTGTCAGCGGCCATTTTGTGAGGGTGCGACAGGTTTGCCAGATTGTGCATTAATATCCCGTTTAACCCTCCTGGTCCCAGTGGAGTAAGTTCCGCCAACTATTGAAATACACTCTACTATGCTTTATAAGACTATTCGTGACATTTTTCCCAAAATCATTGCACAACACTTGAAAAAATGCAAATGAAAATTTAAAATTATTTCCATGACGCCGCAAAATAGCTCCGTCGGTACCTTGGGTTATACATCTTGACAGTAGGGATGTTCGATACGATCCTATATTTAGAAGTATCAATACATTTCACGAGTATCGTCATCTTTCGATCCGGACTGTGTCAGAAAGAGTGACTGCCAGTTGGCTGCGACATTACCCTGCCAAATCAGACATATCTTTCATTATTTTCAAAGAAATTGTACAAAATCTTCAAATTTGTGAAGTTAGCGAGTTTCACTTCATACGTTGTTACCAGACATGCCCAAATCATCAGTTGCTGCCGTGATATTCATCCCGACCACTGCATCCCCACGGCTAGGCGACCTGTATGTTAAATTTGTATTGATAGGGCAACGGGTTATGCTATAAATCATATGTCACAGTGTTTGTGCACTGATTGCAACGGTTAGATGATACCATAAATATTTTCTTAAATAGGAGATCTTTCCCATTCCGGATCGAACAATCTACCAAAGCTGCTTATAATCATGATACCTGGTAAATTACCACGAAAAAAATTCAAAACCAGCAAATGTAAAAGATTCATTTCGCACCCTCCACCACGGGACGTGATCGTCATTAGATTTGGCAACCCTGCGAGTGACAGATAGATATCCACGCCAGTCAAAAAAGACAAAAAGACAAACAATAAACATTACTAGTTTTTATGATTTTTGGACTTAAAAGACATTATTTGTGAAACATTTTCATAATTTTTTATCAATGTCCATAGTAATTGCATTATGCATCAGGGAGATGTAGGGATTGACACGTCTTACACATATTATCTGTGTTTTAGGATGGAGAGGACATAATGTTTTTATTGCTTTGAAGAAATTCATTAACCCATAAATTAATAAATGATTACTATTTATACGTAAAGGAAGATGAGGAATTGGATGGAATGTATTTTATATTCTATTTTCTTGCAAAATACAGACAAATCCACACTATTCATCAGGTATGTAATGATAACTTTCAGTATATTGAAGTTGGTAAATTCGAGAGTGCCATGCATTAACAAACGTCCAAATCTGCTGCCAAATTTAACAGCTAGAAAATCGACCTATTATTTGCCGCATTCCCATTCGCTGAGGGGGATAACGGATTGTTAAATGTAAACCTATAACATATATCAAAATACATGAAAGTTGTCCTGTTTTTCTGTACAAAAGCATCATGTTGGAATCAAAAAGTGGCCTTGTTTATAATACAGTCGAATTTTCACGATTTTATTCAATATTTCAATGGAAATCACTAATATTCAGAGACCTTTGACAGCTTCTGTCAAATTGCATTTCGATAAGGTATTTTCCCATTGGTCCATAATGTTAATGTTGGTGAAATTGGGCCTTAAACTATTATTTATTTTTTATAAAGCATTTGGATCGAATTTGAAAAAATAATTACTGAATATATTCACTTTTCGTCAAGCTTGACGGTTCAATATTTCGAAGTTGTCGCTATTTAGCACGATCTTTTGCACATTTTACCTTTGACAAATCTAATAGGATCGTCGGCCGAGGGATAAAACACAACTCCAAAATTACCCAACGTCTTTTGTTCCGAAATCGTTATATGGTTTTTTCATTAGCTCAAAGTTTGTCCATTTGGTTCTATTTTAAAATAGAGTATGAAGGATTTTTATTTTGGCGAGCCGGATCGGTTACTCGAAAAAACTGGAGGTCACTCTCGCTCCAGAATTATATATCTTCGTTTCGTTTATACGAATTTTGCTGATGTGGAAATATAATTCCAGAAGTATTAATGACCTGAAAGAAAGTTTTTATGAATTTTATCACTGCCGTCAACAGCCAATAAGTACCATTCGAGCAATAACTACACAAAAGGTTGCATGCCACAGGAAAAGCTTAGCAGACGCTTATTTTGGAGAAAATTCCATATTTCTTAAATACCATAAATACGGTAGAATCCTGAACAAAATTTCGTTCGAAAACGGTGCATTGCAGACAAAAAGCGTAAAATTTCTTCTGAAGAAATTTTTGTATCTGTCTTATGCCAAATTTTTACAAATTTCGTTTCCGATTACAGGAACAGGCGGACCATACGAATTTTTCACATTCCGTATGCTGTTTTGAATACTCATACTCAACGATTGCTAGCTGCCGATTGTGTCTCCGAAGTTTTACATACATATATTGAGCCTCTTGGGAGATCAAAATGGTTGCATCACATCGAAGTGATTTGGACTGTAACGTTTCACAAGGCACGCTTGTCACTTTTTATAATTTCATTTGATGATAACGGTGTTTGATTTATAGGAGCTTTCGGTAATCTGCCGATTCTCTACTGATATGCCTGTAAGATCTGCACTAATCCATGATGTTGTCGCTTTCTGAGCTTGTTAAATGCTTTTAATGCGTTTTACTGCAACTCTTATGAGAGTTTTCATTAAGAGTTATCCACGATGACCATTCATCTTGGGCTATGGTAACATCTACTGAAATTCCATTAACAATCATCACGATAGCATAGGATTTTTCTGAGATACGTTACAGTTCCAACAAATAGATGCGGTTCGTTGTTGTAAGGATCGAGTCTGGTAATAGATGGCGATTTGTGCTAACTTATGTAGATAGAATGGCATCAATACCCATCATTGTCAGTGACACAGTGGGCGCTTCCCAGGGATCGGCACAGGTATTACGTATATTGAAAAGTGACATTATGTCGATTTTTTTGACATTATATTGGTGTTTTGTGACATTCTGTATGTTTTTCTACAAGATGTTAACTTAGCACTAGCTGATGGACACTTGTTGTGAACTAGTCTTGTAGTTGCTCGTGATGTGATGTGATGTGTGATGCATAGTGAGAATTTGTGTGCTAATAATATATGTTGATGATAATTCCATTGGTTTCTTGTCTCAAATACATTTACTTGAGATTCAAAGCTAGAAAGTAGTCGCGCATCCACTTTTTTTGATTATTTTGGAGATTAAGTATGCAAATTTGCTGAATTTCAAAAAATGAGAGGGATATGAAAAGACAATCACTGGTTGGTGAAGGAACGGGTGAGAAAATATGACACAACCACGAATATTTATGAAAATGAAAAGGTTATTACATTATTTTTTATTTCTAGTAAATTTAAGTTTTATAGAAATGCATTTTGCGATGTCCATAAAAAAAACAAATCAGCGCCTAAATGTGAGGCATTGCGAAAATATTTAATGAGTGATGCGTCATTCTTAATTTTTCTGGGATGTAGTTTAATTGCACACAAAGTTTATGAAAACGCAAAAGGGGAAAAATCGCAATTTATAAATATGAACATAATCTGTCTTCAGAAAGGACAAGACATAAATAACTCGTCGGGCACAGCTAATAGATATACTTCATTGGCAGCATATTCAGTAATAATTTTCTCACACTGCAAATATCACTGGTTTTATACACATGCAGAACCAGTACACATAATCATCCAGATGTGATCTTGCTGTTCAACCAACTTTCTTTCTTTCACATCTCAGAGATAAAAACTACAGACTACTCTGATGACATTTTATTGTTTCTTTTTTGACGTTTTATAGGTTTTGCGGCTTTGACTAAAATATTGTTCAGCTACACCTGCGCGATAAATTTGAACTATTGCTTTGCTGATCACACCTTGCATTGTACCAGGAATTCTGAGTGCCAGAACGATCTCTGTGATTATGGTGGAGGGAAGAATACTGGCAAGGACATTTTTTCTGGCGAAAAACGCTAAGCCTATCACTGGCCAACGACTTGCTAGTTGCAGTTCAATGATCTAATATATCACTGTTGGCACAAACTTGGCAGGAACATACTGAAAAAGCAGTTTCAGAGTACTAACCTCCTCACTCTGTGTAGGCTCAGGTCTAGGCTGAAGTACTGTTTACTGTTCACATGTCTGAAATATTGCTGCCTGTGCTATTCCTACTACTATTCCTTAACAAGCTCAAACTTAATGTAACACTTGAAACTATCCTGTGGTTGTAATGCTGATGGGGCTCGAGGAATGTCTGATCAAATGAAACCAAATATGTATGAATTGCTTATTATTGACATTTCGCCCACCATGATGGTATTTTTTGAAGTACAAAGTTTCTCATTGTCATTTATACTTTCAAAAAGACTTCTTCAAATTTCCTTATACTTGGCTTGACATTCAAATTTATCTCACTTCTACGGATGGTCCATAATCTGTGCTCCTACTACCAATATGCCAGGGCACTTCGCTCCTCTAAGTTCGTCCTCTAAGCTTCTGCTTGTTGTCCTCCACCTGTCGTACACTAAACATCGAAAGCACCACGACTGCTCCTTTCTAAGACGGAGACTGTGAATCATTCTGCTAGTAGTAGGTTATCACCTATCACCTCTCATATTAGACACTCGAATCAGCAATATATTTTCAACTTCTTCACATATATACAAATTTTTGCCTTGTATCTGCAAAGCTCATCCATTTGCATCTCACCACCGCAATCGGCCACTGACCCATGCGGGTTGCTAGGAAGCCAATGTGTCCAATTTAAAATTAATAATAATGCGAAAAACTTGGAAAGAGGAAACATCGTGATGGGGCCGGTAAATGATTGGACGCTCAATATAATATTCTACTCGATCATTTGCCCCATGTATGGTCACTACTAGTTAGGCTAGTTATCACCTTCGGTTCTTCTGTATGAAGAATACACTACACAGGCTTCCGTTAGACTCAACGGTGGATCACAAAGGGAAATAATAGCCCAATCAAAAAATCATTTTCTTTGACAATAATTTTCTCAGGAATTCGTTTGTACAGTTATGTGGATTATTACTGGGAGGTTCTCTATTCGCAAATAATGCCACTGTCAATAAGAAAATCCAGCGATGATGAACCAATGCCTTTACCTGGCGTTTCGGGTGCCACAAGAAAGCTGGCTCTCAGACAATTATACCGGCTAGAGGCCTAATTTTAATTGCATTTCGACACTTGAAATCTATTTTGATGTTATGTGCCTTGATATGTGATCTGTCATGATAACTTCTATATATAAACACAACATTATCATAACAGTCGCGAAACTATCATAAAAGACCCTATGTATGGCAAAGCGATATCAAAGTTTAATTTCAAGAGTCGAAATTTTGTAACAAAGAGGAAGTCACTACCAGTCTTCGTTGCAATTCAACAAGGATCGATCTATAATAACTGATACCTGCATGCATTCCTGTCATCCACAACGCTGTGGATCATATTTATGGCGCGGAAGAGTGAAAATGTTTATAGATGTGTAACAAAAATAAAGCTTGAGCTAAGCTAAAACTGATCCCTGGGGAGCACCGAGCTCACGTTGTGGAATGAAAATGAAAATCGATCAATTGGCAGATATTTATGCCAAACTGCTAAAGTTCGAAATCCAAAAGCAATATGAGCCTGATGCAATGATTGATTAAGCTTACTGCAACTGGTTGATACAGGCTAAGAAACCCAAGGCAATCCTAAACTCAGAAATCATACTGCTCGACATATTCTAAAACTACTCAATGTCCAGTGTTTCTCCCACTAGGAGCTGTTAGTGCGTTTGGAGGTGAAATTTTCAAAAGTAGATGGGAAAAATGCAGATTTGGTATAAAAGGTAAGATGTGACCTCGGACATGACCGCCAGCCTGACAAGCGCCTTTTGCTTTCCAGATTACCAGCAGCTGATGCAATTCTCCTCCACTTTTACTTCGTGTCAGCAGTTCCAAAGGATTGTAGCTATTAGGACTTCGATATTTCCATTTAACAGTTAAATACGAGTCAGCCTACTATGAGCAATAAATTTCCCAGGCCCTTCTTCCAAATCTTCCGCCACTGGTCATCTCTCAGACTTAACCCTGTATGTAAATTACGATGTCCCATAGATACCGAGCAATATATCACATCTAAGCGCTTTGTGCATATAACATTGTTAAAAAGGTTCTTCCAATGTAACGGTTGTTGTTTTCACTGAATTCACCTGCATTATCATGGGTCACTGAACTGGGAAGAGTGAAGAGTTTTTTCCTGCTAATATACGAAAGTAATATTATATCTAACTAATGACCGCTCTTCTTCGGTACAATGCTCCGAACACAAACGGTATCATAGAGCTGACAGCCTGATCTGATACGTGATAGTGAAAGTAATTTTAGCGATATAATTTGAACAGTACAATATACGCTGCTGCTGTATCTGACTTGAGGTAAGGATGAAGAAACCAAATAGTTGCATTTTCCGTATGATACACTTTGGTAATACACAAACATTCTTGAACAAACAAAACAAAGTATATATCAACCAGCAGAACATAGCTTCAATTACACGAAAATTTAAGCATTTAAGAAGAAAATAATATACCAAATCTATAACTAACGTGAAGGAATGTTAAGTAACCGAAGGGAAAGAAGAACATTTCTAGAGTTTCCTTCCACTTAGAGCAAAGGAAAAAATAAATAGATGAAAAATATACCCAACAGTACACCTGAACGCAACAAAACATACTACAATAAGGCGCAGTGAGGTAGGACTGAATGCCACTCAAAGAATCAGCATTCAAAATTTTGACAGCTAGATGCAATGGTGAATTGATCCCTAAGTTTGGTATTCCAGTTCCTCCGAGACGTTGGAAATTTGAAAAAGAGTACTTTTCAACACCTTTATATCCCAAGACTTCGAAGAAATTAAAAGTACGAGTACAAACCGGTAGATGGAGTATAAAACTGCCTAAGTTTGGTATTGCATTTGCTCAACCTGAGAGAAGATTATAAGCGCAATATAACTGCGGGAAATCCAAACAGATTATTAACTAAGTACATAAAAACTGATGCCCCTTTCAAGATAGACTGCTCCAACTTTCAAATACAAATATTTCAGGAACCTAGCATCTGGTTTTGGCACAACATTCTAACCACGACCTAACGAACGCGAAATATAAGCTTCAACACTAGAAAACAATTTGCAATACCTTACCAGAAATCGACGCGTTATTCCAGCTTCACCGGATATGCTGTTTGAACCTGTGATTTGTGTCAAACAATTCACCAAGATGCTTGGATGTTTTCTCCAAATTGACGTTATTCATTTCGTATTGAAAATTTCAAGTAAATGACAATTTGGAAACATTTATATTAAGTTGTTGACAACGCATCATCATCGTCAAGTCAGCATAGGACAAATGAAGATAATAACAGTATGGAATGGACATTTAGCTGTGGCATGCTCCTTCTATCCTCGATGTCTTTGTAGATTAGTACCTGCCTTCCTCTCTGGACAAAAATATTAATGGGTTCTCCTTTTTATAAAACAATGCCCACGCTGCTGTCTTATAGGGATCAGTCTTGGCTTCAACAATGTTTTGGTTACACCTACACAAAAAGAATCTTAATCTGCACGATAAATATGATTCACAGTTTTACGGACAAAGTTGAGCTGAACAGAAGAAGACTTGTGGCGACTTACGCTGCCTGAGGCGACAACAACTCGGCGCAGTTTAGTTAATCTGAGACTGAGTATAGCATCTTAGACCTGATCTAAAGGGAACCATAAACTGACATTCGATTCAGACGGAGTTCCGAGCTTTGCGTCATTTGTCAGGGGTCGGATCACCAAAGACGCGCGGACACATCTCATCTCAGCAACTAAGAAGATGCGGAGATATTTATTTCTAGATCTAGGGTATACTTTTCAGCACCTAGCCTCTTCGTTCTGCACAAGGATCAGGTCCTAACAACGACAATTTCTTAACTGAACATCTGATGCCTCCAAAATCGACGAGTGGTCGATAATCTAACTCTCTTCTACGGATATAGCAACGAACTTTACTCGAGCTCTCTTACATCATAATGACCATGCTATAAGACTGTCAAACGAACCTGTTAGACTTCTGTAGCTCATTCTAACCATGCCGAAGCTAGAGAACTAGACCCATTCTTTGTTCTTAGTATGTTACGATTGTGGAACCATCTGCCTAAAATTGGCATGAAGGGATTCTTTCAACCTTGAGCAACTAAAGAAAAACCCTGCCTCATTATAGCAGTTTTAAGACTGACCAACGGGTCTATCCAGAACAAATAGACTTAAATACAGTTACCCTGTGTGATACTAACTTCTTCTTCAATAGTTTGGTATATTAGAGGATCCTGTTCTAAAAAATTCCTGAAAGGGAGGTGCAAAGTGCTCAATGCCACTCAGATGCTGGGGTGAGGGCTAATTACTCTTCCACTAATAAATTACGTAGCCATTTTTTCAGCATTAAATCTTTTCAGGCGTTTCTTGTGTAGATGGAAAATTTGCTTGTTGCTGAAAATAATGCAAACGGCATTTACCGTATTGACTGTCATAATTATATAACGTATACGTATGTATCTATACCTTTCAACTTGTCTTTTGATCTTGCAATTCTGATACACTTTCGTCCCTTGTGGACTGAACTATGTATATGCAATAAAAAACCTACGTGCAATTTCTATTGATTGTGTGACTGGAAACAGTGCGATTCATTTCACCATAAAGTTGAACGAACTGACCAATAAAGAAGCCATAGGATATGTCTATAACGGTTAAGGATGCCTCATAAGGAATCTTATGAGTAGCTACCATCATATAAATATAATTAACTACCTATTATTGAAACGAAACTGCGTGAAGTACCCGAAGTGGAATCTGCTGCATAGTATATAATGTGTGTCAAAGCTGGTTGGAACAAAGTACAAACATGGAGAACTTATAACTGGAAAAGTATAGGGTGAAGATAAAGGTTGTGTTCTGAAGAGACAGGGAAACTATGTCTTTAAAAGCAAGACTTTGTATTTGGATACATCTGAATTTAATGCCTTGTGGTTTAATCATCAATAATAACAATGACCGAAGCTCTCGTACCAACCAAAATGATCCAATAAAAAGATGAGAATGGATGAGGATGGATGAACTGCACATTGGATATAAACCTAATTTAGTGTACAAAATAGATTGTGCTGAGTGTCAAATGGTATATATTGGTCAAATCAGACAGAACTTAAAGACTAGAATGTCATCGCATGAACCCCTTTGCAGAGAAGTACACAGAAATGATAGGGTGCACATAGATCTGGCAGCACATCATTTTCAAAGTAATCATAATTTCAAATGTGTCTCAGTCTGCCTATTCGATAGTGAAACATAATAAAACAAGACAGCATACACTGGCGACCCTAGTCAGAATTATAACTTCTGGATTAAGGGATTTATCAGACTCAAGCCCTAAGCAGTAATGTCCCCTCAGAACTGCTTCTCGTGTATGTACTATGTATCTGCAGGCAAACACTGAATTTCTCCCGTCATCCTTCAGTTGGCTTAAAGCAACTGTATAGTCTGAAATGGCATCTCATTGTTTCGGTTTTTCATGTTATGTTCATTAATTTGTTTCACAGTTGACCTGAGAGTTGTTTTTTATCCCTTGGAGCGTGTTTCGTGTCTCATTGGGTAGGTAAGGTTGTTTTTGCTTTTATATACTTTTTATACACTTGTTGCTGTTTCTTAAATCCGGCTTTTTAATATGTTTTATATAATTTTTTTAATTGTTGAAATCCCTTAGATCGCATCATAACTTTTTAATATGTACTCACGTTTTTTATGTCTTCAATGTACTTTCTTCGTCAATCTGTTGAACTGAACATTTCACTGCTTCATGTACGATTTTAAAATTTCATGAATGTATTTTTTCATATTTTTTAGCACTGCAGAATGCCAAAAATAAACGCCCAGACGTTGAGAATTTGAAAAAGGATACTTTTTATCACCTATATATCCAAAGATTCCGAATAAATTATAAGTACGAGTACATACCGGGCAGATGGAGTCTAAGACTCATTCACCACTGAACCCTTTCAGATTGGCTCGTGGTATTTTTCATTGAGTTACATCTAACAATAATCCAATTTTCTGCTACAGCTATGTGGAATAAAGCTCTGGATGGCCCCTTAAAGAGTATCGTAGGGGGTTTCTATATCCATGAGCACTCACGAGCAAAGTACGGCTCACGGGTAGTGCGACCTTTTGGAATAATCAATCCGGCCCGCGACACGGTTTTAAATGTGGAATATAGTGAACAATGCGTTGCTGAGCTAACTTCGGAACAGTCGCGTAGTAAGTGTCAATTCACCTCTGCAGTTGTATGTAGGATTGCCAACTTGTTTTACAAGAAATAAAGTATATTTTGCTCTGAGGAAGAGTATTTTTAAAAAACGAACAGCATGCAGCATGCAATACGTGTGTTAGAAAGAGATAGAAGCACCTCGTTGCCTAGCAACATGAGTAAGAGGTCGCGGATGCAATCGACGACCCTTTCTAACACACATATTGTCTCTCGTACACATTAGGTCAGCCAAATGTAAATGCTGAGGTATCGGGAACACGGTATCTTTGTATACTTTATTTTCGTTCAACAATAAAAAGTATAATTTAATGACAAACAATATAATACTGTCTTTAACAGTTTGATTGGTTATAATAGCCGTGTGTCTAGTATGTGTTTCTATAGTTTTTGCTTTGTTGGTCGTATTTTTTGATATTCTTAATCATTGTCATAGCAAGGGAAAACCCTAAAGTTGATTTAAAATGTGTTTTCAAAAATGATTTTAGAGATACTTTTTCACGCCCATTAAGGATGTGACGTGAAATTTGTCACTTATAAAAATTAGTTTTGTCAATTATTTTTTGACTCACCTTGATAATTTTTATTCTGTCTGGCCCTTCTCTTAAAGTGTTTGCCCGAGTCTGTTCTAGACCTATCCTATGGTCCCTGCATTTCAAAAATTGACGAACAATCATGCTGGCTGACTTGTGGCAAAAACAGCAAAACCTTTGGCTACAGGATCTTTGTCGCTGGCACCAGTGAACATCTTTCAAAATATTCCGTGCTACCATTTAAGACAAACCTTACTAAGAAGAAGTATCATACTGAAGTTGCACGATCACACTCGGTAAAAAATTAATCTGATATATTTGGAAGAGGTAGGCAGTCTCAGACAAGTAAATTGTAATCTTGCACTCTAGTTGGCAGAACCTAGTGATTTAGGGCAGTTTTAAAAATTCAGGTGTTTCAAGTTTAATAATAAAACGAGAATTCCTCAGAAAATAATTGTTTGCCTTGTATTTTAAAAGCGAAGATGTGATTCGCAAATCATGAAATGAGAGCTTTCAATAGTTCAAAGGAATCTGTTTTGAATACACTCAAGACCAAGGCCAGACTTGTTAATACGAATTCTAAGCTTGTTAACGTTATGTATCAGAATGGGGACAGTTTTTCCTCGGTATCCCACCAATGGATGCAAAAGTGTTCATAAGAATTCACGTTTTTGGTTATTTTAGCTCTCTTAAGTCCAAGTCAATTATTAACATATTTTCGCTATTTCATCAAAGGCAGAAATTCCTAGAAATCTAGCATTCCAATTTTGTTTTGATTATTTGAAAATTATATCATCTAACTTCTTAACTTATAGCTGTAATATTTCAATCTCAAGCAATATTTTTCATTCGAATTAAGCTCATGGATAACAATAAATTCACTCGAAATGGATTTTAATTTAAAGCTAATTGATTCTCTTGTATTACCTCTCTTATTGCCTATTGTATCCGAGACGACTAGTTGTACTTAGCACCTTATTTACTTTGCCTCTGCCAATAATAGCAACCGTTTAGTGTGAATCATTATAAGATGAGAATCAAGTAGCACTTAGCATCATTGCGTATCAAAATTATGGAAAATTTCTGCCTTTAACACCGTCTTATAAATGAGGGAAGTCATTTTTCGTATTTAACGCCGTTATTTTGAAGCGTTTGGCTACGTCACGAAGACTAAGTATCTAAACAACTGAACCAATCTCGATAAAACGTGGGAAAGTGCATGTTTTGTCGTTGTATGTAGTATGAAACGTTATTACATTAAAAAAAACGTGATATTTTTTGGGTGCAGTCGGAAAAAGCTTAGCCCTGCAAAGTAATTAAATTCAAAATAAAATAAAAAAAATTCTTGAAGGAATTGGAAGAGTCAAATTAGCGTACGTATGACACAAGATTTTTTGAGCTAATAAAGCTTGAGTTGTAAGAAACGCATAGTAAACGTCTTTGTTTGTGCAAAAAATTGTTTGCCGATTAGTTTCAGGAAAAAAGATACGTCGAGGAGAATTCATTTTCAGCTCTCTTTAAATTTCCGTATCTGTTTTTGTTCAGCCACATTTTCTGTATCTAGATTACATTCGTATGCATCTGGAGCTATTATATGCAAACTACGTTGAAAATATAGTAATATGGAACTGTTTCAAGCATTCATTCCACTTTCCATACAGATCTATGAAACAACAATTTGTGTACAAGGAAACTCTCACTTACATTTTATTATATGCCATAAATCATAATACTTAATGATCCATATCAAAATGGAACTGTTCTGTAGACTTTCATTTTATTTATGATGGTACTGTTTTTTTAATTGCAAAATATGCAAAGTAGCAATAGTTTCTATTCTACACCTGTTCCTAATATGAGTAGTGACCATCTTTACTGTGAGAATATTCAATTGCTCCATATTTATGGAAACTAGAGAAGAACATGCACTAAGATAATAGAATGTATATTCTTGAGGAAACGAAGATGGAGAGGGAAACAAATCTCACACGAAGTCCGCAACAAAAGCTAAACTACACACTGTAGTATAAACTGGCTAGAAGACCTCGAATTTTCAAGGCGACATCTAACCTCAACCTCGCGGCCGGTTATAGCCACTTGCTGTGTGTGGTACTTCAAGGATCTACAAAGAGATTACATATCGCTCAGGTTACCTGTCATATTTTCTGCTCGACTCCACTGCTTCTTTTTGCGGATTATTTTACTATTTTTGTTATATACCTTTCTTCGCATGATCATTTTCTCTTTGTAGGTCCTTTGGGCTTGAAGCACCACAGCAAGTGGCTATAACCGGCCGCGTGGTTGTGGTTAGATGTCGCCTTGAAAATTCGAGGTCTGAAGCCAACCAGCAGAAATACGAATCGCTCGGGTTACCTATCCTACTTTCTGCTCGAACCCACTTTCCTTCTTTTTGAGGATTTTGCCCATTATTTTCCTATTTTTGTTATATACCTTCCTCCACATGATCATTTTCTCTTTATATAGATATATATATATATATATATAGACTTCGAGCATCACAACTGGATTCAGATATTCTTCATCAATTGCATTTAGCTCCAACATTGTTTCTGTTACAAATTAATGACCTTTTTCCTACACGATCTCTCCAATTAATGAGGAGAGAAAAATAGTAGTTACCTGACGAGAGACGCTTTTTTGTTGACTAAAAACGTAGCAGTTTGATGCTTAAAAGAGAGATCACTGCACCTTAAGTACCGGTTTTGATGGAAGTCTAAATTTTGACAGGATCTCATTTGTTTCACCATGAAAAAGCTCTGTTAAAGATCTTCAAAGAATGATTGGTAGCTAACACTCCTCGTTGATCACAGCAGTTACTGTGGTGAAGCTTGTTATTGTTGAGATCCACACTTGCGCCGGTCTAGAAAAGAACTATCTGATGGCTGGAACCCTTGTTGTTCGCACTATGTGTTGATCATTATCGTCATAAACTGAGGACTTGTGTATATTATCCACAATACGTTCAAAGGGTCTTAGGTCTGTCTGCAGCATCGTGATCATAGGTACACAAGAGTGCGCTTGTTAATTGAAAGCTTTGTCTGTCGAGATGGTTGTTGGCTATGTTTTATGAAAAACGCGTAAAAGTTTTGGGGTGAACGTGAGGGTGAGTAATTCGAAATGAGCGAATAAGGCTGGATGAGATATAAGATGAAAAGGTTTGACCTACATATTACTAAATCGATCATTCAATGCAAATCGGTCAAGTCATTCAAAAGTTTCTCCATATGATAGTTAATTCCGGAAATCAAAACTCCCAAATAGATAAGCGCGGTTTCTCTTTAATCGAATGTAGTGTCTAATGTTCTAATTAATATCTTACCTGTATAGTGAAAAACATTTAATACTACTTTGCTAATAGAAAGCATCAACCCAAGATTATCTTAGAGGTCAAAAATATACTGAATCAGCCGCATACGCAAAATCCTGAATACCGGGGCACCGCAACTGGTATGAGGAGCTTATATCTGTCCTGTAAATCCCTTTTTTTCAACTACCGAGGATTTTTAGTGCTGCAAGGAGCAGGTCGTCTTGCAATCTCGAAACTTTAGGAACAAAGAACAGCCGCCCGGTTCTATATGTACGAAGTGAGTGAGGCAATGTTAGAATGGAAGGCTGGTGGGTCCGTCTCGCAGGCTCAACGAGCGGCGTCATCATGGAGGAGAGCTCTGAGGAGCAAAGCCTGTTGACATAGCAGGAGAAGGAAGCCAGATCGTTGACCGCCCGTCAATGTGGTTGCGGGTTTTTTAAGTTATCTATTAGAATCACATATACACTCTCTCAAGAGATACAGCTTGTTCTGCTTATTGTGCAATAGAGTCTAAAGATATCATTGTGACAAATCCGCCTCTTCATTCCCTCCCTTTAAGGCAGCAGGCGTACGCCTTAGTTGAATCTCGCAGCAAGCAAGCACGAGCTGTTAATCTCGACAGTACTTTTAATTTCCTGGGGAGCTGCAGGGAGTGTGCAGAATGATGAGCTAGCTCCCTCACCTCCATCCCCCTCCGTGTCTCTCTTACTCCTCATCCAATTTACATAACCACTCGTTGATTGTGATTATATAGTTAGCGCCACGAACCGACTTTACGCCGCGCCACTCCAAGCAGATGGCGAGATTGCGAGGCGTTGGGGATGCGCTCCGTCAGGAAGTGACTACGGCACCACATCCAAGCCAATTAAAAAATACAGGCAGCAGCGGTGACGTAATGGTAGACGCTGCGTGACTACTAATCAATCGGTGTGGCGGATCGAATCCCGTTCCAAGATAATTTTTCTCTTGGCTATGGCTATGTTGTGAGTGTCCGTGGTACTAAACGGTTTCAGTCTGTCTAACGTAGAGGGGCCACCCTGCGGATCTCTGAGGCAGGGCCAGAATTTGTACATGTTGCATCACACGTAAATATCCCCCTATTGTCTCAGGGTTCCCACGGGTGTTTAGGACTTCGTGGCGGCGTCTCAAGTATAAAAAAGGGTCACTGGCCACTCAACCCTGTCAGCTGTGCATAAAAGTCTATATTCCACACAAATGAGCCACTGCTAGAAACCGGTATAATAAAGGAATAAAAAAGATCAAGTTAGCCAAATGAGCGCATACGATTTATCACAAATAGTAGTAAACAGGCTATCTCGCTACAGGTTTGTCTCCTGCTTTAGTTTCACTCGACCTGGGTATCTAAAATATTCCATTCTAAGCCTTAAGGACAATATACGGGGAAACTGTAGATGTGAAATAGATGATAGATGTGTATAATTACCAGGACTATAATCCCCCCATTAACGCCAAAAAATTGAGTTTCACCATCCTCTACACCCTGGATCCTCCCACCACCAATTGGAATGTCAAAAAAATGAAGGCATTAATTTTTTTCGTATTTTGCCCATAGTGTACCCAATACTAAGTGCCCTAGCTCCACCGCTACAGGGTAGATTTCTAAAACTTACAAAGAGTTTTCATTCTTATCATGTTGATATCGTTGAGTTAAAATTTCGTCAAATCCGAGCAGTCCTTCCAACTTATATAGGGGTTAATGATTAGCGGACAGATCACCAGGCAGACTGACGTACCAACGGAAATGAAAGAAATGACTTGACATAACATAAAGTCTTGTTTTCGAACTTTTTCGTGGTCACAATGATGATAGTGTCTATTCCACCCGAAAAGTATGCAGTGGTAGCCTTTCTAATGTTTCTGGAATAATGTTATGTACTCTGATGCCATTGATGTAGCTATAGCATTTTTTGACGTACAGTTTTACTTATCGTTGTTTGGAATCTGTACATTGGGTGAAGGTTTTAAAAGATTTATTCTGGTCTTCTATTGTCTATACAAGTTTTGAGATCACGAAGTTCGATTGATACGGTATCTTCAATCGTCCCCAGGTGAACTGGCAAACATATCTTCCGAGGCTACTTATACACGAATCGCTTATGTATGCGTTACCATACCTCAGGTGACGCGACCGATTGATGGTAATGGATTGTGATTTTTTTTCCCGATGGGTCACACTGGAGCTTCTTGACTTTGTTGATGATCGGCTGTACACTGCTTTTATTTTATATTTAGAAAAGTTGAAGATTTACTTATATTTTGATATGAGGACAGTACTGTTTGATTTCTTCTCGTTGCATGAGCTTGACCTCTTTTATAGACCTGTTTTTCTATCTATTCTGCTTCTAGATCTTTTTACACTTTAGAGACTTTTCAATTGAGAAACAGCTTTTACCATACAGTTTTGACATATTTTCAGTTTGTTAGGTTTGAGTAAGCCTTGAGTACGAAGTGTAGATTGAACAAAACAATTATACAGGACCATAAGTAAATTTTTATTCAGAATATTTCCTAAAGTGTGATATTTGTAAATTAATTTATTTAATTTAATTGCTGACGAATTTATTTGTAATGACTTTTTGATAAATCCACGAAAATTAACACCTTAGTTAGTAGCCCAACTTGCTCAATAATATGGTTACTTTCGCGAATTGTCAAAACAGAAATGTCACTGTGTTGGTGAGAAGGCAATAAATTAAGTTTCGGAGATATCTGAACTGAGATTATTTACATTAAATCATCACTTAAGCATTTGTCCGCCGCATCAGGAGATTCTATACATGTGTTGCAAGAGGAATTCAAGGCAGTCTGTATAGGAAATTATTGTATCGCTCTTATAATGAAGAGGTTCATTCATAAAATTCAGAAGCAAAGTAACGCCAAGGATATTTCCTTGTGGCACACCCAATTTTTCTTGTCTTTGTATCATTTATTTCATGTCCTATCAGGACTTGTTGATATCTATCTAAGACATAGTCATCAAAATTATGTGCCATATTGCCCCTAATACCCATCATTCAAGCGTTTGCAGTCTGTTACGGTATCGGAAGTCTTTTGAAGAAATATTGATTTCCTTATTTTTATTGAAGTTGTATAAAAGATTAGATTCATGCTTATTTAAAAACAGCATATTTAAACACTTCTCAAAAATCTTGGCAAAATTGTTAATAATCGAATACCTGCGCACAAACTTTTGAGTTTTTCAAAAAGACTTCCTTGCTTCCCGTTTCGTCTGTCTTCAAGACTAAACATAAGACCTGTACCACACTGGTGACTTGCTAATGAGCACGAAACAGCGCTGTCTGCTATTGGTCATGATGACAGGAGACAGGAAGCAAACATGTCATTTTCAGCCGTGCATTGCGACATCTCAGTGCATAAGTAAAACCAATAATTTTCTTCCCAGAGACGGTGCTGTAGTCACTACCATTTGCGACGCGACGTTTTCACTTGCAGATCTTGGGGGCTGATTGATGACAGGTTGTGTTTATCTTAATTAGGCGAGTTTACGGCACGAAAAAATCCATCCTTCTAATTAGTTGAAGCTGTAGATACTTAAGGCTATATCTGTAACAGTTTGAATAATAATTTAAATACAAATACTTAAAACGGTAATAAAGTTAGTTAACTTAACTGTAATCTTCGCTTAAAAAGGCTTGATTGAGGACCACCAACTTTTATATTTGAATATCCCTATAGGTCTTGATCTGAAACCAGAATAATTTGTTGCCAGAAAAAAATCAACAAATGCTTCCACGTATTCATGGCGCAAGTTCTAAGGCCGGTTATATTTTTTGACTAGAAACCCATTAAGATTATCTGATCATCTATAGGTTGTTTGTTGATAAGCAACCAGCATCCTGATGATACAGTCTCGTTTTTATTACTTTTATACCCACAGAAATAGGATCTTATTCCGCTAGTAGTTGGACATGCTGTCAAATACGATGGTCCATGGGTAGGTACCTATAAATGGACGTACCATACTTAAAATTGCTTTATATTATTTTTTTCACTACTAACCTGAGAAATCGTCATTGATAAATGCGTTCCTATAAAGGTAAGTTACATACATACTAAATGACTAACGATAATTGAAGAGCCCTGGGGAAATAATGAACTTGTGCATTGTCACTGCTATTTAGTCTCATTTCCATTTTTGAATATAACTAATAATTTATTATCGCTGACTTCACTTAAATACAGAGTGTATTATATAACAGAAATTATTGTTGACGATTGTATATATTTGTTCCATTATTTTGACAGTTTGAAAGTCCGAAGCCACTTGATAAATAATAGTGTTTGGAAATTAGTGGGAAACGTATTATGTGTCAACGTACGTAGCATCTTCTGTTTCTATCGCATACTATCATGGAGCGGCTGTGTCCCTCTCGTACCGTTTTGTGATATAGACATTGCGTCAGCTGTATTCTGATACCGTTGCCTGTCATCGGGAAATTCTCAAATATGCTGTATTTCAAACGCTAAAAAATTCATTGTGGTAATACTTATGTCATTGTGATGAAATAATCTATACCTAAGGCTTTAGGACATCAAGGCACCAACTACTGAAATAAAAGTGTCTGTATTTTTTGATAAGAGGTAAATCGAAAATTACCATTCATAAGGTATTTCGGTACTAGTTACTATAAGAAGTACGATCGAATTGTCAAGGATTTGGGCATACTGCCAGAACGTAGTACGATTATCAAAAAATAAGTACCTGATGTTATGACGAGCTACATCAAAGTCAGACCAAATACTAAAGTACCACTCTCTTTACTGCAATTTACAACACTACTCTAGTAAGGTCCAACTCATTTTTTTAGCTAATACATGGTGTCCTCAATGCTAGGAGCTGTTTTACACGGCGTGTTGTCCACTAACATACACCCCAAGGTCTTAAGAGAAAGAAGTGTTACCCTTCGCAAAATCAATAATACCTAAACAAAACCTAATATGGTCCTGCACGTCGATCACGTCAAACGTGAACAGGTAGGATGGGCATCAGTACTCAATAATGGCCGCGTTGGTAAACAAAATCTTAGCACATTGGTTCTAAAAATCAAAACAACAAAACCTTCATACCCCTCATACAGCGGTATCGGAGTTTATCGTACTATTTTAATTAACGGTGACTGCCTTCCAAATCATACCGAGGCCTCGCGAGTGCATACAGAATGTTTTTCAAGATCCATCGTGATTTCTTTTTTTTATGGCAAAATTAAATGTTTATTGTATCAAATTGAGTTGAACACGGTTGACGAACTACGTGTGCGAATTTAGCAACGTGCTGCGTCCATTCAAGAAAGGCAGACAATCGATAATACTTACAAGTGAAAGAGCTGCACTTGAAATATATTTTAGATAAACATTGAAGACCTTCCGATATATTTTTTCCACTTTTTTGTTGTTGTTTCACCAGATATTAGCTTTATTATTACAGACGTGCTTGCTTCTGAAAAGAAAAGTCACAACTTTCAGGACACACTGTATAGCAAAAGAGCCTTGCCGGCACTGCAGCTTTTAAAAACAGATATACAGCTACTGGAACTTGGTCCTATAGTATGATTCATCCCCTATAAATAAGATAATAATGTTCGACCGCTATCGATTAAATTTCCAGGATAACACCACTTTGGTACCAAAGTGTCTTGTTTTCTTTTTCAACCTTGCCTAAAAATAACATTTGTCCATTCTTTAGCGCATACGCACTTCTTTTTTGCCAATAATCACTGGTTACGTAACCAGTGATTATATTCACTTACGTAGAGTTGACGCTGCATGAAGTATGGCTCAACCTTGTCAGCTAGATGTCATCGGAATGGTCAGCTCTAAAAATTTTGAAAGCCTGCTGATTGCTTGACAAAAGCGACCTATGAGAAATATTTTATGCTGAGCTGTGCTAGTTGTCAGGTTTAGTCGGTAGCGAGCAATATTCATCGACTGAGCAAAGCCATCCATCACGCATTACTATCTCGTAGCAGCTAAGGGCCGTATCGTCAGTCGTTACTACAATTATTGTAGAACGCCTTTATGGCCTCCTTGGTTTTCATAGTTTCCTACTGTTCCATGTCAGTGCTCTATTTTGAGGTTATGTTACAAATAGCCATTTGCATCAAATTGTTCATGACTGATTTATATTATCTGTTATATAGGTTGCAATTAGCTACAGCTCAAAAAGAAAACATAGCTTCAAAACAGGAGAGCGCTGACGCTGACTCGGAGCAGCGGAAATCTAGAAATACTCCAGCCTTCATGAAGGAGAGAAAGGGCTATGAAAATCAAGGAGGCCATAAAGGCGTCTTACAATTTTAGTAACGACTGACGATACGGCCCTAAGTGCAACTGAACGTTGCCATTGTCTAGCTCGCAAGCTTTTCAAGCTATTACAATACGAGTATATTGTCTTCACATTCATCTGTTGACGTGCCACACCCTGTGCAGATCGACAAGCGATGCAACACTTCAGTCAATTCCATTTCTGAACTCACTTGTATGAAAATAATACAGTCTTGCATAATTACTCATGTTATTAATGATTTGCTAGCCGTTATAGCGGTAGTGGTCAACATATACTGCTTGTCCAAAATAGCAGCCCTTCTTCGCTCCATATGATAAACTCTTCAGATATCCATGGATGACAAATAATATTTTTAAGTACTCAATAGCTATGCTTTAGAGGTTGAGTTTGCCACAGAAATCAATCCTACGGCAAAGCTATTTAAAAACTTTAAAACTAGAATTCAGTTTACGGGATTCTGTTCCACATTTTTGATACGCCCAACCAGCGATCCTGCGATTCACACCATTTGCACTGAATTTTGCTGAGGCGTCATAGGTATGGGCTCGACCCTGAACAGTCGTACTCTTAACGAGTTCTCAATCGGCATTATGAAAAATCCATTGCATTTCTTTTAAAAATGCACAATAGAAAAAGTTGAATACAGTCCCTACCAGTGGCTGGTATTCACCGTTCGCAGTGTTCGATTCTAATGGTAGATGGCACCTAGCGCTGTATTTCGTTCCTTGCCCGAGAGACCAAACCTAGACCAAGCCGATGACTAGCCACGTAGCTCGAGACATCTTTACATGGTTAGCTAATTGACAAGTAGATCACATCTACTACACAGCTATAATCGTCTCCAATTAGCGGTCACATGATGACTGAGCCTCCAATGGCAAACTGAGATTTTGTGCAGTCCCAACCAGTAGCTGCTATTCACTATTTGCAGTAGTCAAATCTAGTGGAAGGTGGCGCTGTCTCATTTCGAATTGTTTGCCCAATGTAACGAAGCAATGCGAAGAGAACCCGAAATTTGTTATTTGCACGTGTGAAACGTCTGCCATGGCGCTTTTCTTCACCTGGCTCCAGCGCGCGGGCTTTAATTTTGTATGAAGGAAACCAGCAGAAGTTTCACTTCTTTCCCCTTCGCACACAAAAGAAAAAATCCGGAAGAGTAGCTAAAATTAACAGAAAAAATGCTAGCATTAATTCATCTTCTCAGCGTTTTGACATCTAAAAACAATTGATTTACCGTATTCATGCCCAGACAATGCTAAACGCCGAATAAACTTGACATATTTTTCGCGGAGACGTCGTGAGAATGCATCCGAGTTTAAGCTAGAAATGCAATGGACCAAAATAAAGAAGCGAAATTTGAGTTCCGTGCAGTGAGTTCGTGCTATTCGTGAATTAGATACACTGTACTTTGGCCGTATCAAGATACTCCAGGTCAGAATGTGAACCGAATAATACGGGGGTATCTGCGAGGATTTACCAGTGAGAACAGTTTGTCCTCAATATGATACGAGATAAAACCCCTCAATACGGATCGTTAATTAAAGGAGCTTATTGAACGATTTTGTTTGTCGATTTCAGAAAGACCGCTTTACTTCTAAGATAAACCTTAGAGAATAACATTTTTCGTCAGCAAAAACCACATGTGGAGCATCTTATGTTTCAGTCAGAATTCAGCTTCACCATGGTAGACTACTGTACTCTTGAAAAGTACAGTCCAGTTACATTTAGCCATTCAGCCACTGGAAATCAGTTTTTTATGTCCCCGTAATTTTTGTTCAAAAACGTATTTGTGCTAAAAGCTCTGGAACAACCATAATAGATTTCTGTATGTAATTCCATGACGACAAGATTTAGCCAATGCATTCTAGCTGAAAGTAACTACCAACTATTCAAGCAGACTTTTTACATGAAAAGCTACACGTGATTTTTGTTAGTGAAAGAAACCAAAAGGGATTCATAATAGCTGACTTTTAGTTTCACGTTGAGGAAGTATACTGTGCTGAAAACGCTTATTCAACGTAAGGCCAAACCTCAAAAGATTCGTCTAGATTCTAAATCATTGCAGCGAGCTGATATATATCAAGTACGTATTGAATTTGAGATACCAACATATGAACCCTCAGCTTTGCCAGACAATATGACTAGGGTATTATCATGCTCTTTGAAGAATTGGTGTATAGCTTCTTTTGCTAAGCCGTTGACAATACACTGTGACTCTTCCGTCTTCTAGCTGAACGTAATAAATCCCCTGTTTATGTGGGATTTGTTCTATTCTGTTCTGTACTAAGGTCCTTTCTCCCGATCTACTCTTATTACCTGGATGCGAGAGGGCTGGAAGCATGCTTTCTAGCCATCTTTCTCACTTCCCCGTTCCTTCGAGGTTTTTGTGATAATCGAGTCCCTAAGAGCAGTCACAGTACCCCGATGTTAAGCCTTCACAGCTGCTTCAGTTTACCAGTTTTCTGTATCATAAGCATTTTGAAACATGTCCGTCTATCTGAGCCATGCTTCCTAAGTTATCTATATGGAGAAGCCAGTATTTGGCCTCATAACATGCATCTTCGGTCAAATACCATCCTGGAGCCGTTTGTCTACCAATAGCCTTTTTCTGTTTTGTCTTATTATGATTTCTGAAAAGACAGTTCCTCACCATTTTTGAGTTCCTTCATAAATAAGGAAAGACTAATGTTCCATAAAAAAGCCCTACATTAATGTACAGTTTCTGCTAATAAAGTGCAAGTATTACCAATCAATAACGTACTCCACCAGCTATGCATCTTCGGATGAGATTAGATCCTCAATTCATAACATATTAGGTAGATATGTACTACTACAATTATTCTATTCTCATGTAGAGTATAAGACCACATATTGAATAGCCCCTATATCCAACTGCTGAAACCCTGATAAAGCGATTTTGCATATTCAATGAGGCCAAATCGGGTCAATAACAAGGACGGTATTTTCTCGTTAATCCCTGTATTCGAGCAAGGAAATTGTACGGTGCATAAGCGATGCAAAATATGGTCGTTTTTATTTGCCTCCTCTAACAACTATGTAATGGGCTAATGAAAGGATTATGTTATTCCAATTGGAATTAAGCAGCTGGAAACAGTTGATTGTTGCCTAATGCTAATTCTATAAATTTGCTTTGATTTCATTTTTGTCTTAGCCGATCGGAATATGAATTTGGAATATGAATTCTGACACTTCGAATACTAATAATATAACATTAACCGAAATCATCCGATGTACAAAATAATGCATATATACATTACTGCCTCAAATAGAGAGTACAGAGTTGTAAAAAAACGTTTGGAGTCGTTCAAATACTATGTAAGCAGATGTTTTACAGTTACTACCCCTCCCCCTTCCCTGTTCTCAGTAAAAGTAAACAAATCTGCAAACCCCCCTTTCATTCTTAGGTAAACAGTATTGGCTTCCACGCACATGCTCTAAATACCATTTAATGTCTGGAAAGTCAGGAAGCCCTGGCTGGTCTGACCCATTATACTTTGCAGTAACATAATAATCATCAATTTCCATTGAACACACTTGTGCTAATACATTTTCGGTTAACACGAAATTGGATCTTTATAAGCATTCATTAATTAAAAAATACATGATGTGATGCTAGGAGATAGACATGTGAGGTATTGCTTCATTAGGATAATGATCTAAGCCGTAGCTCCTGCATTGCTATGGCTGCCCTAAGCCAAGAAGGCTTTGAATTGGTCCTTGGTAGTCGCCAGATCTACCCCCCAGACTATGGTAGGTAGAATATGTCGTAGAGGATTGGTTTTCTGCAGCCGGATATTTTTTCCGTCTGGAGGCTACTGAAAAAGATCTGTTGAACAGTTGAGTTCATGTGTTGATGTCTTAGTGGATTTTGTAGAAAAAATAAGAACTATGAATTAAATCTAGCTTTAATGGAAGTGGGTTAGGGGTGGAGGATATCGATCAACCCTCGTATTATACGATTAAAGGTCTTTGATAATTAACACATTCGGGTTTTAGCAGGGAACGATCTCAGAAGCATTCTGAATTTCCAGTAGCCTATCGCAACATAGTAGTAAGAAACCATGTGTAGCTCCTTACGATTGACTGATAACAGTCTTGCTAATCTAAATATTGGCTTGACGACGCCGACGACACCGAATGAAACCAATCAAATGGTTCTATTTTGTTTCCAGAATTCCCTAATTAACTTATTTATAAATGACAGATAAAAAATCACTCTACAGACGTTGCATATATATATATGCAAGCGACCTAAGTGAACTATTTATTGCTTTGTATGTGTTGTCTTCATTGTATCCATTAACATCAACACATATACAATTACAGTTGTATACGCGTATGTAATGATGTATTTTACATGGTGACAATGTGCCCACCACAGATTTTATCTAAAAACAGCCTAATGCTATATTCCCGCGGCCAAACATTATTCGAAATAGAAATAGCATAATGCCATAGTTGAGATCCTGTCGCGGTTATTTCTCCTATTGCTATATACGAGGAGGTACCCAAAAATAACCGGAATAGCGTTGCAGTGGGCGGAGCTTGAGTAGTACACATTTCTGCCCCTAGAGGCGTACAGCGCAACTCAATACCCGTTTAGTGCTACCTGAGTTGTCGATCTGGCTTGAGTCGTTCCTCTGTAGTCATTATTTTTGCTAGAGCTGCTTCGTGCTTGTTTCGCCTTTTGCGATGGCAAGCTTCAGTGAGCAACATGCAGCTGTGAAATATTGCTTTCTAATTGGTAAAAATGTTGCTGAAACAAAGATGATGCTATGGGAAAAACTCAGGTGTACGAGTAGTTTGCTCGATATAGAATGGCGACATGTCGATTGATGACAAACCTCGCTCTAGACGTCCATCAACTGCCCGAATCGACGAAAATGTTGACAAAATTCAAGAGCTTATGCTATTTGGAGGTTTTAAGACGATTGCGAAACAGTGTTCGGCAAAAAGACCCGATTTATGGCACTCAGGAGACTGGCTCTTCCACCACGATAATGCGCCTGCACACACAGCCATCTCTGTTCGACAGTTTCTGCCTAAAAATGGCATGATGAAAAGGGGCATGAAATAAAGCCGCTTTGACGACACTGAAGTTGTCAAAAAAAAACGAGGGAGGAGCTGACAGATATTTCTAATGGTACATCCACACATGCTGGGCGGCACGGCCGGCGGCCAACACGGCACGCGAATCTTTACCTGCGCCACGCGCGGCCTTTGGTTGCCGGCATCAGTTATCTTGCTGCCTCAATAAGGCGCGTCAGTGTTGTGTCAAATAAAATATTTCGTATTCACATTATTTCGAAATAATAACGAACTGACAGAATTTAACTGGGATGATAGTGCAGTACTTTTATTAATGGAAGAAAATGAACTATTGTGAAAACCAATGCATGAGGATTTCAGGAATCGCAACAAAAGACATGATGCTATTAGGGATATTGCTTCCATGTTCAACATAGCATGATCCGAAATTGGACGAAATTGCTGTCAGTTTTTGATATATTGGGTTCAGTTAAATTCAGCAATGTTTCAAATTCTTCACTAGAGATCCTTGGAAAGGTGTTAAATTTTGAACGAGTATTTAACCGGTTTATGTCATCCATTCTTAAATCTTCAAGCGTCGGGGACATATTAGGCCTATTTCGAAGACCCAATATCTTCGTTTCATCTTGCGGTTCTTTTTATGAATAATAATGTACAACACAACTGCGATACATGCAACTATATTATAGTCCAACATCTTCCAATCCTACGTACACGTAACTTCTACGATTGTCACAATACTACTGCGAAAATTGCAACCTGACCTGCAGGCCGGTAAAGCGGGCGGCAAATTCAGCGGCAAGGCAGTCTGAAAGCCGGCGCAAAACCCGGCGGCACGTGTGGATACACCTTTAGGAAGACTTCAAAAAATGTTTCGAGCAATGGAAGCACCGGTGGGACAAGTGTATTAGTTTTAGTGGACAGTATTTTGAAGGAGATAAGGTTACTTTGTGAAAAAGTTGAAAATAGATAGCTTTTAAAAAATAATATCACGTTTTTCCAAAATATATAGTAAACAGAGAAACAGCTGGAACAAATTCTCATAGATGACACTACGGTATCTAATTTTATCTCAGACAGAATACGTTTATCTATAAGGGATCAGAATAAGCAAAGTGGCATCATTCTATATCCAAAATGGCGGCCACCGCAAAGAGGCAGTTTATAATTTCGATAGGTCTATGATATAGGTAACAAGTGAAACGGCTCGATAGGAGAAACACAATAACCATAATGACGTCATCCTCAATTCATTATGGCGCCTGCCACAAAACAACAATATTAATAATTTCCATGAACGTATCGTAATGTTGCTGATGATACTACTCTGTGTGTATGATGGAGGACGTTTGTACAACGCGTCAAATATGCGGATGTTACACGTTTTGGGCGATGGCATCTTACACAGAAATCATGAAGCGTAGATTGAGTAAATAAACAACTAGTATCTGGACGAGAAACAGGGACACCTCTTGTTCTTATTCTAAACTTTGAAATTATATAAAGTGGACAATTCTTTGGATACTTTGTAGGCTGCTCAATAAATAAGACTGTCTAGACGGTGGAAGCCAAGATAAACGTTCGATATTGGATAAATAGAAACATTTATTAGAAGCACAATAACTTGCTCTCGCGCTACAATGAAAAAAGTTTACTTGTTTGTGTTTTCAGTTCTGGGAAGCCCTCTAATTTATCGATTGAAAAAGACGGAGGGATAGAGGATAAGGAATTAATAAAAATGTCAACGGAAACTATTTGTGGGGTTACTTTTTGTCGATTTTGTTCTTTATTATACCACATAGACCGACGAAGGTGTATAAAAAAAACCGAAGTGCGGCGAAAACGTTTTATAGCAGTCCCTTTATGTACTCAAGACAATAGTATATTTTCTGAATAAAACATTATCATGTCGGAAAGTTCTTCAGGAATAAACATGTCAGTTGGTAGATCTCACCACATAGGACCAAATTCTTCATGGGCATGATGTCCTTTCATTTTTTTTTTATTTACGATGGAGCCTAAATACCAGGGCACCGCGGCTGCTATGAGCTCAAATAAACTTTGTTAATCCGATTTTTGAACTGTCTAGGGCTAGTAGAATTGAGAAAATCCTCCTCTTGTAGATTTCTCCACAATATCGGTACCCTGGGGACAAAGGAGCAGTCGTATCGGCAAGTTTTGGATGTACGAAGTCCGGCACGGTTAGGATGGGAGGCCGAAGTCAAGCGGGTATATCTGGCAGGCACATCGCGTGGCGGCATCATGAAGAAGAGCTCTAGGGAACAAGGTCCGTAGCGGCATAAGAAACATTTTATTGAAAATTCGATATAACGAAGCATCATCCCAATGAGCCTTCATACTGTATAGCAGCAAATATCACCGCATGCATACTTACAAACGCTTGTCTAATTTGTGATTTTCGCAGCAATTTGAATTTGAAGTACCCTATAAATCAATATCTCATTAGGAGAAATGAAAGATAAATGTAAGTGATATACTCTTGATCAAAGTCGTAAGATTAATAAATGTTTAATTAGCATCATTGGTACGACAAATATATGCTTAATGCGCTTATATGCGTTAGCTATGAATAACCCTGCTGCCTGAATCACATCATTAGAAGGTATACAGGTAGGGTAATTTCAACACTGGACAGTTGATTATGGGGAATGCAGGAAGAGCTTTCCTTCTGGAAAACAAGCAAGTGCAGAAGAAAGACTGGCAAGCGTTGCAGTGAAGGACCAAATAATATATTCTCAACCACGTTCCAGTAAGTATCATTGCAACAATAACCAGTTGCAAAATTTCCTGTATGTTACGCATATGCCGGAGGACTCACCTGTGGAGCTACGCATAAATTGCTAAATGTGTGGTACCATAAAGCTGCCATCATTAGTGGCAATACTTGTTAATTTTCAAGATATAGTGGAAGCTATATAGATGTGGAAAATTATTTAATCCAAATAGAACCTGTTTATATCTCTACTTCCCACGTTTAGATTTCCTTGCCTGTTAGTTCGTCGTTCTGTTTGTCCGTCAGTTTGTCTTTACACAGGGAGTTTCTCTGGAATCCGAGAACAGTCGTTTATGACAAGCTGAGTACCACAGCTGAAGGAAAAGAGCTTAAACATTTTACAATAACAAAAAAGTTCTAATTAACCTTGTTAGCGGCTTTCAAGTTATGACGTCAGCGCCTCGTACAGCGCTTCTTTCAGATGCTAAGGAATAGTGAGTTTTTAAGCATCAACTGCAAGGTTATACAGAAGCCAAGCCGCTTATACCTTGAAGATCGCCAAATTCAGAGAAAAGTTAGTACGGTTACGTTTTTTTATTAAGAATGATTCAAGAAACCAAAAATATATTTGTCCGAAACGAAAAAGCCACAATTTTTGTAATTTGCTTAATACATTCAGAAAGGCAACCTGATTCAGGTTAAGGAGTATCCAACAAACGTTATAAAAAAATCGAGTTGGAAAATGTCCGTGGAGCCTGAATATTGTCTTTCAAATTCACTTGAAAATAACTGTGAGTTGAACAATAATATCTTTGAATAATTATTCAATCGCAAAAAATCCAACTCAGGAACTATTTTTGCAACTTTAGCCAAACAATTTCCGTGCAAGGATACTGTTTCTTTGAGAATTCCTTCAACTGATTCTGTACCAGACATCAATGCTTGCGTTTGGAATTCGAATGCCACTCAAGTGTTGTTTGTGATCTGAAGGTTATCTCATATGTCACGCAAGATATAAACTAACTTGAAAATACAGTTGTTCTTCTTTAAAATTTAAGTATTGAATCGTAAAGTACACACTACAGCATTATGTATTGAATAGCAGAACACGCAATTTGTCTCTTCAGCTGCGTTATCAAAGCTTCCTACGATTATTTTCCAAGGATGTGGCTATATTTCGTCGAATTTCCTTCCCCAGTCCACGACTGTTTGTGCTTCTCTCTGTTTTATTTTAACAACGTTGATGTGGGTAACACATATGGTCCAGAAAGACAGTGCTACATGCTTCCCGTGAAACAAATTACTGCATTAGATATTTATTGGTCGTGGACTTCTTTTTATGTAGTTACGAGTATTTGAAGTCATAGGTATATGCCAATAAGCCTACAGACACCCGCAGGAAGAGGAGAACTCTAACGCTACCTCAACGAAATTCGGCCACATTTATGCAAAATGGTCATTATAATTTTCTACAAGAATGCATATGAACCAACAAAGGCGAGAAGGTCATCAACCCGATCTGTAATTTTATTCCTTCTCCAGCAGAGAAGTATCAATCTGGAGAAGAAAAACTGTGGTTTCTATTTAATTTGTGTCTTGGGTGAATGTTGAGGCACCCTTAGACGTAAAATTATCGAAATATAGTATATCAGAACCACCAGTACCTACTATGTTCCCTTTCTATCTTTTCCTCTTTTTTTCTCTCTCTCCCTCCCGCTCTTTGTTAATGGAACCTAGATGTGCCAACTTCAATTTTCCTTACTGTACGAGACATACTCATTATGTATAAGCCCTTCGACACAGTGAAACCACTAGAAAAGAACAATTCTGTACAAGAAAAATTACTGAAGGGAAATGTATTGGAATTGAAATCAGCTACCGTGATCTCCGCAATTTCAATGCCCTCTGAATGAAAACAAGTTTATTGCGAAATTAGGCCTAATGGACTATTCTGACGAGTCACCTCTGGATACATCGCTGTCCTCATTTGTGATTCTAAATGGTACAGGTACTACTTGAAGCGCGCGTAGCGGATTTCAAACAATATAACAGTCCCAGTCGTTTCATATGTGGTAGAATGAAGGATTACAAAGATGAATCAGAATGAGGAAAGTGAGAACATTAATCTCGATATAATGCAACCTTAACGTATTCGAACAATATCTACCACTTGCATTATAGATTGATGCATCTACCAGGTACTGTAGTCAGAATGAATTCAAAGTAATACATATTCAATTATTCAGTATTAGAACATTTCAGCAAAAATAAGCTTAGGGAGGATCTAGATTTTTCTTTCACTTCAGTATTCGAGGATAACATTTGGAATTCTACAGCGAAATTGATAATGACCATTTTCCAGATATACAGAAAGAGTGACTTATAATCCCCATTCCATAAGATGCTATTCCTGGATCATATAGTGACTTCCTGTCTTTACAAAGCTGCTAGGAAGAATTTGGAAGAAGAACCCCTTCGATGAAAAAAACTGCTACCAAAGCAACAATCTGGACTAAGCGAAACCTACGACTTCAATTTTAATTATATAGCTGATCTGGTATCTAACCAAAAAAAGATACAGGTTAAGCTACAGCTTTAGTGCTTTTATATTTTCTGAAGGCGTTTGACACAATGAAACATGAACATTATTGGTAATATTTGTATATCTAAGGATAAATACCAGTAAATTTATTTCGACACTTACCGGTATAAAACAATCAGTTTTTCCTGAGAGAGGAAGTATTGCCACTTAAATCTCTTATATCTAATGTACCACAGGGATCCATTTTAGGATGGCTATTATTGACACTACACCTCAAAATTGACTACCCAGATATAAACGTATCATTTGACACAAAAAATGAGCATGTCGCTTTGAAAATAAATAGAAATTTAGCTTTAATATGTAGTTTTACTCAGTGGAAATCTCTTAAGCTAAGCCCAGATAAATCTCAAGTTATTTTAACAAGCCCCAAAAACAAAAGAGATTTTATAAAGCAAACATGTAATACCTAGTATTAAGTTGGTACAGGAAACCTGGGAATACCGACTACTGACTTGCGATGTTTTTGTAACATTTCACATCGTGTTATCTTTTTATGTACATATGTACAGTGACTTTACATATGAATATGCAGTATGTTTTATATCCGAACAAATTACGGATTAAGAAAGTGGATACTAAACTTCAATGAATGTCCTTCATCAAGAAGAACTGCTTGCTCATATCCGATAGCTAAATATGGTAATGACATTCAATCTGTGACCAAGCCATTGATGCTATCAATTACTTCTCCATAATTAACAGCACAGCTAGTTTTTTGAAAAATTCTCGGTGCGCACAGACAACTGTAAACAAGCTTGCACACTTGCACGCATGTCGCCTTATTCAGGTGAGCAGGTCGCTAGGCTCCGTTCTCCACAGAGGCGTAGCCTTAGCTTTTCAAGACCTAATAGGCTATTCTCCCTGAATAAGTAAGTACTGCGACATGCGAACTACAAAAGAAATGGAGAGACCTTGTTATTAGTAGTTTTGAATTGATGGTAGAACTGTCGCAACTCGCCTAAGTGCCTCTGGCTAGTTATAATAACGTGCCAAGCATTGACCTTCTCCAAATTGTTGCTTCCCAGGACGGGTGTTCTTGAATTTCGCATTCGAGATTTGTTGCATGAAAGTGTCGAATGGTTCAGCTAATTGGAGTTTTTTTTTTCGGCATCGGTGTCGAAAGCGGCATATTCTTGGATCCAGCACGGGAATTTTGCTCTTGTGACTCTTGCCACTATGGGATGTGTGTTGAAAAAGCCTGGTCAATAACTGAGGAAGTACTTTTGAGCAGACTCTTGCGTTGTTGTCTGCCATTTTATCAAATGTTAAAAAAATCGTTTACGTTTTAGGTAGCCCCCCTACCCAGGCAGCGATAACTTCTAGGTATTTTTTCGCTACCAATTCTCCATAAATCAGTTTGTCACTGAATACCCACATGCAAAATTGTAGATGGGACTTATCGTGTATGTGAGGTCATCAATGTTAAAAAAAATATTGTTAGAACTTCGGTAGATCCTTGGGGAATACCTGCGTTGGGAATAAGACGAGTATTCACCAATTCGTCGGATTCCTTACGACTGGAAATTAAGCCATTCTTCTGCAAACCCACTCTGAAAGCGCACAAAATGAAAGTTTTGCACAGTTTTTTTTGTATGATTCGGCATGACTTTGTTACGTCGTAAGCCACGACTCCAAAATACCACTTGACAATTGAGAGAGTTATACGAGGTTTGACAGGGAAATACGTATCAAAAATTCGGAGCCTCGTGTCAAGGCATTGTGGAAGGATGGCCTGGTGGTTCCCTCTCTCAATGCAATCCCCCCTATGCTCAGTTCGGGCCGGAGCGCTCTGCGAGTAAGTAGGATTTACGTGTGATTGTTGAAAGTAACCTTTTTTTATCTGCATTCGGCATGGAGCTGTCTCTGTTCGACAAACAGCGTATCAACATCAAGTTTTTCTAAAAACTAGGCAAGAATGGTCGTGAGATTTTTGAGTACTTGGAACAAGGAGGCAATTCTTTGAAGGAATCAACCGTCAACAAGTGGTTGAAAAGGTTTCGGGAAGGCCGAGAGGATGTGAAAGATAACCAACGCTCAGGAGCCCCTCCACATCGAGCTCTGAGGCAAATTTTGTGTGCTTAGACCGTCAATTTACAGTTAGAATGATAACTGAGGAAGTGTCAATCATCAAAACAATCGTCCACGAAATTCTGTCAGAAAAACTTGCAATGAAAAAATTGTGAGCGGGATGAGGGCTGCTTTCTGTGAGGAATTGTTTGAAGCAGAGAAAAGGGAGGCTTTCTCAACCGGATCATCACAGGAGATGAGTCTTGGTTCTATGAATTCGATGTGGAGCTGAAATCTCTAAGCATGGAGTGGAAACAAGTAGGGGAACCGAGAACAAAAAGCTCAAAAACATCAAGGTCAAATATGGAAACACTGCTAATTGTTTTCTTTGATTCTCGGGGCATTGTTCACCAGGAATTTGTACCTGCCGGCCATACAGTGAACGGAAGTTTCTTCATTAAAGTATCTCGTTGTGCGTGAATTTTTGGCCCGAAGCTCAATCACCGTGACAGAATGCCCGCCTTATTCACCCAATTTAGCCCCTTGTGACTTCTTCCTGTTCCCAAAATGCAAAATGGTGCTTCGGGGGCAGCACTTTGGGGATGTGGAAGCCATCAAGGCAGAAACGACACGACAAATGAAAAACCTCACAATTGAAGACAGTGAAAACGGCATTGGCAGAAGTGCATCTTGCCTCAGGGGCAGTATTTTGAAGGAGACCATATTGAAATACCTGAACCATTGTAAAATAAAGTTATTATTCCACTTTTATACGTATTTTCCGGACAAACCTCGTACAGCTCTCAGTTGACTGCCTGCCGTTAATCAAGCAATGATAGAAGAGATTCTTAGCACCCTAATCATGCACTTCTCCACCAGCTTGCTGATCACTTTCCGAGACAAACAACTTTTTATAACAATACTTACTTTAATGAATGCTAGTAGTCCAAAACGACATAGCAACAACGTAGAAGTTAAGACCCTGGTCATGTATAGCGAATTGCTAAGACAAAGGCAAAACACATTTGTATTCGACATTCGGCGATGTCGATGTGTGAGTCGCGCCAACGAGACGCGGCGTTTCGACACATCAAAAGAAGTGGAGCTATAATCATAAAACACATCAGGTATTTTACAGAAGTGACTAAAGTCTACCAAGAACCCAGGTGACTTGACTCGTCGAGGTTTGCTTAACTTTCAACCAATCAAAGGCGGAACGAGAAAGGTGGACTATGCGACGTGAAAATCTCTTATTTTATAAAGTATTAATAAAGCTCACGGAAAAAGGCTTCTGTGGAAGAAGCTCAGATAAACATATACGATACTTCATCACGTTTTAACGGCTATTGTGTTTAATCGGGGCTGTTGGCAATAAATAATATGGTGAGATTCAGTAGCGTATTATTAACTATTTTTACCGGTAGATATTTGTTTTTACATATAAGTACATTTCACTGGTTGGGAAATTTTGACACTAGATAAATACTGGGTGCGCCATCTATTACTTTTTTTTTACCTATAAGTTTATGTGTTACCATGAGAGTCAAAAGTCATGTGGTATGCATAAATGAACTGTCAAAGGTATGACATTTATAGTCCTGGATTCGTTTACAAGACAACAATGCATTTTGGTTATCCAAACTTATTACGAAAACGGTCGAAATATAAAAAATACTTCGCACTAGTTTTGGCCGACATGGACGCCCTACAGAGCCTGGAATTCGTTAGATTATTAATCGTTTTGAGGAAACTGTTTCAGCTGAAGGTCGTAGACCATACCAACATGCTCGACAGAGAAGACGGATTTTCGGCCAAAGTGCTCTTTTCTGATGAGGCTCATTTTCACCTCAATGGGTACGTAAATAAGCTAAATTGCAGATTCTGGGAGGCTGAAAATCCACACCAATATCATGAACAAACTCTCCATCCTGAAAAGGTGACTGTTTGGTGCGGATTATGGGCTGGTGGCATCGTTGGACCATTCTTCTTTGAAGATGCCGAAGAGAAGGCCATTACCGGCAACGAAGAACGTTATCGCGGCATGTGTGCAGACTTTTTGTGGCCACAATTGGATCGTATTGGTGCCGACGATCTTTGGTTTCATCAAGACGGAGCAACGGCTCACACATCTCGCCAAACAATCGCCTTATTGCACACAAAATTTCAAGACCGCATAATTTCACGATATTCAGATGTCAGTTGGCCCCCGAGATCGTGCGATTTAACACCTCTTGACTATTTTCTTTGGGGTTTTTTGAAATGAAAGGTGTATGCGAATGGTCCCCGGAAAATTTAAGACCAGCGCAATATTCGGACTGAAATTGCGGCCATGGACCCTATTATTCTGGGAAAAGTCATTGAAAATTTTGATTTTCGGATGTTGGCCTGTAAACGAAGCCGCGGTGCTTACATGACTGATGTTATTTTGCATACATAAATGGCATAAACCAACCTTAATTCATCAATAAAAAAATTCGATTTTACCTCGTAAAAAGCGTGTTGATTTTTCAAATAGAAAAAAAAGTAATAGATGACGCACCCTCTACAACAAACCAGATAAAAGCGTTGCTAGAAACTATGAATCCGTAGAATAAGCTACAACAATATACTGCTAGGGATGTATTTTTTTAAAATAGACATAATTCAAATGCATCCAATTCAAAACATTTTACTCTAATAGTGAGTCAAAAAAGTGATGAAGAATGTAATCAAGAGGGCTCAGGTTTGCGCGGCTTCTAGAGGCGGACATTTGTCTAATATTAATTTTTCTGGAATCATTTCTAAGTTTCAATAAAATATTAACTGCTTTGCATCATGTGCCTAAAAGATCGATCCTGTGACTTCCAGTTTACATAAAATAGTTGTAGATACTAGCATAAAAGCATACGACAATAATGACCAATTGTGGAACCCTTCTTTGTTCATGATGATGATTACTGTCATCAAGACATACGTGAACACACTATGAAATACGATTACATAACTCAAGCAACCACTCTTAGATGATATAGTTAGAGAAGTCATAAAAGCCATTCATTTACCGTGACACGTTATAGTCACATTCCCTGCAATCTACTTTTTCTTGTAGATCTTGAACTTGGCTCATAAAGATGTAATTGCTGGTGAAATAGTTTGCATATATCAAAAATAGCAAAAAATGATACGTTAATTGCAGAGCCGTGGGGTATATTACCTAGTGATATTTTATGACAGGATACGGAGTATGACATATTAATGTCTTCTTGTTCTTTTGAATCACGCGACTGGGAAATTCCGCGACATGCTTAATGTGCACCAGATCTGGAATCCTTGATTTTACGGGCCATCTCATTTAAGTGTTCAACAATTTTATTTATTAAAAGCAATGAGTAGTGAGGATGAAGCTCATAAAATATCTGAATGTATTTTTTACCAAGCACTCCTAAATACCACCTTTCGCCAATTACGTTTAATTTTTGCCCATAAAAAACATACGATTTTTTACCACAAACTGTAATTTCTATTTCTATTTTATACTTTGAAAAAGGCACGGTCAACCGAAATGTCCCTAAGATAATTCAACATATGTAGGTTTCGTTTTTAATCTAGACTTTTCGTCCCTGTATAATATCGCTCTTCAGTTTGATATGACTTCTTCCTCTCTAATGATATTTTTCTTAAAGTTCCAAAATCTTGCCTGTTAGACAAAAATTCTAGCTCAGAAGATAACCACCTCTACTGAGATATAGGTTCCATCAATGTTCTTGATTTAACATTCTTTGCCTGGATGTGCAATACAGCATAATAAATATTTTAGAGTATAACTGGTATGACCTCAACTACATTGGGCAACTACAATTCACGCATATATTTTGGAAAGGTTCTGCCTAGAAGCATGGGTAAATCATCGTATATAGGATGGCAAAAAAAATACCAATACATTTAAAGCAAAAAAAATATCTATAAAATAATACGAAAGGTCTCCATAAATATAGGTCCTTATATGTCCGCTCACCAAAATACAGGGTGTTGAAGTTGTATTTACGAAGTCGTGGGGAACATATATTTCAAGAATGGACAAGGACATTGGCTCCAAGATTTTGTAGATGTAGTAAGAAAAATACACAGACCGGTTAGAACTCTCCTTCGAAATAATGGAGTCAATAGGTTGAGACACTGCATTTCCCACGCAACGTCGTCACTAGTTCATAAAAAATTACATGAAACCAACGTTAGACCCTCTGAGAAAGAAGTTAGTTACGAACATGTATAACAGTGAATTTGAACGGATCAAGTCAGTCAAACAGGGCCAATGTATCCAAGTATCCGTATGCATTATCACACTTCTCTACCGGTAGCACCGTCCTTCTGGCAACGTCGCCCGTCGCTCATACCCAATCACACCACGCGCCAAACGGACATATCTAGACCGGCATGCGGACGCAGAGAGTAGAACCAGAAACGTGTAAACATTTCTCTATCATTCTAAGCTTTAAGTGCAAATTTACGGGGAATCTATGATGTGTGAGATATGTCTAATAGGTGCGTCCCCCACCCCCTATAAATACCAAATACCAATTTTTGACCCAAATTTCCCTGAAAATGATCAGGATAAGTGCATAGACTGACATACAGACAGACAGGCGGACGGAAATAAGTAACATGCCAGTAGGCGTGAGAAGTAAAATGGAAAAAGTATTTTTTTGACCTTGGCTTTTCATTTCTGAAAGACCTTTCAATTTTTTAATATTTCTTAGCCATTCTGAGCGGGGAAAGATTGGTTTAAACATATGTCATATGATCCCAAAAATGTCCTTGTGGAAAGGTTCACAACAACGTTCAATAAAGCCTTTGAGAGAAATAATACCTACTCACTATAATACAGGATATTCTTAAAGTTGGAACTTTCCTTTGAATGGCGTAAGGTTCGTGCCAAAATACATGTAGTTTGCTTATACAGGGTGCGGCAGAGAGGATGGACGGTTTTAAAAAAATCATAAAATAGATAATTTTTACTCGAAAACAAATTTATTGATGGAATCAGGTTCACAAGGAAATAGCATTTGAGACAGTCAAGTGTGGAAAATTACACCTGGCATATGGTGGCCGAAATCGTTGATGCAGTGCTGGAGGCGTTCTTGGAACTTCGCTCTCTCAACTTGGGCGACTTCCACGTGAATTTCGCCCTTCAATTCGTCCAGAGTTCGGGGATTGTTCGCGTATACTCTAGCCTTGAGGTGTCCCCATAAGAAAAAATCGCATATGGATAAATCTGAGGACCGAGGAGGCCAATGAACATCGCCAAACCTGGAAATAAGGCGACCAGGGAAGAGAGGGCGAATAACGTCCATGGATGCTCGAGCTGTGTGGGCGGTCGCCCCAACCTGCTGGAACCACACACGTCGGATTGGAACACGTCGCAGTCGTAACTCAGGGAGAAAGAAGTTGGTGATCATGTCGACGTAGCGCTCTGAGTTCACGACCATTACCGTCTTCGAAGAAGTATGGGCCAATGATGCAAGTTTGCGATACAGCGCGGAGTTCGAACTGTTCGCGGCGCTCCTCTTGGTCTTCTGGTGATCAGCTCACCACGCCTGCAAAGTGATTCAACCCAACGAAGGATGGTGTTTCGAGAGGGAACAGCTCTATTCTGATGAATGTTGAAGTGGCGACGAAACTCACGCTGTACGTCGATGACTCATTATTTCGGACGAAACAATCATAGGCGAAAACGCGGTGCTCCACCGTCCAAGGCTCCATAACGACAACTGGTCAAATAATGCTAGGATCTCACGAGTCAAACGGCACCCTCTCCACCTCTCTCGTAGACGGAGGCGGAGGGTACTACCCATCCCAAAAACGTCCGTCATCTCTGCCGCACCCTGTACAATGAGAAAAGCCGAAATAGTGGTTTCGGAAAATATCCGCTTGGGCCAGTCTGGTCCAGCAATCGATTATCAAGCGAGAAGACCTAACACGCGTCAGTACTTGACCCGTCGTGTAGGTAAATCAAATTTGTTTACAAACCGATTTTGAAGAAGTCGAAAATTGCACGCTTCTATTGCAATAACGAACTAGTCGGAGTGATGTTCATTTACTGTGAGGATTTTATAAATGATGTTGAGGCTTCACGGTTGTATTGAAGTCGTTTCCGTGGTGTGCCGCGTATGTTTTTTTAATCCGTACAAAGAGCTAAGGACATAATATGTCTTTTGCAGGAACGTTAAGGTGAGCATAAAGGAAAGACCAGACAACCCGAATATTGCAAACGTCGAACAAAAACATCTGGTTTTGGAGTCGAATGATAGAAGTATCTATGGACATCATAGTCAGAGCAGCACTTCAAATGTACTTTGTTAAAAAAAGTTCCGTTCTTCGCTGTTGTTTTACCGTACATTAGCTTTGTCATTTCAAAAGTAGTTGTTCCTGAAAAAGAGAGTCCCAACTTTCATAGCACCTTGTGTTAAGTAAAGAATAATAATTGGGTTATCCAGTCAGTGAAATCAGTAGCGTTCAAAACCATATCATGTATCTTGGTTAGGGGACGTTTTTGGAGCTCTGAACCGGTATTATTTATCTCGCTCAGCGAATATGACGTAATTTGCACTTGCTTTCGATATGGTTGTAAAAATATGTTATTTCCGTTTGTCTCACACCTTAGCGTTTTTGGAAAGCGCGTGTCGACTTCAAAACGACTACTAAGTGGTTAGTCTTTTGATTATCGCTGTGTGGGTTTTTATCTGTATCTAGGATATTAGGTGTTATTGTCACGATGCTGTGGTAGTTTTTGAATGAATTCCCAGTACCTAGTGGCATACCAGTTTACATGCTTTCCTTACAAAAAAATAGATTCTCTACCTATTATAATATCAATGAGTGAAGCAATCTTTTGTCCAGTTAACGTAGTCTACAGATGCTTATATGAACATGGCATTATTTTTCTAGTGCAAGCTACTAGCTCAACGTAGACAGAAGTCATGCTGTAACTCTCTACTAAATATATGTTGATAACATTGAAAAAAGCATCATTGTCAACATGCTAGGCGGATTGAGCTTAAGGCGTTTGCACAACAACGAGAATACCTAAACCAAACGCTTAACGCTTTTACCTAGGACATGATTCACTAAGCGTTTTCAAAACGTAGCACCTTCAAATTGAAGAACGAGAATACCGGTCCTTAGCAGATCCATCCTTATTGCAGTTTCGACATCTACTTTGCCTGTACCATATCTTACAAATGCTCGTGCCAAGGAAGTTAGTTATGAATTCAACGATAAGCTTTGACAGAGTGAAATATGAAACATATCGGCAGAGGATTCTTGCCGTGTTTGAGATAATTCTTCCCAGCGTATAAATCTTTTCATTGGTCGCTCAGCTGTGATTGCACGATGCATGTTACGTGACATCAGTATAAGCTCTCACAGTACAAACTTTACCGTTACAACAGGTATAAGTTGTGTGATGAAATGAATACAATGAATACATTACTGGTTTTTATCTTTTTTTTTATTTATCCTTGAAGGGCCGCGCCTCAAACCTGGTGGCGAGGATGTAGTTATGGATGAATCAACAAAGGTCCGATGATTGAGGGCTCTAGCATATATCAAATTAACCCCTGTGTTATCCGAAATTCAATTGTTCAAGTACAGCCAAACTATCAATTGCGGATATGATCTTTTTTCTGCAGTAGGAGGTCTGTGCGAAGGTAGGCGAAAAATCTGACGGCCTCCACCTAACAATGGCTTGACAAATTGATCCTCATCCTCGTTTCGCACGATGACAGATGTTAGAAAACCCCTACGCTACCAGCTCATAACTGCTCGACGTTCTAAGGAATGCACAAATAGATGCCGCACCACTAAGGCGGTCGAACCATCTAGCCGCTAGAATACAAGTATTCACAGATCAGACCAATATATGCTTTTTAAACATAAATGGGCATGTTTGACATCCTTCTCTATAGCCACGACCAACCGGAGACAGCGATGTTTCGTGCTAATAAGCAACTCTGTGAAGACCATCATCTTTCATCTTATATGATGAGGGTCAAGATCAACCTGGCAACTTGGCAAACCATTGGTAGGCGAAACTTGTTGGATCTTTCGCCTACCTCGGCAGAGTATTTTAAGACCTTCAAATGACCTTACCCACTTGTTTGCTTTCCGTTAATCTGTTTCCAGGATTCAAATCAAATTTATTTCTAAAGACTACGGACATAGCATGGGAAAATTCAAAAAATATACTACTACTAGAGCTATGCGGCACTGATGAGTTGCTAATTAGCACAAAACAGCGTTGTGTGTGGTTGTTACAGAGATGGGACGCAAATATGTCCATTTCATGTAACATCCGAAACTTATTCTGTGGTTTTCATGTCGATAATCCCCCATGTCTGACTTGCCAATGAAACCACATGTCTTTAAAATTCTTCTTTAATTTAGTGTACGTTTCTTCAGTACATAACACTTTTGACAATATTCTTCCAGGTGACACTCCGTTTGCTTTTTCTTTTCACTTTCTCATTCATATACGGTATACTCCTGGGGTAGTCAATCCGGGCCCCAAAAGGACGTCTAGTCCCAGAAAATGACGAACGGGCCTGAAGTTATCTGTTGATTTCTTAATGTACCAGATGCGTCACCTTTGTCCATCGTTCCGAAAACGTCAAAAGTCCTTCGAAAAAATGAGAAAACCCACCCAGAACTGTTGTCTTAACACACCGGTTAATTGTCATGGTAATCTTCGACTAAAATGTAATTTGAGGAAGATGTGACCGAAACGCGTACTACATTAAAGAAGAAATTCAATTACATGTGGTTTTGATGGCCAGACAAATATGTCTATTTCAATTTCACTATGCTGATTTGAGGGCAAAATTCATAAATACCCGTATCTACTCGTAAATGATTTCATCTTTAGCTGCATACATAGTTCTGTTATCACATTAACTTTCGAGAAAAGTCATAAGAAAAATCGCCTTATGCTGTTCTTGCTAGAATCAGTTAAAAAAAGTGACTGTGTCTATTGATGAATCAATGCTGCAAAAATAGTCTAAGAGCTCAAAGCCATAAGTGATATGGGAACATCCTCGAAACGAATTTGCTTGCTGAAACAGCTTTATTTCCATTTGCCCAGCAGGAACATCATAAGACTCCCTACTCGCACACTCACACATTTTGTGAATGTTAAGCATCTCAGCTGGAAAAAGTCAATTGCTTCTGATTTCTTACAATCGAATAAATAAGAAGGCAAAGCATGGACACCGACGTACCGCGATTGCTTTAAGGAACGGAAAATCTCTGGCGCAAGCTTAGAACTGTTTCAATCATAAATAATTGGCACTTAGGCTCCGCCTTTGCAACAATTCATGGGTGAGAACAATCAAATCTATACTATGTGATCAACACAACAGCTCCTTAGACATTAAAGCAATGTTCAAACATTTCACGAAATTTGGGTTTATACAGACAGTGGGGTATTATACGAGTAACTAGTGTCCGACCGGACTCTCGGTTTCGGCCGTTTTCGGTCCCAAATGAATGTGGATTTTGTTTCGGTTTTGGTAGGAAATTCACCGAAACCGAAACTATATTCGTATGTTTTCGGGCACCTTCGGGCAAATTTATTCAGTCCAGAAGTCAAATTTTCTAGGGGAAAATGTTGAAACATGGTTATTCATGTCATATAGTATCAGACTGTTCAATTACGGTTATATTAGATTACTTTCTAATGACATGTTGCACCAACATTGAATTTGTGCTTTTTAAGTCTTTTTAAGGGACTTTTTTATGTAATTCAAGGTCGTAGATAACTCACAAATTATTGGGGAATTCTAGTTCAAGCTCAATTTCAGGCAGAATATTCAGAACTGTACAAGCTAAATTTCTTAAAAAATGTCATAATTACTAATCTCTCATAAATAGTTTTTGTTTAAGGTTTTTGAATAACTCTTATAGAAAACCACTATTTATTTATTGATAAATACGAAAATTATCGTTTAAAATATCATCACGATCAATAATATCCGTTTTTGAAGACTAAAAATAAATAAGATTTGTTTACATTGCATTGTTGTAGAGTCAGTGCATATTTTTAGCTAATGTGCCTACCATTTACCTACCAAAGTGACAAACAGAAACATAGGCCTACATTCTTTTCTCTGGAAAGGATATTCAAGGAGCCAATCATACTGAGTGTACTTACGCGCAGCAGGACAAACACAATCTGTGTTACGATATGATTACCTCAGTTGTTAAACTTCATATTGCATATGAACAATTCTGCTCAGTTCGTGATTTTGTAAGGTGAACAAAACGTTATCTCTATGATACACCAACAATGGCGGAATACCTAATATTGTAAATAGGACACCTTGAGTGAATTCTATAAACAGTTGTGGTGATCCCAGCAGATTCTTGACTAAAAGCAAATACACGGTTGTACATAATATGAAAATTATGTTTATCTAATTCATAGTTTTTTGCCTATTGAGCCGCCTCTATAGAATCTCGTGTTACTAAATTGAGACGGCAAAATTACTATTTATAACGCAAGAATAAATTTTCTGAGAACTTTCAGATTAACAACTAAAGTACGTAGAGTTAAATTTCAGTTTATTTTAGTTGGATTAAAAGTTTCGTTTGGGCTTTTTCAATATCCATTGAAAAGGTTCGTTTGTCTCCAATATTTTGCATTTTTCAGTTGTTGTTAGGTATATACATATAATTATGCTTTCAACTATTAGATTAAGAATAGGTGCTCATTGACTCAAGAATTGAAATGGAATAAATCAAAATTACCTCACAACTATGCAGGTAAAAGCCCAACATCGAGGCATGTACTTGTCCTTCTGCAACGCCGATGTCTTTACTCTTGTTCAGTTTGAAACGCTCTTTGCGTTCCACAGCAACCTTCATCGTTTTCGGTAATTGTCTCTAACATTAGAACTGTTTAGAACCCAAGTGATTTTATACACTTCCGTCGAAAATTAAGAACTTATTGTGGAATGTCAGCAACTGCCAAACCGGCGGCTTGAGTCAGATCAACTTATAGTATGAACTTTCATCTTCATTACTGACTACGTGTTTTTTGATACAAACAAATCATGTACTTGCTCCTTCTACCCAGTAAAGTTCGTTGATTATAACCATAACTATACACTCTCACACACTATCTCTTTCGTTGTCTGGTCAATTTCAAATCAATTTCCATCATCATCCCATGCCTTCCGCGTAACCGTAGCTCCTTAAAACCAGCAATAAAGTAATGAACTTCGCACACCATAGGAAACAATCTCGGCGGAACAATGCCGGCAAATAATCTTGGGAAAATACTCGGTGCGCCCACTTGCTGGGAATATTATCTTTTCAAACAAAAATAATTACCAGATCTGCTATGATGGTTATCAGAAAATGAAGCTACAAGAAGCTGATGTAGTCTACGCTTATTACGGAGATTTGTTTATGATGTGGTTATAGAAATATGAATGATTGAGGGAAACGCCGACTGATCGTACGTTTTGTAACCTTTCAAGGAGATGTTTGTCTTATATCAAATTGAAGCTTCAATAGGTATGCAAAGGAATTTTCTAATCGATAAAAATATCGTGAGTGATACGAGACATAGAGTAAATGTCTTGTGCCAATTGTGAATAAGCTTTCATATGTTTCGGTGATAACGTTATTTTTTGTTATTGATATTATTGCTTTCTACGCCACTGGCGAAGAAGTATTGTAATTGTGAAAAATTTCGAAAATGAGATATAATGATCTTTTTGATCTTATGACATGAGATCACACACACACACACACACACACACGTTTCCGTCGGTCTGTCTATCCGTCCGCTAATCCTTTAATTTGGTCGGATTTTAATGGAATTTTCACACAATCTAAATACTACGTCAAAAACGAAAAAGCTTTATGGTTTTCAGTGGCGGCGGAACTACGAGCAAAGAAGTAATTAAATAAAAATTGCACAAACTTCGTTTTTTCACGGTTCGGAGGATTCTGCTCGTATTTGAAAAGTTTTTTAGGTGCAAACAATTGGGGAGTGGTGGAGGGTATATCTCAATCTTTGGCACTGGTATACTTATACGCCTTGAGCCACGGTAATTCAACGCACGTATTAGTCATATTTCACTCATTATGGATTTCCCCATACATTTATCCTTAAAACCAAGAATGATGGAGAAATATTCAGATCCTGGCGTGTCGATATTACGGCTAAAACTCTTAATGCGGAGACCACTAGGTTTGACCGGTTAGAACTAGGTGTAGCCACTGGCAGTTGGTTAATCTTATGAGTAACCTATACCTTCATGGCCGAACCTAGTATTAGCCGGTTGCATTCGGTTAAAATTAGGTCCAACCAACTTGATCCCGGCTACAAATAGGTCTAGCCAGTCCTTAGTAATTAAAATTAGATGTAAACGTTACAAGCAGGTTTAGACCGGTATTTTTAAAGAAAATGTAGTGTCATCATTTTCATATTATTTATTTCAGCAATAAATTTCTTAAACATAACCCAGCCATAGCTTTTCATTGTCAGCACAGGTGAGTAACCGAAATAATAAAGAAAACTTATTCTAGTAACATTTTTTCATACCTGTAACTGAACTTTATAAATTAAACGTATTTTTTTATAACTGTAACTGAACTTTACAATTTTCAAATATTTCATGCGGGTATAACCGTATAACAGTTTACACATAATTTTGTATCGTACCTGTAACCGGTTTATAGTTTTAAAATATTTCGAGCGGGTGTAACCGTATAACAATTTACTTAAACATAATTTTTTGTCGTGGCTGTAACTGAACTTTACAAATTCAAATATTTCACACATATTAACACAAATTATTGAAACATTCATTAGACTAAGAAAGTAATAAAAAAAATAGATGGTCAACATACCCATTGGTATGAAAAAAACTGGGACGATGGGTTATCTACTTATTGGAACAACTTAAACTTGAATAGCATTTGGAGTTACATAAAATACCAGCAGCTTTACGAAAACACTTCCTACTTTCAGACTTCACAGTGGCATCTTTTATAGCGTTGTCCACTAGATGAAGATTGGGCATTGGCTATTTGGCGGAAAGATTTGTTTTCGGGCGAAACATTTTCAAGGTCTGAAGATTTTGATTCCTAGAAAAAAATACGGCTACTATGCCAGACTGGTTGCCCAACTTATACAGGGTGGCGCATCGAAAACGAAACAGACGCATTTACTGGCAGCTCAGTTTTTTCTTTGGAAAAACGCTCAGACCCGTCGATTTTGTTTTCGAGGGGGACACAAGTCTGGCAAAAAATCGCGTTATTACGTGCAGCCCCCTGGGCGGGGGTGACACCAACCCTAAAATCTTAAATGGAAAGGGGGGTCGAGTGATACCTTTTTTTAAAGGTCTTTCAATTCCCTTTATAATGATGTATACGACATGAGCTTCAGTTCAGTAGTTTTGAAGATTTATTGATTTAAAGCTTAAAGGAGACTTTAATAGGTATATCAGATTAGTTTGTACTACTTTCAAAAGAAATTTGACTAAAAGAATTTACTTAATAGGTAAAAGCTTTTCTTCACTACGCCCATGGTTTGTTTATCATTTTGTTGTTGAACATAGCTATTGGAGCGTTTTTTTGTGGCAAAAAAGTTATTTCTTGAAGAAAGATAAGGAAATATCTCGTACTTATTTTAAGTAGAAATTCAGTACATAGTTTGCGATTGATTTGACCAAACTTTGTTGCTAAAATAACTTGTAACGCTTTATTACCTAAATTGACCATGGTATATTCCACAGCAGAAAGAGTTGAAATTATCGAAATATTTTTCGGGAATAATCAGTGCGCTAATAGAACAGCAGAAATATTTAATGAGCCACATGAGAAACGTGCATCGAAAATATGTTCTAGAACTTATACCTAAATTTCGCTAAACTGAGTCAGTCGCCAATAAAAAACGCAACATTGAAAATCCCATAAGGAACGAAGCAACAGAAGTGGGGGTTTTAGGGCAAGTTTATGTAGATCCTACGTTAAGTACCCGCGAATTGGAGACTGTGTGTGGTGTTAGTCGACGTACTGTCCAACGGATTCTAAAGGCCCATAGTTTTCATCCGTATAAAATTCATCTGGTACAAGAACTTAATGAAGACGATTTTGATCGGCGATTACAATTTTGTGAAGATATGAGTGAACAAATTATAAACGATGAACATATTCTATTCAACACTTGCATTTCCGACGAATGTTCCTTTTTCTTAAATGGCGTAGTAAATCGTCATAACTACCGATATTGGTCCGATTCTAATCCCAGAATTTATCATGAGGTACATACACAGCAGCCACAAAAATTATATGTTTGGGCTAGTATTTTTGGCGATCATTTAGTTGGTCCTTTTTTCTTACCTGGAAATTTGACCGGTGAAATGTATTTGGAATTACTGGAAGATGCCATAAATCCTGCATTAACAGCCATAATTTAAAATCAGAATGATCGGCGGTACATTGAAAACAGGTTGATGTTCCAACAGGATGGTGCCCCAATTACGCATTACGTGTTCGTCAATATTTAGATCAGACGTTTCCAGATCGATGGATTAGTAGAAGAGGTGCATTTGAATGGCTCACCAGATTTATCACCTTTGGATTTCTTTATGTGGGGTCATTTAAAAAGCAAAATCTATGCTACTCAGCCAACATCATTAGAAGACCTGCGTCAAAGAATTGTGAATGAGTGCCTTCAAATTACTCCTTAAATATTGCAAAATGTGCTGCAACGTTTTGACCAAAATCTTTATTATTGCATGGGAGTCATGGTGGCCATTTTCAACATTTGCCTAACGGGTCAGTTCATTCTTCATTTTTAAATTACTTTGCTGCCAAATGTATTGATCTCAACTAATGATGATGTATTAGTTTTATTTAAGCTTTAAATCAATAAATTTTCAAAACTACTGAACTGAAGTACATTAATTTTATATCATTATAAAGGGAATTGAAAGACCTTTAAATTAAGGTATCACTCGACCCTCCTTTCCATTTAAGATTTTGGGGGTGGTGTCAGCCCCGCTTATGGGGCTGCACGTGCTAACGTGATCTTTTGCCAAACTTGTGTCCCCCTCGAAAACAAAATCGACGGGTCTGAGCGTTTTTCAAAAAAAACTGAGCTGCCAGTAAATGTGTCTGTTTCGTTTTCGATACGCCACCCTGTATAAACCATCCAAAGTACATTCAAGTAGCACCATTCAAATATTTAGGAAGTCTCCTCTACTTCTTCAACGTCAGGAGTTTTGTCACGGACGGTATCACCTACCTTGCATCTATATTCTGTTTCTTTTTGCACAAGTCACACTTCTCACCTGCTCGCAAACTGCTTTTTGTAAATTAATTTCCATGGGATTAGATTTCTGTCTTATTTACTTCGCTACTGTTATTTTTCAACTGAATTTTCTCCAGATCCTCCTCATTCTCAATCCTTTCGATTGCTTCAACAGGCAGAACTGATAACCTTAAGCCAACTTTAACATCACAACCAAACATTGCTTGGTACGGCGTACTTCTAATTCCATGATGGTATGCTCTATTTTTCATTAGAATCTTAATCTTTTAGACCAGTTTTAGGAAAATTTTCATCGGTCATCCACGCCACAGGCGTTTTTTCGATATCATGATTAGCACGTTCTACGCTGATTGGCTATGGCGCGGCTTCGCATGCACAATGTTTAGACCTGACCACGTTTCTGTCAAATTTTCCACAACTCGGTGAACTAACTCCAGAACATTACCAGATTGCAATATATATGATGATCAGAATATGCCAAATATATCCAGCAGTACCTTTGGTACTTCCTCAGCAGTCTCACGCTATAAAGGGCGTAGCTGTACGAACTTCGTCAGGTGATCCTGGAAAACTAATATGAATTTAAAATTGCCATCTGGATTTGTTTGCATCTCTATCAAATCTACCTTCTGACAATGGTTATTCAGCTCATTAGATAAAATGGGTTTCACGAAAATACCTTTTTTGATTGAATTTTGTTTCATTTGACATGACCTACAAAAACGAAGATAAATAAGAACAGCCTCCTCAGTGATGTTTGTGAACTTGTTCTTAGCTTCTACAATCATCCTATTTCGCCCACCGTGCCCAATGCTCACGTGTATTTATGAAGAACATCGAACAGGTCTTCATTCTTCACGTAGTATTTGAGGTCCTCGGTATTTTCGCCATTGGATAAAAGAGCAATCAACTTCTGAATCGCAGCAATGCAACAGACATCGAAACGCTTCAAACGGCGATACTGTAAAGTCGAATACTTCGTGGCCTTTTTGCAGCTTTGACTACTTCGATATACTTCAAATACTGTTCATTACTCATATAAAGATTATCGCCTTGTCAAGTTAATATGAGCTCAATCTCTCCGTAAAAACTTGATTTCATAGATTCTGATATTTCGAACATTGCCATTTTAAATCACAATGCGAGAAAAAAAACTCGATAATTCAAATATACGTACATCTAGTTTTATCCACTAAGGATTGGCTAAGCCTAGATGTAGCAGGGATCAGGTTGATTGGACCTAGTTTTAGACATAACATCGATAATACGTGCTCCGCGGTCCAGCCGATGCATGCGTGTAGCAGTCGGCCGCCGCTGCTTTACTGCTGTGTGTGCGGATCGCCCATCGTCGTCCATGCGAAATGTACTCATAACTTCTATAATATGAACCCGCAACAACGTTTCTCATAGGAAGAAGGAGGGCCATCCATCGGCAAGAGATAACTTTGCGTGATAGCTTACCTAACTCTAAAACTTTTTGAAGAACGAGAGCAAATCCTAAAGGGCTCCAAAATTGTCGGGAGTACATGCAAAATATGCAAATTTCGTTTGTTTGATCCATCTAATTTATTTATTATACAGGTAGGTGCTAACTTTTTTCTTATAGGGGATACTTGTGCCAACATCAGGGCCGACATATTTCTTTATGAATTTAAGAATGAACGCAGAGTCAACTGTTTTTTTCTTTGTTATTAACTTTTTATGAAATACTTTCTTAACGATGTCAAATAGTTGGTAATTATTCTACTTTTGTTTAATTCCGCATATTTAGGCAATACCCCTTTGGTTTCATGTTCTCATTTCTTAATTTTGCTTTCCTGTTTCCACGCATAGCCTATCGGTAGACAATTGAAGACACTGCTGTGTGTGCGGATCGCCCATCGTCGTCCATGCGAAATGTACTCATAACTTCTATAATGTGAACCCGCAACAACGTTTCTCAGAGGGAGGAGGAGGACCATCCATCGGCAAGAGATAACTTTGCGTGATAGCTTACCTACCTCCAGAACCTTTTGAAGAACGAGAGCAAATCCTAAAGGGCTCCAAAATTGTCGGGATTACATGCAAAATATGCAAATTTCGTTTGTTTGATCATCGGTAGACAATTAAAGACACAGGTGGATAAAGGTGTCATGTAACATTTTTTTAAAATTCCTTTTTTGAACTTACCTTAAGGAGTGATTATTTTATTCTGTGATTACTTTGTTGCAAACACAAGATAATAACAGACTAATTAAACTAAACGTTTAAATTTTCAATAAAATAAAAAGTTCCAATAAAAAATGCTTAAAGTCAATTTTCTCCATACAATGATTTTGTTCCAAGACACATTTATCCACTTGTGTTTCCAATTACTTCTCGTTAAATTTATCTTATTTCGGTAGATTTTTCCTGTTTCACACTTGTTTATTGCTTGCTACGTATACGGTCTGTCCGTCACACAAAAAAACTAATGTTAAAGTTACGTTTTGTGTCTGTCTGACAGTTCCTCTTAGTAACGACCGAACCGATTTACCAGAAATCTATAGCAGCTTGAACCATACCCCTAATGCTGCTATAATTTAGAATTACAGTGTATTAACAGTTATTAACACACACAAAAAAAAACACTGCTGAACTATCCCGAAGCCTCTGTTACTTCCCACGCCACTGGCGGAGAATTATAGTAATTACCAAAAATGTCGAAAATGAAGTGTCGTTCTTGAACGTTATATGACGCTTGCATCACAAAACACCATGTCACTCATTTCCGTCAGTCTGTCTATCCGCTAACCCTTGACCAGTCTATAACTGGAAAACGAGAGAACCACTAAAAATAAAATGGGCTCAAACTTTCTGCTTTTCACTTACAGAAAAAATTGGAGGAGTTGTAAATAGGAGGTTGTGGGTTGTTCGGAAGGGGGAGGGTGTGTCTCAAATTTTGGCGGTAGTATAGTTATACGCTTCTAACCCCGATAATTTAAGGATTTTCAGGACTTTGCTTACCTTGAAAAAATTTTTAGACCCCACTCTTCAAAAAGTTTTTGAGGCACACTTTCACAAAAAGTTATCTCTTGTCGATACGCCGCCCCCCTGAGAAAAATTACATTGGATTGACCGACTTGATTCTTTTAATTTGAGCTCATTTTTTGCTTTCGACGCGGAATCATAATATAGTTGAGCGTGATAATATTTAAAAAATATCTTGATTATTTCAAAGTGTTTCCTTGTTAGCACGTACAAATACAAAACGGTCAATATCGTCGCCTTTCTCACGAAGAGTCCAGCTGACAAAATACCAAAGATTGAGATAACCCGCATATGTGTATTCCATGCCGGTTAATCTGACAAAGAGGCATATGTATATATATAAATATATATACAGGGTGACTTCGAAGTTGAGTCATTTATTTTAACAGTGAGTAGATCTGATCAAAAGAAATGTTTTTTCCTTTAACATTTTTGTGGTAAAATTAAAGCAACAAAGTTATAGCCCTTTTGAAGTTTGAGTACCGCCCTGTCTCAATAATAATATTATGTGCTCGTGTTTGGCAACAACGTATATAATCCGCCTTATCGGTTCATCGCATCGGAAACAAAAAAGCGAAAGAATTTGAAACGCTGATCACGATGTTTTTAATCAGTCAATGTGTCAGTCGGTAACGCGTGAGTGAATAGTGGTGTTTGCTGCGTGGCTCAAACGAAATAAAAAATGGCACATGTTTATGCGGATCGGTTTCCCAATCGAGTGCAACCAACCCCTCGTGCCTTTGTTAATGTAGTACAATGGGCTCGTGAATCAGGTGACTTAAGACCTCACAGGGGAGGGCATGCCGGTGCTCCAAGGCCTCACGATCAAATGCAGGTCCGCACTGAAATACTTGTCGGGAGGATACTTTATAAAACAAGGTAATTTTTTTTTAATTTTTCTTTTATTTTTACACACATATTTTGGTTTATCTTCCTTCTACAATCATTATCTGAAAATTAATGACTCAACTTCAAAGTCACCCTGTATATATATATATATATATATTTATTTACTCATGTTTGGGGTGCAACAGAATGTGAATTCCAAAGACAGCACCCGCTGCTTACTGTAGTGATAAATTAAAAAGATACATAGATTACAAAATCCAAAATATATGAAAATCTGTAACACAAGCCTACTATATGAAAATAAACAATACTATAATATATCAACTACTATAAAACGATATAAATTCATATATATATATATATATATATATAACTTGAGACGTGGTCGTTTGACCATTGTACCATCTATCCAGCTCTCACCATGTTACTGGACGTTTCCCTCATCCTATACGCAAACAACAATTAGCATCATCCTCACATACTACTCTCCTGATGATGATGGCAAAGTCCATTGAAAGCTAGAGAGAATTAAAAAAAGTATAAAGAGTCCTCTTTGCTTAAATTTTGTCGAAGTACCCAACAAAAGGCGGAATATATAACTTGAGACGTGGTCATTTGACCATTGTACCATCTATCCAGCTCTCACCATGTTACTGGACGTGTCCCTCATCCTATACGTAAACAACAGTTAGCATCATCCTCACATACTACTCTCCTGATGATGATGGCAAAGTCCATTGAAAGCTAGAGAGAATTAAAAAAAGTATAAAGAGTCCTCTTTGCTTAAATTTTGTCGAAGTACCCAACAAAAGGCGGAAGCTTTAATTTTTCACCTATATATATATTAGTGTGGGCAGCACACCATTAACCCCTGGCTGTGTTATCGGCAAAGGTAAGTATATAAGTCCCACGAACAGACCTAAATGAAGGAAGGTAGGTCTCTTAGTGTGCAATAATTCTTCTTAGTATACGCACCTCGGTGGTCGAATCATGGCCAAAGTACAATTCATACTGTGATAAATGGAGCTGGAGATCTTTTTGAACCCTTACAACTCTATCCGGTTTTTTGACTGGCAAGAAAACGTCAACCTTATTTAGGCTGTTTTGACTTCAGAAAACTTTCGAAACTGAGAAAGGGCTAAATATTGAATGGAGTTTGTAGCAAGAAAGGACATGCCCACCAAAATATTTTTTAAGTCTAGCCACCACGATACTAGATGTGACAGTATTGAGTTAAAAAGACTGATGAGAAATAATAATAATATAAATGATATTAAGCTCAAACAACTTAAAAACAAAAAAAATAAAGAAAAAGTACTCCGGCTTAATTTGGTTATGTGAACACCCGTTGTACGCTTACCAGAATTCCAAAACTTTTTTAGAAATTTGCCCCATGAAACGGAATGAATTATTAATAATTTTGCCTTTGTTTTTTTTGTGTATCATAATACATCAACGTAAGCTGGTAATATGTCAAAAGATAATGTTTAGGTTAGTTGCTTCTCTTTCAGTTTTTATTTCCATAAAAATTGCTTTGACGTTTCGAGTTGTTTTATTCATCTCATCACCTAGTATTTGTGTCATAATCTACATCAATTTTAGACATGGACACAAAATTTTTTTGGGGGTAGCCAAAATTTATAAGTCGATCTGAACTTTTTTACATAAACTCTGCTGTCAGCAGACCAACGACTACTTAAAAAATTAAAAAATCAACAAATTTTCTGATAATCGCCCTCTTGGGTAGAAATATGATTCTTTGCTTATAAGTAGATGAAATAAATTCTGTATATCTTAAAAAAGTATAATAACAAGAACTTGAATAAAAAAATATTTTAGTTCTATCTGACAAAAATCTAAAAATTTTCAGGAAGTGATCTACGTGCGTGTTCCAATTTTTTCCAAAATAACTTGATAAGTTACCGCAAATATTGAAACAGCATATGATCGACAATGAATATGGGCTGATAACTGAAATCGCTAAACTTTACATACAATGCTCAATCAACAACACGCTGATTTCGTGTTCTTGCTCTCCTGTAAAATTGACTAAACGTTGGTTAGGACACTTCGTGAGAAAGCCGACGATATATAATCTCTTATTAGTTTTTCAATAACTCCGGAACGAAATTACCCAAGTTCAATATATTTAGGAGTTATGTATGAAAAGTAATACCGCATACACTCAAGCCTCTTATCATGTTCTATATTAGCTATAGTTTCCATAAGCTTCTATTCCCTATATCGTCTGATATCCCATTACTCTGTCGTCACTATTAATCCTAGTATTGCTGACATAAGTTTCGGACAGACTGTAATGACGTGTTATGAGTTATGACTCGACCTCTCCAGACATCGCACCTTCCTCTCCTGAATTCTCCCACCCCCACACGGACGACAATTCGGTGCGTAAACAGACCCCGCAAAACCACCCCAGAATGTGATCATTATGGCCATGCTGCTCGAGCATTCTGTTCGAATGCCGCTCATCTATATTCCAAGATTAATCGAGGGGTGCCGTGCCGTATTGTCTGCATTACAAACAAAACTGTATTATACCGACTGACCTCTGCGGTGGCTCATTCAGCTTGTTACTGATGGTTGTTAATTTGATTTATCAATTAACAGCGCTGTTATCTCTGAATTGATTCAAAATAGAATGGATATTTTCTAGAACGTCGGAGTCCTGTACTGGAACTAGTTCGAGATACGTAATAGTTACTTTCCTAACAAGTGCGGAAGTGATACTTCTCCGACTTGCGTTTGCAGTTGGTCGAACGACGCGGAGCGGAGTTTCGCCAGCAGTCGAGTACGGAAAAGACACCTTTTGCAAGAGATGTTTGAAATAACAAAGCTATGTGTGCTAAGGCGTTAACACTTTCAATTGATTCAAACATAAGTTGTTCACTTCGTCCATAATCAGCAACATTCGGAGCTATCTAGGTATTCTATTCTATTTTTAAGGAAAGCAATCTAGGTACACCAGCGAAACGTCGGCAGCATCCTGAAGTCACACTCGCCGCAAAATAAAGTTGAATCGATAAGTTCGCTGTTGCTATAGGAATGTGTCATCTTCGGTTTACCACAAGGTGCACGGAAACTGGGTTTGGTCCTGATGCATGTGGCATCGTTTCACCTACCAGATGCAAAGGAGGGATTGATATCAGAGTTATTACGAAACTAATAGCTCGGTTGTCTTAAAACTTGAGTCACTACATATTCATATTTACTTTTAAATATACGCTGAGTGAAGGAATGTCCCAGCTTCAAGAACTCGCTGTACATCTCTTTGTTCATTCGTGATAATTAGCTATGATGAGGTTATAAATACTCGTATTAACGATTATGGTCAGGATATATCGACGCATCAAAGGCGCATCTCCTTTGTTCATGTTATGTCAAGTGGCTTAAGAGTCACAAGAGAGAGAGAGAGAGGCTGACATAACATGGTACATTGAGTAGCGTGCCCTAATGCTGAAAAGATGGTTACCAATTCCGCGTCTGTTTATGGTTGGCATTTCCTACAACTTGAGTTATTCGCGTATCTTTCGGTCTGAAACATCAGAAAGGAGGATAGAATTCACACGACCTACCGGCCTAAATAAGTTTTAATTCCGTGTGATTCCGAAATTGTGTTTATTACGTAGAGAAGTACCAAAAATAAAATAAACCGGCATTTTAGGGGTGCCCTAGAGTTCTCAGTCATAATGCATCGTAATGCTGAAAAGCGGATACGAGTCTATTTATTGTTGGTATTTCCTACAACTTGAATTATCTGCCTATTTTTCGGTCTATACCAAGTGCGATCCGAAAAATCATTTGCCATAGGGCAAATGACCAACATTAATAATAATTGTCTATCAAATGCCCGGACAATAAGCGAAAATGCTTCCCTCTCGAATTCGTAACCGTTTTCATCACGCTAAAACGCACGAGGCTAAAACAAGCGGCAACGATCAATTTTGACAGCATGCATTTTTAAGAGCCAATTCAGCAAGTGGATAATCTGTCTCCGGAAATATATCACTGGCTGTGACAGCTAAGATGGGTCCCTAGGGAGGGCGCGGGAAGTCCACAACTGCTACGTTTTGCTCATAATTCGGTTTGTGCGTTGGTGGCTGCCTCATTTTATTTGCTTTTATTTCCGAATTTGCTAGGGGATGAACGACGGTTTTGTGGTTGGTGAGAATTAAGAGGAGTGGCGAATTTGTGGGATCAGTATATGGGGCGAGGGAGATATTTACTATGATGTGTATTCGACAAAAGCATCTTCATGAATCCAGCAAGACAAGGTCTAACCTCAAATTCATGGAAAAGATTCCCGACTGTGTTTTTGTACATAAACGTGTTTGTTAGATGCCCCATAACTCAAATCATGTGGTTGCCGGGCGGTAAATCAATGAAAATTTATCTATAATTATTGCAAAACAAATACAAAAAAGTGTGATTACGATCCGGACAAGGCATTTTTCAGATTTTTTGGATAATTTTGGAAAAAGGTCCTTTAAAACATTTCTGATTAACTCTGAAGATACCATTTTCAATCCTTAAAAACTCACTTAAAAATGACGTCAAGCAGGTAGACCCTGCAATAATTTGTCTGCAGCGCCGTTATTAGTTCATAAAGGATTAAGTTCAGCGTAATTTAACCCTTTAACGCCCTTTGGGGTACTATTGTCCCACCGGGTCTTTTAAATCACAGTGGGACAGTATCTCCCCACTTATTATATGATTTGAATTGCGCGCGCCCTCACTTGTTGTCCGCAATCTGGCGTCCCCCTTGGTAGTTCCTACAAGGTGCTGTCTACAGAGTGGTGCTAAAGTGGGACGATAATATCCCAGTGTGCGTAGGAAACATCATACAAAGCAGTGAACACCTGTCAGGCTGTTATTGTTTCCGTTTGAAGTTAGATTGAGGTGCTCTAAGCTCTAATAAAGGTATGTATCTAAATAAAGTAGTATTGCTGCGTCTGTTAGCGTTTTATTTTGTGATGATTTTTGGAAATGATAGCGTATATAAGCTTTTGCTGATTGCGTCATTGCCCTTCGGCTAACCTTCTGCGAAGATGAGAAATTATTTCTTGGCTTACCCAAGGTACTTATTCTAATCGCATATAGCTACAGATTGTCTATGGGGTCTAACTTATGATAATTTGCCATTGTAATCGAATGTTGTGTGTGCACACAGATTTTATACTCCGTGAAATGTGGCATTATAACCTAACAAGTCATGGTTTTGTTTACATTTTCAGAAATGCGACTTCTACCTTCAAATTTAGCTTGTTATCGTTAATTATAATTTTCATTTATTCACTCATTTATTTTCGTTTTTCAGGATAGTAATTATGTCAAGGATACGTCTAAGCGATACTGAAATAGCCAGATTTATAGGAGAAATCACAGCTGATCAAGCTGAGGATTCGGAGCTGGATGGTGATTCTAACGCAGAAGATTTTATTCCTAGACAACCACTGAATGATAGCAGTGAACCTGGCTTGCGAGGTTCATTACGTCGGCGGTCTGTGCGGTTACGTAACGCAGCTTAACAAAATTTGGCGGATTATTCGGATGACGATTTTGAAGAAAATACTGACGATTCCGATTATTCAAACTCTCCTAAGCCTAGCCGAAAAATCCACAATACTTCGTCTGAGGAAGATTCTGGTGATGATTCTGGTGGAGGCGGGGATCCTGGTGGTGACGGAAACTCTGACGATGGTGATGACGGTAATGGTAGAGCTGAAGGTGACACTGATGGTGGAGGTGATGATAATCGCACGGCTACGAGTCACTCTCTTTTCACTTGGACAAAATCTGGCACGGATCCTAAGTTATACAGAACCTTCCACTTTTCAGAACCTGTTGCCGGGGCTAAAAATGACGAATTGCGGGCTATGCTTGGCATGCTCATATTTATGGGATTTTATATTCTACCGACCATCCGATCTTATTGGAGTAAAGACGATAACTTTCACGTGGAGAGGCTAGCTAGAGTAATTAGTCAAAAACGATTTTTGAAATTATACCGTTATCTACATCTAAATGACAACCTCGAGATGTTACCGAAAACGGACACTAATTACGAGCGCCTGTTCAAAATACGGCCCCTAATCACGCATTTTCAGAGCGCCTTTCAGAACGCAATCCACCCTTCGCGATTTCTTTCAATAGACGAAAGTATGATCGGTTTCAAAGGGCTTAGCAGTCTCAAACAATACATGCCCATGAAACCCATAAAACGAGGGTTCGAAGTCTGAGTTATGGCGTGTTCAGTTACCGGTTTCGTAATGTACTTCCAGGTACATACAGGTCGCTCTACGGAAACAACCGATCTTGGCCTCGGAGAGAGGATTGTTCTGGAATTATCTACGATGCTGCGTGGATTAGGCTACTGAGTATTTTTTTTCGAGCTTACCACTGTTGAAGCTCCTACTAAACGAGCGTCTTTTTGCGTGCGGTACCTTTAGGATAAACCGACAATTCTACCCAAAAGATGTACTGAAATCCGAAAAGCAGATGACGACTGGGGATAGCGATTTTGTTCAATCGGGGGACATAAGAATTGCAAAGTGGCGAGATCGCGGAAAAAAGTCGGTTGTCGTTGTCAGCTCTATGTACAACCCTAATAAGCGGAGGTCAATCAGTTCTTCGAACAAACAAGCGCGGTGAGACGGAATCATTGAATTGTCAGGAGTCTATCGCTGACTACGACAACTTCATGGGTGGAGTTGACAAATTCGATCAGCTTATGTCGACTTACCCGAATGCCCAGAAATCTCGTCGGTGGTGGTTGAAACTATATTATTATTTCATCGATATAGCGATAGTAAATAGTTATCATGTACAAGGACTCGGCCAAAAAACAGCGTCGCCGTTATTTGTCTCATTTCGAGTTTCGCTCTCAATTGGTCAACGAAATGATTGGAAATTTCTGCAGCAGAAAACGCATAGGCTATAGTCCCGGAGCGGTAGTAGGCAGAAAAAACATCAACCTACCGTCCAAAATGCAATTCGTTTGTCAAACGTCGGAGACCATATGCCCAAGCAGCAAGAGAAATATCGTAGATGCGCGCACTGCAGTACGAAGGCGAAAGAAAAGAGAAGCAACATAATTTGTACTGCTTGCAATGTTGCATTGTGCAAAGCATGTTTAGAATCTTTTCATTCTTCCACTGCAATTTAGTCGTGGTAATGAAGTTTCTGTTTTGTAAAGATAGACCTTTGTTTAGAAAAAATTATAATATACAATTTCGTGAAATAAAGTATTTTTTACTTATGTATTTTTAATTCTACATGCGTTCAGCGACAAATTAGTTGATGGGAAAATAATCACCCACTGCCCGCAGCCAGATGTTTGTTTCCCTACATGGGCAGTGGGATACTATTTTCCCGCCCCTAAAACAGAACTTTTCCGCTAGATATTTTTTTTTTATTTTTCTGAGTGAAAGGGTCCATTAGGGAAGCAAAACCCCGGTTTTTGGGAAGTTTTGAAGTTTTACGGTTTACTGCACGTTAAAGGGTTAAATCCTCTTAGAAAAAAACAGTTACGAGCATATAAATATCACATACCACCTCCCACCGCTACAACCTCCAACCCCCGAATTTCAATACCTACAACAGTTTTTCCGAAAATGATCAAGAGCCTCGGAAACGTCAAAAGACGAAGTTTGACAGATTTTTACTTTCAGGAGGGTATTTTGGGCTTAATTCAGTTTCTAGTATTCTTGTGGTGCAAAAACGAGACGATTTTTAAATCTTTTAATTTTTTGTCAACAAAAAACCGGTCTTTAAGGCTATGTTATATTGCCCTGTATATAGAAAGCCATGGAGTATACCTCACGTTAAAAAAAGTTCATAATATTCATAATGAAGGGCGTTTTTGTTAAAAAACCGTGTCTCGTTTTTAACCACTATTTAGGCTAAAAATGAGACAGTGAGATTTTAAAAACAAGATAATGTATTTTCTGGCATTTTAGTCATTTTACATCAGTGTGGCAAAATATGAGACCCTGGGGAATAAAAACGAGACACACTGCAAGGGTTTTAAAGCATTTAGTAAGTCAAACAACATAGTTAGGTTTTAAATTGTGACAACGTTCTTAAAGAAAACTCACATAATGAAATACAAAACTATGTTTATTAAACTAAAAAGAAAACAAATCCAAAAACAAGTTAAATAAACCATACCTAATTCAAAAAGGGGTAAAACAAGATTTTCAATAGGATTTTAAGAGCTAAAGTAGAAAACTTATTATTCTAACGTATTTTGTGCTACATATTATTGAACGACGTCGATAGGAAACCAATATTGCTGAGAGATACGACAGGTCTTACTTTCTATTTCCGGCTGGGGAAGTTTCATTTCTATGTCACTTTTGTCGATGAAGTACTTTTCCTCAATGGCCGGGCTTTCCTTCCTTAAACAGGGTAGTACGGTGGTTTTCTTGTACATAGGTTTGTACTATTCCTTGTATCTCTGGTTTAGTGAGAGCAAACCCCCATTTTGCCATAATTTTTATCTTATCACATCAGTCTACTTCCATTTCTTTGGTTAGAGAAGTTTCCTTCCCTGTTTACCAAGTGAACGAGTACGTCTTCTCGAAAGAGCAGATTTGTCAATTTTAAACTGTTTAGCTGCATTTCTAAGAGATAACGTGCCATTATCTATTAGTTTTAGTGCTGTTTCCATGTTCTTTTTGTCGTAGGGGCACTTTTTGGGAACGTAAACCTTCGGCATTATTATCAAAGGTACAAAAGCTGTCTTATTTTTTACCTGGCAGGTGTCTTATTTTTAAACTTTGTGGTGTCTCGTTTTTGCACCTGTTATTCACGACGTGCCTGCTTGCCAACAAATAAAAATAAACTAAATTCGATATGGAATATCATAGCCGCATTTGTTATTTTGAAAACGCGATACTTGCCGAGTCTCTACGATCACGTACAAGCGGCGCAACAGGAAAAGTTTGTAAATACAATTTAAAAGATTTTTTAAGCAAAATGCACAATCAGATGCGATAGTTTTTTTCTCGATGTTTGTGTTTACGTTTATTTATTATTCATTACATATTTCAATTGTATATATGTGGAAGTAATTTGTAACGTATTTTTTACAATGTTACTGTTTTTTTTGCATTGGGAAAAATCGAATTTCTCATTTTTGCACCACTTGACCCTAACCCGTTATATAGTACTATACGAATGTCCTTATAGCATACGGCAAATTCCTTAACTTTAAAAGTGTAGAATAGATCTGCAGCTGCTCTGATGCAAGCGCATGCAGATCATAAACAAAAAAAAAATTGTAAAAATTCCATGTTTTTACAGACAGTATAATGTTATTGCCTCATATCTTTTAAGTAGGTTCATTTGGGGTAATAGTTGGTTACAATTCGTAGATCTAGGAACGTCAGCAGGAAGTTGTCTGCTGGCTTAACCATTGCCATAAAAGCTACTTCTTGAGGTTATACATACAGTGTGTCCCAGATTTGCTTCTCTATATATCTCGGCTCCTGTTATACCTACAGCAAATGTTAAATGGGCAAAGTTTTAGAGGACTCTTAGTGCATTCGATAGCCGGCTTCAGATTTACGATCGGAAATATAAGCGAAAAACCGAAAATGTCGAATTTTGTTTTTTGTCAGTAAATCCGAAGCGGTTACTTTGACAGATGTCAAAATGTGACATCATTTAAACATTTTTTTAAGGCAAATAAGATAGCGTCTATGACATGTCTCAATTGTCTTTTGTTTTCCCGCAACCCGCCTAATACTCGTATTCCTTTTTGTTATAGGCACCATATTGGATTTTTCGATTTTTGAAAAGAGCGTAAAATTTCTAGCGTAGTAATGTCTCACAAGTGCATAAAAGATTGGAGTATCATCGAAATATCACACGTAATGTTATGTATTAATTTTTTTTTTCTAAGGAGGCCATGATTTATTTGTCAGAAGATAAAATTAATAAGTAACGTATTTTTTCATCTAAGGCTCTGACTTTGACGTTGAATAACTCATGGTATTAAAATTGTGTTTAATAACCAGTAGATACTTTCTTTCTGTATTTCCTACTCAAATGAAGAAAATTTTGACATGTTCGCGCTACACTTGCAGTCACACAGAAAACGCCGATACTACCTCAGCAAGGTACTTGGAGATGTACCCCGAACAATGGCAGCCTCATAAAACACAATTTAGAAAAATAGTTAATTTAATAAACCTTGGGGGCCTTCGAACAACCTGGAAGTGGATACAATATGGACTTAAGGAAACTGATTTTCCAAGGCGAATGGGCTTCTGTGAGTGGTATACTAGGAAGTCTAATATAAATCCCGATTTTGTAACTCATGTCTTGTGATCCGATGAGAGTAGGTTTACGAATTGTGGAGTTTTTAATAAGCACAGCACTCATCATTGGACTGTGGAAAACCCCCACGAAGTGGCAGGGAGACGCACACAGACCAGATTTGTAACTAAAGTTTGGTGCGAGGTCATTGTTAATTTAATCTAACTTACCCTTTTTAATTGGGCACCTATTTGAAATTAGGTATTAATCATTTCAGGAAATCGACTTATAGGACCATTTTTGTTTGACTACAACCTAAACGGACAGAGGTACCTAGAGCTTTTGCGAAACCAGGCTGTGCCGGCTTTACGAGCTAGTCTAACCGAAGATGAGTTTAGAAGAACCTGGTTTCAACAGGCCCACAGCACCATTCAAGTCAGGAACTTCGTGAGATATCAGTTTGATGAAAGAATAATTTCATTGAATGGCTCAATGTCTTGGCCTCCTAGATCCCCTGACCTTTCACCCTTGTAATTCTACCTCTGGGGTAACACAAACAATGAGGTCTATGAATTTGATCCTCCGCGACTATAGAAATCCTGAGACAAAGAATTTTGAGCACAGAAACATTAACAGAAATACAGTAGCTAAGGTTGTAAGGAAAACATCAATTGTCAAAAATGTCTGGATGCAAATTGATGTTATTTTTCAAATCTGTAAATTAATACCAACTTACATAATTAGATTTTACATGACATTACAATTTTATAAAATGTTTGTTCAAGTGTAAAATAAATTTACGACAATTTTTCTGACTTGTTTTTTAACACATTCATAGTTGGGAATTTTTCCAAAACATTTGACTTGTTGAGAAGTCGATATTAACGTTAATATTCTATTGAAAATTCAAGGCGTTTATGTGTTTTTTATGGCTTACTCATTAACGTCATTTTCTGACAAATAAATCATGGCCTTCTTAGAAAAAAAACTAATGCATACGTGAGATGATATTCGTGAGACATTGCTAGACTGGTAATTTTACACTCTTTTCAAAAATCATGAAATCCAATATGGCGGTCATAAGAAAAATTAAAGTTGATGCGATTTTTCTTAAGAAAATGTCCGAATGATGACACATTTTGATAGCTGTCAAGTTAACTGTTTTGAATTTACTGTCATAAAACAAATTATGCCACTTTCGGTTTTTCGCTGATATTTTCAAAATCAATTGACCGATCGTAAATCTGAAGCCGGCTATCGCAAGCACTGAGTCTCATCTAAAACTATCCTCACTCAATCTTTACTGTAGGTATAACAGGAGTCCATATCCCTGTATAGAGAAGCGAATCTGGAACAAACTGTATACTAAAAGATTCAAGCTCACCTCACGACTAGAATGTATCTTACTCTGATTAGGCCATCCTGATGCATTTGCCGACTCACCTGGAAATCAAAAGGAAAAAATTAACATTAATTTAGCATCTGAAACATATCCTGTCGTTTTCATGTTGATGAATCTCCTTGCCTTCTGGTCGATAAATGAAATGGCATAATTATGCAGGATCAATTTTTTACTAACATCTCGGCCACCTCAGTGATAGCTCAGATCAAAGGTAGGTACAAACCAAAGGAATAATGACTCAACTGAATTCACTTAACGATCAGGAAAGGTGGAAATTTACATAAACCAACTTTGTTTAAGTACCATATAAAGATATGCAGTAAATAACCTTCCAGCGATCACTGTTAATAGAAAATATAAACGATTTTAAAGACGAAAATGAGAATCATATCGCGATAACTCTCTCGAGACAACTAAATGTTTCGACTTATTGTTTACACCACGTGCACTGTAAGATGCTTGCAAATTAACTGAATGCGGCGACTTACTAATAAAGGACTGCCCTTTCTAATAGTGCACTGTTGCCAGTTTTAACTAGTATAGTTAATGCGCATCTCAAAATATACAGCGTGCCCCTAGTAACAGCACTAATACTGGCTTGCATAGTTTTAACAAGATTTTCACAGTGTTCCACCTTAAAAGAATCCTATACATTTTGTAATTTTACTCGTAAATCAGAAGTGTTTCGTTGTGGATCATTTCTTAACTGCTGCTTCATTTTCTGCCATACAGTTTCGATAATATTCAAATCAGGACTACTGGAAGGTTGGTAAAGGACTGAAATATCATTATCCTGCAACCATTTTTTCATGGTTTTGGAGGTATGACATCTTCTTAAAAAATAAAGGTTCTATGATGTGATAAAATTGGATTTGAAACTAACTAACTGGTTTCAAACATATTTTGATATTTAGCTGCGTTTTCAGTTCCGTTTATGAAGTGAAGTTTTCCAACCCCACCATACCATTAAACCTATTAGAAACTTTACTTTTATCTTCAGGCACACAAACATGAAATTTCGATTAATCGCTAAAAATAATCTTTTTTCAGTCTTCGTAAGTCCACATTGCCCGTTCCTTAGACAACACTAATTACCTTTTCTTTTGTTTTTCCGTAAACACCAGTTTTTTTTTTTGCCTAAAGCAAAGATTTTACTGAATAAATATGCCATATGTCCCTTGAATGGAACCTATGTAACTTATAAAAATGTAAACCATTCCATTTTGCTGTTATGTCCCTTTCAGTACCTTGACGACCAGCTTTATAAATACGAACAAGAGATCTTTGCATTCTAGGACTGATCTTACGTAGCCTACTAACACCGTGTCTTAAATCTTGAGTTGAATACGTGTCTGCATACTTTTTTACAATGTCTGCCACCGTAGACTTTGCGACATTTATTTGTTTAGCAATATCCCGAAAATACTTTCATTGATGAAACAATTGTATGAATAAGACTCTGATTACACCGTTTGTTGCTTGACCTCGCGACATAGGTGGTAGGTCGTAGGTGGTACACGGTCTCTGACTGTCGAACGCGGAGGTACCACCCGGCGGATCTCGCAGGGCCAGAATGTGTGCATGTTGCATGGGTGTTTAGGCCTTATGCCTTCGTGGAAGTTGGAGTATAAAAAAAGACATTTTAAAGCTAATTGGTTCACATAATTGAACGCCCCTCGACCATGCCCATGCCAATGATTTAACTGTCAAATGAGAAAGATGCATTTTTAGAATACTATTGAAATAACCCTTGTATATGTACACAACTCATCCTTTGACGCTTCCACCTCGACCCGGAGGCAGAACGGCATGGCAGCCAAACATCGTAATGCAATATCGCCAATCGTCACTCAGCGTCTACCTCGGCCCCCTGACGCCACCCGTACCAGATGAGCTGATAAATCTCATCGAGCCACGATTTGGCACTACGACGACGCCCCCCGTGATCAATACTCTCTATACGCTGCAATGATTTGATTTTATGAATGATCGTATGTCGCGGGATGGGGTGCTTCACTATGGTTTTCCGCTGTGTGAGGTAAAGAGCTCCATACACACTATATGTACAGACATAGAACCTATTCAAGTGCAGGGGAATTTTTGTGCAGACAGAACTATTATTCAAATAAAACAGCACAAAGTGCCATCAATTATCAGATTCGACCACTGCGAAAGTAAGAATAGCAAGCTGCCTGTTGGTACTGTATCTCTGTTGTCAGCCGTATCTACTATAGTACCAGAATCGGCGGCATCTAGCAGTCACAGGGGTGACCCGACGATGCAAAGAATCATTTTGAATGGTCTAGATCTAGATGAGCATATATGAACAAATTAAATGGCGAGTTTTTCTCTCGCTGCTGGGAGAAACTGAAGCAAGTATCAATCACACACAGGGATAAGAATCTGAAGGTTTACACATTTTAGAACCTGTGTTGAAAACGCGTGGTCCAATAAGAAATCGAATTTTTGGTTTGCTGCTTTGCTATACTCACAATTTTTTTGTGAAGCTAGTTTTTCTCTTTCCTTGTATTTAATCTGGAATTATATAGTTATACTGTCCTATTTTGGATCCGTTGGACAGTAAACTATTTATTTATCTCTAGGACGTACCTCTTGCTAATATCGATGAATTGATGAGAACCAAAGAGTAGGAGGAAGTGACCCATACTATTGGTGTTAATTTTTAACTCAAGTGGAAAATAAGTCGCTATGCACCTTCCCATAGTGGGAAATACGAAGAGTTTTAAAGCTTCAACGATTTCCTCTGGCTATCTGCCTAAAAAATGGTCAAAATGCATTTCTCGCATGTTACGTCTGCTTTTTTTGTTTCAGTTGATGTAGAAACGTTCAGCAGTGAGTAAATTTAGACTTTATAAAAGTTCTGTTCTTAAATTAAGTATTGTGTATGGCTCCCTTTAAAGAATCGATTGAATTTACACAGTTCGATAAGCACAGATGCTTTTTATGCATCATTGTAGGCATCCACTGCTTCCTTGATCGTTTTTTATTCTGCCGTTTGCAGATCAGCGGGAACGTAATGTAATTTCTTACGATTGAGTCTTCATTAGAAGTGGTTCAAGCTCAACTATCTGCTACATTAACTTCGCGGGGAGGCATATTGCTTTCATTTGATTAATTATTATCCTCACACTTGTTGACTGCAGACTACACTACTAGTCAATCATAGCAGCAATCGGATAAGGTGGGATATCAAATTGCAGGTTATGAGGTACATTTCGCCATCTTACCCCTCAAGTTTGTACAAGGCGCTAGTAAGATCCGGCATACAGTATTGTTCGTATGTTTGTTGTTCTGCTATCTTGACTGCACTAAAATACTCAATGTTTTTTAGAAGAGCCTATCCGATACATCAACCATAAGGACCAAGCGAATCGGCTGGGCTTCTGCCCTGTCGGGTTTGTGGAACAATATGCGATCGGAAATTTTTAATTAAATTATTAACCTTGGGCCGCTCACAAAATAATTTCACTAGACTATATGTCGATTTGAGACCTATCAGTGCGATCTCCGCTAACAGTACGCGTCCAGTTCCCATTCCTCTAGCTTCGTATGGCAAATTTGAAACAATAATCCAGCCACCAGGTGTAATAATGCTCAAATAAGGACATTCTATTGGGCTATAAACAAGCGTGCTGCCGAAGGCCGATTTTAATTGAAAATCGGATATACTGGCCGCAGATAGAGGGATATAAATAAAGCGCAGATGGATGGGCGATTTTGATGGAAGAATGGATGCAAGCAGGAAGAAGAGATACTTGCTGAGATTGTTGGATGCTTCTGCTTGGTACGATAGAAAGGAATGTTCTTGGGCTGGCTAGTTAGCTGATTAGAATGGGCTGATTGAGGCTTTATGGTTGTAACCCAAATTCTTGGAATATAGCGGTGTTTTTTTATCTATGAATGGATCATTCTAACTTTCTAATCCAGCAGTCTTTCATTTTACCCTAGGAGCAATAATATTTATTTGCGTATTTATATATTTAATTTTAAATAGAACAATAGAAATGGAAAGAATAAATAAATATGGTAATCCATCGGTGGCTTAGCCTGTACATGGAGCACATGTATGTTTTACGCATAAAGAAAACATGGAGAAATTAAGTTTTCCAGCCGCAGCTAAAGTGCAACCCTCCGTTCTAATATTTTTTTGCCACTACTCATGACAGGAACGGATCCAGGGAAATGTTCTGGGGGTCCGGACCCTCCCACGAAATATGCAAGTTAAAAAATATGGTATGTTTTTCAATTTGCAGATAAATTCCTCTCCCCGCGCTCCTAAATTTTAAATTCCCGATCCCTCCACGCTCTTAAATTTTTAGTCTGAGCTCCCCCGGTACTTTTTTGAGCCGTAATTTCCAATTCACCATGTGGATCCCACCCCAAATCATTTTCAAGATCCGCCCCTGACTTTTCATCAGACTTGATGTACGAGAAATTCAAGAAAGTAATATTTGTGATGATACTGTATAAAAGCGGCTTTTGAACGCAAAGTTTTGAAAATTATTACCTCAAAATGTAAAGTTATGTGAAGCAGTACCAACTTCTACTCATTTGTGTGTTGTCTTTCTGGCGGTTACGCTTTGACTGTGTACTCTACCTTCTCTAGAATTTTATGGCGATCCGTTCACTATTATTCTGTAGAACAATGAGTACTATCTTTTCTTTCTTTTGTTTTTGTTATGTCTATCTGACATCTGCAGAATGAGAAGGAGAGTTGAACTGTTTCCAAAACAAACGCGTGCGTAACAAAAAGGAAAACGAATATGAAACAACGGAAGTCATTTTAATTTTCTATATTTTTTTAAAGAAGCTGTCCGACACTTCTTTTAGTACCGCGCACGATTATGTTCTAAGTATTTACCGTATAGTACTTTTTTATTCCACGCATAATGACCCTGCACTCGTCTACATACTTGCCCTGCTGGTAGTATGTTAGGTACTTATTATAATATACAGGGTGTTCTTTTGAACACTTTCCAACACGGATTTGTTGAAAACCACTGATTAAAAGAAAAAACGTCGAGACATGTCAAAAGATTTGTCAAGGGGGACCACTTTTTAACCAAAAACTACTTCACCCTCTGCGCCCAGGGTCATCCCCTTGAAAATTTTAAGTGACAAGGGGTAAGGAGTAACAGCTTGTTTGAAAGGTCTTCCGAAGTTTTTTATTTTGATCTTCGATTTTCTAAATCGGTTGATTCCTTTACAGGCAAATTACAAATATCTTTATTTATATTAATTTGTTCAGATAGAAATCAAAAACACACGAAAATATCACTTTTTATTGCAATAAGTATTCAAAATGTTGGTCGTTATTGGCCAAACAATGATATAGGCGATGTTAAAATTCCTGACGGACACTTTCAAAAACATGTGGGATATCATGGCAACTCCAATGATGCATTGATGAAGCTCATCCAAACTTTTAGGTTGCTGGAGTAAACACAATAGATTTCAAATGACCCCATAGAAAAAAGTCTAATGGCGTCAAATCAGAAGATCTAGCAGGCCATTCTATAGGCCCTCTTCGCCCTATCCATTTATCTGGAAACCCGTCATCTAGCCATTGCCGAACCGGAAGACCATAGTGCGGAGGAGGAGCGCCGAAATATATTTCAGCGTCATCAAATATATATATAATTCTCTTCGATTTGGTTTTTAATGGTTTCAGTGATAAGTGGATTGATGGTATTTCCAACATATCCAAATAAATGTCCATTCAAATTTCCATTAACAACAATCGCCCAATCAATTTGCTTCCTAAAATGCCTGAACATACATAAATTTTTTGGGGGAACTGGGTCTGCCCTTCTGCAAAAGCATGAGTATCATCATTCGTCAATGAAGCATATGTTATTTACATAAATGGTATTATCATTAATCGTTGCAGTCATTCGTTAGCAACACTCAACTTGCCTATCGCAATCATCTTCGGTTAACTCTTGCAATATTTTCAGTTTGAATGGATGAAAGTTATGGAGTTTAGTAACTGTGTGTACAGAAAGAACCTAATGAAATACAAGTCGCAGCATTAATTAAGTTTGCGTAATGATTTATTCCCCAATGACCCCAATTTTAAACTTGAGCGACTTCATCCAAAACTCGTAGATGATCACGTCTTTTAATTGCGACAGCTCCAGTTTGCGTAAACTTAATAACAAGGTCCAAAACATACCTATTTTTTTTTTATATATCGAAGCAGCCGCGCAGGCAGAATCCTAAATGCCGGAACACCGCGGCTGCTATGATGATCCCAAAGAAATTTTATTATACGATTTTTGAACTGCCTAAGGTTAATAGAACTGGGAAAAGCTTCCTCTTGTAGATTATTCCAAAATCTCGACACCCTAGGGACAAAGGAGCGGTCGTATCGGCCGGTTCTGGATGTACGAAGTTCGACACGGTTAGGATGGGACGCCAAAGTTAGGCGGGTCTGTCTGGCAGGCACATCGCGCGACGGCATCATGGAAGAGAGCTCTGAGGAGCAAAGTCCGGTGGTGTAACGGTAGAAAAGAGCCAGATCCCGACAGCCCGCCGGTGCGGAAGAGTCCAGAGACTGTCTGTTAGAGAAGAGTCATCGACCAGTCGGACCGCCCTCCTCTGGACAGCATCGAGCATGGATAATGTAGTCGGGGCGGCAGCACCCCAAACGTGCGAGCAATACTCGAGGCTAGGCCTTATCTTCGCCTTGCATAGAGTGAGAAGGTCATGCGGAGAAAAGTACTTCTTAGGCCTAAACAAATAGCCTAGCTTTTTCCAGCAGCTGCAGCTATTGACGAGATGTGTTCGTGCCTGATCAGGTCCTCGGTGATCTGGACTCCGACCAGCCGAAATGAATGGCTCTTTGGCAGAACTCGACCATCCCTCGAAACCGGGTGAGCGCAGGGACGCTTTTTGTTCGTCAAAGTACAGTACTGCATTTTGGAAGCATTCAACTGTACAAGATTGTTGCGTCCCCAAGCAGTGATAGCCTCCAGGTCTCTTGTCAGAGAGGAAGTCATCGCTAGTCTTCTTTTTTCCAACTCAGCGGCAGAGATCGGCTTGTCACTCTGAATTCCTGCATGTATAGTGCTGTCATCAGCGAAGCTGTGGATTGGGTTGATCGTGCAGGAAAGGAGGTCGTTGATATGTAAGAGAAACAGTGTCGGAGCCAAGACCGATCCCGAACCCGCGTTGACGTTGTGGGATGGAGAGGAGAACCCGTCAGTTACGACGGATATCTTGCGGCCAGAGATAAAGTCAGCCACCCATCTGCAAAGCTTTTCTGGGAGGCCATAGGATGGAAGTTTGCTTAAGAGGGCAGCGTGCCACAGCTGATCGAACGCTTTCATGATGTCAAGAGCAACCACATGAGCCTCACCATAAGACTGGATGAGTTTACTCCACAATTGAGTGACGTAAGCTAGGAGGTCCCCTGTGGATCGTTGGTGCCGGAAACCATACTGCCTGTGGCTAATCAAGCCGTGACGTTCGAGGTAGTCCAGATGCTCGCGATTTATGCACCTCTCCATCACCTTACTTAAAACAGAAAGCAGAGCTATAGGCCTGTAGTTGTAAGGGTCGATCTTAGATCCCTTTTTGGGATGGGTTGGACATGAGAAAATTTACAGTTTTCTGGCAAGGTGCCGGAATCATAAGATATCTGGAAGAAACGCGAAAGAACTGGAGCAAGTTCCGGTGCACACCTCGTCAGTACAATGGCAGGAATCAAGTACGGACCAGAAGCTTTGTTGATGTCGAGCGACAAGAGCACTCGTGTTACGGTCTTATGCCTGAATGTTACCTCCCGCATAATGTAGGGAACCCTTTGAATTGACGGCACTTTGGCGTTGGGGGGGACGTCCATGGTGGAGTTGGCAGCAAAGATCTTTGCTAGCACTTCCGCCTTGGCCTTTGAGTTGAATACAATAGTTCCATCCTGACACGTAAGTGGTGGAAGGCTACTGTGTGAGAAGTTCTTTTCAATCTGCTTGGCCAGCGTCCAGAAAGACCGACTGCCATTGCGCTGCGACATTACCCTGTGCCTAACTTTTATATCATGCTTTTTTTTGGCATTGCGAACCGCTGCTTTATATTTCTTTCTGGACTTTACGTCGGCTTGTCTGTTCTCTACAGTTGGATTTTGCAAGAACGTTCTGTGTGCCTTGATCTTCTGCTGGCGAGCAGCGTCACATGATTTGTTAAACCAGCCGTTGGACCCTGGTCTAGGCACTTTCACCTTGTGAGGGATGTATTCCTCCATTCCGACGTGGATAATTTCAGTTATCGAAGAACAGACAGCCGACGCATCCGCGTCAGAGAAACAGACATCTTTCCAAGGAAAGCTAGAGAAGAAATCTCTGAGCCCCTCCCAGTCGGCATGTCCGTAATGCCAAGTTTTGCTGCCTGTACGAGTTTTTGCTGCCACAGCGGGTTCTGACCGAAACCTAACCTCCACAACACCGTGGTCTGAGTTACCCAGGGGGGATCGGACAGCAGTGCTGTAAGGGGAAGGATGCGTGGTCAGAAAGAGATCCTATGCGAACTTATCTTCTCCGGATGTCTGGCGTTAAACGTGGCGGCAGTTTGCTGAGCACATTGATCTTGGGCGCCATAAATTAGTCATTTCCATTCTTTCGACTAGTGTGTAAACCGTATTGGAAGTAAAATCTGAATCAATAAATTAATTTTCACTATCCCAAGACTGTCACAAAGGTAACTACTAACAGCAAATTACATTCTTCCTTTCCCTTAGCAACAACTAACTAAACAGGTTGGATGTGTCTCGGCGTTTTTTCTTTTAATCAGTGGTTTTCGACAAATCCGTTGTGGGAAGTTTTCAAATTCATACAAATATAATGGTTTTATCTTTTATTGGAAGCATCGTCACTGTAACTACCTGTCTAATTCATTTGCAGTCATTCTGAACAAAAAAGATCCTTAGAAAGTTTTTTCTGAAGCATATCAGCAGGAACGGCTGATATAACTTGCGGGACATACAGCAGCAAGTCTTTATGTTAGTACCGGGTAGATGCATGCTTTCCAATTTCACTTCTATAGAAACATTGGAGCAGAAACCAATGATTGGAGACAGAACCTCAGCTGCTCGATCTGCCTTAAGGATTATTTATTCAATGAGGCCGTACGTGCTTACTGTTTCATCAAGACTGAGCCCAAGGTATCGTATTTTATCAAGGACGGGTGTTACGACTGTTTACTCCCCATGCCCACCAAACTTAATTTCTTTAGTGTACGTTTGCGCTTGTCCAAATACAATACCCTCGGTTTTAAACTTATTACAAGTAAGCCTCCGCCAATCATAGTGATTAGTTATTTCTTCCATTGCCCACTTTGCTCTCTTGATAGTGTGTTTTGCTGTTTGGGTTCATTTAGCACGCACAATTCATCGTGATATCGTTTGGTCTGCAATTTTATCTACCGACAGATCAGCAACGTATAGGTTCCACAGTTAGAGTCCGAGGATAGATCCTTGTGGTACTCCATTGTTTTGATGGTGGATTTTTATTTTGGCATGATCATTTTTGCCACGTATTTATTTGTCAGATGAGCAAATAGTTTTCTATAATTTTGATAGCATTGTTAGATTTGCTCGTATGTTGTAACTTGTAAAAAAGAGCATTATGAGTAATAGAGTCGAAGGCTTTTGAGAGATCGATAGTAATTGCTTCTACGTGATGTCGTTATCCAAATGCATCTGTAATGATTTCAACTGTTTGGAAAAGTTGCTTTTGTGTACCCTTGCGTTTGGTGAAACCATGCTGATATTCTGGTATGATTTTACTGATACTTTTTGGCTATCTTACCCATTATATTGAATAGAGTGATTTGCCTGTAATCATTTAATCAATCTCACAGCCTGTCAAGCTACGGAAATCCGACAACAAATGAAGAATTGGTTGGGACACATCGACAGCAAGAGTGACTCGGAATCATCAAAGCTCAACAGATATGTTGCTGGTATTCGCGACTGCAAAGAGCAATGTAAGAATATCAAATAAGGAATCTTGTTAACATTCGAGTACATATGAAATAGACGAATCCGAAAGAACACCCTGTAGTTCCGCGTATACAATAATTATAATAATTCCCACATTCATTATGATGCCGCCGCGACTGCCGTACTGCCATAGGTGCTGCCGCTCCGGTCGTACCTTAACCGGCACTGCCGCACCGCCTAACTCGTTCCTGTCCTTTTTCCGCGTGTATTCATGAATAACCGCTCATGTTCCGGTACTTGTTTCCAAGTTAAGTCCAATCTTGAACCGGTACGGCAGTACGTAGTATCACGACGCGTCGAGTCAGTCTCGCGTTACCTATTCGCGTCTTCTGCTCTAGTAGATTGCGTTTATTAAATTACGCATGGGAGATTAACAACAAGAAGGTATAATTTATCATTTTACAATTGAACATGAAACCAGAGCTTACATGATATATGATCCATGTTTGACGTAGTGACACACCGATATCTACGAATAGTCAGGTGAGAGAATAAGCGCAGGTAAGAAAGTCGGGGTCAATTTTCAAAAATAACGAAGTTAACCGATTCAGCGACATGAAAAACCTGGGAAAATATTTTGACGAAGATGGATGCATTCCCAAGTTTGTACACTTTCTGATAGTTATTCTTATGCCTTATTTCCAAGTACTGGCGTCCTATAGTTTTATCAGATCACAGTCACTCAGATGGACGTCTGTTGTTATTACTGTGACGCTATCTGCTAGCGAGCGCGAACCTACTCATAGCCGTGTTATAAATTTGTGATGCTATGAATTGATATGTTAAGGAACAACAAATTATTATACCATTATACGCTGCTTTAAAATAAGAACAGAATCAAGATAATAAGGAATGCTGTCCTCAGTTTCGCGGATGAAAAAGTGGTAGCACGATAGAAAGGGAGGGGGTAAGTACATTTGAAAAACAGATCTAAATGAAAATCTTTTCACGAAAAAACCCACTAATTGCCAATAATAGTCTTCTGCCTTTTGATCATATGGTTAAAGTAGTAGGTAGAAGGTTATTTTTAGGAACGCTGAGGAGTGGAATTTTTAACTCATAGTCAAAGCTGTAGCTAAAGCAACTCATAGTTTAAAGTGATAGTTACACTAGTAAAGTCTTGGTCATACGTTTATACATAACAAGGTGTTTTGAATGCAGCAGCAAGTCACGCGCTTCACTAAATTGCTTGCCAATGCGGTACTTCGTTTTGCTGACATCGGCTGTCGACGTTAAAATTATAATTCCAGTTCACAGCAAAACGTGAGTTTTCCAATGAATACACTTTTATCTTCCTTAATTTTTCAATTGCAGATTTCTGGCGACATCTGGAAAATTTTTACCTTACATAAGACCATTTCGGTCGGTTTAAATTGTTTTTTAATAAAATTTATGGAGGTCATCAGCAAATTAATTGATATTGATACGAAATTCATTAAATTTATTTTCACGAATACATTCTTAGCTTACGATAGCGATCAACTAAGGTTCGTTCTATGAAATTATACGACTGTGAGTATTTAACATTTCATTTTGATGAAAGACCGTTATATGAACCTTAAATAATGTAATCCAGGTATATGAACTCTAAGTGTAAAGAATTCTTTGTAAATGTCGCTATATCTGACTATGATATCATCTGTTGTACTGAAACTTGGCTGCAGTCTGCAGTACTTAGTTCTGAATTATTTACTGACAAATATGTTGTATTTAGAGCGGACAGAAATTTCTCTGCGATGGGGTGTTCTAGAGGAGGTGGTGTCTTAATTGGTATTCGTAATCAACTTGCTGCATCAGAGGTAAATATGACTTTTATCAGAGACGATATTCCCAGTATTGACATAATTGGAATCAAACTTAGATATAAAAATGAAGTGACTTATTTCTTTGTGATATACATACCGCCTGACACGAGTACTTCCTGCTATGAAAGATTCTTTGAACATCTAGAATCGCTTGATTACCTCTTTGGCAAAAGTATTTATATACTAGGTGACTTTAATGTTCCCGAATTTGTTAATGAAAATCACCTCCAATCTTCTCACAAGCAGAAAACAATTCAGTCATTTATGGGTTTCTTCGATCTTTCTCAATTCAATGATGTTCGGAATGAAAATAATAGGCTATTAGATTTAGTGTTATCAAATAAACAATGTAGCGTCGTTAAGGCTTATGATGACCTACTACCTGAGGATGTTCACCATCCTCCGCTTGTAATGATAATCAACATGAGCTTCCATTCTAAAAAGAGTATCAAATGCGCCAGAGAATCATATAATTTCAGAAAAGCCAATTTTGTAGCACTATATGAACAAATAAGCTTGGTTAATTGGACGTTTCTTGACAATTTAACAGATGTAAACGTAGCTTTGGAAACATTTTATAACATTCTTCGTAAAATTTTTAATATGTGTGTCCCTAGGACAAGTCTCAGATCTCTCAAATTTCCAATTTGGTTTAACGGTGAAATGATTAGAGACATTAAAAGAAAAAATTTGCTACACAAAAAGTCTAAAAAGGATAAAAGTTTGATCACATACACTGAGTTCAAAGACTTAAGGACCAAAATTAAGCGCGATGAGCGTAACGCATATCAAAAATATCTAGTAGATATCCAAAGTAGACTATCTCAGGATCCGAACAATTTCTGGTCATTTATCTGTAATAAAAGGGGACAAAATTCCACAATCAGCCAAGTAAACTATAATGGTAAGCAGTATGACAAACCCAATGAAATTTCTAATGCTTTTGCGCTATTTTTTCTATCTGTATATACTATGCCTTCGAACGCAACTGATATCAATATTTCGGACTTGCATACTAACATAATGCTTCAGAGCTTTTCCGAAGAAGAAGTTTTTACAGTGTTAAAGCAAATGAAAAATAAATTTACCTCCGGACCCGATGGAATTCCATCGTTTTTAGTGCGTGACTGTGCCTACGTCTTAGCTCATCCCTTGACAAAGATCTTCAACCTATGTTTAAAGACTGACACGTTTCCTGAAATTTGGGGCGAATCAAAGGTGCGTCCCATTTTCAAGAAGGGTGATAGACTACAGGTTGAAAATTATAGACCGATAACCCTAGTATGTATCTTTTCCAAGGCCTTAGAAACTTTGCTTCATAATTTCCTATACCACAATACACATGCCCAAATAAGTACTTCTCAGCATGGCTTTATGAAGGGTAGATCAACCATAACTAACCTAGCCTGTTTTACTCAGTCAGTCTCCTCTGCATTAGATGCTAATAGCCAGGTGGATGTAATTTATACAGATTTTAGTAAAGCATTTGACAAACTTGATCACAGTAATCTGTTAACGAAGCTGAGCTATTTTGGATTCTCCCCCAAGCTGTTATCCTTTCTTCATTCATATCTATCAGGAAGAAAGCAATATGTTGAATATGAGGGTGTCAAATCCATTGAATTCCTTCCAACCTCAGGGGTACCTCAAGGCTCCTGCTTAGGTCCTTTGCTTTTCATACTGTTCATAAACGATATTGTTAGCGACATCGACAGCAGCCACTTAATCTATGCTGATGATCTGAAATTTTTTTCCAATGTCGACTGCAGCACTGACTGTGCTCACTTACAAAAAGACCTAGCCAAAATAGTTAAATGGTGTGCTGTAAATCGACTTCCAATTAACTACAGTAAATGTAGTGTTATGTCTTACACCCGAAAGCTAGATATTATTACATTTGACTACAGAATTGGCAATCATTCTCTGCTGAGAGTACAAGAATGCAAGGACCTGGGTGTGATTTTCGACATGTCACTTAGCTTCAATCCTCATATTGAGTATCTTATTAATGCTGTGAACAGATTATTAGGATTTGTAATACGTAACTCAAAGGAATTAAGTAACAAAGATGCCATGATTATGCTTTATAATTCATTCATACTGTCTAAATTAGAATATGGACGGCTAATATGGAATCCATGCTATGTTACAACTTGTGGCTCTCTGGAGAAGATTCAGCGGAAATTTCTGAAATTTCTTTCATTCAAAATTGACGGTACGTACCCACCCATTGGGGTCCCACAGGAAGACCTGTTACGGAAGCACAAGTTTATCAGTCTTGATAACAGAAGAAAGATTCACTCGCTAATATTCCTGCATGAGGTAGTGCATAGCAGTTATGATTGTCCATCATTTCTAGCACAGATTAAATTTAATGCTCCAAAATTTGTTACTCGCAATACACTCACTTTTTACCTACCTACCCCACGAACTAACTTACTGTTGCACTCACCTTTGTACTCGATGTGTTCATGTTATAATAGTCTACAGAGTACATTTGATTTGTTCAACACAAGTATTTCGAACATTAAGAGAGTTTGCAGTGAAATGATTTAGTTTTTAGTTTTCGTTGTATTTTTATATGTTTTTTTTACTATTTCTATTGTTGTTTTGCCACCAGTAATTGGTTAACACTGTTGGTGGTGGATTTCAATAAATAAATAAATAAATAAATAAATATAAATCACAAAGTTGGTTTACGTTAAACGACTAATTTATTATATTGGTTTTTTATGGAGCCTTGCTCCTTGCAAGGCCGTTCGAAAGAGCTTAATAAAACTTGGATTAAATAAATAATGCTCATACAGTAAAGCAAAATTTTGTGTAAGTTAAGTAATGGAAATTGTTACTTGTTAATTTATTTGTTCCATTTATCCAGTAAATAAAGGAATAATAACTGTTTATTCGTACGATTTTTTTCGAGAGTTCTTTAAGCTACATACACTGTAGCTACCTTTCCACAGGCTCATAGTCATACGAGTGATAATTTAGCGTGGATTCGCTCGCCACCTTTTTCATCCCTTAAACAAAATCCTAACCCCATTTAGTGATAGACCAATCAAGTGATTAACACGTTATCTATTCGTCATTGCCCGTCAAAGCAGCCCGTAGGGCCTTTGCTCTTGGTTAAAGTCTTGTAAGTCAGTAGGTCTGTCATGTCTGGTTCCCAGATACCAAACAAGGTCAGGGAGAAAGACGGGAAGGAGGGAGAGTAAAGAAAAAAGAAGTGCGTCAATTTGAGGAGTGCCTTGGCATTGCTAGTTAGTATTCGGCAATTTTAAATTGATCCCAAAATTAATTTTGAGATTGGTTGTTGAAGGAAAATTATAATTTTGGCTGGACCTAAAGTCGCATGATTTAATTTTGTTCACAGTGCGAGTCGCGGCCTTGTGTGCTTGATTAACACGTTAAACGCCAAGCAAAATGTTAACAAAATGTCCATCAGGCCAAAGCGCCAAAGTCATGTTTCCAACAAATGATGTGTCTAATCTACTAATCTGCTAATCTACTGTCTAGGTCAAAAGCTGACACAAGATGGGAAAATATGTACTGAAAAAAAGGAAGGAAAATCACACGAAGTCAAACGCTATTGTAAAGGATGTTATAATAAAAAAATAAGCGGTGTAATACGAAGAAATAAAATTCCAAAAGTTACTACATATTGTGATAGTTGTGAAGGAAATTCCCAGTTTTGACTTGACTGTTTCGGAATAAGTAAATGAAATTATCTTATATTTTGTATCCCTATATCATAACTTATTTTATATAAATGCAATCTTGTTGGTTTTTGTCAAAGTTGTTGAATAACTCTATTTAAAACAAAAATACACCAAAAAGTTGGCATATGGGTATAATCCATACAAGCCACAGCGGTCCATATCTAACGCTAAAATGAATTTAAATATGGACCTGTGGCTAGAGTCACCGTGGAAATAAATTAAATACAAAGCGATCCATACGGCCCACCGTGATGCTTAACGTGTTAACTGTAAAAATTTACTCTATTTATTATTATGGTATTTCAAGGTGCACTGCTCTCAACATTGGTTTTGTCCACCATGCAAGGACGATGACATAACAAGTGACTGTGGCGTGTTTCTTAGAAGAGGCAAAAGAACTGCCTTTATGTAGAGGATGTATTATTGAGTTTCTTCAAGCAATTTTTGACTGTCATGGTCTACTTATCACACACGAGCGATTTCATATATATATATATACAGGGTGTCCGCAAAGTTGGGGTTTTCCTTTTCAGAAACAACTACCCTTGAAATAACAAAGGTAATGTGTAGTGAAATGAGGGCGACCAAGTAAAAAAAATAAAGGAAAAAGTACTCACTCTCCAGTTGACGAGAAGGGCTAAGTACGTCTCTGCCTGAAATCGAAAGTTATTCACCCCATTACGAGTGAACGTAGATTCGTCTGTCACCAATATGCACTTCAAAAAGTCCGGATTATTGTCATGTTGATGCAACAACCACTCACAAAACCGCACTCTTGCTGGAAAATCGTCAGGTTGAAGGGCTGGTACACGTTGGACGTTTGCCACACTTAAGTTTTTGATACTTGCACGTCTCTAGCCACGTCTCTAGTGCTTGTTGAGGGATTCTCTTCTACGCGATTCAGTAGTTCTTCCTCAACTTGCACCATTCGTGGTTGTCTAGGCCTCCCGCTGTGCCCACCTCGAAATTCCTCCAAATGGCCCGTATCCCTGACTCTCTGGACCAGGTACACAAATCTGCGGGGCCTTGGATGATGTCGTCTAGGGAAACGATCTGCATACACTCGCGACGATTCTGTATCATTTTGAAGACATTCGCCATAAATTAACAACATATCAACGAGTTCATTATTGGTGTATGAGTGTGCCATTATTATTATTTTTTTTTAAACGCAATCGATTATACGGGTTCGTTACCTCTATACGCGTGACCCTTTACCGTCGGTTGAAGGTTGCATACTGACCTGACACACTGACCCCGACCCCCGACCCAGTTCTGTCGTCGGGTTCGGCTAGTAGTCGGTACCAGTCTGAGATATCGCGGGTCGCGGCTACAGGACGGTATTCAGATATTTTTGATGTTGCAGAGCCCTTTATCTCGATTTCCTTAAGACATTGGTGTATATGGTACTAAGAAAAATTGCTTATGTTTTCAAGATCTACACGTCGTGTAAAGGAAAACCCCAACTTTGCGGACACCCTGTATATATATATATATATATATATATATATATGCAATTATAGGAGTGTGGTATCCGGCAATGGGCGTTTAGAAAATTAATGACGTTGAAATCTTAAAAAAAAACACTTTGGCGCACCTTTGCATAGAGCAACGCATCCGACAGCTAGTCAGGAGGACTTCTATATCATTTTTGACGCTCTGTTTCTTTTTGAAATATTTCCGATACATCTATGATAAAACACTCTCACTTAACATACTTCATCTTTCGTATCGATGTCATGTACCAAGCGTTGTTGAGTGTTATCAAAGTTTCTCTGGCAAAATCACTTCCACCAAAGTGAGTGGGATTTACCTATCAAATTCTTCATTTACACAGCATGAAAAATGTATCAGGGGAATCTGTTCCTCCCTCGTTTTGCTCTAAATCCTGCTAAGATCCCCTTTTAGTGACGATTGTCTTGTCCTCAACTCCAATTTGAATAAACGCTGCAAGATTGATAGGCTCGCACTCGGGAGAAAAAGTAAATTAAATTCGCTTCTTCCCGAAAGCAGAGCAGGGGTGGCTGAATTCAGAAAAGATCAATCTTCATGACATCCATACTGGATGTAAAACAATCTCTTCCTGGTATATAAATTTGCATTTTAAGATCGATGACGGTTTGACAAAATCTTTAGAGAACAGAAGTGACGACAAAATAATACATTTTGTTATTCGTACAAACCGAAACCACGGATCTTGGAGTAGGAACGTTCTCTCTGACGAAAGATCTAGAGACTATTACCTGTACTGTCTGAAAGCGTAACCATTTGATGAAGCCTAATTCTGAGTAGCTGGAGGCTATTACTGCCTGAAAACGCAGCGAGTTGTTGATAATAAGACACAGTACAACACCTGAACCACAATAGTAAGAAGTATTCAAAGACACTGCTGGTTTTGATGGATTACGGGGCTTTGTCAGGGTGTCACACATTTTGACTGGCTTTACTGAAATTAAGGTCATGATTTCGAAAGAACACGTCTGGTCAGGTTGTGCTCTTTGGCCATCTAACACAGGCAGAAGGCACAGATGAAACCCAGCCTAGAATACTGTTCGGTTGGGAACATGTCATAGTCATCCAAAAGGAACTATACTGCAGTAGGCATTGATTCGGATCATCTCGAAGGAATCGCGTACGAAAGTTTCGGCTCTGATTCCGAATCCGGTGGTTTTGATTCCGATTCCTGAATTCATGCTTTACCATTGTGATACCACCGCTTAAAGCTAGGCTGAAAGTTGCCGTTTAATGTTGAGCTTACCACAGACGATAAAACCAAGATGTTAAGAATCTTATAAAACGAACTTAAAATAAAATGGCTTCGTGATATACACATAAACGAAAGCATTTCTGACAGCTGATCCGTCTCTAACGTAATCAGTTTCGAAGGAAATTCTGGAATACTCCACCACTATTGGGCCGATATATATCCCAGGTAAAAACGAAGGGCATGTCACAAAATGTTTCAAGTCCGAATCCAACAGTTACCTAAAATCTGCCAGTTCAACTCCAACAGAACACAATTTCCAGTAGTATATCAGAAATTACATGAACGTGTGAATAGGTCCTAATCAACACTCCATCCAACCTGATCTTCGAAACATGTATGTTTGTGTATGTATTACCCTGTAGAAATAAAAAAACTGTTGGTTACAATATTTGTAATCAACTTTCTGAGATACCATACGTAATAACGGAGCTATTAACTCACCCTGCAGAATACGGACTCAGAATGTATTGATCATAGCAGTTCCTAAAGCCGGTCCTGTAAAGGGGAGAAAGTGGATGCTTTCAGAGCCAATTTGCGATGAGCGCGAACGGTCTGGTGATATCTTTATTTGACGGAGGATGCTGCTGCAGCTCCTGCTTTTAGGGAGTGTGTATACCCCGCCGAATAGATAATTCGGTTAGGCAGCTCGGCGTCTGGCGATATTACTTATTGAAATGTGTAATTAGGGGAACCTATCTTCCGTGCAAGAACCTCGACTTCCCGGAATATGAAGGTACTCATATATTCTCGACTTGTCACAGTTGGGTGGCAGGTTGTGATTATGCATTTTGAGCACAGTGTGCTTTTCAAAACCCTGAATATGCTTGAACGAGACAAATAGAACAGTAGTACCTTTACATCTGTCCGTAGAACCACTCTAGTGTTTAAATCCTTTGAAAATCAATAGCCCAGCTTTTTATCCAATCTTTTTAAAAAAACTCTGCTCTGTCCAATTTATTTTTGAACGATTGCTGCTGATAATTTTTTAAATGGTTCCACATTTGATTATATATTCAGATAGACCCTTTCAATGTCAGAAAACGCTGATATTTTCAACCCTGCCAGTCCACCATTTTGATAGATAGTATTTTTTTATTCTAGGACCAGGAGGTGCCGGTAAGGATTCATAAATTGGAGTACTAATTGACCCTCCATTTTAAAATGTTCCAAGAAGGCTCTCAAACATGGTATATATTTGAGTTTGCTAAAGTAACTTGTTCAAAGATAAGTGTGGGGGAGCTTTTTAAAGAGCAACGTATAGATGCAAGCCTATTACGTGTAGAATTAATAAATTAGGCAATGGTATAATCCAGCAGCCGTTGAAGGTGAAGTGATATGCAAGGTTATGTTTCACATCATGCAAAATATAGTTAGTTAATTTAAAGTAAATCTTACCAGGGTATCAGCGCTCTAATGAAATGCTCTGTCAATTTACGTAAAGAATTGTCTTCATTATAGAAACTTTATTCAATATTGAGGAGATTAACAACTATGTTGCTGAGGCTAAAAAAGCAGATACTTCGAAGCGAACACCCGCACGGCTATTATGTAAATAATAATAATTTGAAAAAAAAAATGAAAAACGGGCTTTTATAGCAAACCGAACTAAAAAGTAGAAAATAATATTTCATAACAAAGAGTTTATATTACAGTAGTAGGTAGTCGAACAGTCAATCATAATTAATGACCTCAAAATAAAATTATAATAAAGTTGTTATCAGAACAATTCAAATCAGAGTAAAAAGCGAGGAGTGCTTGATATACACGTATGTTACAATCATTCTATTGGCAACTGTTTATGGTGGTGAGTTATGAAAATGTAGTAAACTACACTCCACGCTTTTTACTCTGAATTAAATTAATCTGTTAGTAACAAAAAATTTTATTATAATTTTATTTTGAGGTCATTAATAATGATTGATTGTTCGACCATCTACTACTGTAATGTAAACTCTTTGTAAATAAAAATTATATTCTACTTTTTAGTTCGGTTAGCTATAAAAGCGTGTTTTCTTAGTTTTATTAAACGATTATTTATTTTTCATTTTTTAGTTCGATATATCAATTAGTTTTTTGTGGACATTGAAATGTCTTACGAATCATTTCGTAATATAATCATTCCATTTAAAGCTTCACTGTGGGTTTTTCCTGTTAACTTAGAGCAGTCAAGTTCTTAAATTCGAATACCGTCTAAAGAGCTTACACGACTAAGTGCTACCTACATAAGGCTCCGTTGTACAGTGCCGAGCTGCCGAGTGCCCGAACCAACAAAGAGTAAAAAGAAACTGCACGCATGCGCAGATCGCGCGCTAGCTCTGTCTCTCTTACTCCCCTACACAGGATCTATAGAAGAATTTATCAATCCTGGCGGTCCTAATAAGGATAATGGAAAACTGTTTTCAAGTTATTGCATTGCCATCGCTTTCAAATTAATCAAACTTCTGTAAATTGGTGGAAATTATCCTCAAAGATTCCGTGCCATACATACATACAGGCCAAGCTAATAAAAGATAATTGAAAAAATTAAAAAAAGGTATACCACAATATGCCTCCTGTGATGATTGAACTCACGACCCCTGGTTTACAAGACCAGCGTTCTGCCAATGAGCTACAGAGGCTTGTACTTAAAATATTCGTAAAGCGGCATTTAAAATCTGTTGCTTTTTATTAACATATCTGCTTTTTAGAGAATTTTACTTTTCAGGATAATGGAAATCTGTCATCAAATTATTACATTGTGATCGGTCCTCGATATGTGTGCGAAGTTTCAAATTAAACATACTTCTGGAAATTATGCTTAAAGATTCCATTGCAATACATACAGGCCAAACTAATAAAAGCGAGTTAAAAACCTATAAAACGTAAAAAAACTATAAAATATCATCGTGATGGTTTTTAGGGTGCAAACAGTCAACCCATGTATGCTCAGTAGGATCGTCGGGAGCGTCCATCTATGTAAGAATGACTCAACTACACGCATTGTTGAATATGTTTTGTACAGCCGAGTAGTCTTTAGTTCTCATCTCTGAGTAGATGTGAAACAAAGAAATTTGGTTAAATAGCAAGATCGCATCCAGATGATTATGTGTATTAATTAAATATTTATTCAATAATTAAATACTTGGTTTTCTTAAACAAATGTTTAATAAATATACAATATTCATTAAATATTTACTTTTTAATCAATGGAAGATATCAAATCTTCATTATTTAGAAAATATTCAATAATATCTTCGGCTACGGTGCATGTGAGCGTGACCCCGAGCGACCAATGGCATAATGGAAAGCCGACCTGAGCCGGCATCCATTTTGTCTGTGAGTTTCACTATGATAGCGTGCTTACTGTGTACCTCCAAGTGGTACATTATTTGTTTTTTGTGGAAAAGGGTAAATTTTTCGATAATTACTTAGCTCTATTTATCTGTAAACATTATTGAGCCAGTTGAGTATAAAGGTATTTACAAGACCATAAATAACTACCCTTGAAGTGAAACAGTTATGTGGGAATGCTGGATTTATCTGAGAATGGATACGAAGGTTATATTGATAACATCCAATGAAAATTCATATGATCGAAAGATACATCAAAAATGTTTTTTTGAAATATCTCAATTATTATTTTTGTCGTAGTAGGGGGCAAATCAGCTGTAACTATTTTAAAATTTCAACAGCGACGTTCCAAAATTTTATCAGTCAAAAATACTATATTTGTGTCACTTGTATATATTATAATATAAGATCACAAAATAGTTACAGCTAAATTAGACCCCTTACGTAGATGGAATATTTTTAAAAACCTTTTCTTTAAAAGTTAGTCAAAGGATCAAGTTGTGCCCATCGACATTTTTCATCAAGATATCTAAAATAACATACCAAATTTTCTTAAAAAAAAACTATTGTAGGAAGAAAATGTGGGGTCCTTTTAGGTACATTCTAGAGCTGCAGAGTGGATATGCAAGATGCAAAAGAGGATCAGAATGGTTTTAATAAAAATTTTCTAGCAAATTATACCATTAGATCTAGAATGAATTTTGTTTATAAACTCAATTTTATAAAAGCATTCCTACAGATTTTACTTAAATAACCAATGAAGAATTTTCTATATACAATACACTTAAAATACGCATCAGATTAATGCTTGAAAATCCACACATATTTACGAAAAATATTAGACCTTTCATCAATATAAAATTGATACTTAAAAATCTTTCCTCATATATTTTCTAAATATTTGGAATTAATATCGCAAAAATATATGAATTATGCGAACTACAAATATCTATAATGAATATTTTATGAATGTATGAGAAATATATTTACCAAATATTAAAAAATCTGTTGCTACAAATATTTAACAAACATTTTTAATATAGCATTAAATATTTACAAATATTTATTGCTGTCGGGGATGTGTATCAGTAATATTTGCTGTGTGAGAAAAGTAAGAATGTGCTGCCAATGAAGTATATCTATTAGCTGTGCTCGACGGGTTATTTATATGCTGTCCCTTCTGTAAACAGGTTATGTTCAAAGTTATAAATTACGATTTTTCCCGTTTTTTTGTTTTCATAATCTTTGAGGTGCACTATGAAAAATCGCCACCGCGCCTACTTGTGTGCAATTAAGCCACCTCAAAGAGAAATTAGTAATGACGCATCACATTTCAAACATTTTCGCAATGCCTGACATCTAGGCGCTGATTTGTATTTTCTATTGACATCGCAAAGTAAATTTCTATAAAACTTAAATGACTGGAAATACGAAGTGATATAATAAACTTCTCACTTTCATAAATATTCCTGCAAGTAGAATACTTTCTCACCTGTTCCTTCAACAACCAGGGATTTTCATATCTTATCTCTCTCTTTTTTCATATTCGGCAAATTTGCATATGAAATTTCCGGAATGAATAAGAAAAAGTGGATGCGCCACTAATTTCTAGCTGAGAATCTCAAGTAAGTGTCTTTGCGAGAAGGATCCACTGGAAATATTATCAACACATATTATTAGCACACAAATCCTCACTATGCACCTATGCCCATTTCTTCTAGCTATAGTATACAACATACAACTTACAGCTTAGACACAAGCTCAGACTTCCAGTAATGTCATCTCTGAAGCAGATTTTACATCACATCAGAGCCAACCATTGATAAATCAAGCATCATGACGTTTAGGCAACACGTACAACAAAACGAATTCACAACTGGTGTCCATCAGCTAGTCCTAAGCTAACATCTTGTAGAAAAACCTACATAATGTTACAAGCAATCGACACAATGCCATTTTCAGGATACGTAATACGCGTGCCAGTTTCGGATTTTAATAGCTTGTTTTGTCCTGGGTTTTGTTTAAATTTTCCTTTTCGGATGGCTCTCGTCATATTTTCCAACTGCTTATTCTGATATCAAGAGTGCCTAGCTCTCAAATGGTCATGATATTAACAACAAAGTCTTCACACTTTCGTCCGTTGTCCGGATATCAACATCAACGCCGCATCAACGTGTGCCGCAACTATCAAAGTCGAATTTTTATTAATGCAGTTTTAAATTGGTTATCAGTGAGAGGGATGCAGCCATGACAGAGGGCAAGGCAAGGATTCAAGATATTACTCATGAGGACAAAACGAAATATCTGGAAGTCTTGATAATCCAAGCCCTTGATATTGCTTCCAAGCTACTGCGTACAATAGAACAAGCGAGAACAAGCTTTGTGAAAATTAGACAATTTCTGAGCAATCCAACTTTTAGCCCGCACACTGGACCCGCTATATTCATAGATCATATTTATATTCTTCTTAGGAATTGACGAAGCATGATTTAATCAATGACTATTTCTAATTTCATATTTTGTAGTGGATCCTTCAAGCCCCATTCCTTGGTCCTTGCTAATCTTCTAAATCTAAACGATAGCCACCACCTGCATTCCCATGCACCCCTCGTCAGCCAGAATGTTTTTCTTGTCACTCCCCAGACGGAAGGCGGCCGTCCATTATCTTCCCGTTGAACGAGGTATTACCAAGGCCACAACAATTCGAACAGCGTCCTTTCACTTCGGGGCATGACTTCTTCTGGAAAGGTCCTTTTTGCATGTCGATGGTGGGGAATGACGGGGTTTCTTTTTGGCATCACAGTCATAAAAGTATACAGATGTGGTACTTCCTCTTGAGTGGTTTGATATCATCCACTTCACAGCACTTGTTTCAAAGCGGAAATTTGTTATCCCCTACCATCAAAATTAATAAAGCACCATTGCCAGAAGGATTTATGCCTAGAAGTGAAAAGGCGCTGTCCGAATTCTTGAGGTCGTGGAAGCAACTCGTTTAATAAGAATAAATGTTTCCATTGGACCGCCTACCATCTGTTGGAAAGATGGATAAGGACCAAGAAAAGCGCGTGAAGGCAAAATAAAATATCCTAAGAAAAAGCGGCCTCATATTGATCTCGACACAACAATGGCTTCTTGTTAAATTCTTTAGTTGAGTTGGTAGTAGCTTCCCCATCAAAATGGTTGCTGTATACGCCACTGAACTATTTTAGATAATGCAGTTTGACTACCAATATAATAATCACATACCGATACTCTCGATGAGTTGCTTACAAATCGCAACTGTACTTGAAAAATTAAGATTCAAGTAGTAATTGCCGAACAGTTATTCGAAATTGAAGTGTTCATAGACGCATGTGATGCAAATAATAACTGGGGTATTACATGCGCATAAAGTACAGTCAGTCTTACCATTACTTATGAATTTTGCTACTGGACTGTTAAGAGTAATTACTATATAGGGCAGTTCAGTTATTCCAGCTAGCGTTTTGATGCCATGTTTAATTCATGCAGTGAAAAATTGCATGCTACCAAGTAGTGGCATTATTTTTCCAGTTATTTCATACTTGTTTCAGCTGTAATACGTGTTTCCGTTTGCGAGGTCATATGTGGAATGTTCTCATATTACTGTGGTTATATCGTTTTTAATGAATTGAGTGAACTGTCAATAAGGAGTCTACATTTCATGCTGAGCTACGGGATAAATACGGTGCTTTTCATACAGCCGCCCCCCATATTTATTTTTTGAAATGGTTAAGTTAGCAAGCTGAAATGAAGATGGTGAAATTAATGCATCTTTTCTTGTAAAAGTGAATAATTTCAGATGGGAAATGGGACAGACACAAAAGATCCAACAGCACAAGTTCACATGAGATGAGGTAGTTTCAAAGAAATATAGCTCGTACAATTGAGAAATAGTTTGAAAGAATATGTTTTAGAAACATATCAAAGTCACTATCCTCAATTCAAGATACTCTTGAACCAAAACCACTCTTTTGTGTGACCGGGGGCTAAGTGATTTTGAAGGTCTTTACCAGTACTCAACCGAGAGCTTGCTATCTTTAAAAACGGTAGGCTGGCGGGCTGTCCTATTTCAGTGCCCTTGTACCTTGAATCGCTTATAGTTGATCATCAGCTGGTCATCAAAACGCTAGAGTATATCCTTTCTTGCGAAGGTCTATCTAAATGTACAAACAGATATGAGACAGTTGACATTTGTTTGGGTGAGATGTGCCATATTTTATTACATATTCTGATTGATATTACCAAGAGAAGATTTACATAACATACTATATATATATATACTAAGTGATATATAAATCCGAACACCCGGTTTAAATGGTTTTATTTTAATAAAATTTTGTATAAGTACTTAATGAAGCATAATAAGTAAATGATGAAAATTTCAAAATGATTGCACTGCTTTAAAGCACTTTGACCTTTAATAATGTGTGGATGCACCTTGATGTGCTACGCATTCTCCAACGCGTCTAGGCATGCTTCTGATCAGGTGGTCAATGTCCTCCTGTAGTATCTCATTCCAGGAAACCACCAACTCCTCTCGAAGTGCTTCTAGAGTCTGAGGAGGACGTTGCAAATTTAGCAATCTCCTACCCATCATATCCCACACGTGCTCAATTGGGGATAAGTCGGGAGATCTTGGTGGCCATGGTAACAATGTGACATCATTATGTTGAAAGAAGTCTATTGTGACTCTTGCAACATGTGGTCGGGCATTATCTTGTTCGAAAGTTGGATCGGCCAGGGTGTCAAGATAGGGTAAAAGATGGGGTTCTAGAACTTCGTGGATATAACGCTGCACGTTCATGTTACCTCTGATGAAGATTAAAGGTGACCTGGAACCATAAGCTATAGCACCCCAAACCATAACTCCAACAGTGTGATGAACATGTCTTTCAACAAAAAACTGTGGATTCCTCCTTTCACCACGTCGCCTTCTAACCCTGGCACGACCATCGTGCATGCCTTAACAAAATCGAGACTCGTCACTAAAGACAATACTGTTCCATTCCTGATCCCAGAGTGACCGTTGTCTGCACCAGTCAAGGCGATTACGTCGGTGTTCTGAGTTAAAGGGAGGACCCAGTGTGGCGGGTGTTATTTATTGGCAAGCTTTGGCTTCCAAAACATTGCCACAGAAATTACACCATTCTTTGGACGCGGTTATAAGGATTCTAGACGACATCAAAAGCAGCGCTTTGAACAGTCGATTATTTACTTTACTTTGCGAGGATCTCGATTCTGTTCCATACAGAAATACGCTGGCTGTCCAAAGGCAACATGTTGGCTCGTCTTTATGATTTGAAAGAAGAGGTAATTCTTTTTCTTGCGTTCAAAGAAAAACACGATTTCTTGACAATGTTCAAAGGTGATACATTTCAATTGAGGTTATCTTATTTAACTGACATATTTGACTCCTTGAATGAACTAAACTTGAAACTTCAGGGCAGAAACAACACTATAATAAGCAATTATGATTATATTCAGGGGTTCATATCAAATCTTGGTATCAAAAAGTGTCTTTTTTTTCTCGGCTATTCTAAGCAATTAAAAATAACATACTTCACGCAAATTTAAAAGCTGACAGAAAAACTCATTTGCAAGCGCTGGAAGTCGAGACATTCAAAGTCACCAATACGGCACATGGCAAACTTCCATTTGTTGTCGATGTGTCACAATTACCAGAAGAAGTTCAGGAAGAATTTCTAGAAATGAAGGCTGATTCGTCCATGAAAGACGACTTCCATCTTTTAACATTGGACAAATTTTGGATCAACTTACTTATGTGAGTCGGGCTTTTCTGCTCTAGTTTTAATTAAAACTAAACAGCGAAAGCGCCTTGATGTCGATAGCGACCTGATGATAGCTCTGGCAAAAACATAACCTAGAATCAACCAACTGGTACAGAACATGCAATCTCAAGTGTCTCATTAGTACCTACCCTTATTTGATTCAAGTTTTTCGATAAAAATGTATTAGTCTATTTAAACTTTCAAAGTTCCTTTATTAGAATTAAAATAAAAGTCTTTGTACCAATATAACGTGCGTTTTTTATATTTATTGAAAAAGTAAAAGGGGGCATGAAAATATAATTTATAGTCCGGGGAGCCTCAACAAAAAAAAGGTTGGGAAATTGCTCTAAGAGATGCACATCCACCAAAAATACACATTTCTCCTACTGGTTAATGCTGGTGTCTAGGTAAGCTACTTCCACATGTGCGGATCGACACCAATTTTATCTTCAGATTCACGTTCAGTGGGAAGACACACATGAAAAGGATACCCTGAAAACCAAATACCATTGACGTCGTAATGTGTACAAGAGAGAAGCACGAGAAGCGTGCAATACGTGTGTTAGAAAGCGATCAATGCGACTTCTGCAATTCCGTCGGTGTTAATAAGCGCTGTAAAGAAACGACACCGCAGATTGTATCGATTCCTATGGTATCGGTTCCTGAACCGGAACTCGAAAGTCGAAGGGGTTGATTTTCCTGAACTGTTCCAATGGCACCCTTTAGTTGGAATTCTGATATTGCTTTTGACTTCAAGACTTCAAAATAAGAACAATCTACTGTTGGCATTGCCTGTGGACTGTGGGTTCATTTTGCCGTGGGATGGTCATCAGGGAGATTGCAGCATGAAATAGGTTGGAACGCTTTCGGGAATCGGAATCGAAGCCACTGGTGTCAGAATTGAAACCATTAGCATCAGTTCCTTCGATATGATAGAAATCGGTTTCCTCAATACCTTTTGAATATTTTACATAGTTTGTCCCTGTATTTGTCAAGATTAATTTGCCTATAGTCACCTTCTATTTATAATGCTATTAAATGTCATACTATATGCAAATCACCTCGATTACTTCATTCGAAAAAATGGCGTTTTCTATTTATAAGAAAAGTGAGACGGGAAGGTGATGACTGATGCAGTGGCAATGGAAAAGGTAACTCTTATAACCTAAGATTTGCAAATTGACCTATCCTGTCCACCAAAAGCGGTATACGATTTTTCGGATGATCGCATCTACAACAGCGAGTATGTTTAGTAAACAACAAGTTGAGGAATAGGAAAAATGGGCGATTCGAACCCCCATCTCCTCCATTCCGCGGAGCCCACCTAAACAATTATTGTACAGCACCAGCTGTCAACGAATGTTTAGGATCCACTGTTAGAAGCAAATTCAATCTCACCCAGGCAACTGTTTCTTTGTTCATCTGGCATCGTTCAAGTGAAACAAGTCACATTGGTATTGTATTTCCAATCGCTTTCTAAAGTGTATCTAACGAAGCTACAAAGTAATCGTAAACAGTGGTTGATTCGTGATCAACGCGTGATCGGTAGCCATGGCGCTCTGTCGGCCTCTTCCTGATTGGCTTGTAGCGACGAGCCTCCAGACAAAGTCGCACGGTTGCCACGCTCGGCGAGTTTTCGCCAGAGTGGTTGATCACATTCGCATGGATCACAAATCAATCTGTTGGTGCAATACGTGCAATAACTGTTGTAAAGGACATTATATAACAATAAATGGCATCACAAAAGTATATTCCAATTTGATCTGCAGCAAATTATGAACGGCATATACGGAGATGCGAAAACAAGCTCAAAAAGGTGAAGAAAATTTTTGTGCAATCTTTATAGTTAATTTTTTCCTAAGAGATAGCATCAGTGAGGGAATTTTTTTCTATTGTCTTATTTTTCACATTAATGCGATGTCGAGGTATGTGGCCCTATCGCAATTGAAAATAAGGTTTCGATAATCCCTCCATAAAGTTTCGATGAGTACATCTGAAATAACCTTGAGATATTCTTCAGGGAAATACAAAAATCTCCTTTTGTGTTTTTTTGTGCAGATTTATCTATTAAAATCCTATCCGCAATCTATTTTCCGTGCACACACCTTCAACCGAATATATGCCATATATGATATTACCGTTTCCAACTTTCACCAAGGTTAATAGGAACCATAACAGCTCCCTATCCTTCCCCCCTATAAGAATATCGATTTGTACAGCCTCACATTTCAAGGTTAGACTTCTTGTAATGTTTCTGTTCAACATTCGGCGATTTCTGACAATTTTCCCAATAAAACATGATCATTGTGACATTAAGCCTGGCAACGCTGCATAGTAGAGGGAACTCTCAGCGTCACGTTGATGGTTCGTCACCACGCACAGGATTGTAATCAGTTACGGATACCCGTTTATGAGCGCGAACGTTTTATGCACGTCTTGACTTGATTTTTCTTGCGGAAATTTAATATTAGTCTAAAATGTCTGACACAGATACAGCTGATGAAGTGGTTGAAATCAGCTTAACGCTACCCAGAAAAAGGGCTAAAAAGCTTCATCTTAGCGCAGGTGAAAAACAAATTATTCTAAATATCTACAAGAACCAGATGCAAGAGAATAGTGGATTGGCTATAGAAAATATCGTATGTAAGGTTGCTGAAATTTCTGGAGTAGGTCGATCAAGTGTTTACAAAATCTTGAAGGAATATAGACAAAATCACTCACGATCTGAGCCAAAAACATATCCAGCGAGAAAAAAAATCATCGAAAAAATAGATGACTTTGACAAAAGTGCCATTAGAAGAAAAGTACATCACTTTTTCTTCAGGAATGAAATACCTACAATAGATAAATTATTGAAGCAAGTGAATGATGATGAGGACCTGCCAAATTTTAAAAGATCTACGTTCCATAAGCTGTTGAAAGAACTAGACTTTCGATTTTTGAAAAGAGGAAGAAATAGTTTATTGATAGAAAAGGAGGAAATTGTTATCTGGAGGAGAGAATACCTTAGAAAAATTAGGCAATTCCGCGCTGAAGGAAGAAAAATTTATTATTTAGACGAAACATGGGTGAACGCGGGGCATACGCAGGGAAAGGTTTGGGTAGACAGATCTGTGAGGTCCTCAAGGCAGGCTTTTTTAGATGGCCTTTCGACGGGATTGAAAAATCCTGCAGGTAAGTTTCGAAGTATATGAACTTTTTTGGGTGCAGATAATTCATTTTCTGATCGAATCAATGATTTGGAAGCTCCGAACTCAGTTTTGCTATCTCATCCAAGTTTCTGAGTATTTCCTTCACCCAAAAACTAATCTAAGACCCTATCCTACACTAACCTAAAAAGAGTAAGTTGCTTAATTTCGTCATTTAGTGCGCTCGCTGAGAAGTAAAATAACTAATTACTTTCAGGCAAGGGAAAACGCCTGATCATTTGCAACATAGGTAGCGTAGATGGATTTGTTCCTGAAGCATTGTGGGCATTTGAATCCAAAAAAACCGGAGACTATCACGAAGAAATGGATGGTAACTCATTTGAAAATTGGTTCAAAAAAATTTTGCCGACACTTGATGATAACGCAATTATTGTGATGGATAATGCCCCGTACCACTCCAGAAAATTGGAAAAAATTCCAACAATGGCCACCAAAAAGGCAAACATTCAACAGAGGCTTGTCTCAAAGAAGATCGACTTCGACCAAACAATGGTCAAAGCTGAGCTGATAAATATAGTCAAGCGACATAAGTATAAATATGATTTAAAAATTGTTGACGAAATGGCCAAAAACCAAAATAAAACGATTCTCAGGCTGCCTCCCTATCACTGCGAACTGAATCCTATCGAGTTGATTTGGGCCGACATCAAGCAATACGTGGCATCAAATAACACCACTTTTAAGTTTTCTGACCTTAAAAAACTGTTTGATGTTGCTGTCGATAGAATTACGCCAGCTAAATGGAGAACATGTATTGACCATGTCCAAGAGAAGGTTGAAACCAAAATGTGGGATATGGACAATATCATTGACATCCAAGTTGAACCCCTTATAATTGACATCAATAATTCTGATGATTCAAGCTCCTCGGAATACAGCATATAAATCGATTGATACCATTAAGACTGGCAGTTTAACGGGCTTCTTGGCAAGACAGGTAAGTTCATTATAGAGTGCAATCAAAATGTAAGTTTCTAGTTATTAATGTGGAAATTCCAAATTTATAATTACACAAAATTAGGGTTAATTTAGGAGTTCCAAAGCATAATAGTGCCATTTTGACCTTCTTTCTATTTCTCATGTAAATTTTAATAGCAATCAAACTAACAAACTTTATGGAGTCTGTAATAAACTTTTGTACTACTACTACTACGTCTGTAGTTTCTATTTGCTCAAAAAAATTTGCTCTGCATTGTGAATAGAAGGTTGATTTGTAAATATTATTGGGTATATATGTAAGTTAATAATAAAATATGAACAATTTCAATTGAGATGGTCCACAAGTTTTTTTCGTGTGCGTTTTAGTAACATTTTGCTGAAATGGTGAATACAGAATTTTTTGCACTGATTCGTAATGTCGAAATATGATTAGAAAGGTGTGGTATATTCCTGATAATTTACTATGCTTTTGATAGAATTTACAGCAACACATATCATGTACGACATTTTTTGATAGATCAGTCACAATAGCTTGATACGGCCCTGTAGCGTCTCCTACGGTTGAGTTCTTGATCACGTGCAATACGGGTGTATATGTTTGATTTTACTTTGTTTCTTCGATGGATACAGTTTAGTTCCATCACGCCGTCTCGTGGGCACATGCCACGGTATCACTGTCCGAGGACAGTTACCTGTAAACAATTTTTCCGATGAGCGAATTCGAAACAGCGAGTATGTTCGAATCGTGCCGATGCCCATTTCTCCTATCTTTCGAGTTGTTGTTTACTAATCATCAAATTAACTAAGATTTGCTCTTATGTAATCGCGAAAATTTTCGAAAATGAGATATTGTATGTACGTCACGGAAAACCATGTCACTCATTTCCGCCGGTCAATCGGTCAGTCCATCTGTCTGTCCGCTAATCCTTGGCCCGTCTATATCTTGAGAAGTATTGCTCGGATTTTGATAAAATTTTCACAAAAGGTTGGCAGTATTCCAAGGACAGAAAAGCTTTAAAGTGTTTGACGATCGGCCTAGTGGCGACGAAAAAAAGCCAGAAATTGCCTTTAAAACTTAGTATGGCAGAAATGTTTTGTAATTCCTGCTATCTAAGCTCACCGCCCGGCGATCGGTCCGGCTGGCTAATCTATCCGTACAGCCGCGCAAGAAAACATACAAGGAGAATGCACGAAGTGAACGATAGCTAGCTGCAGCGATGCCGCACAGATGTAGAAAGAGACAACGTTGCCAGGAGGGCAACAACTACCGGTAGGGCAGGGATAAAACATCTATCAACTAATTGTAAGGGCCGGTTTGACTAACTTAACTTATTTAATTCCTTTGGTGTACATCTCGTAACTGACATTTTTCTCAGAGGATTTAAATTGCGCTGAACTTAATCATTAATCACTGATGACTGCGTTGCGTAGGAAGTACAGAGTCAACCTACTAGATGCCATTTTTTCTGACAAGCCATAGTTTCGCCAGAGCCCCAACGGTTTTTTCTGGTTTATACCGCTAACAAATTGATTCCGAAAATCTGTTTTGTTTGGCTTAGATCTAGAGAAATCAAGAAGGTTAGACAGATAACAATAAGATATAAATAAGTGCTTTTTCGTAATAGATTTGTTATACAGGGTGGGCCATAAGAGTGTTGGCGATTTAAATCTTAAATTTCTCGGAAACGCGGGGCGCGGCTTGGGGAGGGGATAAGCTGTTAGCCGCACCGTTGCCTGGAAATTTAGTCGCCATGGAGCCGTACACGGGAGCGCAGCGTGCATTTTCTGTCCGAGCAAATTATGAAAACAATAAGTCCGTTATTACTGCACGACCTTTGTATCGACATGATCATGGTTTACGAGATTTAAGAGAAGTTCCAAGCGCAATGTGATACGGAAATGGATCAGAATGTTTGGAACAACCCGCTCGACAGTAGCAATAACAACTCGTGGTCGTCCAGTTTCTGCAAGATCACCCAACAATGTAGAGCGTGTTCGTGTTTCAGTTCAGCGAAATCCGCAACAGTCAACACGTAAGAGCAGTCAAGCTTTGGACATCAAAAGAACAAGCTTGCGGCGAATTTTGAAGCGTGATTTGCATTTGAAGGCTTATAAGATTCAACTAGTCCAAGAATTAATACCAGATGATGCCAATAACCGACTTAGCTTTGTCATTTTGATGCTCGACTGATCCAACAGTTTTAACAACGTGATGTTTAGTGACGAGGCCAATTTTCACCTCAATGGCCATGTTAATAAACAAAATTGTCGGTTCTGGTCCGAAACTAATCCCCGACGCTTGCATGAACGTCCACTTCACAGCCCTAAACTAGTCGTGTGAGCTGTAATTACGTCAACCGATATTATTGGACCGTACTTTTTTGAGGACGAAAGGGGACAAGCGATGTCAGTTAAAGCTAACAGTTATTGCAATACTATGATAACAGACGTTTTGGTGCCAGCTTTGCAAGAACTCCAAAGCAATAACTCTAGAATGTGGTTTCAACAAGAGTTGCTGAAAAATGTCTTTCCCGAAAAACTCATTTCAAAAAGGGGGGATATTGAATGGCCACCACGTAGCCCCGATCTTTCTTCATGCGATTATTTCCTATGGGGCTACCTCAAATCGGTGGTCTACGAGAATAATCCAACTAATTTAGAGCAGCTGAAGAGCAATATTGTTCAGGAAAGTAACAAAATAGTGAGAACAACTTTTCAACGAGTTTTCCAAAATCTGCAGCTTCGGTTTCAAGAGTGCCAAAGGAAATCATTTGAACAACATTATTTTTAAGTCTTAAAAATTCCTATCTTTCTACTTTTTAAAAATAAATTTATTTTTCTTTTATATTGCGTAGTTATTTTTTAATTGAATATTGAAAATGCCAACACCTTTATGGCCAGGAAAAATGCCTCAATTAAAATGCTTCCATTATTAGTTCTCTCGCAGAGGTGTACAAATCCACACTCATTGATGGGAGAGAAAGCGAAGAGAAGCGAAATTTTTCCGCTAAGATCCATTTACACATAATCAAATGCCTGCACACTGAAGCGACGCGAAGAGATGGGACATGTCACATTTGACACGTACAAATGACAAATGGTTCCTTTAGCGTCGCTTTTCCTTAATGTGAGTGCACGTTAAAAGTGTAATAAACAAATAACATTGCATTGCAGGTCAACTACCACCATTTCTATAAACTGTCTTTCGTGTGTTGTTGTAAAGTCAATAATTTTAGCAGCAGCAAAACATTCTATAGGGTACTTCAAAGAATTGTTCTTGGGGATTTATGCATATTCAGAGAAAGCTACCTTTTTGTTATTGGTATAAATCGTTAATACGAAGACAAGCAGGGGCGGATACAGGGAGAAGTTTCAAAGCGGGCAGCGGCGATAAAAAATTGAAACGCAGGGGGAGGGGAGTTGGTGGTGACGGCATCTGCATCAGTGGTTCTAAAAGCAACTGCCCTTGACACTATTGAAGGGCGGGGGGAAAAACAATATTAGTGAATTTCCTGTGTATTTTTCTTCTTTTTGTCATCTTTAGGGTGCTATATCTCCCTCCAACGCCCCCACGACCAGAGGATTGGCCACTAAAGGCTATCAACTTGATACATATCGTCACCAGTAAAATTAAACCCTGAAGTTAGATATTATTTTATTGTTCATTCATAGTTTCTTTATTGCTCAATCAATTCTTGAGAAAAGCACCTACTTAAGTACTCTTCACTACAAGGTAAATTTTTAATACTCCATCCTTTACAATCGACTATCTGGTTGCATGAATGACTATCATTTAGCAATAATTCATCGGCGTTGCTTCCTCCTTCGCTACGAAGGAAACAGAAAGCGTTTTTCATTTCAAAAGCGTTTCTTTACGCCTGCATTATGGATTACAGATAAATGCTTCTAATGTGAGGTATCCGTCCTCGATGGATTAGTGAGTATGAAACAAGAGAAAGGGTTTTTCATAGTAATGGTATTTTCCTGTAACCATGAATTAAGTGTAGACGGAGAATAAGATGTATATTCTTGCTGGATCTTAGATTTGAACAAAGGTTTCTAAACTTTCAGGACCAGGAAATAATCGACATATGTTTTGTAAAGGGTGTTGTTTAGAGGTATTGAGTTTTGAAATGGAATAAAACAAAGAAATTCTTACAAAGTTGTAATAATTCTAAAGTATCAAAAATTACGCCATCACTAACTTTAAGGACATGGACGTGGCTCTGCTTCGAGAAAAGGGCAATCTTGAAGTTCCAGTTTTCACTTCTGCAGCATTTGAGAATGTGTATTGGAATATTGCTACGAATATTGGCTATTAGCTACCAATGTCTCTGATTGGTCAGAGAAGGCATATTCCATCAGAGAAGACCGACAGGTGCAAATCATGCAATCTTGGAAATCAATATTTTAAGGTCCATTACGAGTAATCATATACTCGTAGAATGTCTCTTGCAATAAATCAATCATGTCTCATGCTGTGTGGCGCATGACATCAGCAATGTCAAATCCGCTGTCTGATCAAGCTCATACTGGTGGATTGGGAATGAGAAAGTCACTAACTATAGATCTATAGCACTCTACGTTCACGGTAACATTTGCGGAACTTTTTTATTTGACAAGTTATCAACAAGTTGGTCTCCACGGTCCTCTTCACCTATTCGCTGAACACGCGATGATAGCGGCTCGTAGCGGATTGCGGGCGTAAATATGTGTGCTATGCAATACAGAAATAAACATTCTTGAAAAGAACAGACATTTAGTCGATTTGAGGTTAGCATATCAAATATAAACAAAGTTTCCAAAAAGCTCCAGCCACACCTCCGACCGCTCTTCGCACTTTGGCACAGCAGCCGTCCCGTATGGATGGTCCCATTGTTGATCCCGTCAAGTGCGAGATTCATGCGTAATTGGATTTTTGTCACAGTGGTCCAACGGAAAGTGCTTCAAAATAGGATCTCCGTCCGTCTTCCATTCAATGATAAGACGAAGCTTCGAGTACTGCTCACATGCTTGAGTTGCAGTCGCCCCGACTACAAAATCCATGCTCGTTACTCGATTACTATTCTCTAGCTGACAGTTTCGGGACAATTTCACACCGATGCCGACGAGCCGTCGGCGATCTACCGCTATGCCAACGGGTTTTGCTCCTCAGAGCTCTCATCCATGACCAGACAGACCCTCCTGTCTTTGGCCTTCCATCCTAACCGTGTTGAACTTCGTACGTCCAGATCTGGCCGTTTCGACCACTTCTTTGTCGCTAGGGTATTGAGATTGTGGGGCAATCTACCTGAGGAGGCTTTCTCTAGTTCTACTAACTAGTTCAAAAATCGGAATAACAAAGTTTCTTTGAGCTCCACGTAGCAGCCGCGATGCCCAGTTATTTAGGCTTCTGCCTACGCGGCTACTTCTGTTTAAAAAAAGCATCATAGAATGCAGAGACAAGGAGGGTCCGGGTTAAGAGACTTTCTCCTAATTGTTTCGGAAACCGTTCGAAAATTCACCTTCCATATTGTCGGTATACCCGAAATTAGTAACGGTATCGATAATCTTAGTTACTTTACATCTTTTATAACTATTTCTTTGGTTTATTCCATATGAAAGGTCCTGTGCCCGATATTTCATCCAACTCTATCAAAGTAATCGGCAATCTCCGCAAATCAGTATCTTAGAAATCATATATTACTTTGCATCTATTGTACTTCTTAAAAATCTGACTGTTATATGTTAGGTGCGCAACCTCACCTTAGTAATGAAACAAGCATTTTTCAACGTCCACATCAATGAAACCGTGCGTGCGTAAAAAATTACAGAATGCCGTTAAGGATGAGGTGTAGATAATGCGCAAATGGAAATACTTAGGCCCGTTGTTTTTATTGTAGTATCGGTTATTCCCATCCAAATATACCACACGGTGCATAGATAGCACTCTTACTGATATGCTATCAATATTCTAAAGTGCGAATGTCACGAAAACAAAATAAGCCAAAAAATAAAATAAGCCAGTGCAGCAATTTCTATCACCTACACAACTTGTGGCCGCTGCTTCTTCATGGGCACCCGCCGTGGCCTCCCTGGGAATCCAGTTGGACCTTGAAATTTGTATATTTGTCATGATTTTATGTATAATTTTAAAAATAAATATAAATAAATAATTTTGAAAATCAAATAATAAAAAGCTAACTCTAACCGATGATCGGAATAATTCTTGCGGGCACCCATGAGCTTCTTTAAAGCGTGGCAATTTGAGAGTGTCTGCCAGAAATTAGGTACTTATTAGTTTAATCATATTAAGAATGAGAAAACGTGTTTTTTGGGATTCAATCGACAGTATTAACAGGAACGAAATATACTAAGTGACATATAAATCCGAACACCCAGTTTAAATGGTTTTATTTTAATAAAAGTTGGTGAATGTATTTATCTTACTGTAAATAACAAGTGAAAACATCTTCAGCCTTATCAGTTGGACATTCCGGTTTTTATACTGCTTCTTTTTAATTCACTAACGCTCTAAAAATGAATACTTCAGCCGCAGTAAAAAATCAACGTTGGCGGATTTTGGTTCTTGACATCCTTTACGATCGGTGAAGATCGCCGCCTAAGATTACTGGCCTTCTCCACTACCAGGTCCATTGCAAATGAATGGTTTGCAGAACACGGAAGACCTGTTGGCATGCGAAGTGTTTACCGACGAATGAGAAGTTTTGGCTTGTTTTCATACCGGCCACACTGGGTCCTCCCTTTAACTCGAGAACACCGACGTAATCGCCTTGAGTGGTGCAGACAACGGTCACTCTGGGATCAGGAATGGAACAGTATTGTCTTTAGTGACGAGTCTCGATTTTGTTTAGGTATGCACGATGGTCGTGCCAGGGTTAGAAGGCGACGTGGTGAAAGGAGGGATCCACAGTTTTTTGTTGAAAGACATGTTCATCACACTGTTGGAGTTATGGTTTGGGGTGCTATAGCTTATGGTTCCAGGTCACCTTTAATCTTCATCAGAGGTAACATGAACGTGCAGCGTTATATCCACGAAGCTCTAGAACCCCATCTTTTACCCTATCTTGACACCCTGGCAGATCCAACTTTCCAACAAGACAATGCCCGACCACATGTTGCAAAAGTCACAGTAGACTTCTTTCAACATAATGATGTCACATTGTTACCATGGCCACCAAGATCTCCCGACTTATCCCCAATTGAGCACGTGTGGGATATGATGGGTAGGAGATTGCTCAATTTGCAACGTCCTCCTCAGACTCTAGAAGCACTTCGAGAGGAGTTGGTGGTTGCCTGGAATGAGATACCACAGGAGGACATTGACCACCTGATCAGAAGCATGCCTAGGCGCGTTGGAGAATGCGTAGCACATCAGGGTGCATCCACACATTATTAAAGGTCAAAGGGCTTTAAAGCAGTGCAATCATTTTGAAATTGTTATCATTTACTTATTATGTTTCATTAAGTACTTATACAAAATTTTATTAAAATAAAACCATTTAAACTGGGTGTTCGGATTTATATGTCACTTAGTATAACTTAACTGATAAGATTTTTAGGGATTTATGAGACATACAAAATGAGACCACACGTAAAAAGATCCGACTAATAGCAAAAATGTTATGGCTTAAGACCCAGGCAAACTGCAGGTTTTGTCACTTGTTGGTAATGCGACGATGGTTACTCGCAGATACTTGAAATTCGTCACATTCGTAGGATTCATACTTCTAAATAACCACAAAAAAACTGGAGCAGATTGGTCAAGAAATTTTGATTGTTTATCCCAAAACACCTGTTTTCCGACCATCACTACTAGTTTATTGAGCAATATACCTTCAAAGGGCATTTTATAGCAAAATACACTAGTTTACCTTGCCGATATAAATTGCAAACTGTTCCGGAAGATAAATGGTATTTTTATGCAGAAAAGGGTGAGTGTTTTTTCTTCTAAACAAATTCAAACATTTCGTATTTGTGAGTAATCCGCAACAAAAGATGATAGACACATTTGGATTTGAAGCATTGCAAGTAGTTACGTGAAATTCTCGTCGCATTACCAACAAGTGCCAAAATCTGCATTTTGCCTCGTTTTTAGGTTATAACATTTTTGCTATTGGTCGGATCTTTTTACGTGTGGTCTCATTTTGTAGGACTCATAAATGCCTAAGAATCACTTTCGATTAAATCATTCTTTGTTATCAAATAAAAGGGTTTTCCCAGAAAAACCGGTGTACCCATTGTATGCGCCCATATGTTAAATACTTCCTTGAACAACTTGCACCAATAAAGCCAGACTTTGCAATTATATCGGGGAGATTTGCATTTAAAACGAGTTTCTGTTCAGATATTTTTTCGGGAGCAATTTTGCTTAAAAAAATGTTGAATAACTACCGATGCTACATCTTACATAACCATGATTTTTATGGATTTGTGGAGCTTATTATAGATTAGAAAAAAAAATTGACAAATTAATTGAATTTTTTTTCCAGAATTTGGTTAGATAATTTCGCTAACCAAAAATTCCACTTTATTTCAGATTCAGTAGCAAAATCTTAAATTTTTGCCTGGAAAGAAAACATACGTCATATTAAAAGTAAGATACCAGTAGTTGATTAACTCAAAGGTTCAGCGTACACAGGTGTTTTTGCGCATTCTTTCAGGTTGTAAAGTCAAAATCAGGAATAAACGCGGTTTATCTTTTGGTGATTTTGGTTAGGAAAGGAATACTTATCTAACGCAGTAACCCACTGTATAAATGTGTTTTTCACGTTTCTTAGATCTTTTTCTGACCTAAAAAAAATGTTATAAATTGAATAGTAAAAATACGATTTCTCCTATTCTCGCAATTTTCTGGGCAATAGATCACGATTTTGATATTGGAATCTGAAATAATGCCTACAATACATATGTGCATTGAGTTTTTGGAGGAGCCAGGTTAATAACAGCCAACTCTACAAAGACCGAAAATTGAAGAAAGTCGGTGAAGATGATGTTTTTCAGATTCTTACTGACATGAAGCTATGATTTTGTTAAAAGATTTGGAAATAAAATAAATGCACGTGTAAAAGTGAGCCAAGTTAGCCAAGTACTCATTTCGTCCTCGGCATGTTAGTGTAACTTTGTATGAAAAGTTTATCCAAATCCGAGCCATACTTTCCAAGTCTTACATGGGCCAAGGATTAGCAGATAAACAGACAGATTGATAAACAGAGACATCAAAAAAAAATGATATCTCATTTTTGAAATATATCGCGATAGCATTACTGCCTCCGCCAGTAAACTTGGAAAGCCACAAGAATATTTTGATGTTTGAAGGGAAACAGTGGAAAAGTAAAACGTACAAGTGAAGTGTAGCTTTATTGTATAGGGTACAACACTCGTATTATCATCAGCATACTGTCTCGCTTATGAAGATTTAAATTTTCCTAATCTGATATAGGACTGAAAGGCCCTCAGAAACCGAAATTAGCATCTAATATTGGTGAGATTACCAATCCATCGATGTCATACTCTGTAGCGTGCCTTTTCCCAGTCCGTCACTCACTTTATTTGCTGAAGTTCTTCTAGGTTAGATACTTCCTGGATGGAGACAATGCGCGCTCAGTAGTAACACACACGCGAATAACTCCTTTGCTCAAAATAGTATCTGAATGTTGTCAGGCTATGCGATATCGGCATATGAATATATCCCTTCATATGTCACGGTAATGCCCTATGGATATAAACGTCAGGAAGGCTTTTTGTAAACATCAATATAGTAAATAATGCATGAATTGAACGACACCGGTCGATTTTTATTAATAATTCTTGGTTTGCCCCGAATATTTATGGCCAACATGTAGCTGGTTTAATTATGCAAGCTGTGCAAATATGGCCGCCATACACTAATCGATAGGAATTTTCAGTGGAAAATGCTAGGAATAGAAGAGTTTCCGTATATGAAGGGATCTGTTTAGTGCATATGCGTTCCAGACATGAACTTTTTTGGGACGAACCTACACTCTCGTCAGTGCAGTTATGAAGCACGGCAGCAGGAAGCAAGTACACCAATATACAATTGCATGACCAATATTTCAGACAATATATAATAGAAAATGGCAATATAAAAGTATCTACCTCTCTTGACATACTAATAGTGCCATCCGAAAAATTCATTTTGTCGAAGAGCGTCAAACTTTAAACAAAAGACAAGGACAAGTAGGTTGAATCTGAGATTTATACGCAATTCTGTCATCATTAAAATTATGTTAAGCTTATTTCTAAAGGTTATGTCATATGAACTATTATCAAAAAAAATCCGTCAAAACGCATAAGAAATGTGGTGTCGAAATACTTGGCAAATATTTTTAACGGATTTTTCGAAAAAATGTACCAAGACACACTTATAACAAAAAAGTAATGGGTCAATTATATTCCAAATGGAATCAAAATTTGACTAGGTATGTCCACTTGTATGGTACATCGCAAAACTCCACAGTTCCACATCTCAAGCTATAAAAAGTTATATTATCACATATTTGTTTCAGCGGAGATATTTTGTTTCAAAAAAAAATTGTGGTTAGCCTCTCGAGGCATCCGAACCAGATACAAGTGTAGGGTGTGCATAGCTCGACTTGCGTCCCGCTTAATGTACGAATACAAATCAGGTATTTACTTTTCTCCGTAAAGTGCTAGGTTTTGTCCTTGATCATTAAGCTTTTGCATGCATAACACGGGTAACAATCAAGAGGTATCAGGAAAAGGATTAACATCTGTTAACATGATAAGCATTTCGTAGTTTCGCTATAAGTTGTCCCTCTTCAGCTTTTTTATACAATCGTTTAAAAGAGTTCAATACAATATTTATAACTTCTAATACAAAGTTTTCCAAGCATCGCCTTTTTTGTTACTGAACAAAGCTTTATTTGTTAAATTAAACATTCAGTATATTTTTTGTGTAAATAGTGGCTTTAGAATGACTCCAACTATATATGGTTTACCATACTTCATTTTCCATAACTTCAGTTAAAATCAAAATTCTGTGTCATTCAATCTTCTATCACCTCGTGGCTTCTTTAAAGTGAAATTCAAAAAACAATGGCAATATTTTTATAGCATAAATTACATCCAAAAATAGCAAAAAAAATCCTATAAGCTTACGCCTCAAAATTTCACTTGTGTTGTGAAGCTGATGAGATTGAATAAGGACAAAACTTAAATATTGCTTAAATGCTACTGTGAGTGAGGATTACTCTCCTAATACATTTCATAAAAAATGCAATGTTTTTTACTTCGAACATCCAAACCAATGTTCATCCAAAAATACATTATTTCATACCTGTTGCACTTTTGACGTAGTACATAGCTTAATTTTCGGAATATGCTCGATTTTCGAAATGATGATTTACTAATATAGTGCAGGTCGAAAACGGTCATCATTGAAAAAAGCTACTGAAAGACCCTTTGTCCAGAATGATCCATATATCTAAGTTTTTGTAATTTTTTCAATGATTTTGTTTAAGCTTAACACCGGGTTGCCGATCAGCAACATTTTGATTCATGGTCCAACAAACGCGTGATTATGAAAAAACAATGAGTTGGAAAATTTCTCCCAGGAATGCGAGCTACACACTTTTCTGATCTTATCACTATACTCTGTAGTACCACGGGAGAGCTTTTTATAGTTAACAAACACTGACCATTTGCAATAATTTATCTAGACTAGTAACTTTGACACCATGTCGAATCATGGAGGCGTCGCGAATTGGATTTGCGACAGAAATTTATTCTTGCGCAGGTCTGTAGGTTTTTCTAGCGAAAGAAAGTTGGACATATTACCAAAATATACATTTTTTGTAGGCGACGAGAGCAATGACCATGATATTTGATTTTCCGTATTATTTAATATAAATTTTGTTTCCTTATATAATTTTTATTGTATAAAGACATGTGGATTGCGTTTTTATTTTCTGCATGTGGGCCCCATTGGGTCACTCCAAATGTATATTGAAGAAGGTGATGATACGACTCATCACTGTATTTATACATTGATACTGATTGGCTACCCAGAATATACAAAGTGATTTAAATTTGACCCTCACCATTGGGATTTCGGAAACGGTGAGAGATACGAAGTCGCCTTAAGTGGGGGCAAAGTTGCTTATTTAGGTAACTAGCAAACTGCATCTTAGAAAGCTTCAAAGTAGTTCCGGAGAAAAACAGAAAAACGGAATTTTCCAAAAATTATTTCACTTTATTTGTAGTAGGTTTTAAAAATAAGTTACATCTTAACATTGCCACTTTTTCTCATGTACAAGATGAAATAATCAGAATTTCATTATGGCGTTTCATCAAATGTTCTCCAGCATCAACTTTTTTTCTCGTGGACGCCATTCTGGATTTGTGTACGGATGAAAAAAGTTTTTAATTCTGATTCCAAAAATGTATGACATGTCATAAACAGACATTGCCAACCCTTGGTTATTTCATAAATAGCAGAATTTCCTGGGTTTCATATACCACATTTATGACAGGATCATTTTTATTCTTACCTGACTTTATTTGAGTTGGGATTCAAAATAAATTGCAAGTAGCCATTGTTACTGTGAAAACAATTGGGTGACATAAGTATTATACATTTTTGAAAGCAGAATTAGAAACTCTACTCATTTGTCCAAAATTCTAATATAACGTCCATAAAAAATAAAGTTCATGCGGGAGGGCATAAGAAGAAACATCAAATTGAAATTCTAATTACTCCATCTTGTAGATGAGAAGAAGTGGCAATGTTAATGTTAAGGTCCCACTAAAAATAAGACAGGAAAAAATTAAAACGATTTTAGGAAAATTAGTTGTTTTCAGTCTCTCTCCGGAAATACTTTGAATTGCGATACCTTTCTCAGCTGCAGTTTGTTAGTTACGTAAGTATGCAACTTTGTCCCCATTTAAGCGACTTCATGTTTCTTACCGTTTCCGAGATCTCAATGACGAGGGTCGAATTTGACACATCCGGTATATGCGAACTAGCCAAATTCTAGATTGATCACAAAACTAAAGCGAATGTCACACGATCAGTATTTATTGAGATCTGTCAGAATTTATCACGAAATGTGATATTTATTGGTCGTATAGCCTGGACGTCAGTAATTATTGATATATAAGGTTAGGTATAAATCCACTAACAATGACGGATTCGTCAATAAATAAATAAATACATTTATTTTCCATACTGGTATGTATGATAGGATCGGAATTGTCATTAAGAAATAAATAAAGTACTGATGGTACCAAACGAAACGAATTCATAATATGTGAACAACAGAGGCCTGTCAGTGCTCAACTAGCTACTAAGCTGAATTTGATTGAAATCTACAGTATCATTCAAAGATTATTGGAGACATACGACTTTATATAGCAAGAAAGTCTTGTAATCAGAAAAACGCGAGGAGGGAGGGTGTATCGATATGTTTTGGTGGTAGCATATTTATAGAGTTCTAACCCCAGTAATTTTGTGCGCCTATTAGGCATATTTTACACATGTATTGCCCGTATATTTTCCCTCAAGAATGTCGAGATCGACCAGTGAATGTCGACATTAACCAAGTTTCTCGCCGTATATCGGAATTATTGCTTGAATATCATTATTTCTGACATACACTGGCGAATGTCAACATTCACCATACGCTTTGGAAGTAAAGTAAAAGTAAAACTCTTAGGTTATTTGGTAGGTATATGATTTATATACAGAGTGACCGGTAAAAGGAGGTCAATCCGTTAACCACATATTCTTTGGCTGACAATAATAGGACTCTCATATCGCCATTTTTCATTTCATTTGACATCTACAGTTCAAGTCGGTACTGATCATTGGTCTCACAACATTACCTTTTTTAGACGCACTGTGTTTCATTTGACACTGTTTACACAAGATTAAATACAACATTACAACTTCATAACTCATAGTTTTGTATTTTACTTGTGCGGGTTTCGGAAAGTATATCAAACAAGTCTGCAGTTGTAATATAATACTGGATATTAGTTTCTCCTGGTTTTAATGACACAATTAAATTTTCATCATCACCTACTTTTAATATGTCAAAAGGTTTTAGACGTCTGTAGTCAGAGGTGTACTGAACTTACTTTTTGTAGAATTCACTTCAAACAGGATTTTAGAGTACCTTTCTTAAGAAAAATAGCCTAATATCACATTACATTGGCAAGCTTGCACGCCCCCGCTCCCAAACTTTGCGCATATTCTTTGGGTGACAATAATAGGACCCTCATGTCGTCATTTTTCATTTCATTTGACATCTACAGTTCAAGTCGGTACTGATCATTGGTCTCACAACATTACCTTTTTTAGACGCACTGTGTTTCATTTGACACTGTTTACACAAGATTAAATACAACATTACAACTTCATAACTCATAGTTTTGTATTTTACTTGTGCGGGTTTCGGAAAGTATATCAAACAAGTCTGCAGTTGTAATATAATACTGGATATTAGTTTCTCCTGGTTTTAATGACACAATTAAATTTTCATCATCACCTACTTTTAATATGTCAAAAGGTTTTAGACGTCTGTAGTCAGAGGTGTACTGAACTTACTTTTTGTAGAATTCACTTCAAACAGGATTTTAGAGTACCTTTCTTAAGAAAAATAGCCTAATATCACATTACATTGGCAAGCTTGCACGCCCCCGCTCCCAAACTTTGCGCATATTCTTTGGGTGACAATAATAGGACCCTCATGTCGTCATTTTTCATTTCATTTGACATCTAGAGTTCAAGTCGGTACTGATCATTGGTCTCACAACAGTACCTTTTTTAGGCGCACTGTGTTTCATTTGACACTGTTAACACAAGTTTAAATACAACATTACAACTTCATAAGTCATATTTTTGTATTTTACTTGTGTGAGTTTCGGAAAGTATATCAAACAAGTCTGCATTTGTAACATAATACTGGATATTAGTTTCTCCTGGATTTAATGACACAATTAAATTTTCATCATCACTTACTTTTAATATATCAAAACGTTTTAGACGTCTGTAGTCAGAGGTGTACAACACTTACTTTTTGCAGAATTCACTTGAAACAGGATTTTAGAGTACCTTTCTTGAGAAAAATAGCCTAATATCACATTACCTTGGCAAGCTTCCACGTCCCCGCTCTCAAGCCTTGCGTAAGACTAATGCGAAGGCAATACGCTACCGCCGAAAAGCTAGTTTCAGCAGGTCATTTTCGACATTCACCGCGACCCTATTGTGTTTGTCAACATACACCGGTGATTTTCCGAAACTATAATGATATTTATAAATGTTCGGTCTTTCACCAAGCCATTTGGTGTATGTCAATCCTCACCGGTGAATGTAGACATTCACTAATTTCGGACTTGCGCAGTAACACATTATGTACTTTGCGCCGCTGCTAGGCGAATTTCCACACGACGAATTGGTTACCTGAACAGCTGAAAGGAAGTTATCAACGACGCCTCGGCGGCGTTATGATTCAATGGCGATTACCAGGGCAATATAATTTATTCAACATAAATAGTCAGATACTATAAGAACATTAGGGCTGTAGTACTTGACGCCAATTTTTTCTAGGAACTTGTAGCATTTTTTTGTCTTCTACATGCGTAGAAGCGACTGACATGTTATTTTGGGATACCCTGTATATTATAATGTTTGTGCAGCTAGGTATCTATTTTGCAGCCAGAATAATCCCAGCTAATCCTCTCACGTAGGACCCAATAACGATTTGATTCATCTGATCCAGACCTGTATGGATAATATCGTCTATATCAATATATGTATTTTGATGCGGTGTACAAGGATTATAAACGGAGCCCCACAAACATACTCAAGTTCAAGGCTGCACAAACATCAAACAACAATAGGTCAAAATGGTACTGAATATATGTAAGCTGGTGCGTCTTTTCAAAAATACACACAATAAACCACAGGTACAGCATAAATTCTTCGTTTACGGGCTTTGTGGAGCTGGTATGTCGCGTGATGTTTGACAAGTTTGTTTATTTACGACCTTACCGCTATCCACACAGGCAGGCGCACAAAAAAGTTTCACACCTTTGAAGGTGCTTTCTGTTATACTTTCCACGAAATCTACTCATCACTGTAGCATGCTCCGCAGTGTGGAAAATAAAATACTCGTATTACAGTGCTGTTGAAACGAATTGATGAATTACTCCGCGATGACAGAGAGGCGGTCTAGGAGTTTTTCTTTCATTACATCGTCTCAAACGGTTAATAGGATTATATCCTTCTTGGAACACCATTAGGCTGGAAAAGTTGGAAAGACTACGTGTCGAATGTGGAATGAATTTTCTATTTGCATTCTATCCGTGTATTTGTTTAAATTATTTTGAAGAGATGATGTCAAGAAGACTGTGTTACTGCTTCTCACATAAAAATGTACCTCCATTTTCTATCGAAATAAGACAATGCAAGGTGCGATCCATTACCGGAATCGACCACTGCGGGAGTAGATACAGCAAGCTGTGCGTTGGAACCACCGGTTAAGCTGTCTTATTTCGATAGACCTTATACGCTGGATAGAGGATTTCGTTCGTTGTCCTACCTGACACCAAGACATAGACTATGCTGACGAGTCATCAAATAGCACGAAACAGCTGCCCATGGTTGAATGTTTGACAGGATTGGAGGATTATTTTTTATTAGATGAAGTATGAAGTATCTCCAATGATTTTGCAGGGGTGTGACGTCAGCCCCCGAGAATTGGAGGATTGTTTTTTAAATCTGCGGGGTGGACAAACGTCTACAATGGGTGGACAAACGAATGCAATGATATTCATTCTTGATGAAGCATCTCCGACGATTCTTCAGGGGAATGAGGTTAGGCCCAATAGTAGTATTTAAAAAAATATTCAATAGAATCGAAGGAATGTTTTTTTAGATCATTGGGGTGGAAAAACGTATTCGATGGGTGGACAAACAAACGCAATGTTTATCTTTGAGGAGGCATCTCCGACGAGTCTGCAGAGGCGTACTCTTAGTCCCCGTAGTAGTATTTAAAAAAAATGTTCGAGAGGACCGGATGATCATTTTTTATTAGATCTGTAGGGTGGACAAACGTCTTCGATGGGTGGAGAAAAGAATGCAATGGTGTTTATCCTTGACGAAGCGCCTTCAGCGATTCTGCAGTGGTGTGAAGTCAGCCCCATAAAGGGTTGCTTTAATTAATTCAGTGGGTGGATGATGTGTTTCAAAAAGTCAAAAAATATCGAGAGCCAGTTTCATTTCTAACAAAACGTTTTCGGCAATGTTGGAGACATTTGATTAGAAATTTGAGGTCAGCGTGAACCGACCTTTTTTTTCCATTTCCACCAAATTCAAAAGGTGGTCAAATGAAACTAAATAGTGAACAAATGTGGACTAACGATGGACAAACGAGAGAGTATTGGAAAATTTATTTTTTATTTTAGGAGAATACGAAGGGCGGACCTAACTTCACAGACTTATGCCGCGAGATTTAATGAGTTGCGCAGTTGCAATACCTAGACGCGTCATCTGCGTATGACTAAGCGTAAAAACCTCCATCAGCAAGCAGCACAAGAAGATCATACTTGGCTACAACAAGTGGAGGAAAAGATAGCTATCCTTCAAAATCATGTTCAGCTACACCCTGCAGTATAGAAATCGTAAAGCAAGCTCACACATTATGCGGACTGCGTCTGCCTTGACCGGGACCCGATGTGACAAATTCTTAACATCAAAGCACCAAATTCTTGTTATAGTAATTTTACGGTTTTGCGCACGCAGATCCTAAATTTATTTTATGTCCTATGTCTTTGTCAGTCCAAACGTGCCATTGTTATTTGGTGACCGACTTCCCAGGGCTTTCCTACAATTTATGCCCAGCTTCAACCTCATTACCATCAAAGTTTACCATCAAGAATAAGTAATGAGGCGCTTCTGTAACTGCACTTGGCGGCCAATGGTAGCAAGCTGGGAACATTTTTAAGAATGGTATCGTGCGTATGTGCGTTCGTTCGTGTGCAGATAGAGATATAGAAGTAGACGTAATTATAATTTCCGCCGGAGTGATCTGAAAGGCCTGGAAAAATAAATTATCTATCTGCTGAAGAGGTGAATTTACAATGAGATTTATTCTGCAGCAATCAATCAGTGTTGTCAGTCACGTAAACTTCCATCCTATTGCCTCCCCGAAAAGCTCTCCAGACGGGTGGCTGACTCCCTCTCCAACCGCAAGAAATCACTACTATCCACAACTTCGCGGATGACAGCACTCTACATGCAGGCACTCAGTGTGACTAGTCGATCTCTACTCATGATCTAGTAGTAGACTGGTAGAGACTGTCTCCATGTGAAGAGGCCTGGAAGTTATCACCGCTTGGGGACGCAACAATCCGGTACAATTTAATGCTTTCAAAATATAGTACTGTACATTCATTTGTGGTGCTCAGAGTCCATATCACCGTGGACTTGATTTGGCATGAGCACATCTCATCAATCGCAACAGCTGCTGGCGAAAAGCTAGGTTATTTGTTTAGGGCTAAGTACTTTTCTCCACACAACCTCCTTACTCTGTTCAAGACCGAGATAAGACGTAGCCTCGAGTACTGCTCACGTGTTTGGCGTTCTGTCGCCCCGACTAAATTGTCCATAGGTACTCGATTCTGTTCAGAGGAGGTCTTTTCGACTGATCAATGACGCTTATCTAATGGACAGTTTTGGGACCCTTTTGTACCGACATGGGGTAGGCGATCTTACTTCATTCTATCGATATGTCAACAGGCTTTGCTCCTCAGAACTCTCCCCCATGATGCCGCGGCGCGTTGAGTCTACCAGACGGACCCGTCAGACTTTAGCCTTCCATAGCAACACTGTAGAACTCCGCACATCGAGAACTAGTCGGTACGACCGCTCCTTATCTCCTAGTGAATCCTGTGGAACAGTCTACCTGAGAAGGTTTCTCTCAGTTCTCGGATTAGCAAAGCGTCTTAAAGTTCCTTATTGAAGTCACGGGCCCTGGTTTGTAAGGTTTCTGCCTACGCGCAATAAAAGATTTATGTATACTATTAAAATAAATCATTTTGACTAAACCACAGATCATATACAGGTAGGTACCTTAGTTCTAAGTAAATAGGCGAGGACTGAGAATGGGTTCGTATATATTATGTAACAGAAATCTATTTTTGTCAACGCTTGAAAGCGCGATCTCTAAAGGCACACGACAAACCTATTTGACTGCAATTTGATTTTGGCTCCTCTGATCTTTCTTTCTAAATCTCAGAATTCATAGACAAGGCTGTCATTCACCTCTAGTAAGCTGCAGCAGGTGTCATGTAAACAACCTAAAGAACGTGGAAAAACCGACAAAATATCATCTTGCTGACTAGGTAGTTTGTAGAGTGGAATAGTTCACATCTATGGAGGAATGACTTAACGACACGACATGCATTGTTGGTTGGTTGTTGGTTAGAGAAAGCCGAGTAGTATGTAGTGTGGATCTCTGAGAAGATAGTGAGAAGAGTAATTGAAATCTCAATTGTCTATCTATGTAGAAACATCTACCAATTGACGAATGTACGTGAGAGGTATGAGAAAAGGCAGGAACTTTTGTAACAGTTTTCAAGGTGTAAGGAAAGCCTACCAAATTCCACGAAAGTATCAGGAGGTGCGGCAGTCGTTGGCGCGGCATGCACAGCTGTCAATATATTTTATGACTTGCCATCTTTCAATATTCAGAGAAAACATAGAATCGAATTAACCATTCATACACCTGTAGGTAGAGAACATACGATTTTCAAGACATTCTATCTGAATATAACACTTGTTAAGATGGCCAGAAAACTTCTGTGTATGTGCTATAGATTTTAACACCTCTATCCAAAGGAAAACAAGTACATTTTAACAAATTCAAAAATATGACTGCAGTGACCGGAAATAATAAGGTTTCAATTGTGCTGTCAAGACGATTCCAAAGACACATCAAATGTCCAAAACCCTCAAGCCATTTGTGTTGTAGTCCGTGAAATTGAAAGTACAAATTTGAAGCTTGCGTTTAAAACATTTTGGTTCTATAAAAATTCAATATACCTAGTGTCACCCGCACAGTCAAGACAAATCTAAAGTCACCTCGTATGGTAAGATCCATTTAGTCGTTTAAGCTGTAGCTCATAAAATACAAATTTCAAAGTTTGCATAGTGATTTTGCAAAACTATAGCATACCCAGTGTCACTCGCACTATAAAAACTAATCTAAAGATGCCCCATAAGTAAAAATTCATCAGGCTGTTTTACCATAGTACAGAAATTTTAAGGTCACTCGTGCGGCTAAGATGAATGGAACAACATCTCATATGTAAAATCCATCAAGCTGACTGGATTATAGGCTGTGAAATAAGCTTATTCTTGACCACATATATACACAGATGCGCCAAAAACCTAACCCTCCTTTTAGAGTAAAAAAGGACTGGATCTGTGACGCCAACACTTACACTTTTGAATAAGGCGTCATTATGAAGGAATAGTAGGTTCAGAATTGAATAATTTCTTATTGAGCATATCTTGAACAGGATGTATAGTCACTGAGTTAGTACCTAATATTTACGTCTACAAAAATTCAGACTCGTAGCAGTCAACGGGTAACGATAGCCTCAACTGCTACTTTCCTCTTATAATTAACTTCTGAATGATTCATTTGATTATCAAGGTGTGTTTAAGCTCCTTATAGCAGCCGTGGTGCCCAGGTAGTTAGGCTTCTGCTTCCGCGGCTGCTTCGATATAAAAAAATCGTAACAGTTACCTGTACATCGCAGTTTAGTTTTTCTCAACTTTGTACTAATTCAAGGAAGCTGTTATAACAATAAATAATGCATTGTTCGTTGAGTTTTTCGTTGTCTTACTACCTAGACTGGACATCGATTTCCTGAATTAGCAAAATGTTATCGAACTTTGTGCGGTTGATTAAGTGTTCATGAATGGTTCACAGTAAAGCTACTTCTAGCCTAAGTTACCGTAGAGTTTATTAGTGAAAAACACGTTTTGAGATGTAACCAATAGATTTGAATTTAAATACGTTACGTTCACGTTTATACCACAATGTTTAACATATTATGTGCATGTACCGTTCAGGCTTTTGTGGAATGCTTTTTGTACTTAAAACTTTCTCAATAATAACACTACGAGTAAGCGTGACCAGGAATTGAAGATTGTTGGTAATACTAATTAATGACAAAAAACTTTGACGCACTAGCTTACGAAATTGAAGGTTCATTGAAGCAATTTCAGATTTGATTTAGAAAAAAAATAAATAAGCTAAAACTCAATCAGGCTACATGCCTGTCTTAGAATTTCATTTACGATTTTAGCCTCTGAATTACATCCTTTTACAATGTGAAAGAAATTGAGCTTCCTTTTTAGGTAGTTATGTTGATTACTGCTCGGTTTCCACCGTCAGGGAAATGTCAGAGCCTTTTGGATGTTGACACGTTGGCTTTTGCCGACGTGACATTCCAGGTCTATATGACCGCTTAACCTGCTCTCCTGAGAATCACTGTAGTGTGAACAGATGTCAACATGGGAAGTGTGCTCCGTTATCTCTGGATCAGGGGTGACGTCGCAGCTTCTTGGTATTGACACGCCAACGTGATATCCTGGTATCTGAATTGCTTTTAGTATCAATCGTTAAGCTCACCATATCTGTCCATACAAGTGGGAAATAACATAGGCTGCTGTGTGCTTAAAACCTATATTTGAGTACAGACTTGGGTAGTTTTCGAATGCTTGGTATTTTGAATCCTATTCAGTATACTTTTGGCTGGTATTCAAATACTGTTCGAATACATTTGTGTGTTTCGTATTTGGTATTCGACTGAATACTTTTTTGGTTAGTACTCGGTATTCTCGAATCTGAATACCGTTCCTGAATCCCAATGTTGTATTGGAATCCTGTTTGGGAATACTTTTTGGCTATTCTGATGAATCTTGCGGTATGCTTTACACAACATAAGCGTGTCAAATCACGTTCGTGGTGGTTGTGGATGCCACAAACAAAATATCTACGCAAAATTATTTTGTTTGTGCGAACGGTGGTGCTTGTGAATTCGTCATGCAGACAGATCGCTTAAGGAACAAGATAAAATTCTCTTGTGCTTGTGTGTAGTATTTCCATTCTGTTTTATAATCAAAAGCTAATACCTGTTATAATTTATGTGTGATGCCAGATAACACCTCATTTTAGAGCAAATATGTTGCAGAAAGTAAATTTGCATTCCACACAAAATTAAGCCAGCATTTTGGTATTCAGGCAACAACAATAGAGAGCTTTTATGGTTGAACGGTCTTTCTTTTACCAAAAGCTTATACCACTACTTTGCTAGTTGGGAGGTCTTAAGAGTTATCGTTTAGCCCCAAACCGCGGATGAACACAATGCACTGTGCGTCGGGCTCCAGGAGCCGAGGGACCCCACATCACAGTACCAAACCCCTCCCTCAAAGAATAGAGAAAAATTGTAATATTTTGAGAATCATGACGTCCTCTACCCCAACTCCTGCTCTCCAATTTGCGCCACCACCGACATAGTGCCTAAATGTCGCTCTGTGACGGAGCCGCTCCAGCCCTTAGGGAGCTCCAAAAAAGTTTTCCCCAGTGTACGTCATTTCTCTTTACCCCAAAATTGCAACCCCCCTAGAGCTCTAGAATGTTTGAGAGGATTTATTAATTTCTAGTAGAACGAGTCTAAGTATAACGAATGAATGAACTCTAAAAGAATTTTATCGAAGAAAATATATCATGGTTTATGGTTTTGTTTCTCCTTGCCTTTTGCTACTATAGAATGGGTTTGTCTAAGAGGTGACATACCGAAAATCTATAAATAACACAGTTCCACAAGATAAAAAGTGGTGTGTTCTTGCGGCCTCACTATCTTTTTCCCATGTACTTTACCATGCTGAACATGAATCTAAAATCAAAACTGAGGTTCGATTGACAAATAAGAAGGTAATTCAGACATTAAGATCACACATCCGAATATGCCAAAATTTTAAATTCTGATGTCTAAATTACCTGCATATTTGTCCATCACTCTCCAATTTTGACTTCAGATCCATGTTGAGAGGGAAAAAAGAGTGAGACCCCCACCACACACAATTATTTGTGAACCTGTGGATCGGTTTTATGTTTTTTTTTCTACGTTGCAGTGTTCATCGACCCTCAATTTTGACTACAAATTCGGGTTTTGCGTGAAAAAGCACATGAGAAAACATAGTCGGACCCCAAGCATATACTATTTTTAATTTTGTGGGCCCGTGTAATTAATACCTGTAAAAGTGAGCCTTCTATAAAAATAATGTTTTCTATGACAGGCAGTTAGGTAATTCCAGTACTAATTTTAATTTCTGAAACAGGCATCCATGAAAAACAAAATATTTTTGTTTGAAATAAGTCAGTACAATATAAAATAAGAGGCGGCATGGTATAAAGCTGGAAGGAATGATATGTTGAAGATAGACTTACCATAAACACACTCCCTAACAGATACACCCCCAAATTCATCTTGACGTCCTATACTCCAAATTCCAGCTGAATTTCTCCACTGCATGCACCACAATATAAATCTCAGTGCACCAAGTCCTTACTGTTCGCGCGTTTGGCGTCGCGCGTAAGTTTGGCTCTGTCGGTCGCGCGTGTGTCGTCGTTCTTGCGTTGCGGACGCACGCTGAATGATCGCCGCCGAGGATGGCGATACCGAAGAAGACGGTGGAGGATGGCCGTCCGGACATGGACGCCGACGCCGACGCTAGCGGCGGCAGCGTCGCGGAGGACGTCATGTAGCGGTTCGTCGTTGGTAGCGGTGTACGGCGATCGGCATAAATCGTCCCAGCAATTTGGGTGTTGTGAGGTAGTTTAAAGCTAGGGTGGAATCAATTTAAGGTGGACTTTGATTTATACGTAGAGATGCACTGCGTTAATATACAGGGTGTCCGCAAAGTTGGGGTTTTCCTTTACACGACGTGTAGATTTTGAAAACATAAGCAATTTTTCTTAGTACCATATACACCAGTGTCTTCAGGGAACCGAGATAAAGGGCTCTGCAACATCAAAAATATCTTAATACCGTCCTGTAGCCGCGACATCCCCGAGTGGTACTAGGACACTAGCTCAACCCGACGACAGAACTGGGTCGGGGTCAGTGTGTCAGGTCAGTATGCAACCTTCAACCGACGGTTACGGTCACGCGTGTAGAGGTAATCGCGTAGACGAGAATCCCTCAACAAGCACTAGAGACGTGGCTAGAGAAGTGCAAGTATCAAAAACTAAAGTGTGGCAAACGCTGCGTGAAGAGGGGCTGTATACGTTTCACGTCCAACGTGTACAAGCCCTTCAACCTGACGATTTTCCAGCAAGAGCGCGGTTTTGTGAGTGGTTGTTGCATCAACATGACAATAATCTGGACTTTTTGAAGTGCATATTGGTGACAGACGAATCTACGTTCACGCGTAATGGGGTGTATAACTTTCGCAACACTCATGTTTGGTCAGTAGAAAATCGGCACGCTGTCCGTCGGGCACATTTTCAACAAACATTTTCGGTGAATGTTTGGGCTGGCATGGTGAACGGTATGCTCATTGGACCATTTATTCTCCCAAATCGATTCGACGGGATGCAATATCTAGACTTTTTACGCAACATTTTGCCTTCCTTGTTTGCCTGCGTCTGCTCGGTAGCGCATCAGCTGATTTCATTTTCTGTTGGAGCGGTATGATTTCGGGCAGAGACGTACTTAGCCCTTCTCGTCAACTGGAGAGTGAGTACTTTTTCCTTTATTTTTTTTTACTTGGTCGCCCTCGTTTCACTACACATTACCTTTGCTATTTCAAGGGTAGTTGTTTCTGAAGAGGAAAACCCCAACTTTGCGGACACCCTGTATATGTCAGTATCTATATACGTATATAAGTAATGGAATAATATCTAAGTCTAGATAAACTTGTATCTATAAGAAGATACTAATGTGCTTACTATATAAAAAGAATCTCATTTATCAACAACATGTTTTTTAAAGCTCACCTTTGATGGCTAGGAGTTTTTTGTTTCGTGAAAGGAAAGCTGTCCTGTCGGCGTTGCAATAAATGTTCATACGGTATTTGGATGTTCGCTCCTTAGCTCACAACATAGCTTATTTTATTTTCATATTTATTATGTTTCAAGGCTATGTCATATATCATACATTTTGGCAGGGTCACATAGTATTTTGACTATGTGTAGTCAGTGGGTGACAACTATGAAAAATATACTTTGAACATGATATAAATGTCGTTAGCTAAATCCAGTTCGATCGGTCTTAAAACAAGAGAATCGTGTAGATCAGCAGCTCATAGAACCTCAGATCAACGGTCGTGTTTGGTGACTAGATTTTTTTTGATAGCGGGCCGCAGTCATTGCTTTCATTGTTTACAATATTTTTTATTGTAAAGAAATGAGAAAAAGTAGAAAGTAGAAAAAGAAAAAGAGTATAAAAAGCAACTGAAGCAGTCAGCAATTGAAAACTGCCAGAGAAGTGACGCCAGTGCAGTGACAAAAACGTGCATGACTTCAAAGAAATTGAGATACATTGATTATTATTTTATTGTATGTGGTTCATGACGTTAATATCTACGAATCGTTACTTTTTACATAGTAGTTGCAGTAATATAGCATTAAAATTCACAAAGATGTACTTAACAGGGTAAATACTGGAACCACTGGCAAAAACGATATCTGTTGACGCTATCCTGGTTTCAGTACTCCAGATCGTGATGGTTTCAAACTACCATTTCTTGATTTACTACGCATTGATCAAGGTCAAATCGCGAAATTGTCACATTTACGCGAAAATATGCAATTGTAATTACTCTAGATGATGGTAACAACAATTTTCAGGAGCCACTATAAGGTGCTTTTTTGTACGTTTTCACAAACTTTTAGTGTCTCTTCTCAACAAAATATGTTCTAATATGTATGTAGCAATACAAAGAGTATTCGTAAATTGTTATATTAGCTACATGGACAGAGTTGTTGATATTTTTAGTGAAAGAAGGGAATGCAGCATGCCTGAGGAGACATTTTATTAATTTCCAAACCTAGGTATTAGTGGTTACCTTGATTTCATCATATATGTTCTAAATAAGGCATGCTATTTTACACTACAGGGATGGATTATTTCCACAATTTGTCGGTTTGCTTGTCGAGTAACTTACTTAGCAGCACCCGCTTCACTTTCGGTTGAATGTCAACCCATTTTCCCTCCCTTAAATGCCTGGCAAAATTGTCAGCAGTAAGCCCCTCACTACACTCAAGTAGATGATCAGGAGTATCCTACTCGTCATAGCAATATACGTATTTCGAGTACTCTCTCTCTTTTCTACCATCTTCCGGTAGCTGTCAAGACAACTATGTCATCTGAGGAACTGTGCAATATAGTAATCTGTCCATACCGCTCCCTTGTCATTCCAGGTCTTAATGCTTGGAACCAGTCGGTGCATGATCAGTTGGCTTCCACCTAGCCTTCCTTCTAACAAAGAGCGCCTTTGTTTTCGCTGGGTTTGGCTCCAGCATCCTTCTTATAAAGAGCACATCTTTCTTCAGACAGCAACAGCACATCTTCCTCAGAGCCATGCCATAGATGGGAGCTTCATATGGCATACACTAATTTACCACCCCAGCCCAGACTCAAGGTTAGGATTGGTAGGCTGCTTCGTAAATCACCCTCCTCTTTTAACCTCAACTCACCTCAACACCCCACTATTGACAATTTAGAACGGCAAGTTATATTTATTGGACAGAAGAAAATAACACAGAGATTCGTATAAGCTCATGTTCTAAAGGTACCCTTTCGAGTTGCAGGATGGTCAAGTTATAATATCAAAATGTATAACATACTCTCCAAAGTAAATAAGTGTAAGGACTATACATTTTGTTCAAGCCGTACCAACAGCAAAAGCAATACAACGGTTTCTGCACTTCTATCTGCACCAGTGACGTAGATACTGATACATTTTGAACCCTAAAGAGGCAAAGTTAAAAATATTTTCTCCGCCACTGGCTTTTCTGAAACGTCTATTGCATTTTTTGACAAGATATCTCATTTGACATGAATAGTTTTTCCTGAAAAATTTTTCTTATGCCTTATATAAATTATAAAACTTATGTCCGCTGAACTTCTGAAGTATATTGGTGCTGATAATAAAAAATATATGGAGAATTTTAGTAAATTAATCCCATTCAATCAGTATAAGAAATTTTCAATACACTGTATCTCGGTAATGAGACATTTTTGGATATAGATTCTGCTCTAGAAACCTTTCGATTTTTTCATTCATCCTGAGCACCACTGACAGCATCGTGCTACACCGATAGTTGGTAAAGATGTCTTAAGTAGAGGTAAAACTTCTGTCCGACCCAGGTAGGGTGTGCAGATCAATGTGTTTGACGGTTTTTCCTCTTCATGTACTAGAACTTTGCTAGGACCCGGTTTGTGATCGAACCATGTTCCTATTCAGTATAAAGAATTTCTGTTATCTTAAATTCGATATCTGTGTAGACGCGGAAAGTGATCTGTAAGGCTGGGACTGGATGACGGTATACCCTCTTTCACGAGTCTCCATCACGGTAGAATGACTGCTGGTTATCTAGTAATATTTCAAGATTCCCCATATAGGCAAAGGATACATAATTCTAACGGATCCGCCATGTAGACAGAGTCACATTTTGATTTGGTTTTTTGTACACTACAGATTCATTTTGTACTTGCTAAAAACTCTTTTATTTAGTAAAAGTTCATTTCTATACAAAAAACAAAACGCTACAAACAAATTTTGACTAGATTTGCACCCCATTCAACGTTGCAGACTAACACAAAAATGTCACTTCATGATCAGCTGTTCACCTCATTAGACGTCAAAGCGTGATAGTCACTCGTGAAATAGGGTAAGTATAGTTAGGGTGGGGATCATGTCTAAGGTTATAAGCAGTTCATGTATATAGACGTGAAACCATAATGAAATCATGAAAAATGGTTTGTCTTTCTATAGAATATGCATCAAGTTTGACCTCCAACAAATTAAACGCCGCCCAACGGGACGAAAATTTGGACGTCGTAAGAAATCTTGCAGCAGTTTTCCCATTGTCACGAGCATAGGAGGTTACTATTACCTAGGAGCATAAATGCATTGTTCAGTTAAGAGTCAGTATTACATACTTTGCGAAACAACCAACGATACGAGGAGCAATCCGGCCAATCGATTAATTCTTCAGCACACCCCCATGGTCCTCCTTGATCAATTGATTCATCACATTATGCTTTTCTACCCATAAGCAAAAAATATTTTTTCTTTGAGCCCTCTTCCGTGAAAATGTCACTTCCAGAAGCAGCCAGATCGACTCATTTCAAATATTAGACGTTTGGTTTCAATTCTGTTCTAATCTGGGACACTGTACATGTTTACGCCTTAGGTAGCCTACCACGTGATCTTGCATTAACACTGCACCGTTCCAAGAGATGACGCGAGCACCAGTCCATTTAAACTGCGCGCTAGGCCAAACCTGAACAATCTTACCGCGATCACTAGAGTTGATCTATTCTATGCCCTTGTATAGCATATAGTGCACGGTGTAAATGAACTAATGTTGCGCCATCTCCTAGCACACGGAATAGCATAGCCTTGAGGTTAGCTACCTGCGGTATAAACATGGCCATTAGTCGCCAAGAACGAAGTGCATAGTGGTGGGGGCTAGGTCGATCACTTGCCGTGTACAAGAAAAGAAACATCAAATATGTGTCATGTGGAGTCAACCGAGGCTTGGCAATGGTGCATACATCCGTTGTCATCGTTTGTCAGGCCAAGTGAGGATGTTCAGATTAAAATATGTGCTATTTTCATTATTATCCGTTTAGTTATAAGTTGTCCAAGTCAAGCACAAGTAAATATTTCTCTCTAACATCCACTAGGTGGCGCTGTTATCGCGCACCCAGATTTAAGCATTACGTAGACGATAAAGCCCTACCACGACTCCAAAAAAATGTATAACAACCCACCCTCAAATTTTCACCATTTCAATTAGTTTCTGAAGAGCCAGAACTGCACGTGTTTACTCAACGGTTAATAGCAATGGCATCGAAAATATACGTGTAAGAAATCACAACAGACGATTAAAAAGAAAAGCAAGAAACACTTTCCAGAGTCTCGCTGTGACTTTTATGACTTTTCCGTGGAAAACCGCTTGAATAGCTCGCGTTTGCTGAATCGAGGGGAAAAAGAAGTAAGCGAAAGGAAAAGAAAGCGGAAAGCAGCAGGGATCTGTCGCCGACAGACGCATGCTAGCGCAGTCCCTGTAGGTACAGATAAAATTATATCATTGTTTGAAGAGTTTTTCATAGAATAGTGTAGTTTCGAGCGTTAAAACTTTATAAGTAAGTAATAATTTTTTTTTTTTTTTTTTTTATATCGAAACAGCCGCGCAGGCAGAAGCCTAAATGCCGGAACACCGCGGCTGCTATGATGATCCCAAAGAAATTTTGTTAATACGATTTTTGAACTGCTTAAGGTTAGTAGAACTGGGAAAAGCTTCCTCCCGTAGTTTGTTCCACAATCTAGACACCCTCGGGACAAAGGAGCGGTCGTATCGGCCAGTTCTGGATGTACGAAGTTTGACACGGTTAGGATGGGACGCCGAAGTCAGGCGGGTCTGTCTGGCAGGCACATCGCGCGGCGGCATCATGGAAGAGAGCTCTGAGGAGCAAAGCCCGTTGGTGTAGCGATAGAAAAGAGCTAGATCGCCGACGGCCCGCCGGTGCGAAAGAGTCCCGAGACTGAGTGTTAGAGAAGAGTCATCGATTAGTCGGACCGCCCTCCTCTGGACAGCATCGAGCATGGACAATGTAGTCGGGGCGGCAGCACCCCAAATGTGTGAGCAATACTCGAGGCTAGGCCTTATCTGGGCCTTGTATAGAGTGAGAAGGTCATGCGGAGAAAAGTACTTCTTAGCCCTAAACAAATAGCCTAGCTTTTTCCCAGCAGCTGCAGCTATTGAAGAGATGTGTTCGTGCCAGATCAGGTCCTCGGTGATCTGGACTCCGACCAGCCGAAATGAATGGCTCTTTGGTAGGACTCGACCGTTCATCGAAACTGTATGAGCGCTAGGACGCTTTTTGTTCGTCAAAGTACAGTACTGTGTTTTGGAAGCATTGAACTGTACAAGATTGTTGCGTCCCCAAGCAGTGATAGCCTCCAGGTCTCTTGTCAGAGAAGAAGTCGTCGCTAGTCTTCTTTTTTCCAGCTCAGCGGCAGAGATCGGCTTGTCACTCTGAATTCCTGCATGTAGAGTGCTGTCATCAGCGAAGCTGTGGATTGGGTTGGTCGTGCAGGAAAGGAGGTCGTTGATATGTAAGAGAAACAGTGTTGGAGCCAAGACCGATCCCTGGGGAACACCCGCGTTGACGTTGTGGGATGAAGAGGAGAATCCGTCAATTACGACGGATATCTTGCGGCCAGAGATAAAGTCAGCCACCCATCTGCAAAGCTTTTCTGGGAGGCCGTAGGATGGAAGTTTGCTCAAGAGGGCAGCGTGCCACAGCTGATCGAACGCTTTCGTGATGTCAAGAGCAACGACATGAGCCTCACCATGAGACTGGATGAGTTTACTCCACAGTTGCGTGACGTAAGCTAGGAGGTCCCCTGTGGATCGTTGGTGCCGGAAACCGTACTGCCTGTCGCTAATCAAGCTGTGACCTTCGAGGTAGTCCAGAAGCTCGCGATTTATGCACCTCTCCATCACTTTACTTATAACAGAAAGCAGAGCTATAGGCCTGTAGTTGTAAGGGTCGGTTTTAGATCCTTTTTTTGGGATGGGCTGTACATGAGCAAATTTCCAGTTTTCTGGGAAGGTGCCGGATTCATAAGATATCTGGAAGAGGCGCGAAAGAACTGGAGCAAGCTCAGCTGCACATCTCTTCAGTACAATGGCAGGAATCAAGTCCGGACCAGAAGCTTTGTTGATGTCGAGCGACAAGAGCACTCGTCTTACGGTCTTATGCCTGAATGTTACCTCCCGCATAGTGTGGGGAACCCTTTGAATTGACGGCACTTGGGCGTTGGTGGGGACGTCCATGGTGGAGTTGGCAGCAAAGATCTTGGCTAGCACTTCCGCCTTGGCCTTTGAGTCGAATACAATAGTTCCATCCTGACACGTAAGTGGTGGAAGGCTACTGTGTGAAAAGTTCTTTTCAATCTGCTTGGCCAGCGTCCAGAAAGACCGACTGCCATTGCGCTGCGACATTACCCTGTGCCTAACTTTTATATCATGCTGGGTTTTGGCATTGCGAACCGCTTCGTTGTATTTGTTTCTGGACTCGACGTCGGCTTGTCTGTTCTCTACAGTGGGGTTTTGTAAGTAGGTTCTGTGGGCCTTGATCTTCTGCTGGCGAGCAGTGTCACACGATTTGTTGAACCAGCCGTTGGAATCTGGTTTAGGAACTTTCACTGTGTGAGGGATGTATTCCTCCATTCCGACGTGGATAATTTCGGTTATTGAAGAACAGACAGTCGACGCATCCGCATCAGTGAAACAGACATCTCTCCAAGGAAAGCTAGAGAAGAAGTCTCTGAGCCCCTCCCAGTCGGCATGTCCGTAATGCCAAGTTTTGCGGCCTGTGCGAGTTTCTGCGGCCACAGCGGCTTCTGACCGAAACCTAACCTCCACAACACCGTGATCTGAGTTACCCAGGGGGGACAGGACGGCAGTGCTGTAAGGGGCAGGATGCGTGGTCAGAAAGAGATCCAGCAGGCTGCTGGCGTGTGACGAGACGCGGGGGAAAAAAGTAGGGCTCGTCACCAGCTGGGTCAGCCCTTGAGTAAGAGCGAGCGCTTCGACTGCACGACCTGCTGCATCGGTCTTATTTGAGCCCAACCAAAGCTCATTATGGGCATTGAAATCACCGAGAAGAACTACCTCTGAAGCGGGGTGATTGATGTTCAGGAAGTCGATCTGGACGGCGAGGTATTCGAGTAGGTCATCACAGTTATGGTTCGAGGGAGAGCGATAAAGGCAGCAAATAAATTTGGGTGATGTTTTGGAGTTGAGGCGAAGCCACAGAATGTCCTTCCGGTCTGATTCCAAAGAAAGATCCCTGGAGCAGGAAAGACCGCTGCGGACAAAAGCCACAACTCCCCCGTTCTTTCTCAGATTGGAGTGCACCTCGTAGTTTGGGAAGTTGAGATGGCTAATCGGTGCAGCCTCTGAGATTTTTGTCTCCGCCAAGAAAAGCACGGCGGGACGATTGGATTGCAGGTAGTGATGAACAGCATCAATGTTGCTGTTGATCCCGCAGATGTTCGAAAAACAAATTTTATCTTCGATGTTGTTCCCTCGAGCCCACCCTCCACCCGGACATTCCGAGAGTGGAGTGAGTTTACGTCCGAATAATAATTATTATAATGATAATAATATATTATTATTATAACAGCGATAATAGTAATAGCCGTTTTTATTTAGAAACAAACTAACTGATAGAACTGGAAGTTTAGCATTCGCTACTCTTACACTTCACCATTACAGAAATGTATGTCTTATCTTAAAAAAACAAAGAAGAACAAGATTAGAAAATAGGTATATAAAGAATTACATCATATATATATATATATAGAAATGGGAAACTTAAGTGGATAGTGAATATATGAACAGGTTAATTTTCTTGCAAAATATTTCAGATTCACTTCTGGTATTGAATTATACTGTTCAGCTAATTTAAACGAGAAACTGCGCTTAAATAATGTTGTGCTGTGCAGTGGGACTATTATAATGTTGTGACTTGAAGGTCTAGTGTGCACATTCTTACTAAAACAATCTTTTTTCTGAGATATAAGGGCTTCGACGAGTGCAACAATTTATGTAAGAAAATTAAATAGTGGTAGCTTACTACACACTCAAATTTCATTCACTTTAATATTTGGTAATTCGCTGGAACATGCTCAAATGTTCGTAATCTAAAAATGAAACGTATAAAATTATTTTGAATGATTTGGATAATGTTTTTGGAGAAGCAATCTAAAGACGAAAAATATACGATATCACAGTAGTTCAGGACAGATACCACTAAACTATCGCATAGTTTTTTGCGAAGTTTAAAATTCAGTAAATATCGATATGCTATGAGATACGATTTTTGGGACAGACTCTTCACATGTTCAACAAACCTCATTTTAGTGTCAAAAACTACTCCAAGTATTTTTGCAGACTCAACAAACTCTAAAACTTGATTATATATAGAAATGTTTGAGTGATATGAAGCAACATCTTTCTTTTCTTCATTACAACACAATATTTTGGATTTTTCTGGATTTATTATCAGATTGTGATAAGAGGATTGTATCAAATTGATGTTAACATCTCTTTGTAAAATTTTTGTTGTACTTGCTAGCTCTTTTGGATTAAAACTTTGCATTAACTGAGTATCATCTGCAAATGGTTGAATAAGGGAGCTATTAACAGTTTTGTACTCGTATACAGGTAAGTGAAAAGTATACATTGAAAATAGTATCGGTCCTAATATAATATAGAGCCTTGAGGCACACCAGAAGATATCAACGATTAATAAAAGACACTGAGTTTTGTCGTGGAGGTATCTAAAAAGATACTGCTAATTTATCAAGACCGATATAACTAAGTTACATAAGTAAAAGCTCATGGTTGATACTATCAAACACCGACACAAGTAACTACTTTTGAGAAAAAAAATAGATACGAACATGTATATCAAAGAACTAAATGGGTCAAGGCACGCTAAATATACTAAGTGACGTATAAATCCGAACACCCAGTTTAAAAGGTTTTATTTTAATGAAATTTTGTATAAGCACTTAATGAAGCATAATAAGTAAATGATAAAAATTTCAAAATGATTGCACTGCTTTAAAGCCCTTTGACCTTTAATAATGTGTGGATGCACCCTGATGTGCTACGCATTCTCCAACGCGCCTAGGCATGCTTCTGATCAGGTGGTCAATGTCCTCCTGTGGTATCTCATTCCAGGCAACCACCAACTCCTCTCGAAGTGCTCCTAGAGTCTGAGGAGGACGTTGCAAATTGAGCAATCTCCTACCCATCATATCCCACACGTGCTCAATTAGGGATAAGTCGGGAGATCTTGGTGGCCATGGTAACAATGTGACATCATTATGTTGAAAGAAGTCTATTGTGACTCTTGCAACATGTGGTCGGGCATTATCTTGTTGGAAAGTTGGATCTGCCAGGGTGTCAAGATAGGGTGAAAGATGGGGTTCTAGAACTTCGTGGATATAACGCTGCCCGTTCATGTTACCTCTGATGAAGGTTAAAGGTGACCTGGAACCATAAGCTATAGCACCCCAAACCATAACTCCAACAGTGTGATGAACATGTCTTTCAACAAAAAACTGTGGATTCCTCCTTTCACCACGTCGCCTTCTAACCCTGGCACGACCATCGTGCATGCCTAAACAAAATCGAGACTCGTCACTAAAGACAATACTGTTCCGTTCCTGATCCCAGAGTGACCGTTGTCTGCACCACTCAAGGCGATTACGTCGGTGTTCTCGACTTAAAGGGAGGACCCAGTGTGGCCGGTATGAAAACAAGCCAAAACTTCTCATTTGTCGGTAAACACTTCGCATGCCAATAGGTCTTACTTGTTCTGCAAGCCATTCATTTGCAATGGACCTGGTAGTGGAGAAACGGTCCCTTAAGGCCAATCATCCTGGCGGCGATCTTCACGGTCTGTTGTTCTACGGCGGCGTCCAGTGCCCCTTGCTCTTTGCGTACGGCCTTCTCGAAGCCATGCCTGACAACACCTAACCACATTGTCTACACTTCTTTGCACTCTAACTGCAATTGCCCGAAAAGAAAGTCCAGCTTCCCGAAGTCCCACTATACGGCCCCTATTAAATTCACTAAGTTGACGAAATCGTACAGGTCTCCGTACTCTAGGCATCGTAACCGATCGTAAAGGCTGTCAAGAACCAAAATCCGCCAACGTTGATTCTTTACTGCGGCTGAAATATTCATTTTTAGAGCGTTAGTGAGTTAAAAAAAAGCAGTATAAAAACCGGAATGTCCAACTGATAAGGCTGAAAATTTTTTCACTTGTTATTTACAGTAAGATAAATACATTCACCAACTTTTATTAAAATAAAACCATTTAAACTGGGTGTTCGGATTTATATGTCACTTAGTATATGTACCATCTTACTTTAACGATTTTAGCATGACTTCATGTACAATTTTGAGGATCTTCAGAGCGATTTTCATTTGTTTCGTTTCTTTCCTGTAGCTTCGTCGCCACTGGGCCGGTTTTCAAAAACTACAAGCCTTGTGTGAAAGATCATCAAGATCCAAGCGGTACCGACAGACAGACCGACAAAATGAATGACATGGTTTTTCGTGATGTAAATGTTATATAACATCCAAAAAACATAATCTATTATTTTCGAGTACTACTTCGCCAGTGGTGTAAGGAGTAAAAAAGGAATGGAGCCCGCTGAAGATTTTAGGTACCAAATTGACGAACTAATGTATCTCTATGTGCTCTAACATTTATAAAGATAGGTTTTAACACTTGGGATCACTCTAACCCGTCCTCACCGGATACGTTAGTTTTCTTACAGGCTTGATCTTGTTTTTCTTTCAAATTCCGTTGTCATAACAGACTGACGGATATTGAAGTGATGGCAATTAAAGATCTCCTGCTGCTAATAAAAAATGAGTACGGATTTGGTCATTGATTAACGAATTCCACCTGAGGATAGCCCATCGTATTATAGACATACTTCGACGTCCAAGAATATTATGCCAGATAAAATGAGATATCCTGGCGTCATCTTTAAGAATTCTTTGCACTAATTAGAAATATATTTTGAAATGGTTAGTCTTTCATAGATGGCGCTGTAGTCAACTGTATGCCCATATATGCTCGTATAGTTACATATAGCTGTGACAAATTCTCATAGATGACGAAAAGATACCTTATTTCATCTCTGAATATTTTTTGGAAGCCGTAATGCAATACATGATTGGACATTCTTAGGTAGAATACGTTAAGCAATCATTCAGTAGAGTTGCAAAACTCCGATCTGCAGCACACAGTTTTCTTTTATTTTCTTTTGTTGGCATGTTTAAATCTCGCTTTGACTATTGTTACTAATAAAGACAAACATACAGTCTGTTATATTTCAAGAAAAATCATTTTCAATTTATAAAGGGCGACAATTAATATTTATTCTAACATCTCCATATTGCATGGGCCACCTAATTGAAACGTATTCTCAAACGAGTAAAGTGAAATCGGTCGGTCTGTCTGTACAAATTTCCTTGGAAAAGGGGTAAATTAAAAAATGTCTAATGTGTAAGTCTAAGTACATCAATTTCAACAAAAATATATTGGAATCCATAAGACCCCAGGGTCACTGTAAGGACATATTCACACGAATTTAAGCAATCGAGTCCAATCATGTGTTGCAGGGACCCATTCAGGTCAGTTCACCTCTATGTCGAGACGTTGAATCGAACCACCTATCCATGCACCATGTTTTTGGGTCCGCAGGGTCCGAATCTCCAGTTTTTGTGTTGACAAGTCAATTTTTATGCAGTTTCAAGTTTCTACAGTCATATTTGCTGGTTTCTAGGGAATTTGCATTGCTACGACTGAAATTGCCTTAGGATCAAGTGATCGGAACAAACTGAATTTGGTTTGGAGTCGGCGCTGCATAAGCTTTTATTATTTAAATCTATTGATATGTGGCGATCGGCAGATTACTCACCTACCTGCTTTGAGTTTTTTAAAAGACCATACCCACGTTTTACACACCCTGCGTCTGTCTTCACGACCTATACCACACTAATGAGTTGCTAATGAGCACGAAACAGCGCTGCCTGTGATTGGCCATGGTTGCAGAGACGGAAAGCAAGCATGTCCCTTTGCCTTCCGTTCAATGATTTGATTCACAAAACTATATATTTTTCGTACATTTGCCGATATAGACCTATTGCAAAGTTTCAATACCAGGATTTTTCAGCAACTGCTTTGTCACCGCAGGATCGATTTTTGAGGATGTTAAAACTTTTTTATATTGTAAATATGTTATCAACATTAATTTAGTTCGTTTCTATTTGAAAGAGTCAAAGGGAAACTTAAGTGTTAAATTCTATAATGACCATACTAAGAACAAGTATTATGACTTTGTTCACGCAAGGTGAGTGCTGCCTGGTAAGGCGATTATTTTTTACGGGCTCTTTACTACTTCAAAGAGTTCTTTGTCGCTGTTATAAATTGGATGAAAAAGTGTATCCTGTAAAAATCCCCCTCGGCTAATATTTCTTCAGTATTTCCTTTCAGAAACACCTTTAAAGGGAATTTATTCAGTAGTGTTACTGAACTTTATTTAGCTAGTAGTTCTGGCATTATAAGTGAGAAGATCTGACAGATCTCGCTGCTAGGTTCCTCAGATGTTTGTTGAAGTGCACTGTTTCTTGTCGACAATCGAAAACTTCTACACAAATTCCATAACAGCACTGTCTGGCGTGATTTTGTGTAACACGAAAAAGAGCATTCTTTCCAGCAATATCAGTCATCCTAGAAATTAAAGAAAGCAAAATCGATAGTAACACAATTTTGTCTTTTGAAACATATGAAACAAATCCTATAGTAGTTGGATCGAAAATGTATCCTTAAATTGGCCATCTCAAAGTCAAATAAAAAAACAAACACTGCTTCAAGGTACCTTATCAGAGTGGATAGAAATAGTTTTCTTGGAATTGGGAAATGCTGATACTGTCCTTTTCTCGAAGCATACTCAACCAACTAAAGTATGAGGAATTGCAAACGCAGTCGTCATCTAGAGAGATTTCGGGTCGTGTTATTTAGTATTTAGCGAATAGGTAGTTAGACCGCTCGAAAAGAAAATATACACTTGAGTATAATCATGAAATAAAAAATCGAAAGGCGATGTGACAAGTTAGCTACTAAGGTCATAGCAGTTAAGATTAGTGATGATTTTAATATTTGTCATCACCTCAGATGTTAATCATAGAAAAAAATGATTCCTTCTAACCTATACCTACACTCCCTGAAAGTGTGCTAGAATACACGTTTACAACGCTATTATTGAATGTTTTGTCTCCACTTTTCGATGCATTCCATGACAATTGAATGTGAAAGGAGAATCGGTGTGCCGAATATCGATTGATTTCCCGAATCTCAGTGGGAGGGCAACACATGGGGTGCCAAGGTTACTCAATTATACTGCGGAAATTGCTTTAAGAATTTTACCAAGGAACCTGAATACCAGAATCATAAATCACAAAAAAATGATTTTTATTACTTGCTACACAGACTGCCGAGAAAGTATTAAGACCGCAAACATTTCGAAGATGACATGTATATCCCGAAAAACTACGTCACTCATTTCTTCTTTCTTTCAAAGTTACTACTTTGGCATGGACGAAAAAAAAATAGGTTTTAAAAATCGGTTGAGTGGCGGCGAAGAAAAACGGCAAAAATGAAAAAAATAAAAATCGCTCAAACTTCGCTGTTTAAAGTTTCATATGATCATTTTAGGAAAGACGTATTGACTGTATAAAAAAGGAAATAGAGAAACAGCACACCAACTGGAGGAAGGCTACGAGGGATGTCTTTTAAGTTTTGCATATAGAAACACAATAGGCCACGCGGATCGAACGTCAGTACTGAATCTTAACCTCACTCTTTAGTAAACTTAAATTCAAAGTTTCACAACAATACGTGCAGTGTTCTCACTACAGTGAATTTTTAAGTGTCACCAAGTCATTAGAAAAATGGTACTCAACCGAGAACATTTTCGCGCCATAATTTATTACAACTTTCAGAGACAATTATCGCAACAAGAATGCCTTGTTGAGTTACTGTCTGTTTTCGGCAACCAAGCGCCACATCAGTCGACAATTTCCTGTTGGTATGGAGAATTCAAACATTGAAGATAGACATGTGACATATCGCGAGATTGGGGCGTCCTTGAAGATCTCAAAGACCTCAATTCAAAAAATTTTACTTGAAGAATTAGGAGTAAGAAAATTAGTTTCTCGTTGGATACCCCACCTATTGACTGAAGAGCAGAAAGCAGCCAGGATTAATTGGTGTCAAAAAACGCTTGACCGTTTCAGTTCCGGAAACTCACAAAATGTGTACAGCATTGTTAGTGGCGATGAATCGAGGATTTACTGTTATAAACCAGAAAATAAACGACAGTCGGCTGTTTGGATGTTCCACGGTGAAGAAAAACTAACTAAAGTCATCCGTTCTCGAAGTGTTTCGAAAAAGATGGTCGCGACATTAGTGTCAAAAGCGGGTCATATTGCAACAATTCCTCTTAATGAGCAAAGAACTGTTACTGCGGATTGGTATACCATCATTTGTTTGCCAAAAGTCATCACCGAGCTTCGAAAAATCAACCCCGAAAGAATAATTATTCTCCACCAAGACCATGCAAGCTCGCACACAGCCCAAAAAACAAGTCAGTATTTAACGGAAGAAAACGTGGAATTATTCTACCATCCTCCATACCGTTCCGATCTAAGTCCTAACAACTTCTTTACTTTCCCGAAAATTAAAAACAGACTGCGTGGTCAAACGTTCCAGTCACCAGAAGAAGCAGTTGACGCGTTCTATAATGCCGTTCTGGATCTGCCAGCAAACGAGTGGAATAAGTGCTTCGAAAATTGGTTCGAGCGCACACAGATGTGTATTAATCTTCGTGGAGAATACTTCAAAAAACAGTAGTCATTTAAAACTACCTACCGTGTTGTTTTATTGCCATATGCAAAAGAAAGGTTGACAGTAAATATTTTAAACCTGTTCTTGAAGTAACACCTGAAACTCATACTGTGGTTATCATGCTGAAAGGACTCCTTGATTGTCTGGTCAAATAAAAACCGCATGTGTTTGAATTATTTCTAGCTTTTAATGACGTTTCGGCCACCACAGTGGCCTTTTGCAAAGTGCAGATGACAACAACAATATACTTTATGTTTGACAGTTGTACGTGTTTATTTTAGGTACATAAACTTTCCTCTATTTTGTTTTACCTACGCAGATTCAAAATTACTGGATACACGAACGTATCTTCGAACATGCTTATGCTATTTTCAAGCTCAACAAGGGGTGAACAAGGTTTGTGGCAGTATTTTTCAAAATCTACCAATGCGAGGAGTCTACAAACATCGACAAGGGTTGTATTGTTTCCACTCTACAAGTTGGAAAATAATACTATGCAAATTCCCTTAGGAAAGCAGTTGTTTTGCAGCCCACCGCTGTGAAAATCGGAACAAAAACTCGTAAAAATTGAAATAACAAATAACATGTTATGTATCGCGTATTGATATGATACGACAAAAATTAAGCATATATCATCATCATCTAAACGTGATAAGTTTTCTGTTTAGAATCAAAATACGTAAAGTTTAACGAGCCATTAAAATCTCACATCAGAACGCTATGTAACCAAAACTATGTTCGAACCGCCCTTGGCATCGCGATTTGCTCATAGATGGCTCAGCACGTATTTAGGCGCTGTTGCTAAGTTATCATAAAATATTTATGAAACTCTGCATTTATACTAGGCAGAATGGCGTTCAGCTCATTTCACGGTTTTCGGTGATTGAATGAAAAATATATTTCATACGTTCCAAGGGGATTAGAAATAATCCCACCATGAATAAATGTCCAAACAAAAGTAAATTTGAACAAAAAATACGTTCACTACAAGTGATGGTCAATTAATTCATCCAAAAAAATTGACTATCTGTCTGGCAATACCGCATTTATTTCAGTCCAAATGAGAACAGTCGTGTTTAGCCTCCATCAAGTGGTTTGTGGATGCCATATTGTCTGTCTTCTCTTTATATAACTACTCTTTGACGGTACAGTATCTGATTTTATTTCGGATATTTTTTTGGACGCGGGTATATATATAATATGAGATTAGGTTGGCTATTTTCAGGTAGAATACGTTAATCAATGGTGCTGTTGACCCCTACCTCGTTAGCAGGAAGGAAACATAACGTTTTCCGACGGTTCTGAGACGTCTTTATTTCATCCACACTACCTTATATGAGTGTAACCAACAACCAGTAAATGTAGATCCAATAAACGCGTTTTGCTCGACATACTTTAATCTGTGAGAATGAATGAATCCGGATCTAAGCCAACTAAGACGCAGCTCTGCTAGAGATACTACGTACACAATAAAATGTCAAAGTCGCTAAGAACGAAACCGTTCTTACCACCAGACCGTTGTCTCTGCGGGAAACGGCATTCTCTCACTTAGTTGTGGCATATGGGAAAATATTTTTATGCAGTCAATTGTTTAAGTAACTAGTTCATCGGGGTACTGGCGGCAATGACAAACACTTGACCTCGTTTCTTCTGTAAAGTCACAGAAAGATGAAAGACAATGCCTACCAAACTAGTATCATCATAGTGACACCGGAATTATAAAAATGTCAAATATGTCCATAGTATTACGGTATCATAACCAAATCGCATTATAAACAAGAAAACGTAAGACATTTGTATCCGGGTGCAGTTATATGAACTTTTATGTCCGCATTAAGGTTTCTGGATCTATTTGAGAGTCGCAGAAAGAAATTTGTCTACGTTCGAGAATCGTCAGTTCGTACAAGAACAAAGCCTGAGGACGTTTCGCCTCGAAAACCTAAGAACAAAACATTGTATGCCTTCAAATTGTCTTCAAAAGATCATCTTTCCAACGCCAAATCTAAGGGCCGATTATTCATAAAAGTTGGATTTTATATAAAAGAATATGTTTATCTTCAGTACAACCTAGTAAAACAGAACCCCCACTTCATACTATCTTCTAATTGAAACTTTCCGAAGACTCAAATTACTAAGGTAGATATCTACTACAGGTCACGCAGTCCTCGAAATGCAATATGGGTGTCTGATAAATAATTATGGAAGGTGTGCTCTACTAGGACGAACAAGGCTGAATCATTCATATATCTATGAACGTCCGTTATTCAAACTATTTCGTACTGAGCCTAGTTTTCGTAAGACGTGAAGATAAAAACTAACTGCTCTCAATTAGACAAGAACAAATATCTGAAAGTACTTCACGTAACAAGTCTAGCCAGCGTTGTTTTTCCATTCCGATCAATAACTGGTACCAAGCAATAATTGCTTTTTGCATTCTTATGTCCATCTGGAACTGTACAGGACTGACGATACAATAGCCCAGTCCGCAAAGGTTTATAAAATTTTGTTATATTGCAATATCTCTAGTTGAGTACAAGTTCATGAGCATCATGCAATTAATGGTAATAATCAATAACGTGATAAAAGGGGAAGATGTCTGCGTATCTTTAGTACGCGATTTAAACTATTTGTATTAGTGGAAAACTCCATATTTCCCATCTTCCTGGGTATAACATAATGGATTTAAAATAAACATGATCTGCTTTACTAACAACCACTAGAATCGACCACTGCGAATAGTGAATCACGGTTTCTGTACCAGATCATACTCAGGAAGCACGAGAGCTTAGAAAACCTTTAAACAGATGCATTGATAATTAAGTAGATTACTTTACCTTAAACAGGCTTATTTGATGCCTTATTCATAGATCAGTATCATCATAGAAGCTATCCAACTATATTTCCATCTAATGGATGGAGCGAGCAATGTCTTGCTGCATATAGAATCTGAAAAAGAGTTGTTTGCTACCAGAAGATCAAAAGATCGACCAACAGAAGATGCTCTGAAAGACAATGTGGCGGATGTTGCTCGGCAAAGCTAAAAGATATACGCAGATATTTTGAAGTAGCAAAGCTTGCGGAAAGAGTGCTAGTGTAATCAGGTGTTCAGTTATAATCAACACGTACACAAAAATTCGTGTTTGCAAATTATGGTTGTAAGGAAAATACGTATTTACTAAACCAACTAATTCTTTACACCTTAATAGTGCTAATTTATAACTATTATCACTAATCCATAACAAATGTATATGAGAGTCGGGGTTCGCGTCTGCATCCGTTGCTCTTCGTAGACTTCAGAGTTGTGTCGTTGCGGACCGACCTGATTGAACGAATCCTGTGGCGGGTCCTGTCGGACCGAATCCGGCGTCCCTATCCAGTAGGGTCCAAAGAAACGAAAGTTCAAAACCATTCCACCGCATCACATTTGTTCTTCAGACCGACGACGCGGGCGCTTGCAAGGTAGGCTTGAGACATACGACTCTTTTCTCTGAGCTCGCTCATGTCGTTCAGCTCTCTTCAGTGAGTCGTTCGTTCGATGTCGTTCATTTGAACGATACGATTACCAACCGCCCTCGAAGCTGCCGAGAGTATTGTGTTGCCTATAGTAACGACTCACTAAGTCAGAGAATATACATCATACTATGAAAATGAAATATGAAGGGTTAGGGTTGCTGGTGTTATTGTATTTATTTAAGTATTAATATTTTTTGTTGAAATTGAATGTTACGAAAAAAGAAGGACTATGTGGGCCGGTTGTGAGGAATTACCGAATTCTGAAACAAAATGCAATTTTTGCTCTCACATTCCATCATTTCAACGTATAATTTATTGAGTCATCTCAAAATAAAATAACCGGGTTCCCTGGATAGTGTCTATACTGTTACCTCTTGTCAGTTCGCAGTTCAGTTGCTGCATACTGCAGACATGCTTTGTACAATTGAACGAGTCATATGTAACAAAAGAGTCGTTCAATTATCGCTCACTTAGATGAGTCGTTCATTTTGAACGACTCCTTCGCGAACGACACATGACTCATGCAAGGACCGCAGCTCCGTGCGTCAGTCCTATGAATTATGCGATCCGGCGTGTTTGCGGAGGCTTTGAGCTTCGATACTTTCAACGGCTTCCAGAAGTAATGGATGAAATAAATTTCCAGCGATTTACATGAGCAATAGTCATAACAATTTTGTTTAGAGCAGTCTTTCTCAAAGTAGGAGATAACGCCCCCGTGTGAGCGCTGGGAACCTACGGATCGGTGGCGGTAAAGAGCCTGATGGAAATTAGAGGTCGTTGAATTGGTTTGGGAGGGTGTGCCGCAATTGACAAATGTTCGCTCTTAGAAGCACTGGTCAGCAGATGAATGCCGCCCCCCAAATGCTCTTGAATTTTCAACGCTGATCCCCCTGAGACAAACATCTTCCTAAGCAATGTCGGTCAGCGCTAGAAAATAACAGATTGTCAAATAAGTGTAAGAACTTCAGGTTTAGGCTGTATATACACGGTGTTTAAATTTATTTTCTAAAATAGTTTTTTTTAAATATTTCGAAAATATTTGATGTATAACAGTGAAAATTGGAATACAAGGGTTTTTTGGTACGACAAAACGAACCATGGGCATAGTTTTACTGTAGCCGCTACAGGGCGCTCTCTACTGTACCTGTAGTGTATTAAAATGACCGAAAAATTTTTCTTAATGCAATTTTTTGCTTTTTGAATAAAAAAACTGATTTTTCGCACTTTTCAACATAAAAAAGCTCTCTTGTGAGTTTTCGTTATAGTTAGCCGTTTTTGAGATATTTCGATTTTTAAGGTTCGATGCATTTTTACTTATTTATGGGAAAATTATATCTTTTTTTTTACATTTTCGATTTGGGCATTACAACTAATTAAGATGATCGTTTAGATTGTGTTTTTAAACACAGCAATGATTCCTAACTCCAAATAAACACAAAAAAACAGACTATTAATTTGTTTAATTTTCCAATATTATTTTTAACAAATTAAATTAATTATTTACAACTAAAATGCTATTGGATAGTTAGGACAAACATACAAAATCTAAAGTAGTTGCTCGAAATGTAAACCCAATTGTTCAATACACAATTCACATCTACGAATGATCGAACGTGGTATAGCGTTATTCAAATAAGGCCTTATTTCATCACATGCACTCCTGATTCTGTCTATTAGCATATCTCTTGTGGTTACGGGAGTCTGGTACACTTTTTCTTTTAGAAATCCCCACACAAGGAAATCTAATGGATTTAGGTCAGGGGATCGTGGAGGCCAGACGACTGGTCCTCCACGGCCGATCCATCTTTCTGGATAATTTTCGTCCAGCCAGTTCTTAAATCTAACATAACATCATCCCACATATTTGCATGTTCAGCCTTTTAAAATTCTATGAAGGTCGCAGCATTTAACCTTGCAGGCAAAAGGTAGGGTCCAAATAGTCGATTACGGTAGATACCAATCCACACATTCACACGAAATTCATGCTGAAAATTTCTTTCCCGAACTGCATGCGGATTTTCATGCGACCAAATATGTTGATTATGAAAATTTACCACTCCACGTCTAGTGAAGCATGACTCATCGGTCCATAAAACGTTACTTAAAAACTCCCTATTATTATCAGTTCTATCAAGAATCCACTGACAAAATGTGATTCTTCATTCTCCGTCCCCTGGCTGTGGTCCTTGCACAGGTTGCAAATGGTAAGGACGTCTATGGTCATTTCTAAGAACACGGTGAACATGGCTTGCTGAAATTCCCAAGGCACCAGAAACTCTCCTAACACTTGTGGTCGGATCTCTATCAAACTCACCCAGAATCATACGGGTAAATCTGCGCTGACGAACATTTATGTTTTAATCCCTTTGGAGATTTCCAAAACCATTTTCAATTATTTGGCGATGCACTCTTACAAATACTGAGCGAGTTGGATGCCGTCTGTTTGGAAATCTTCGTGCGTATTATCTGGCTGCTTCTGCTGCGTTTCCATTTACAAAGCCATACACAAAATGAATATCCGCTAAGTCTTGACTGGAGAATAAAAATGGCATTTTTATAAAACTTACAAAAAAAAAAACAGGTAAAAGAAACTAAATTTCGTGCATTCACAATTGTAAAAAAAGGTTTTAACAGACAACAAAACTAACTGTTAACTAATTGACGTTTAACCTTATTCTGCTTTCAATTTAAAAAATATTTGCAGGCACAGCCTACTTCTAAAAATTATCGAGATACTGACTTTTTAACGTTATTTCATCATAAATAATAAAAAATGCATCGAACCTTAAAAATCTCAAAAACGGCTAACTATAACGAAAATTCACAAGAAAGCGTTTTTATGTTGAAAAGTGCGAAGAATCAGTTTTTTTATTCAAAAAGCAAAAAATTGCACTAAGAAAAATTTGTCGGTCATTTCAATACACTACAGGTACAGTAGAGAGGCGCCCTCTAGCGGCTACAGTAAAACCCATGGTTCGTTTTATCGTACCAAAAAACCCTTTTATACCAATTTTCACTGTTATACATCAAATATTGTTCGAAATATTTAAAAAAACTATTTTAGAAAGTAAATTTATGGTATTTCGGAAGCCACGCATTTTACGACCCATGTTTATATAGACTTTATGCATTAATTTTAAAAGTTCTATCGAATCTTAAAGTTATGCAACAATAAACTGAAACACAAAATAGAGGATATTGTTTCATATATAACAAAATAATAACCGCCATACTATTTAAATGATTTATCATCAGTATTATGAAACAGTGGATACTGAAGACCCTTTCACCATGAGTAAAACATACTTTAAATAAGAGAGATTCCGTAAAATGATACACTCTAATACCCATAATATTTTCAGCTTTCAATGTGTAAAAAATCTGATGGACCGAGTTTCCAAGGTATAATATAAGGATAGCCCAGCCTATATCTGACAACCTAATAATTTAAATCGATCTGGATCCAGTCTGTTCGTCGAGTGGCACGTAAGTCGATTGCAACAAACCAACCGGATCGCTTGTACGGGTCCAACAATGGATCGAATCCAGAGGAACCGAGTCCTTCAATGGACCACCCAACACTAGTAGACTAGCTCACTTTGCACCCTGCGCATATATCTGTGGAAGTTCTAAACTCCGTAAATTCGCAGAAAGATATGCAATAGTAGTCACGTACTCTAAATAGCAAAAATACTGTTTATGCTCTATCACAAACAGGAATATTCCCTTCAGCTTTCAAATACTGTCCGATTCCTAAATTTGATGACGTTATTAATTTTGCTATTAAAAGAAATTCACTTTCTGTCTCTATCTACTTTCAAGTGCGAAACTTTCGATGTGTTATTTTCTCAGTTACCCAAATCTCTTATCGCTTCCAAGATCATAATGGTAAGAGTTAAATTAGTGACCTGAGCCTGAGTTTTGACAGAATTGAGTATGGGGGCTTTAATGGGCACGCAGAACATAAAACACACTAAATATAGTGACAAAACGCCACATCGTCGACGAAGAATCCACCTTTGCAAATTATGCATTATTTTATTGAAGATGTATGGATTTATCAGCGGATGTGGTTCATCAGAACCTGGCACGAATAAGTCATTACAGAGGGTCATTCGTGGCGAACTCATAATTCAACTGTTTTTAAAGCTTCGAATCTATGAGAGTCCCGGACTAACAAATGCATTTAAAAGAACATTGTTATGCAATATTACGGGAGAAAAATTTAAGGCAAGAAGAGGCTGTGGTTTACGAAGCTTCACGCAACGATTTCGAATTAAATTCTCAATAAGTTATTTGAGAATGTCAGGTGAAATGAAGCAGCAAGCCGACAAACACCACGGCCATGGTCGTCTCCTGATACTTTACAAATTGCTTGCATACCTTGGTTGGGTTTTTCAGAAAAAAAAATAGTGTCAACTAGGTTGACTGCACAAGGAATTATGTTCTGCATAGATTAACCTCTCTAAGAAAACGGTTAGCTACGACCTGTATAACAAAGAAATATGAGATGGATCAAGCCAGTCAAACAGGAATACAGAATTAGTCCCTAATCTCTACCCATTTGACAACTTTGCGATCTACAAATTTCTCCCCTGTCCTTCCGACAGCATCGACCATCTAGCAGCGCTGCTATGATCCAATGTCGCCAGCCAGCGGCCAATACCTATGACAAATTTATCTTCATATTTCTCTGCCATTTCAAGTTTTAAGAACAAATACACAAATCTACAGTGGAAACCGTATACCTCTGATGTAGTAATGTGTACGAGAGAGAAGCGTGAGAAGCATGCAATACATGTGTTTGAAAGAGATAGAAGCACCTCGTTGCTCAGCAATCTGTGACTAGACAACGGACACCATCGACGCACTCTTGCTAACATACATATTTCACGCTTCTTGCGATTCTCTTTCATACATTTACGACGTAAGCCAAATTTGAACCTCACCGTATATGTGAAATGTGTCTGATATGTTGGTATCGTTGTCAGCCAGCATCCAAGAAACATAATAGCTCATTTTCAAAATTTGTCGCGACTATAACACTGTCTCGCTAATTTTGGTGGTAAATAAAATATAGATTTTGTATGGCTGTTTCTTGAGATTCCTAGAATGTATTGCATTGGATTAAAAAAAAATGGGGTTGAGATTTCGAATATACCGATAGAGAATTCCGCATAGCTACTATTTCGGCTTTCGCAAACTTTAACAGACAGTAGGGATTTCAAAAACTAGTACCTCATTTCCTCAGATTCAAATACACTTTGGATCATACAATACAGAAACTACTATATTTTTTATCTTATGCACATAAATTCAGAAATATTACGTCTTCTCTAAAAAATAATAACCTTAAACGTCAATTGTTATGGTGAATGTCTTATCAGGGTTTTGATTCCAAATGAATTTCGATCCTTGAAATTAATTTTGAGGTCGCCTTACCTGTGGGTCGTTTGGATCATAAGTCTTTCTATTGGCTGCAAGTTTGATCATCTGGTTGGAAACTTTTGCGATTTTTTTTTAAATTTCTTATCTGACAAAACGAATTTTCCATTTTTACTTTCACTCTACAATCGGACAGTCATGAAGTGTGGAAAGAATTATATACGTGTTTTGTGTTTCCAAAATATTGTGTTGATACAAGGCCCTGTGAATTTCTAACGAAGTCAACCCCTTTGTTCCTTGGATAACACAACAAGAGCTGTTGTGAGAAACTTGACGTTTTAAAATAGGAATATTTGAAAACAAGTGACTTGTACATGAAACTTCGCAGTCTCGTTTCTGGAATAGCTTAAAATTCCATAAATCCGTAGTTTTCGTCGTATTACCGTTTTCTTGTAATATTTTATCACATGAAATCATTATAACGTTACTACAAAATTTAATGAAATTGTGGGGTACAAATGTGTCAACAAAAATTATCTCGCTCTTGCACACACACATGAAAACAGAAGATCACTGTTTTCAATCACTTCCCCAAAACTCTCCAATAAATTTAACACAGACTGTCGACGTTGCAGTTGTTGAAATGGATGTAAATTATGGTATCCTCATGCCATTACCTTAAGGCACTAACATCATCGAAGTCCCTACGAGTATAACACCGTCCCATACTCGAGAGACAGGATGTGAAGATGCTTGCATTTTTACCCGACACTACTGATTTCTGGAAAATTCGTAACTCTAATCCTAGAATATAAAAGGGTCTTTGACTATTCTCTGTACTCATTTCGTTACTTGTTCTTCTGTTCTCAACTGTTGCTGATGCCTCAATAAAAGCTACTCTACAAAAGTTACTGAAGTATTTCTCTAACATCCTTTGGCGATTATAAGAGAAATAGGAACGCGAGTGATAATTCCTTAGTGCAATCAATCACCCACGATCCACACGTATTTAATTTGTATAGAAGGAATTCCTGTAGTTTTCCACCAAAAACTGTGAAAAAACTTATAATCATATGCGAATATGGGTTAGTCTCAAAAATTAACTTCATCTAAGTCTAAGGTATAATTTTGGACATTATAAAAGGAATAGGATGTTTTCTAAGCAGCGATGTAATTCTGTAGCTGTTTTTGATTCTCTCCCCGATAGCATTAAATATTTATTAAATAGTTAAAACACATGTTTGTTAAATATTTGTAGCGACAGTTTTTTTCAAGTTTAATAAATGTATTTGTTATATATTCATAAAATATTCATTATAGATATTTGTAATATATATATAATTTATATATTTCTGCGATATTTTTTCCAAATATTTAGAAAGAATATGAGGAAAGATTTTTAAATATCAATTTTCTATTTTGATAAAATATGTACTCGTAGTATTTTTCGTAAATATGTATGGATTTTCAAGCATTAATCTGATACATATTTTCAGTGTATATAGAAAATTCTTCCTTGGTGATTTTAGCAATATCTGTAGGAATGCTTTTATAAAATTGGGTTTATAAAGAAAATTCATTCTAGGTATAATTGTTTAATTTGATAGAAAAATATCATTAAAAACATTCTAAGCCTCTTCTGCATCTTGCAGAGCCACTACTCTGAAAAGAAAAACAGACTTATTAATTATGAAGTATTATTGAATACATAAGCTGCTATCCAGTGGTCTTTTATTTGAGAGAGATATTCTCCCAAACTACGATAGAAAGTGTATTTAATAATGTTGGTGCTGAGCTGTGCTGAGTTACTCCGAGTAGCTCAACTGGGTCACTGAAAAGCAACTCTATAATGTACCTAAAAGGACCCCACATTTTCTTCCTATGAGAGTTCGAGATTTGATTAACTTTTAAGAAAATTTGGTATGTTATTTTAGAAATCTTACTGAAAAATGTCCATGGGCAACTCTCAAAGAAAAGCTTTTCAAACAAATAGTCTAATCATATTAGACGAAAATACCCCTGGTTTGCGAAATAATTGTAAAAGTCTGGTTTCATTGCTGCAAGTTGTTCAAGGGGGCATTCAAAACATGGACGCATAAAATGGGTACACCAATTTTTCTGGGAAAACTTTTTATTCGACAACAAAGAATGGGAAAATGTGTTTTTTGGGATTCAATCGAAAGTGTTGGCAGGAACGAAAAAACGCTTAATACCCGATTTTTAGGTATTTATGAGACCTGCAAAATGCGATCACACGTAAAAAGATCCGACAAATAGCAGAAAAGTTATGACCGTTATGGCAAGTTATGTTGGTAATGCGACGATGATTTCTTGTAGATATTTGAAATTCTCCAAGTTTGTAGGATTCGTACGTATAAACAACCACAACAAAATTGGAGTAGATTGTTCTGGTAGCTTTTTGAGAACTTCTAATTGTTTATCCCAAAACACCTGTTTTCCGGCCGTCACTACTAGTTTATTGAGCAATATACAGGATTAGTTCAAAGGACATTTTATTGCAAAATACACAAGTTTATCTTGCCGATAAGAATCGCAAACTATTCCGGAAGATAAATGATAATTTTATGCAAAAAAAGTTTTTTCTTCTAAACAAATTCAAACATTTCGGATTTGTGAGTAATTCACAACAAAAGATGATAGACACATCCGCTTTGTTTTAAAATGTGTATAGTAACGTATGTTTTTCTAATATCGTAGCGCATTTGCTCAATTACACACGAATACGAAATGATTGAATTTGTTTGGAAGAAAAAAACGTAACCTTTGCTTTTCGCGTAAAAATAACATTTATCTTTCGGAATGGTTTACGATTCATATCGGCAAGGTAAACACGTGTATTTTGCTATAAAATACCCTTTGAAGTAATCCTGTATATTGTACAATAAACTAGTAGTGATGGCCGGAAAACAGGTGTTTTGGGATAAACAATTAGAAATTTTCAAAAAACTGCTTGGTCAATATACTAAAATTTTGTTGCTGTTATTTATAAGTATGAATCCTACGGATTTTAAGAATTTCAAGAGGTTGCATGCAATTATCATTCCATTACCAACAAGTGCCAAGACCTACATTTTGTCTCGTTTTTCGGCCATAACATTTTTGCTATTAGTCAGATCTTTTCACGTGTGATCTCATTTTGTAGGTCTCATAAATTCCTAAAAATCTTATATGAAAAGTTTTTTCGTTCCTGTTAACACGTTCGATTGAATCCCAAAAAAACGCGTTTCCTCATTAATTGTCTTCAAACAAAAAAAAATCCACAAAAATTGGTGTACCCATTTTATGCGTCCATGTTTTAAATAGCCTCTTGCTCTTTGCTAATATGATTAGACTAATACGAGTAGGTCACTTATTGATTTTGTTGAAATGTGACTTTTTTGCAGTAGTAAGGAGGTTAACTTAGCCATAACTATTTGGTGATTTTATATTATAATTCAACGGACAAAAGTTATTATTTTGGAACGTCGCTGTTGAACCTAAAAATTTTAAAATACTTACAGCTGATTAGTCCCATCCTAAAACAAAAATAATAATAATTGAGATATTTTGAAAAAGCATCTTCGTATACATTTTCAGATAAATCTACTAACCCTACGTAGCAAATAACTGTTACACTTCAAGGCTATAGTTATTTATGGTCTTTACACTCAACTGGCACAATAATGTTTACTAGTCAGATAAATTAAGCTATGTAATTATCGAAAAACTACCATTTTCCACAAAAAAACACTCGAATAATGTACTACTTGGAGGTACACAGGAAGCACGCTATCATAATAGTGAAACTCATAGGCAAAATGGATTGCAGCAAACGGGTCGGCTCAGGTCGGCTTGCCAATATGCCATTGGTCGCTCGGGATTACACGCACATGCGACGTAGCCGAAAATATTTAATGAATATTTTCTAAATAATGGAGATTTAATATTTTTCATTGATTGAAAGGTAAATATTTAATGAATATTATAAAAGAAATATTGTATTTGAAATATTTAAAAGATATTGAATAAATATTTAATAAAAATATTATATTCCAAATATTTATTAAATATTTGTTTAAGGTAACAAATATTTAAGTAAGATAAAAATATTATTAAGTATTGAATAAATATTTAATGAATATTTCGTGCTATCAGGGCTATTCCAAACAAAGTTGTTTTTTGATTGATTTATTCAATGAAGCCGAAACCTGAATAAAAAGTAGGGTTATATTCTCCTTCATGTTTTGAAAATTATTTGTTGGTGCTTGTGAGTTGTGGCTGTTTTAATTACTATCGTTGCTTAATATTTACATAAATATGCAAAGTGAATGCGACTCTCAACTAGTTCAGCTACTGGAGGCTTCAGGAACCCAAAAACATAACCTTATGAAAAAAGATCTTTACTTTGCCACGTTAATTGAAATTAAGGAGGCAAATTTGTTAAAAGCCAAATCGAAACCTCTATCTACTAAACAGTATAGAAGAATTAAGCGCTTTGATATAATAAGTCTGGGGGCCGTGGGAAAGTTAATTAAATAACGAAAAAAATATTATTTTGTTTCGACTGATGAACTGTTTCCGATGATTCACTAGGCACCTCTCGATACAGTTCATGAATGTCATAAAGGTTTGATTAGCATTATAATTAAATTTTTTGTTATTACGTGCAAATGCGTACTTTGTTTCAGGATTGTAAGAAGAGCTAAGAAAAAAATATGCAAACATTACTAGAGAAGTTATTAACAAATACCTAAAAATGTGTGAAACCTGTCAATTGAAAAAAACTGCACATAAGACAGGCATCATTGTTAAATCAATTTTAAGAAAACTTATTAATTCTCGTTGCCAAGTAGATTCTATTGACATGCAAACGGAACCACTTGGAGACTAAACATTCATATTAAGTTACCAAGATCATTTAACGAAATTTTGAGTGTTACGTCCAATGAAAAGTAAGACAGCATTGGAAACTGCCAGGAACTTGATAGAAGTTTTTAGTTTATTTGGGGCGCCATCTATTCTTCATTCTGATAATGGCCGCGAATTTGATAACCAGGTAATAAACGACTTAACGAGAATTTAAAAATTGTACATGGAAAACCTCGTCATCCACAGAGTCAAGGTTCTGTGGAACCTTGTAACCGAGATGTACGAGATGCTCTTATATGTTGGTTGGATGTCAGGTTAAAATACCCGCTACTGGGCTGACGGGTTATGTTTTGTTTGGTAAAAAAATAAGCTTCCACAGTGCAATAAAGCGATCACCATATGATGCTATGTTTGGGTGCTCCCAGAGAAATGGTTTAAGAGACACTGACCTACCTCAAGATCTGATTAATTCATTGGAATCCGAAGGAAACTTGTTAAGTGCTGAAAGCCTTGAAGATGTGCAAGTATATGTTGCTGATGGAGGAGAAACAGAAATATATCGGATAGTGAAGTTAATGCTCTCAAACAAAATAAGGAAATAGAAAAAAATGTCAAATAAAGAATTGGTGCAAAACCCTAGTGCAAGTGAAGAAGTTGAAAATGAAAGTTCGGTATGCATCGTAAGTCAAAGAGATATCAGCATTATAGATCATTGTTCAAAGTGTAATGGTAACATTCATTCTACCTATGGTGTTTTAAAACTTAACAAAAAATACGAATCAGATTTTCAATGCTTTCTTTGTCAAGTATTATAAATGCGAATCTCGAAAAAGTCAAGAGAGGTTTGGAAGTACCAGCTAATTCAATGCCCGCACAATCAAATAAAAAGTTTAAAAGTTAAAAGTTTAATGGGCGACAATGTTCTTGTACAAATTCCAGATATAGAAAGTTGATTAGCGCCAAGAAACGTAACGGCAGTTGTACAATCTGTTGATGATGGATTTTACAAATTAGCAACAAAAGCTAGAGTTTTACAAAGACTTTTTTGTAGAAATGAATTTCAATTGGCTGACAATACCATGTTTCTAGGTGTTACCGGCAATCTGTATAATCCGGTATTCTATACAATACCTAGGTAATGTATAGAATACCTAAGACGGGTAGGTAATGTATGAAATACTATTTGTTTTATACTTTGCCTAGATATTCTATACAATACCGAATGCGCAACCGGTAGTGTATGTAAATGACGAGAGCAAGGAACTGGTTAAACGTACTGGCAGGCAGGAAATAAACGTGTTGCGTACTTGTAAGCAAAGAAAGTTACATTATGTTACTTATTGCCAGAATAATTTTTAGTTTCACGTTAACTTTACTGTGATTTTACTGTAGTAACAGAAAGGTGCTTTTTTGTCCCTTTTCATGAGGCTTATTTTCAGGGAGCACTCTAATTGTTAATTTTAATAATTATTTGATTTAGACCAAGATCTATTTATTTTACACATGGCCGGTGGAACAGCAGGTACTCTACACAATCCCTAGGTATTGTTTATAATGGATAATAATATTTATAATATTTCATACATTGCCCGGGTATTCTAGACATTACCTAGGTTTTGTATAGAATACCTGCATTGTACATATTACGGGTAACATAGGCACCAATACTGTTGATAGCAAGAAGGAAATATCTCTTAGGACTGCATCTTCGGATATTTCAGGATCTACGCAAGGATTTATTTCATGTATGTGCAATAAAAATTGTGCTAACAAAACATGTCCTTCTGCAATTCTAAATGTCATCATTCAAGTTCTTGCTCAAATAAATAATTATTGATTAATATTATCATTATTGATTAATATTTGTCTAGAATAAGGTTTTATTTGTTAGATATTATATTTGTATACGAATTTAAATAAAATATGTTTAAAAAATATATTTAGCTTTGTGTTATATAATATATAAAGTGGTTAGAAGAATATTACATATACCCTACTTGACGAGTATCCATCACGCTTGGACGTCTACTGAGGTGTACAGCTCACCAGCAAGTGACATTTTTGTCTTAGTCTGCGAAGTTGGCAATAATGAATGGGGTGTAAATCTAGTAAAATTTGTTTGTAGCGTTTTGTTTTTTGTATGCAAATTAACTTCTCTAAATAGAAGAGCTGTTATCAAGTACAAAATGAATCTACAACGTACAGAAAACAAAACAAAATACCGCTCTGACTACCTGACATTGACGAATCCGTCAGAATGATGTGTCCTGTGTTGATATGAGGAATTTTGAGATATTGCTAGATAATCAGCTGTCATTCTACCGTGACGGATACTCGTGAAATATTGTGTACTTCACAGAGTATACTTATTGCCGAGAACTAGTGCTGGTAATACATAAAAGAACAAAATTAGTTTTGCTTACTTTAAAATGAGCAAAACTAGTTCTGTTTATTTTGTAACACCCAATAGCCGAATAAAAGTAATATTTCAGGTTTGGGAGAACATCGTTGCTGACAATTAGTTTTGTACATTTTTTTCGGATAATGCCCTAATTCGAGTATTGATCCTAACATGTATACCGGTTTTTTTTTTCAGGAGTATTGATTTTTTAAGTATATGAAGAGTCTCGCAACAGCTAGTCATATACTTTTTCACTGTGTAATTCAGCAGCTACAATATTAAGTTAACGTTGATATCATACTTTGACATCACATTTTTGGATTATATGCTTTTGATACACTTTTCAATACGTCTTCTTTCAAAAGAGGCCCATTTGAAAGATATTTAAATCGTATACACTCAACATCTTATTCATGTTGCTGTGCGAACACTTTTACTTTAATCCGCTTGGCAACTCTTGGCAGGGTGCTTTTTTCAATGATACCAACATATTCTCGGTTGAGAGAAATAACCTGCTGACAGTTACAGTAGAATTTATATCTACATCAAGTTGGTAGCTTCCACTACCAGACGCAATGGAGAAAGTATCTAGAAAAATAATGTCACATTCACATAAGCCTCTGTATAGTATAATAACTGGAAGATGGTAAACTTTGTTTATTGACATTATAATAGGTAATTAGAGAATCAGTTATTGTATAATAAAAGCAACAGTGTTTCATTACTTTTATATCTATTCCTTTTTTTGTCAATCTTGCAAGTACGAAGTACAAGTAGTTCGTTATTGTTACTTATTTAGGCATTGACAAAAGAGGTTTCAGCATTTCCTCCAAATTTTTTACATCCTGTTTTTTAGGCGATATACATTTTTTTACAAACTCCGAGGATTGAAAGTGGTCATCGGTTTCGCATCTCCAGGTCTCCGATATTTTCTGATTAAATTAACGTCAGTGTGCTACTAGGTACTGGAAGTTTATTCAAAAGCCTTACCAACCAATTAGTAGTCTTTTGAAGTTGACAAGCGATTTTTAAAAACGCAAAGCGTTAGACAAACGGGAATACCAAGTACAACAAGGGCAAGTGCAAATGACGTCATATTTGCTGAGCGACTTGAAACGCTTTACGTTTTGAACAACGAGAGTACTGGCCCGGAAAGGTTTGGGAAAATCACACAAGCTCGCAACTACAAGGGTTGTGTGCCTTGCGTTCAGACCGAGCAACTAAAATCGGTCGAGTATGCCGAGTACCGGGTACAAACCGAGTACTCGGTGGATCCGTAGAAAAATCCGAAGATTGAATTCGGCATCGGCGAAAAAATTGACCATCGTCTCGACTCTAGTCCTAAAAATTGACTACGTACTATCAATTGCTCTCAAATGCAGTTTAACTGAACCAGTTACAAACTGGTCGCTAATTCTCAACGGACAGCATGCATGCACCGTACAAGACAGGCAAGCAGTAGGTCCATAAGTTTATACATTTATAATGATATGCTTCTCAGTTCATTTATAACCGCTGTTTCAGTGTATGGAATGCTGAAATTAGGTTTGCCGCTCAAGCAAGCCGCTGTAAAATTACATACATATAAATATGAGTTTGAAGAATATATAGGCGCTGGTCCTGACAGAAAAATGGGAAGAAAATTATCACACATTTTCTCCATGGTAATTGCTTCCTACTTGGAGTTAGCTGACGTATTAGCCACTTGTAAGTTTACGAACGAAGGTTCGGAATTATATAATTGTGAGCTACAATTATAGAACAATGAGAGTGTTCATCCAACGTGAAGAGGTCCAGCGAAGCAGCCCTTTTACCCTGAACAGAAGTAGCCATGGCATAGCTTTGACAGTTTGCCAAATTTAATCAAGAAACTACCAATCTGACAGCGAAGTGAAAACTGCTGCCCAGCTGAAAAGCTATCCCAAGGCGACTGCTATTCAGCATAAAATCGCCGGACTACTTTAAGGCTAAACGCGCTCATTGCTAAGCCGCGTACAGGCCGAAAATCCAACGCCGAGCTAATGAATGCAAGCACATGTGACGTTGGCGCTTGTTGTTTGGAAAGTTGGAAGGAATGTGCTCGTCTACCCCTAAATTTAGTTTCGAGTTGGTCCGCGTTAGGTCAAGTTCGGTGCTAATGTCGAGCGACGAGTCTCCTCTCATCGAATGCAGACTGACGACTAAATACTAGAAGCGCAACAGATCCTGTCCAGATCAAATCAAACCTCCCTTTGATACGCCGACCTTGGAAAGCGTTGGCTTATGTTGGCCGGCGCCATACACACCGGCTTGCGTTGGAATCTCGGTCTTTACATCATCCACAACTCCAACAACACAATCTGTAGTAGAATAGTATACAACATCTAAACTCAGCAATAGCCTCAAACGTACCTACATTTAAAGTAAGAGGGAACTTTCCCTCTTATTTTAATCATGATACAATCAAGGGGATCAAAGAAAAAACCAAATTTCATAAAAAATACAGATCTTATAAAGAACCTCGCTACTATCAGGAATTCTGGAAATCAAGGAAACAGTCAAAACAAATGATAGCTAGGGATTTCAGAGACTATGTGAAAAACATTGAAGAATAAATAGTTTTAAACAGCAAAAAATTTTGGAAATATGTTGCCAGCAAAAAGAAAAATCACGAATCTATACCCAGCACAGTTTACTATAAAGATAAAATTGCTCGTGATGGTGAAAATGTGTGCAACTTATTCTCGGAATTTTTTCCAGGCATTTTTGTTGAACCTAAAAAGTTAGTTCATCTAAAAGTGAATGGAAATCATAGTATTTCATACTCATTGCCTTTAGAGACAGCAAAAATCTCATTTGTAATATTGACGAGAACAAAGGTTCAGGACCCGACAACATCCCTCCCATTTTCATTAAAAGATGTTCGGAAAAACTAAAATATTTTCCTACTAAATGGAAGGTTGCACATATACTTCAGATATTCAAAATGGTAACTAATTATGGACCTATCGGTGGTCTGTGCACTTTTGCAAAGTTGCTCGAAAAAGTTGTTTACAACCTAATAATTCCATCAGTAAAAAACATAATAATCGACGAACAGCACGGATTTTTTCCAAACCGTTCCATAGAATCTAATATTTTGTGTTACACTCGATTGCATATACACTGCCTTCAGCAAGGCTTTTGATAAAATAAATCATGAATTGCTGGTTGAAAGGCTTGCTGAGACTGGTGTCGACGATGCACTATGTCATTGGATATGGTCTTACATTACCAATCGTAAGCAAATTGTAGCTATCAAAGGTTTCAAGTCGCTGCCTGTTACGGTTACGTCTGGCGTCCCACAAGGAAGTCACCTAGGTCCTTAAGGCCCGTATCGTCAGTCGTCCCTACAATTGTAGGGCGCGTTTATGGCCTCCTTGATTGTCATCCTCCTTTCTCTCCTTCAAAAATTTCTAGATTACCTACACTTGTCCCGTGTCAGCGTCAGCGCTCTCCTATTGTGAAGATATGTTTTCTTTTTAAATTGTAGGAAATTTCAGGCTGATAAAACATGAAATAACTTTTTTTTTTTGGCTTTAGGACCAGGCCATGCAGCCAGAAACTAGGTTGAATATATAAATATTTCTCTAATTATGGACAAGTAGCACGACACTCTGACCAACGCGGCCAACCGAGGCCCCTATATAACTTAAAACCAAGCATAATTTGATGCAAATGGATGTTTGTGACATAACCTCAAAATAGAGTTCTGACACGGAGAAGCAGAAAACTATGACAATCAAGGAGGCCATAAAGGCGCCCTACAATTGTAGGGACGACTGACGATACGGGCCTTATTATTTATAATTTTTATCAACAACTTCAAGAAATCCTTTAAATATGCAAATTGTCTATTATACGCCGATGACTTGAAAATATTCCATACAGTGAGAGACATTAATGACTGTGAAGAAATCCAAAGTGATTTAGATACTGTTGTCAATTTTTGTGACAATAATGATTTGTTTCTAAATGCTGATAAATGTACTTTCATTAGACTCTCCCGGAACAAATCTCTCATAGAATACCGGTACCAAATCAAAAATATACCTTTGAAGGAAACGGATATAGTGAAGGACCTAGGAGTCCTCCTAGATGCAAAAATGACTTTCCAACCACACATAGAAAACTTGATTTGCGAATCAAACAAAATGTAGGGATTTATCTATAGAATCTGCAGGGATTTCAAGAGTGCAAGAGCCATGACATCCCTATATTATGCATATAACATATTTATAACAAGTTGAACTTTGCTTTCGTTATATGGAACCGTCAGTATATTACATACATAAATCGAATTGAAAGTGTACAAAATAGATTCCTGAAGGGATTAAGTTTTAAAATTGGCAATCCGATACGTGACGGAAACTATGATCATATTAGACAACATTTCAATATCGTGACCTTAAAAAGTAGAAGAATGATGTCCGACGTGTGTCTTATATACAAAATATTGAACAATTTTGACTGTCCATATTTGCTTAAAAAATAAATATTAATGTGCCAGATAGAAACTACCGCCATTCCAAGTTTTTCAGGATTCCCTTCTGTAGGATGAATTTAGGAGTCAACTCACCTGTAATTAGGGCCCAGAGGGTGTTTAACGATACCTCTATAAATTTGGACATTTTTGTGGTTAATTTTAACAAGTTTAAAGCAACGGTAAGGAGGCAGCTTACATAGGATAGTATCATACTATCTAATTGTTTGTTTGCTGTGATACTGTTGCCAACCATTAATACTTTTATATAGTATTTTATATGTTTTGTTATCAAAGCTGTCTAGTAACGCTCTGAGTTTGTTTTTTGGTGACTAGTGCGATTCATGGAATAGTGTAACTGATACATGCTAATTTTAAAAAAATATAAATTTTAAATTTATATAATTTTATAGTAGTTGCTATATCATAGTATTGTTTATTCTCATATAGTAGGCTTGTGTTACAGATTTTCATATCTTCTGGATTTTGTAACCTATTTTTAATTTATTACTATAGTAAGCAGCGGGTGCTGTCTTTGGAATTTACATTCTGTTGCACCCCAAACATGAGTAAATAAATAAACATCTCAGGTTCATATAGATGACACAAATGGCGTCAGGTTGGTTGACTCTGCACTTCCTATACGCAACGCCGTCATCAGTTCATCAAGGATTAAATGTGGTGCAATTTAAGTCCACTGAGAAAAAAGTCAGTCGAAAATGTACAACAAAGAAATTAAACAGATTAAGTCAGTCAAACCGGCCTAAACAATTAGTCTGCATATCTGGCATCGTTGTCCCTTTCCACATCTGCGCGGCATCGCTGCAGCGGGTTATCGTTCATTTCGTGCAGGGAAAACATTACCCTATGATTCTAGGCTTAAAGGGCAAATGTAAGGGGAAATCTAAGATATGTGAAATATAGTTTCAACCGCTACATAAAAAATTGTGAAAACTATCAGGACCCTCTGAAATGTCAAAAAAACACGTTTGTGCGACTTTCATTTTTCAGAATAAAAATTGTAACAATAATATTCTTATTAATATACTGACTGGCAAAAAAGGTAAACACACAGGTTTTTCTGTCAAGTTTTTGTGGTCGCTGCGTGTATTGTTTGGTGATTAAGAAGCATTCACTTTTCGTACAATTACCCCCTTTTCCGACGCCCACCGTTGGGCTCTGGGAGTATATGAGCCTTTTCACACGATATACAGCGCGCGCCGTACGGCGCAGATGCAAATTCCCGCCGGACTACCCTATGCCACATCACCCAGGCCTTTACAGGGTCCGGCACTCAAAATGCCATAAATTCGGTTTGGAAAATGATTTTTATTGTGAAAACATTCGAAAATTCAGAAATGATTCGCTTTGGCTCAATATGACCACCTTTTGCCTTGACTATTGAGACGATCCAAAAATGAATCACAAGCTGCCCGAACGTGACTTGACGATATTTTGCTCTCCAAAATGGCCCTGATAGAATAATACATTGGATTAGCGTTGGGTGAATTCGAGAGCCATTGTATGGTCAAAATGGGTCAAAATGAAGTTCGGAACGCTGTTTTTCAGCCATTCTTGGTTCGTTCGCGCTGTGTGAGACAGCGTCTAGCCTTGTTGAAATGTTCAAGTCCTGCGGCCGAAATGTTTGTCTTACCACGGCTTCAAAGCAGCCTCCAGAACACTTTACCGACAGTATGTCGCATTTACATTGACGCCAGTCTCAATGAAAACGATTGGAGAATTACAGCGGCCTAAATCATTATTTGTGGCGCGTGTTGCTTCCGGGTGACCAACCGGTGGCTTAAATTCTCGTAAAGACGTTCGTTCAAGTGAGACCTATCGTTTTAAGAGTTTACAAATTGCTCAATTAGAAAAAAATATAATAAATATACAGGGTGTTCATAAAGTAGGTCTACCTTAACCATCGAATCCTTGGTCAATTTGAAGACGAAGTTTCCATATGAACATCATAAAGTTCATCAAATGATTTTATTGACATACGAAAGTACGAAAAGAATATTTTTTCGCTGTTCTGCAACGAGTTGAACAAAACTTTGAAGGACCCAGAAGTATGTCGATTTTGCAGCAATGGGTGAATCCAAAACCGCCAGTTATTTCTTCTTCTTATTCGCCGTCTCCATATCAAGTACATGGCTAGTACTTTCTTCTTCCATGCTGTGTCCATTTCAAATAGCTTGTCTCAACTGAAAATACCACGCTTCTCAGGCGCGCGCCGGACAACGTGCGCCGGACATGTGAAAAGGGTGTTACGGTGTCACTTAAATGTTAAATTTCGTGTCGAGCAGCTCATTGAGAAGCCTTTTTGTGATTGCAATAAAAATGTCCTATAACTCTCCCGTACTGAGATGTATACCTCTGAAGAATGCTACTAGAAATCGATTTTTCCCAGATAACTTTTGAACGACTCTGGATTATTTCAACGAAATTTTGACCCGGATAGTAACTAGTTAGTTCCTCGCAGGATGGAGTCGACTCAATTTATCCATGCCGGTATGTTTTTTTTTTCAGCCTAATATCAGGATTTCCAAAAATCCCATCGGTAAATATCGGACATTAAATTTTGTTGAATTATTCATCATCGCTAAAAGGTTATCTGAAAAAATTATTGCTTTATATGTCTACGATAGTGTCTTCAAAAGAACTGTTGGTTTGTACACACTGGCGGATTTAGATGGGGGCGCGCGCTTCCGCCCTCTAGACGTCTGACATTTGCTTTTGCAATCTAACACCATTGTGTTACTTTCTGTCACATCATGGTGACGGAGGCATACTAACTATAAGTTATAGCTATAGGAACTGAGCATTATGATTTTTTGGTAACCTTTGGTATTTCAAATGCTGTCCATCTTTGACATCACTTGTTTACAGCACAACCCTTACGATTTACTCGTATACATACATACGAGTATTGTGACTTGTGACAAATCTAGGTCTGGGTAATATATTAGCTATACAGATTGCACTTAAAAAGTAATTTATGTTCTGTTTGTTGCTCAATAGTAATTTGAAAAGTGTGAAAGCTAGACTGATTTTGTTCAGGGTTTGTGTTGCAGCGAAGCACTATGTTAGATGAATTCGTAAATTGGAAATAGATATTTATGAGATTTGTTTAGCGGTGCGCCTGTGGCCTGTCTAGAAACTGCGTCGATCGATGCTCAAAATCAATACCACACGTCCCGCATTCCTTCTCGCGCATGTATGTGTCTAATTATGTTTCTATATTGAATTCTTTTAAATCACAGAGCTGCTCTGTATTCCTGTACTTGTTCAATACAAACATACATTATCAAAATAATTACGATCTAACAGATATAGTTTTTTCCAAGGATTTCCAAAATTTCTACATGCGAGCAACACCGGTTCGAAAACTGAGAAAACAACTATGCCGAAAATCTAAGTTCGACAACGAAAGTCTGAAAAATAACTCTAAAATCTATATTGAATTTCAGCTCCTACCTCAACTGAGCGGGGCCGTGACAAATGCTTGTTCCGGAAGTTGTTGTATCCAGCATACAACTTGTTCCCGTACAAGTGATTGTACACGCGTTAAGGAATACCTCAGTACCGATTGCCGGGTCGCGGTACAAGTCCGCCAACGGGTCACTTTGGGTCTATTTAACATCATTAACATGCAAAAAGAAGGTGGTAGACAAGGACCAGTCGACCGAGGCGGTACCACCCGATAGCTTTTCCCAGGGTGTCTTATAAATGTCCGCATGTTCCAACACCTAAGCTATGCAGTCGGTTATCTTCCAAAACAAAGAAATTAATGACGATGGATCTCTCGAGTACTAAGAATTCCGCATGTAAGGTCACTCCACTCTCAGAATGTCCGGGTGGAGGGTGGACTCGAGGGAACAACATCGAAGATAAAATAAATTTGTTTCACGGGATTAACAGCAACATTGATGCTGTTCATCACTACTTGCAATCCAATCGTCCCGCCATACTTTTCTTGGCGGAGACAAAAATCTCAGAGTCCGCACCGATTAACCATCTTAGCTTACCAAATTACGAGGTGCACTCCAATCTGAGAAAGAACGGGGGAGTTGTGGCCTTTGTCCGCAGCAGTTTTTCCTGCTGCAGAGATGTTTCTCTGGAATCAGTCCGGCGGAAGGACATTCTGTGGATTCGCCTCAACTCCAAAACATCCCGCAAATTTATTTGCTGCCTTTATCGCTCCCCTCGGACCATAACTGGGATGACCTTGAATACCTCGCCGTCAATATCGACTTCCTGAACATCGATCACCCCGCTTCAGACGTAGTTCTCCTCGGTGATTTCAATGACCGTAATTTGCTTTGGTTGGGCTCAAACAAGACCGATGCAGCACTGCAGCAGGTCGTGCAGTTAGAGCGTTCGCTCTTACTCAAGGGCTGACCCAGCTGATGAAGGGCCCTACTTTTGCCCCGCGTCTCGTCACATGCCAGTATCCGGCTGGATCGCTTTCTGACCACGCATCCTGTCCCTTACAGCTCTGCTGTCCTCTCTCCCCTGGGTAACTCAGACCACTGTGTTGTGGAGGTTAGGTTTCGGTCAGAACTCCATGTTTCAGCAGAAACTCGCGCAGGTCGCAAAATTTGGCATTACGGACAAGCCGACCGGGAGGGGCTCAGAGACTTCTTCTCTAGCTTCCCTTGGAGAAATGTCTGTTTCACTGACGCGGATGCGTCGGCTGTCGGTTCTTCGATAACCGAAATTATCCACGTCGGAATGGAGGAATACATGCCTCATACTGCTGATATACTAGAAGTGCTTGATTGTGTCAGTATTTGCACCATTTATTTCATTCGTTTAATGGGCAGTTCAAAGTCTTAATCCTTAAGCTTATTACATACTAGTAGACCCCATTGCGCAATTTGTCTATAGGCAGTCTGGAGACGGTCTCAAGACACGATCTATAGATGGTCTACAGACATCCTTCTTTGTCTTGTCTCGCGTCCATACGATAATGTGAATTTTTGGGTCTCATGTTCGTTTTCGCAATCAAAGACATTGTTTTGTGTGGAATGGACTGGGATATGTCTCGGGGTCCCTCAGCAGAATGTTTTATTTATTTTTTGTCGGTTAACAGAGCAATGAAGTTTTTTATGTTTGAATCTTCAATATTATTACACTAGTGAATTATAAATGCCACGTACTTATTTTGTTCTCATATAATAAAGTATTGGCTTTCTGAGGATTTCTGAGCAATTTCCATATTTTTTTTTCAAGCTAGCCTTGGCCAGATAGAACACAATGGATTTAAGGAGCAATAATGGGATAAATTTTAGAAGTTCCAATGAGGTTAAAAAATAACCAGCCCCAAATATCGTTTGCGCCCCGCCCTAGACGAAATCCTGAATCCGCCCTTGTTTGCACAAACTATCTAAAGAATGTAATACTTTTGTTTCATTACATATTATACATAGTGTGAGACTGCCGTGTTCAAAGATGTTTCAAATAAGATTCAGTACACTCAGGATTACTCAATAATGTGAAGAGCAGTAGGAAACAAAGAATTTATTTCAAAAATGTTTAAGCCCGAAAAAATTGTGTCGGCTTTCGGCTAATAAATACGCCCAAGACTCGTCGCAAATCATAGAAAGACAGAGTTTAGAGACTGAAACTATTTTGTGTTTTGGTCATAACTGTCTATCACCAAAATTCACATATTTTTAAAAGTATACAATACATACGTATATTGGAGTGAACAAAGAAAGACCAACGACAAATATCGATAAAAATCACACAATCAAAAAGTTATACAATCAACTCTTTCCAATATTTCAATGACACCTATATCCTTCTGGATCTGACACTTTCCATAATCAACAAAGCAGTATTATAACATTAAAAACAGTATAATAAACAAACCATATTATCACATTTGAGTGAAAAAGTATACCTGCATTTTTTCCCAACTACCTATACAGTTTTTCTTATTATAGATATACATATTAGTCTAACATAAAATATAATTTGACAGCAGTGCCATATTGTTAGGCACATAATTATTTTGTGTTTTACATCCTACACAAATTCCCGATTTTTTGACAATTTTATCCGTCTTAGACCTTAGAGATTTTTTCGCGAGATCCCGTAGTGAACCGGAGCGGGAACAGATGTAATTTCCCCTTCCTCTGGAAGTTTTGACAGTTTCAGGTTACACCGGGAGTGGTTAGATGGCGCATGTTGCGCAAAAGGTTTGCTTTAAGCTCCTTGATAAACTTAGCTGCGTTGTTTGAATCTGGAATAAAAAGACCGATCGTTTTTTTTGCAATGTACATATATATCAATAAAATCAATCATTTGATATGACAAGTGCGGTTCATATATTTTCGATAACCTTGTCCCTCGTCATTTAAAATCAGGTGGACGTGTTCCTCCATGTATGATTTAATAATTTTACTCAATTTTCAGCACTGAGAAGACAAATTTTCAATTGAGATGCTTGTTTTTTAAACGACATTGACATAAGACCTGTCACCCGCTAGTACCTCACAGACGTTAGGCGGGTATCCGTACCACGTGATTTTTTGACATTCGGACGACGTCGCATCCGTCTTCCCCTATTCCCGATCTTCGCGAAAATTTGAGTATCGGCTCCCGGTAGTGCACTGTGCTACACCGTGGACTCGCGAAAAATCCTTCTTGTTACGTAAGCAACTAGTAAATTGACCGGAGCCTCATCTGTGGGTGACTTCCTTTCAACTACGTTGTGAGTGTTAGGTACCTGTCACGATCCATGCAACATCGACTACATACATGACGCTAATATCGGGTAGAGGGCACGCATACAGTTTGCGGTGTTGCCAGGCATAAGAACATTATGATAATTCACGTAGTTTTCATAAAAAAATTTTTAATGCGAAATATAATTATTCATAAGCTGTCGTGTATGTATATTGAAGATGTTCTGTCAGCGTTTTTGATAATTATTAGTGAACAAAGGTTTACCTCGAATCTGTAAACAACATATGCTCAAAAAAACCAAATACCACTGAGGTCGTAATGTGTACGAGAGAGAAGCGCGATAAGCGTGCAATACGTGTGTTAGAAAGAGATAGAAACATCAACCCGGGTACGGAGTCACGCATGCCATCGACGCATTCTTTCTAATATACATATTGCACGCTTCTCTCTCGTACACATTACGATGTCAGTCAAACTTGAACCTCATCGTAGGTTAAAGAATGAACCGTGAAGACTCGGAGTCGATGCAGACCTGAAAGATGCCACATGCGTAGAACCTGAAATACATTCCTTACGTAACAAGTATGTAGTAGTACAATAGACTAGTAGTAGTTGTGGTGGGGAGGCAAAGCCTGGCAACCAGGCCATATTTAACCGTTTTTGCTAACCGTAGTATCAACACGACACGGTATAATTCACACATTCTATGCAAACTGATAACTGATTATTGAATCAATCAGCTCCAGTCATGCGATGCACCCATGTTGATCTTGTAGCGATCTGGTGGGAGTCGATGGATTAGCAGCTCGTCGTGCTTACCTACTCGGCTACCCTACCCATAGTCCCCTGGCACAACAGGTATAGTAGATTATCTTGCCTTCATTTCCGACACGTATCGCTTCACACCACTCTATTTCAACTTCTTATCTGAAGTATATGCATCATAGGATGGTGTAGTTTTGTCACGTACCCGAAAAGCTTACCTCGTGCTCAACTTCTGTTTGAAAATTCGAATTCAAAACTTATGGGTTGCGGGCCTCGAGCCAAAACCTTCCTCCAAGAACATTAGAAACAAAAGGGCAAACTGTCTGTACCCTGGTACCAAAAAGGAAGAGAACAGCAAAACATATCGCATGCCAGTGCAGGCGCGGTATCTTTTTTTTTAATTGACAAGTCTAACGAATTCAGACTAAACTCCATCTAACCCCAAGATAGAATAATGTAAACACAGTCATGTGACGCCTGAATTAGTCAGGGTCAGGGACGTATTCAGGAGCGCCTTGCGGTGATTTATTGATTCCAATATCTTGTTGATAACAGATGCTATTACTTAGTAAAATTACTTGCTGATGTAACCGATGGCTGTTAGATTGAAACTCTTCTTCTAGCATCTCTAGCAGGAAAACTGCCGGACTCGGCAGACTAGCGGGGTGTTATTGAGGTTGATATAAGGCGGTGATTATTGTATGATCTAAAACAATTATAAGGATAATAAATTACCTTGTATTCACGTAAAACATTATAAACGGAGGCGCGAAATACTCCAACTTTTTCAGAAACCGTCCACGCGACTTCATCCACAGTGGATGTCTCATTTTCCTGTCTCTGTGTTAAGCACATTTAGAATCACTTCTTTTATCTCAACATTCAAATGCTTTTTTTTAGCGTTTTCTAGGTGGACTCAGACAATAGCTTGCAGTCTCATCAGCAGTGTCTGTACTGGACATCTTGGCTAACACAATATAACTATAACGAGTAACAATAATAACATCAAATTCAACAAATATAAACAAGACCTAACAACAAATGGAAACCGCGAAATCAAGGACTTACCAAGAAGGAATATAGCACGATGAATGCCACTGAGACAAATTAATTTCAACGGCTGAAACTCATTTAGAATCAAGCCTCTGATCTACATTTCTGACGCGATGGCTATACGAGCCCCTTCCCACTTCAGTTGGCCCACTTCAAGAGTTGTACCAAAATATGCCTTTATAAACTCAACATGACGAAACTATTTACTTCTAAAACACTTTATTTTCTCAAAAACATTTTAGATACACTCTAGTCATAAAAAACACATATTTGAAATCACTTAGACCTATAACTGATAGAACATCTGAACAAATAAACAATGTGCGAATAAATGCGCGAAGTTAACAAAGCAACAATTGAAAGATTACCATTGGGTAACATCACCTTTATTTTTCATTACGGCTGAAATTCTTTGGGGCATAGTGTTAATCAAGTTTTGGCAATTCTTGAAGCTTTTGTCTTAGTTCGGTGATTGTACGAGCAGGATGTTGTCGTAGAACCTTTTTCATCTTGTGCCACAAAGTTTCAATAGGTGACAGATCTGGTCTGCTAGAAACCCATTTCAAAAGTGATACATTATTTTCTTCCATCCATCTTATAGCCTTTTTAGAGGTATGGCGCGCTACACCATCTTGCTGACACACAAAATCTTGGCCGTATGTCAAACTTTCTTCCATCACTGGTAAAAGCGATTCTTCTAAAATTGCCAAATATTTGTTTTCACTTTTCTCTTCAGACAGTCATCATGGAATGCTTCATTTTTTTGCCAATAACTCTACTGCGACTGTCACCAACACAAACTTCGAATCGGGCCTCATCACTCCATTGTATTGCACACCATTGTTGAGGTGTCCATTGTCTATGTTCTTTAGCCCATCTAAGCCGATTTTTCTTTTGCAGTGGAGTTAATAGTGGCTTTTCTTTGGCCTATAAACAAGTTGTGCAACTTTAGGGTTTTTACTTCACGTTTTTTATAAGAAAACTTACCTTGCAAGTGTTAAATCCCAGTTTGTGGGCCTCTCTATGAGTTGTGGACCTCGAAATTCTCCTTCCAACAGCGTCGCTCCACAGAGCACTTAATTGTAAATAATTGGCACGCCTGTTTTTCAGGATTATTCTTCTTAATGCTCTTCGGTCGGCATTTGTGATATTACTTTTTTTCACATATCGTGGCTTAATATTAACTGACCCAGTTACGTTATATCTTCTAACAATATTTCTCACACTGTACCGCGATAAGTCTAACAAAGTTGCAATTTCTGAGTTTGATTTCCCAGAATTAAAAAAATTAATTATCAGTAACCGAACCTTAACTACCCAAAACTATTTTAAACGTATTCTGACAGCTGTGATTAATCAAAACAATTGTCATGACTTTTATTTGTCACAGCCACCTATGCGTTATAGACTTATTTTGCATTGAAATGAAAATAGGTTGATATGCTGTAATTGCAACATGTGTTATTTTTATGCTGCAAATTTGATTACGGAGTGATAAAGTTGGTGTTTTCTACTATACTTTGAAGTTGAGTCATTAATTTTCAGATAATGATTGTAGAAGGAAGATAAACCAAAATATGTGTGTAAAAATAAAAAAAAATTAAATTTTTTTACCTTGTTTTATAAAGTATCCTCCCGACAAGTATTTCAGTGCGGACCTGTATTTGATCGTGAGGTCTTGGAGCACCGGCATGCCCTCCCCTGTGAGGTCTTAAGTCACCTGATTCACGAGCCCGTTGTACTACATTAACAAAGGCACGAGGGGTTGGTTGCACTCGATTGGGAAACCGATCCGCATAAATATGTGCCATTTTTTATTTCGTTTGAGCCACGCAGCAAACACCACTATTCACTCACGCGTTACCGACTGACACATTGACTGAATAAGAACATCGTGATCAGCGTTTCAAATTCTTTCGCTTTTTTGTTTCCGATGCGATGAACCGATAAGGCGGAGTATATCCGTTGTTGCCAAACACGAGCACATAATATTATTATTGAGACAGGGCGGTACTCAAACTTCTAAAGGGCTATAACTTTGTTACTTTAATTTTACCAGAAAAATGTTAAAGGAAAAAAACATTTCTTTTGATCAGGTCTACTCACTGTTAAAATAAATGACTCAACTTCGAAGTCACCCTGTATATTATCAAAATATTCAGTGTTAATATTTTAAACCTATAACACCCTGCTACATTTTTATTATTTGTGTTTGATAAGAAAAAAACTAAGATTTCAATAGTTGGGCCAACTGAAGTGGGAAGGGGCTCGTAGTTGATCTAGGATGTAGCCTGCCTTCATCTTCATGCTTGACACATTGGTCGTCACTCCCACTTCATGGATTCGCTGTTGCGAAGTTTGTGGTAAGTTTATAAATGGCAATGGCAAGGCAACATCGCGGTAAAATAAAAAATCCCTAGTTCCTGAATCGTGACATTTTTGTAACTAGGACAAAATATTGGAAAATCGCGTGCTTGTCGTTGACTTTTTGTTGCCGAAATTACATTTTATAAAATAATTACTTAAAAATACACAAGCAATTGGTCTAAAATGACATCGGTTCTAATTGCCCGAGCTCTAGCTCCAGGTAAGAAGATTATAACCCCTTTTAGATAAATACTTAACCCTTCAACTTTTCACAGCTATCCATAGGTCTTTGAAACAATTAATCCAAAATGGGTCGATTTACAAATTTCACAATTACGTTAAAGTGATCCAGGTCGCCGCACCACAACGCCAGAGACGCCTGTACTCTGAAAAAAAGGTTTTTGAACGTACTAAGCCTCACTGCAATGTAGGCACAATAGGTCATGTGGACCATGGAAAAACGACCCTAACCGCTGCTATCACCAAAGTCCTATCAGATCATAAGTTGGCGAAACTACGGCAGTACAAAGATATTGATAATGCACCGGAAGAGAAGGCTAGAGGAATAACCATTAATGTAGCTCATATTGAGTATCAGACAGAGAATAGGCATTATGGTCACACAGATTGTCCAGGGCATGCTGATTACATCAAGAACATGATCACTGGAGCAGCACAGGTTAGTAGATTTTATTGTCTAGCAGACTCATCAAATATGTAAGGACCACATAAGGGTATTATGTTTCATAAATTTAACAGATGATTCTTTGAGTAATTCTATATAAACATAGGTATACAAATTCTTCATTCTCAAGATACAGGGTGTTGAAATAAAAAAAAAATGGTTTTTCATAAATTTCTTAAATATATTTTTGTTTTAATGGACGGTGGCATTTTTAACAAAGTAGCTAATTTAGTCATGGTTTGATTGAATTTATTAAGTCTAGTGGCATCTCAAGTGGGATCTGAACAAATATTTGTGACAGAAAAATGTATGCCACTGACTTTGTTGCAATTTTTAATATTCTTATTATGTTCTTTGCATTAAGCACATACACAACATTTATCTGTCTTGATTTTTTTCATATCTTGCTTAGTTTTCAAGAGAAAAAAGTACACTTAATTGGTTATCCCTGGACCACACCAGGAATATGGGTAAAAGTTTCTTTTGGAAATTATTATTTATAATTTTGTATTACTAATTATGTAACAACAACAAATAAAAGTTAAATTATATTACATTAACATCTAAACTAATGAACTCTACTAAGGCCTGTATCGTCAGTCGTCCTTACAATTGTAGGGCGCGTTTATGGCCTCCTTGACTGTCATTCTTCTTTCTCTCCTTCAAAAATTTCTAGATTACACTTGTCCCATTTCAGCGTCAGCGCTCTCCTATTGTGAAGATATGTTTTCTTTTTAAATTGTAGGAAATTTTAGGCTGATAAAACATGATATAACTCAAAAGCAAGCACATTTTGATGCAAATAGATGTTTGTGACATAACCTCAAAATAGAGCGCTGACAGGGAGAAGTAGAAAACTATGACAATCAAGGAGGCCATAAAGGCGCCCTACAATTGTAGGGACGACTGACGATACGGGCCTCAACTAAGGAATAGTAAATAATAATCAACAGTTGCCTTGGAAAAAGATTGCATTTGACAACTTGACAGTTGTCAACTCAGTATTTATTTCGTATACCATGGGAATCCTCCGCTAAGTATCTCGGTGTCATTCTGGACAATGGGATGACTTGGTGGAACTATATAGAAGCGCTAAAAACTAAATTCCAAATTACGTTTTGACAGCTTTACCCATTATTATGTAGATGTTCAAAATTAAGTTTGATTAACAAGATTCGACTCTATAAGGTGGTCATAAGACCAGCAATGACTTACGCATGTGTGGCTTGGTGCTTTAATGCTAAAACACACATGCGAAATCTGCAGGTTCTGCAATGCAGAACGTTGCGCACTATTGCTGACACCCCAACGAAACTCTACATAGAGACCTCAATGTCCCTTACCTAAAGGATTACATTAAGCAACAGGCGCAGCAGCGCTATAGCCTAGCGGAATCGCACAGCGACTCTCTGTTGCATGAGTCAGTGGACTACACAGTCGAGCAAGTTCGCAAGCACAAAAGACCGCGGCTCGCACTGTAACCAAAATTAATTCGAGAACTTAGAACAACCAAAATTGGAGCATTTTGACAAAATCTTTAGAAAAAGTCGAATATTTTCAGACCATATCAAAATCTGTGAACTGATTTTAACAATGCTTAAATGCTGCCTATCCTAAGAGATTCTCTTCTTCCCCTTTGCTCTCGTTCTTCCTTCTCTCCTTTCCTTCCCTTTTTTCCTTAAAATTGTGTGGTTTCTGGGTTACCAGACCTGACAGACTTACAAACTGACACAGTGTCTCAAGAGCTAAGGTCCCACGGACCACTCTGACAACCATCGATGACTTGAAGCTATTAATTTATAATTTTTAGAAAAAGTGTTTTTAGTGGTTATTTTTTGTCCAATATGGTTCAATTTACTAATAGTGGAGTGACAAATATGCATTTCTGTTATGTAATAGGTCATGGAAACTCTAATGCTGGAAGATACATTTATCATGAAAATCCTCATATCACCAGTATGGAAAATAGCTGAAGAACTGAATATCAACTTCTGTCACAGTGTGGCAGTTTTAAGAGACCAGCAGCTTTATCCATATCATATGCATCATGTGCATAGTCTGTTGCTCAGAGATTTGCCTTTAAGACTGGCTTTTTCTGATTGGTTATGCAGTAAAATAATAAGGAATCCAGGTTTTCTAAGTTGAATATTGTTTACAGATGAAGCTTATTTTTCTCAGATTTCAATTATTAACTTCCACAACAATCACATTTGGGCCGAAAGCAATCTGCATGCCTTAACAGAAAATCATTTCCAAAAACAGTTTGTTTTTTTAACATTTGTCGGTGACGATCTCATTGGGCTTCATTTTCTTCTACCTAGACTTAATGGAGAAGAATACTGAAGCTTTTTAGAATTTGTCTTATCTGGACTTTTAGAAGAAGTTCCAGACATGGAAAGATTCCATATGTGATATATGCACAATGGGGTTCCACCACACTTTAGTATAGTGGCGTTGATGACGTAATCTCCAAGACTATAGACGGTTGTATTAAAGCCAAAGGGGGCCATTTCAAACAATTAATTCTGTATGAATTTGTTAGTCTAGATGTTAATGCTATTTAGTATTTGTTGTTGTTATCTAATTAGTAATAAAAAATTATAAAAAATGAATAATTTCCAAAATAAACTTTTCCCTATATTCCTTGTGTGGCCCAAAGACTTTTCTCGAAAACTAAGCAAGATAGGAAAAAAATTGAAGAGACAAAAAAGTTGTATCTCTATTTGCTTGATCCAAGGAACATGATAAAAATTGTACAAAAGTCGGTGGCATACATTTTTTGGTCACAAAGATTCGTTCAGATCCCACTCGAGACGCCGCTCGACTTACTAAATTCAATCAAATTAATATCAGAATCAGCTCCTTAATGATATAAATACCACCGCCAAATTACAACAAAATTTGGTCAAGGATATTGTAAGATATTTACGAAAAATATTTTTTTTTTAATTTTCACCTGTATCTTGAAAGCGAATAATATGCTTATCTGTGTTTATAGGAACTTTTGGTCTTAAAAATACTCAAACTGTTAAGTTTATAGTGCATACTTGTATAACATAGTATCTAATAAAATTTACACAACATTAAAAACATATTAGATGAAAATTAAAAGACTTATGTTTGTACTGTGCAGTGATTGACCATACTTAATCATCACTACATTCAATTATATGAAGAGTTCTAAGCATGATGAACTTAAGATTAAGATTCAAAATTCGCAATATACACTTATGATGATCCTCTCATTAGGATTAGTCAATCATATGTTTAAGTCGGAATAGAGTAAGACTGAGGTTTGTGTTTATTAATAAAGCTCAGACATTGATCATCACATCTGCAATACTTTGATTTTCAAAAGTTGTGTGTTGAGACTGAGTAATTGCCCAGCTGAGTAATTTAAAGCTTAGCAAAACTAGGTACGTAGTAAAATGTGCCAAGTACCAGGTACAAACCAAGTAGATGCTGTTCATTTTTGAATAAATTTGTTCCATATTCTAGTTTCTCAAAAAAAATTTTATTTGCGTCTCAACAACTTTTTTTTATAAACTTATTATGAATGTTTTCCATATTCATATTTGTCTTTTCTTCTTAAAATACGGCTGCCATGATAGCTAAAAGTAACTAAAGTTCAGTATCAATGTTTTACCAATATTGTCAACAAAAAAGGTATACCTAATACTTCATATTGAGTTGAGTACCATTCTCGACCTTTTATATCGCCCAAAAAATAGAGACTGCCAATTCTTCCATACAATGGTACATGTCCCTAAAAGAAAGCACTAAAAGGAAGTTTAATGAAATAACATTCCTGTAGGTACAATATTGGTCAATTTCTCATGCAAATCAAATCACATCAGAGTCTCTTGAAACAAAGTTTAACTGCATTCTGACACTTTCCATTTATTACGCAGAATTCTGATTTTTAGTACCTGTAGTCTCAGTGTAGTAGGCTTGGTCAAATTCCCAGATTCTGAGTAGTATATTTTGAATTATAGCAAGTAGTATAGTGACATAGCCTTTAATGATGCATATGTTATACTTATGACATCCATAAATACAATAATGTGATCTTGAAATTTTCTCAAGATGTCCTTCAAGTATTGGTGTAGGAATTAGAAATCATCAAAATCTGATATTGTTCAAGGTTTGCTCACGAAAACAGTTTTGTAATATTCCTCTATGACCTCTAAGCCTGTTTGACTATGTAACATTCTTGGAAAGAGCTTGCTCAAAATATTCTACACTACCATACATATAAATATGTGTATGAATTAAACACGTGTGGATCGTGGGTGATTGATTGCACTGAGGAATTATCACTCGCGTTCCTATTTCTCTTATAATCGCCATGATGTTAGAGAAATACTTCAGTAACTTTTGTAGACTAACTTTTATTGAGACATCAGCAACAGTTGAGAACAGAAGAACAAGTAACAAAATGAGTACAGAGAATGGTCAAAGACCCTTTTTATATTATAAGATTACACTTAGGAATTTTCCAGAAAATCAGTAGTCTCGGGTAAAAATGCAAACATCACACATCCTGTCTCACGAGTATGGGACGGTGTTATACTCGTAGGGACTTAGATGGTGTTAATGCTTTAAGGATACCATAACTTATGTGGATTTTTTCCCAAAATTGTCTTCTTTGCTAACAATGAACATTTTATAATACAGATGGATGGAGCCATATTAGTAGTAGCAGCCACAGATGGTGTGATGCCCCAAACCCGTGAGCACTTACTGCTTGCCAAACAAATTGGTGTGAAACACGTTGTGGTATTTATCAACAAAGTTGATGCAGCTGACAAAGAAATGGTAGAGCTGGTTGAGATGGAAATCCGTGAACTGCTCACTGAAATGGGCTTTGATGGTGATAACATCCCAATTGTTCCTGGTTCTGCACTGTGCGCCCTAGAGGGCAAAAACCCTGAAATAGGATCCGATGCCATCATAAAACTACTGAAAGAAGTAGATAGCTACATTCCCACACCAGTTAGGGAATTAGACAAGCCATTTTTACTACCAGTGGAACACACATACTCTATTGCTGGTAGAGGTACAGTAGTTACTGGAAGACTGGAGAGAGGTGTGTTAAAGAAGGGTGCAGAATGCGAGTTTGTTGGATATAACAAAACTTTGAAGAGCACAGTTACTGGTGTGGAGATGTTCCATCAGATTTTGGATGAGGCACAGGCAGGTGATCAGATAGGAGCACTTGTAAGGGGCCTTAAGAGGGATGATGTTAAGAGAGGTTGGTACATTACATATTTTTCAGATAGAAGTTCCAATATCTGCTTTTGTGTGAGGCTTCTGGAGCTGGAAGTTTAGATCTTTCTTCTCGTTTTTAGGTATGATAATGGCAAAACCAGGTACAGTGAAAAGTCATGACCACATAGAGACCCAAGTGTACATCCTTAGCAAAGAAGAGGGAGGTCGGCCAAAACCATTCACTTCCTTTATTCAATTGCAAATGTTCTGCAGGACCTGGGATTGCCCTGTTCAAGTGGTCATTCCAGATAAGGAGATGGTTATGCCTGGAGAAGATGCTAGGTATGTCAACTCGATCATAATCAATGATTTGATTTATAAAGTCAGTGTTTTTATAATCTTTATCAGAACTGTCCATATTAGTGTTCATTGAAAACATTCAGTTTTCTGACTGTATTCATTCTCGCTGTACATACTGTAGATTATGAACGTTTTCGAATGATCTGGCTCCTCTCAAACCCCACGAAATTAAATGAAGAGAATTTTTTTATGAAAATCAACTATGAGAAAGCTGTAGATGTTCGCCCCAAGCTAAGCCAATAGGTATTACATGAGAAATTACTAGGATTGGTTGAAATCTAAGTTGAATTTAAATTCAAAATACTTTCAGTTATATAACAGCTCCTACAAATAGCTTTAGTACATTTAAAACAATTGAAATGAACGAACTAAGAAATGCAGTTAACAATTTAACCCAGATATGCCCAAAGTTATCATGACTCTGACTTCTTCGTAGTTTTGCATTTAAGGTGCAATAGTATACAAGAACCCAACTACAACTTCTGAAACTGATTTTGTGTCAAAAAAGTTGTTTTAGAAGGCGTCCTATATATAGGACAATGGGCACTTAACATGCAACCCTTTGTCACATTTTTGACAGCGAGTCATGTTTTCTGATGACAAGCTGCACATCTTGCTTGCTTTTCTTGTGGTATTACCCAGTGGTTCAGATGGTCATATCATAACTCCAAATTTGCAATTTGCAATGGCTGTTGTTAAAGTTAAGTGGTCCATTGTTCCACCTCATTTTCTATGAATTTGCCAGGAATTCTGCGCTGCCATAGCTATGCAGTCAGTTATAAGACGAAAATACCACTTTTTTCCTCTTATGGCGGTACGATAGAGGTTTATATTTCGGTCTGAACGGTCAACCCCTCCCATGTTCCTATTATATACTTGGACCACATGTGGTTGCTCTACCTGGAGAAGAGTCAACCACTCGTGTTGGCGAAACGTCAAGTTAAAATATTTTACGACGTCCTAAAACTACCCAAAAATCATCCAAATAACAAGATAAGGATTGTGAAAAGCAGCACTAACCCTCTCTAAATGCTCTTTCACATAATTATAACGTTTCTCCTTCTTTGCCTGCTTGCATGTTCCTTTGATTGCTTCTGTCATTTGACTCAAGGGTATATCGTCTGCTGAGTCGGTATCACATTTATCACTTACTCTGCATTTGAGACGGCGGCAAGTTATTTATATATACATTGTCTTCTTCGCCGAATTTTCATCTGCCAGATTTTCGGAAGCATTTTTTTTTTATACTCAAACTACCACGAAGGCCTAAGGCCTAAGCACTCGTTGAGTACCGTGGGGCTATAGGGGGACACATGGGAAAGGGGGGAACGCCACACGGACTCTGGCGAGGGAACACGTGTGCATGCAACATGCACACATTCTGGCTCCGCCTACGAGATCCGCCGGGTGGTACCTCCGCGTTCGACAGTCAGAGACCATCTACCACCTACGGACAATCACAACAGCCATAGCCAAGAGAAAAATTTCTCCTGGGACGGGACTCGAACCAGCACAGCGCACAGCGACTGATCAGGAGACCGAAGAGTCTACTACTGCGGCCACCGCTGCTGCCTTGTTTTGTGAGGTGAAAACAGTGTGATGGTATCGGTTTGCACTTTTTCATCTTCAATCATAGCCAGGGCTTCATGTAATGAAAACCCTCTGTAACAAATATATCTATACACAATTATTTTATAGATGCATATATCACTAAAAACTGAGGGTGATTCAGAAAAAGTGACAGTAGTATATTTACCCAATATACTTTATATAGGTCAGATAGATTTTTTCCAAAACGTTAAAAAGGCTAGGCAATATTTTTCATTGCCTCAAGATATACGAGCCCCTTCCCACTTCAAGATTTGTACCAATATATGCCTTTATAAACTAAACATGACGAAACTATTTACTTCTAAAATACTTTATTTTCTCAAAAACATTTTAGATACACTCTAGTCGTAAAAAATACATATTTGAAATCACTTAGACCTATAACTAATATAACATCTGAACAAATAAACAATGTGCGAATAAATGCGCGACGTTAACAAAGCAACAATTGAAAGATTACCATTGGGTAACATCACCTTTATTTTTTATTACGGCTGAAATTCTTTGGGGCATAGTGTTAACCAAGTTTTGGAAAAAATTGGTGTAAAACAATCCCATATTTCTTGAAACTATTGTCTCAGTTCGGTGATTGTACGAGCAGGAACCTTTTTCATCTCGTGCCACAAAGTTTCAATAGGTGACAGATCTGGACTGCTAGAAACCCATGTTAAAAGTGGTACATTATTTTCTTCCATCCATTTTATAGCCTTTTTTGAGGTATGGCACGCTGCACCATCTTGCTGAAACACAAAATCTTGGCCGGATATCAAACATTCTTTTTTTTTTTTTTTTTATTTAACTATCCGCTTCAACCTTATGGTCATTAGCGGTGGAATTGATTATATTTTATAAATAAAGTTAGTGGCTTTCAGAAAATTTACAAGATTTGCTATGCTACATTTTGGACCTAGAATTCCTATCAGAGTGTTTTCTAAGTTGAACGTTATCCTATACACTTCAAGCATTGGGCACTCCACTAGAATGTGCTTCACTGTTAACTGCACGTCACAAATTTCACAAATAGGCACAGGTTCTTGGGCTAGAAGATATCCGTGGGTGGCTCGTGTGTGTCCTAGTCGGAGTCGTGTGATGGTGGTTTGCATGCGTCGGTTGCTGGTGATGGTTTGCCATGTTCCAAAGCTCGGTTTTACATCCCGTAGTTTAGATGGCTTGTTTCTCCAGTTATCATTCCAGTTCTCCATTATTTTCTGCTTTAGATGCACCGTGGCGTCACAAGCTGGTACCTCTTCGATGGACAGGATTGAGTTGTTGATAGCTGTCTTTGCTTTCCGATCTGCTAACTCATTACCAGGGATCCCTATATGTGACGGCACCCAAAGGATGGTGATATTTTTGTGTGGGGTGTCGCTTATTTCGGTCTTGATTATATTGACCAATGGGTTTTTACAGTATATTGTATCCAGTAGTTTGACAGAATTTAGTGAGTCCGTTATGATAATCCAATCGTTGGTTGAGCATTGTTTAACATACCGAACAGCTTCAAGTATGGCGTATATTTCACCAGTGAGCACTGTAGCTGACTGCGGCAACTTGCTTTCCACAATTGTTGTTGGAGTTACTATAGCTGCTCCTACATATGTGTCTGATTTGGAGGCATCTGTGTATATTTCGCTGTAACTGCTGTATTGGTGTCGAATGGATGAAAAGTGTTGGATGATTACTTCGCTCGGAGTGTCTTGCTTGATAAATTTGGTCAGTTTAATGTTGATGTTAGGAGGCTGAATGGTCCAAGGAGAAATAGATGAACTGGTAGTGGCCAGGACCGGAGGCAGTCTGTGTATATGTAGTCGCCGTAAATACAGTTGTACCCTATGGTGAAAGGATATACCATATGACACGTTTCTAGGGTTCGTTCGATTTCTTAATAAAATGTGTCTGTATCCTGGTAATGATGGGTTAGAGGCAATTTTGGTGGCATACTGTAAACTTAAAATTTCTCTTCGAACCTGCAGAGGAGCTTCTCCAGATTCGCAGCATAGGCTGTCTATGGGTGTAGTTCTGTAGGCTCCTAATATCAAGCGAAGTGCAGTGTTATGTAGTGTATCCAGTGGTTTCAGTATAGATGGCTTTGCGGAATTGTATGCTACACAACCATAATCTAATTTTGATCTAACTAGAGTTCGGTAGATACTGAGAAGAGTTTTCCCGTCTGCACCCCAATGTCTATTAGATAAGTATCGGAGGATATTTATTCCTTTCTGGCAAGATTGTGTCAGATAGGAGATGTGGCTTCTCCATGAAAGGCACTGATCAAAAATTACCCCAAGAAATTTGATTTCTTTAAAATATTCAAGAGCAATGTTAGCTAAGTGAAGTGGTGGTTTTGTGTGGTTAGGCTTTTTTGAGAATATAATGCACTGCGTTTTATGTGGTGAGAATGTAAATCCACTTCTATTAGACCAGTGTTCCAGCTGGTTCAATGTCGATTGAAGTAAATAGGTACTGGTTGTAATGTTCTTGCCTTTAATGTATATAATCATGTCATCAGCATACAGGCGTGCTTGTACAGGCTTTTGTATGCTTTCTATAATATCATTAATGGCTATAAGAAAGAGCGTTGGGCTAATGACAGATCCTTGAGGTAGGCCATTTATCTGTTCTCGCTTTTCAGATAGTGTGCCATTGGTTCGAACTTGAAAGTTTCTGGTTCTCAGGAAGTTTTGGATAAATGCGAGGATATTTCCGTCATATCCCCAGTTTTGCAATTTACGGATTATGTCAAATTTCCATGCGGTGTCAAATGCTTTGTTAATGTCAAAGTATATTGCGGCACAATGTTGTTGGTCGGCGAATGCTTCGTGTATACATGATTCTAGGTCTATTATATTATCCAATGTTGATCTATTTGATCTGAATCCTGCCTGTTCGCATGCTAGCTGATTATTGTATTCCAAGTTCCACAATAGCCTACGATTAATAATTTTTTCCAATAGCTTACACATTGAGCATGTTAAGGAAATTGGTCGGTAAGATTCAGGTGCCTGTGGCGATTTGTTTGGCTTTTGGATGGGTATGATTATGGCTTGTCTCCATATATCTGGGAATACTTGTTCATTCCATATAATATTGTATATGTCCAAAAGGATATTTTTAGCTGAAGGTGTAAGATTTTTGAGGAAAATTGTTGGTATGTCATCTGGTCCTGGTGATGTATCTTTTAAATCAAGAAGGGCTTCTTCCATTTCTTGTTTAGTGATTGGAGTATTTATTGGACTAGAGGTGTCTTTATTTGTAGCAATTTCCGTTTCAGAGTGTCTTTTCTGGTTAAGGAATTGCGTGTTGAGATTCTCATCACTGGAGTTTCTAAAATAGGTCCTCGATAGAACGTTCGCAATATCATTGCTTTGAGTGTAAATTTGAGACCCTTCTTTCAGTAACTCAATATTTGTGTGTGATTTGGCTCCAGACATGCTCTTTATCTTTTTCCAGACTGTTGATACGTTAGTAGAAGTATTTATACTGGTCACGAATTTTCTCCATGATAACTTTTGTTCCGTTTTTATTATTAACCGTGCTTTAGCTCGCTTATGTTTGAATTCAGACAAGTTTTCAGTTGTTTTATGTCTTCGCATCTTGTTTAGTGCTTGTTTGCTTTCACGTATAGCCTTTTCACAATTTTCGTTCCACCAGGGAACTGGATTCTTATTATATAAAATTTTTGTTTTACCCATGCATTGATTTGCAGCTTCCTTAATAACTTCCATGAATGATTCAAGAGTTGAGTTGATGTTGCTGGAAACTTTGACTTTCTCTATATTGGTATCAATGTGGTGAGAGAAAGAGTTCCAGTCAGCCTTTTTTAGATTCCATTTTTCAATTGGTGGAGTACTGGTGACTTCCTTATTTGTGTTTCTTATTATTATGGGAAAGTGGTCGCTTCCATATAAGTCATCAGCAACATTCCACTGTAATTGTGTTACTAAAATTGGTGAGCATATGCTAAGGTCGATTGCAGAAAAACGCCCTGATGCAGAATCTAATCTAGTGCTGCTGCCATCGTTTAAAACTATCATATTCGCATAATCCATTGCATTTTTTATCATATTACCTCGAGTGTCATTTTTATATGAATTCCATGTGTGGCTGTGTGCATTGAAGTCGCCAACTACTATTTTAGGTGATGGTATTTGTTGAAGTAATGATTCAACTTCATTACTTTCGAGGTGATAATTTGGGGGTATGTATATGGAACATATGTTGATTGGTTCCGTTGATTCAACGGTAATGGCTATAGCTTCTAAGTTTGTAGTTAAAACTATTGGTTTGGTAGGTATTTCAGACCGTATGTATATTGCAACTCCTCCACTGGCTGTAGGTGTATCACGGTTCTTAAAAAATCCTTTGTAGCCTTTTGGTGTGTGTGTTTTTGTTTGATGGAAGTGTGTCTCTTGTAGGCAGATGATGTCTGGTGTGTGATCGGCAATTATTTTGCGCAGCATATTTAAATGGATATAATATCCATTTAAATTCCATTGTATTATAGATTTGAATTTTTATATTAAAAGGTAGAGTCTACGGACGAGGTGTCGCTGAGAAGATCACTAGAATTATTTTCGAGGTGTTTCTCCATCTTCTTTCTTAATCTTGTGCAACGATTTTTTAGTGCTTTGTCTGTGATATGTGGATAAATCAGCAGAAGCATTTCTATTATTCCTTTGAAGTCGGATGAGTGATCATTGACAATATTAAATATTTCTTTTGCACCATGCGAATTTTCCAGTAGACTTTTCAATTGGACGGAGTTCAATACAAGTGGTGGCGTTTGGTTGTCAATGAATAATTTAACTGATTCGAAAGCACTGTCTGCTATGTGCTGTGGTTGGTTGTCTGTTTTGGGTTTCTTTGTAGTCATGTTTTTTGGTGTAGCGAAAGTAGGATATCCAGTATTTGGAGGTGTAGGTTCAAGTTCAGTTGTCGGCGATAATATTTCAGAAAGGCTACGTTTGTTACTTGTTTGTGTGTTTGAGCTTGTGTTGATTTTATTAGATTCTGTCTCGATCTGGTTTGGGCTGTCTTCGGAGGTCGAGGCTCTTGTTATAGGTGTAGAGAAGCTGGTGACATTAGGTTGTGGGTTTGGTGTAGCTGCTGTTGATTGCTGGCTGTGGTTAAAGTTTGTCTGCTGGGATACAGGTGTGTCTGATTGTGTGGATGGACACTGAGATGCGATATGTCCTGTGAGTTTACATTTAAAGCATTTTTGACTATCTAGTGATAGAAATATGCGATAAGTCAAGTCTTCGTGGGTGACTTCTAAGGACTCTGGGATGAGGTTGTGCTCATCAGGTGTTATATACGCCTGACGTCTAAAACTCAAGATATGGCTGTATTCCGGTAATGCTGCCCCGATCTTGAGAAAGGTGATGGGTGAGATGAGTTTAACTCCTATTTGCTCAAGTCGATCCTTTAGAACTTTATGTGGGATCGTAGGACATACGTTAGACATCACTAATCTGTCAGAGGGAGTAATAAGTCTGCGAGCTTTTATTGGCTCTCCATTAATGATGATCTCACCAGGATTCCCTAGGAAATGGTCTACAATTTGTTTACTTGATAGGTAAATACATATTCTGTTATTTGATATTCTAGAGCAGAATAAGATGTTTTTTGGGTTCACTATTGGGCCCAGTTTCAATAAGTAGTCTTGGATCTTTAATCCATCAATAGCATTGAAAATGATAGCTTGCTCTTTATTTGGATATTTTACTGAGTTTTTATTCAAAATTTGAGAGTATGATTGAACTGAAGTATTGTTTTCTGGTGTAGTTGGGTGGTCCATATCGGATCTATCAGTTGAACTCATCTGGTGGAATGAGTTGCTGTAACATATCTCGATACGGTCCTGTCCGCAGAAATGTGTTTATTTTGGAACGCTGTTTGCTCGCGGAAAAAGGAATTTCTGTTTGCTGAGATTTGTAGATTGCTGGATACAATTACAAAATATTACTCACAGCGTATGTTGATACTGGTATCTATAGGTGTATCGATGATGCACTTGTGTTAAAACAATTTGAATTTCACTACTTATGAATGATTTAAGTCAGAGCTCGGTTCACTGGCTGCTAACAGTAAAACGATCAGGAACGGACTCCGATCAAACATTCTTCCATCACTGGTAAAAGCGATTCTTCTAAAATTACCAAATATTTGTTTGTATCCACATTTCCATCAATAAAATGAAGTTTTCCTATTCCATTTGATAAAATACTGCCCCAGACCATAATGGATGCTGGAAATTTCACTTTTCTCTTCAGACAGTCAACATGGAATGCTTCATTTTTTTTGCGAATAATCCTACTGCGACTGTCACCAACACAAACTTCGAATCGGGCCTCAGCACTCCATTGTATTGCACACCATTGTTGAGGTGTCCATTGTCTATGTTCTTTAGCCCATCTAAGCCGATTTTTCTTTTGCAGTGGAGTTAATAGTGGCTTTTCTTTGGCCTATAAACAAGTTGTGCAACTTTAGGGTTTTTACTTCACTTTTTTTTATAAGAAAACTTACCTTGCAAGTGCTAAATACCAGTTTGTGGGCCTCTCTATGAGTTGTGGACCTCGAAATTCTCCTTCCAACAGCGTCACTCCACAGAGCACTTAATTGTAAATATTTGGCACGCCTGTTTTTCACGATTATTATTCTTCTTAATGCTCTTCGGTCGGCATTTGTGATATTACTGTTTTCACATATCGTGGCTTAATATTAACTGAGCCAGTTACGTTGTATCTTCTAACAATATTTCTCACACTGTACCGCGATAAGTCTAACAAAGTTGCAATTTCTGAGTTTGATTTCCCAGAATAAAAAAATGTAATTATCAGTAACCGAATTTTCTCACTAATAATCTTTCCTCTACCCATTTTGAAAACCTTAACTACCCAAAGCTATTTTAAACGTATTCTGACAGCGGTGATTAATAAAAACAATTGTCATGGCTTTTATTTTTCACAGCCACATATGCATTATAGACTTATTTTGCATTGAAATGAAAATAGGTTGATATGCTGTAATTGCAACATGTGTTATTTTTATGCTGCAAATTTGATTAGGGAGTGATAAAGTTGGTGTTTTCTACTATATATTATCAAAATATTCATTGTTAATATTTTAAACCTATAACACCCTGGTACATTTTTATTATTTGTGTTTGATAAGAAAAAAACTAAGATTTCAATAGTTGGGCCAACTGAAGTGGGAAGGGGCTCGTATTCGTTCTGTCGACTTTATATGTAGCAATTTGCTCCATTATATGGAATCCACTTCAATGCAAATAATCAAAATACAGCTTACCTTGCAAACCTGATGCCGTATTCATCAATTTCGTCGAAATGTAGTACTTGGACTTCAAAGTCCACTAATAGTCCGTCAGAAAACGACATCTAACAACCGCACCCTAAGCCGAACAACGTTATACTAAACGAAACGAATGAATTAATATGTTTTCACAGACCCCTTCTGACAAAAATTGACAAGTTTGAGATGTACTACATATAGGCCATTGGGCACATCTGGGTTAAAAAGTAAAAATAGTAGTGTTGACAGAATTAATACCAAAATCTTGAAATTGGCTTTTAAAGTCATATGCAATTGCTTTCTCCAGTATGAAAACAGAATGTTTTTCCCATGGTTGGAAAATGTCAACAGTTATCCCTATAGAAAAGTATATACAGGGTAATTCACAAGTCATGACCAAAAATGAAACATCATACACAGGACCGCATTTTAAGGGGTATCTTCGATGTAACATTTTTTCCTCGAGGGCTTCATTAAATAGATACATTTAAAAATAAAAAACATTTTTTTTAATATCTTCAAAACCGTCAACCGGAATGAACTAAAATTTGGTATGTCGATTTACTTAAGTATTCTCCACATTCAAAAGTCTTTACTTACAACTAACGCTGACTATAATTATAGTGGCGGAGATACAGGAGATTAGTGGCATTATTTTACGAAATAACAATAGTATGCCACTGTTTTTTTTTTCGAAACGCGCAATTTTTCGAATTATATTGTCCAATAGGGACGCAGGAAAGTAAACGTCAATTTGACAGAGACGCCATCTTTGTTTTCTGTCACCGACATGTCATTTTGTTAGTTGAATGTTTACCATTGATCGCTATGGAGTCGTATTCGATTGAAGACCTCATTAAAGTTATTCAAGAGCACTACAAAAATGGTGCAAAAATAAAAAACACGTGTCGCGCGCTTCGTGAACATTTCGGTCGCAACAACCGCCCAAACGAAACTACCATCGGTCGTCTGGTGCGCAAATTCGAGGCAACAGGTTCTGTGGCAAATCTGCCAGGCTCTGGCCGGCCAAGGAACGTTCTCACACCGGAAAATATTGCTGTTGTGAAGGAGAGTGTGAGAGACGATCCGAAACAATCAACAACGCGTCGATTCCAAGAATTGGGCATTTCGAGAACCAGTTTCCATTCTCCACAAGGATTTGGATGTTCAGCGACGAAGCGCATTTCACTTTGAATGGGACGGTGAACAAGCAAAACTGCCGCATCTGGGCGAACGAAAATCCCCGTGAGTATCAAGAGCAGCCGATGCATCCTCAAAAAGTGACTGTGTGGTGTGCATTGTGGTTAAAAGGCATCATCGGACCTTACTTTTTCGAAAATGCGGCCGAGGACGCCGTTACCGTCAATTCTGAGCGATACCACGTGATGATAGAGGACTATTTTTTGCCGCAACTTGAAGGAATGGATATGGACGATGTTTATTTCCAACAAGACGGTGCAACATGCCACACAACCAACGTCAATATCCATCGATTGCAGTCCTTCTTCGGTGATCGCGTGATTTCGCGCAGAGGAAATGTGCCATGGCCACCAAGATCGTGCGATTTGACTCCCTTGGACTTCTTTTTATGGGGATATTTGAAAAGCAAAGTCTACGTCAACAAACCAGCCACCCTCCAAGAACTCAAAAACAACATCATTGCCGAGATAAATGCCATAGAACCGACCATGTTGCAAAATGTCATTGAAAATTTCGACCATCGCCTGGACGTCTGTAAATCCAGCCGTGGTGAACATTTGAGCGATATTATTTTTCATACATAAATGGTATAAATGAACCTTCAAAATAAAGTACCCAACTTGATTTGAATATCAATCTTTCTTGTTTTAATATGCGTTTACTTTCCTGCGTCCGTTTTGGACAACCCCATACCTTCAATTTGCTACAAGTAATTACTCTTGTGTTTTTTTCCTAGAGTGCACTGTTTTCGTAAAAATCAAAAATAAAACAAATTAGATCATTCATGAAGAGCCTAGATACAATTGGTTTCAAAATAAGATAGGGGGCCTTGATACCAACTTGACGTTTGTCAAAGTTATGTGTTTCTGCGGTTGTTATCGTTACTACTACTATTTTTTTATGCCACACTTGTAGCCGTCAGAATGGTGGTCTTTTTGAAAATTTGTCACGACTTGTGAATCACCCTGTATAATAATATAATATAATACACAAAATGTGAAGAGCATAGACCAATTAATATGGTACCTGTATACGAAGAACTTCTAGAAACTGTTGTCATTCAACAATTACGTCAATACGTAGAGGAAAATAAATTACTTACAAAATACCAAGGGAGTTTTAGGAAGGATCATTCATGTGAGAGTGCGCTTCAGTCTGTTATGTCAGGATGGAAAAATGTTTTGAGTGTGGGTCATTTTGTGGGTGCCGTGTTTCTTGACTTTAGGAGAGCATTCGATATTATAAATAGAAATCTGTTGATAAAAAACTTGGAAAAATATTACTTTGAAGGCATCATTTTAAGATGGTTCTCAGGATACTTGGAACAAAAAACTCGGCAAACAAAGTACAAAGGCCCTTTATCCTCAGTAAGAGAAAATAGACATGGTGTGCGTGAGGGAACAGTGTTGGGTCCTGATTTATTTGTGCTGTATATAAATGTAATTGTAAAAGCTATGAGAAATTGGAAAATTCAGTTGTTTGCAGATGATACAATTTTGTTCATGGAATGTGACAACATAGACATTTTGGTTGAAATGATTAAAGAAGACTTAAAGACATTATATGCGTGGTTAGGGAACAATATTCTTAGTACCTGTATTAATGTTGACAGGATCAAGTGCACGATACTGATACTTAGGATACTGAGGATATCTGCACAATGGCTTTATAATTGCAAATAATTAGATTGAACAGATTAACAAGTATAAATATTTAGGAGTTATGATAGACTCAAATTTAACATATAATTGCCATACGGATTATATTATAAAAAAAGTTTCTAAAACAGTTAAGTTAATTTGTGGGGTAACAAAGGACATTAGCTCATGGACGTCACTATTTATATCTAAAACAATAGTGATGCCTCACTTTAACTACTGTTCCTCCATATTATATATGTTTTAATAATATACCAGTTGCAATCAAATCTATAAATTTTGTTTAATTGAAAAGACAATCGAGAGTTTATGTAGAAAATAGTATATATATATATATATAGAGAGAGAGTTTATGTAGAAAATAGTATATATATATATATATATATATATGCACTGGGGATTTTAAATTCGGAAACGGTAGGTAAGAATACAATGTCGTTTATAAAGGCAAAGTTGCGCATTTAGGTAACTAATAAAATGTTGCTTAGATAGTTTGGCAATTTGGAGTATTTTTGAAGTAACAGAAGATACGAATTCTCCCTGAATCGTTTTCATTTTCTCCTGGCTGAATTTGGGCTGGGACTTTGTATGCCAGTCTGGTTCATGTGATTCGTATACATAATGAATTAACTGCCACCATTTTGATTCTAATATGGCGTATGGTACATAATGGCGATTTATCATTTCCATAGTATGTGATATGGGTATCAAATGAAAGAACTTGATGAGAGAAACACAATAAGCAAACTGACGTCATTTTAAATCCAATATGAATGAGCTCGCAATTTAGCGATTTATAATATCCATAATCACCTCTATATGGTCATCAGATAAAAGGGCTTAGTGAGAGGTACAGTAAGCAACGTGACAGATCCAATATGCCGGCGGCCGCCGTAGGTGGTAGATGGTCTCTGACTGTCGAACGCGGAGGTACCACCCGGCGGTTCTCGTAGGCGGAGCCATAATGTGTGCATGTTGCATGCACACGTGTTCCCTCGCCAGAGTCCGTGTGGCGTCCCCCCCCCCTTTCCCCTGTATCCCCCTATAGCCCCACGGTACCCAATGGGTGTACAGGCCTTAGGCCTTCGTGGTAGCTGGAGTATAAAAAAAACATCGATTTATAATTTCCGTAGTCGCCCCTATATTAATGATATTAAGGGGAAGGGAATGATGAAAGAAACACAATATGTAAAGTGACGTCATTCTAATCCAATCCGGCAGACGTTCAATATGACAATTGACGTTACAATATAATTATGACATGGAGATGATCTGGTGATAAAGCCAGGAAGTGGCCTTGGGAACCCATCAAATAGAGCCTTGCTTGATTACAACGACAAGCACTATAGTCTGATGATCTGACGATTAAGTTAGCCAACTATTGTGTAAAAAAATACTCATCTATAATATCAAATTTCAACTTATCAATTGGACACGAATAATTGATAGATACGTCTCCCGTATTTACAAGAATTTGTTATATGTTTCATGATTCTTTTATGCATTATATGCATTTGATCTTAAAATATGCATACATATACATAATTATTTTTGCCTGTGCCAATAAAACAGTAACAAAGACCTTATAAGAGGTATTTTGGTTTTTTTCACACACTCTTATTTATATTATCTGTTTAAATCTGGCATTAATTTCTCAGTAATAAAACTCACTTTTTTATGTATAAACTCACTATTTTCTCACTACTTTTTTGAAAATCTCACTTGTCTCATTTAAATTCATGCTTTGGGCCGCCAACATCCCTGAAATCGTTAACTTCTTTCCATTTCAGGTTGATTTTGAAAATGTTGAGACCAATGGTACTAGAAGAAGGTCAACGATTCACACTCAGAGATGGCGCACAGACACTTGGTACTGGTGTTGTTTCTAAGACATTACCAATGCTGTCTGAACAGGACAGGATAGATTTGACTGAAGGAAAGAAAGCTAGAGAAAAGAAGGCTGCAGCGAAGTAAATTTAGGAATAGGATTTATTCACTTATTCAGTTATAATTTTCGGCTATTCTCTAAGTTCCATACTAAAAATGTGTTATACACCTATGCATTCATCAAGCTGTAAAATCAATAGGCATTACCATGTTTAGCAGTTCTTTGGTTGCAAAAATTATGATCTATAATAAAGGCAAAATATTCAACAACTTTGTTTTGATCATTTGACCGCATGGTTTAGTTTATTTGAAACATGATAAAATTGATAAAGTGTAATTAGTAGGTTAATATATTGTATACTGTTAAGGATAGTTATGTCGATTTTATTGCATTTTGTTTTAATAAAATGATTTCTACTGAAGCTGAAACATATTTTAACAACGACCCCTTTTTAGATATATCCATATTTATGCGTTTTTTCTTACATGGCCCACTATGCCTGAATATGAAAAGGAAAGCGGAATAAAATATCATACTAAAAATGATCGCATTTGAAAAGTTTTCCATCTTTCATTGCTTTCCTGTCATCCTAGTAATTCTTGGCGTTTTTTTTTTTCTTTGGGAATGTGAAGCTGTGAGGCCATAATGAAAAAATCTTTACCTACGCTAAGATAAGGGGAGTTGAAGTATAACTAAAAAAAAAAAATGTTTTTAATATCTTCAATACCGTCAACTGGAATGGACTAAAATTTAGTATGTGGATTTACCTAACTATTGTCCACATTCAAAAGTCTTTACTTGAAATTAACGTGCTCCATTGGCCTTGTTTTGAAGTCGATGCTTCCGATCATCTGATTGCATGGAGTGATTCGGCAGGTGGCCAAAATAAAAAAAATTATATTGTCTGCCTTTGGCAGTACCTAATAATCGCTGGACTGTTAAAAAAAAATGACTATAGGCTCCCTAGAGTAGGACATACCTTCATGCTCGTAGATAGAGACTTCGTGGCTGTAGAAAAGTCTATCAGAAAGCACCAACTAATTTCTATGGAGGATCAATATATTTCAATCATGGCAGAAGCCAGGAAAAAACCTTTTAATACCACAAAGAATGGCGCACAAATTTGTTGACACTGAAGAATTTGGTGTAACCAAGTACAGATACTCTTAATGAAACGGAAAATTGGACTATTCTTGATATAAGAAAACAGCGAAATCTCGATAGAAGAGCAGAAAATAAACCATTATTATTGAATGTCGATAGAAGCTGACCTATTGGGGCAAAAAGTTTGATAATATTCAGGAACACATTCCTTTAATACCATCAGAATTTAAGGAGAGGAGATGATTAGTTACAGTGTGTGGATTACATGGTATTACTTTTGTGACTTTGTAATGAGAAAAAAGGACAAGGTTTACTTATAATATATAACATCATTGAATTAACACCTTTCTGCTACTTTCGTTTTCTGGACCAAGCAAATAACAGTTCTTTAAAAAAGCGGTCAAGTCAGATTTTCAACAATCTTTTTCAAATTTCTTATAATAAAAGCAATTTTTCTAACAAAATTGTCGATTCGAGATACTTTTATATGTGTCTGAAATAACCTTCAATAATAAAAGCAGCCCTAACACTATTCAATACAAATTGTCAGGATTTTAAACTTTGAGGCCAATTATCTCCAAACTATAAAATCTGAGTTAACACCTTTTTTCATCCAAGGCTTCAATTCATGATGATGAATGAACATGTTTACAGTGTGGAAATTTCAGCAACGTAACCAATTGAAGACAAGTGGATAAAGGTGTCATGTAACATTTTTTTAAAATTGCTTTTTTGCATTAAACTAGCCTTAAAGAGTGAATCTTTTATTATGTGATGACTTTGTTGCAAAAACAGGATAATAATAAACTAATTAAACTAATATTTAAAATGTCAATAAGCAACGCAAAACGTTCCAATAAAAAATGTTTAAAGTCAATTCTCTTCATACAATGACTTTGTTACACGACACCTTTATCCACTTATGTCTTCAATTGTAAGAGCAACTGCAACCAACCTGAACCGATGACAATTGAACATCATATCAGTCGAACGTCGTGAATCAAAACACCCCATAGACAATGTAAGTCCGAGAAACATCTAATTCTACATCGTGACCAAATTTCAAACATTGTGAGAGGCTAATATTGAAAACTGCCTAAACACTATGTTTATTAAAAGAAAACAATATATCAATTTTATATACAGGATGTCCAGTGGGAGAGTTCACATTTCAAATTTGAATTACGTTGCAGCCGTATACGCGAGGAAGTGGGGAGAGGTCTTGATCGACGCGTTCGGGTTAAACAGTCACCATGGAACGTTGGACCGGAACGCAACTGTGTTTCTCTATCGAGGCTTACTATAAGAGTGGTGATTCATACGCCCATTTTCACTTGGACGGTTATGCGAACAAGAAAAATTGCAGATATTGGGCACCAACGAACCCAAAAGAGAAACATAAATAACAGCTACAGTCCAGAGGTGACTGGTGCGCCATATCCTCTAGCCACTTAGCAGTATTATTGGGCCGTATTTGAAAATGGACACGGTCAAGCATTTAGTCAATTCCGAGCGATACAAGGACATTGTAAGAATAGAACGTCGATTTAACAGAAACACATGGTTTCAACAGGATGGGAGCACTGCCCACACTTCCAGAGAATCGATGGACACGGTGAAAGCACTTTTTACTCAAAAAGTGATCTCGAAATTTGGAAATATTCATTGACCTCCTAGGTCACCCAACCTCACGCCATGCGATTATTTTTTGTGGGGTTATCTTAAGCCAAAAGTGTATTCCAATAATCCACGAACACTGGAGTTTGAAGACAACCTTCGACGAGAAATAAACCACTCCGCGATTAGAATAGTGAATCCGAAGGTATGGCTAACATTTGGACGGGATAATATTTAAGAAATAAACCCCGCCGAATTTAAGTTTGTATTTTTTTTTCTTATATCAAAAAGTGACTTTCCCACTGGACAAAAAGCATCGCCAATTTTACTAAATGCGAAAGTAAAACAAAAAACGATGTTAAAAAGTTTATTGATAAATATTGTTCATTTGACGTTACAAACCAAACAGAAAGTAGGTACAAAAAATTAAATATCCTTAACCCTAGAAAGCCAAATGTCGGGAAAGAGAGTTACACATATCAAGTAATTAAAATAATAGTTTTCTATGTTCACACGTTTGATGCATACTAATACATTCATTTTAAAACCCTAAAAGATGGAGAAGATACAGCTTCCTCAGGTTAAGAGCACATTTTTTTCAGATCAACCCTTTCGCAATCATGCTAATTCAGTTGGAATCATCCCAAAATTTGACAACATACTTTATTTATATATAAAAATATCGCAGTAGGGTCACCGGATTTTCACAATCCAATTCAACTTAATAGTCTCAATCTTGGACCATAGAAAAAGTTGCAGATTTAAGACAAAAAATTTCCAAAGTGGTTTCTTTCAATTTCAGATTGTATCAATATATAAAAGTTATAATGGGATCATCTTTTAATAATGTTAGGAAGCAAAAACAAAGGATAAGTAAATATGCTTTACTGCAATTGCCTTACATCTGTCCAATAATTTCATTCTTAGCTATTTTCCTGTCTACAGTACATCAATTTTATAATGGTTTGATTAAGCAACCGCAGAATTTTTTAGGATGCATAAACTCAGCCTCCTTTTTCTATAGTCTAAGGTCTTAGTGAAATTAACTGTTACATTATATTAACAACAGGATTAGAAGTCCTCATCATCCTCGGGTAGAGCAGTCTCTTGGGCTTTCTTGAGCTCGGTCTCAATTTGTTGCTGCCATTGTGGGTCCATCTGTACTTCTGGTGGGACAAGAGCAGGCATGGCAACAAATTCTAAGTTAGGATCTCCAATCAGCTTCCTAGCCAGCCACAGGAAGGGTTTCTCAAAGTTGTAGTTGGATTTGGCTGAGATGTCATAATACTGTAACAACAAAAAATGTCAAGCTGAATAATATTGCTTGATTTACCAATATGAGAATTCTTAGATTTAAAATGGAAAAGTATCATAAGGACAACTTAACATATAAAAAATATTCCATATTGCTTCTTTATAAAAGGATACTATGCCATAAAGTCGCTCTACATAGAACTATGCTAGAACAATTCTGATTATGCGCAGTAAGTTCTCATAGTAAAACTGTTTTGTAATTGGCTACTGGCAGAATCAGAATGGTTTCAGAATGAGCCCTGAACAACACAAATGAATCCAGTAATGAAAAAAGTTCCATTATAAAATATTTAGAAATACAAAACACTTTCTCTAAAAATTGCCAATAAATAGTAAATTAACTTTGATCAGATTTTGTAATATGTGATATTTATTGCAGTTGGATAATAGCAGTCATAAATTAACAAAGTGGTTTCTCAAGACATTCTCTAAAAGTTATATTACCCTATGCTAGAGTGTAACCTAGCTCTAATATGTGCAATTAAGAATTTCTTATATTTGGTTCAGTTTGACCTATTGTAAGATAGATATTTTATGTTGTTAAAAATTGTCTACATACAAGTTTCTGAAGTTGACCCCAATGATGTGCAAAAGCCTCAGCATAAAAACAGCTCAATGCATGATCATATATTTGGTATTTGTCTAGCTTAGCTACACCAGCAATTTTTGTTTCTCCTTCCAAACAGACACTAGGTTTGGGTTGTGAATGATAGCAATGAGATTATAAATGCCCACAAATGGGTTAGTTGGAGAATATTGTTGATATTCTCTGGGCTTTAAAAGGTATGAACACCTTAATCATGACATTTGCAGAAGGGAATGTATCCTATACGTGCTGCAACCTTGCCATAATCAAGAAATATAAGAAAATTAATGAAAATCTGCATTTCCATGAATAGCAGCTCTCTTTGAAGGCCCATATTGTCAGTCGTTCCTACAATTGTAGGGCGTGTTTATGGCCTCCTTGAGTGTCATACTCCTTTCCCTCCTTCAAAAATTTCTAGATTGCACCTGTTCTGTGTCAGCATGAGCATTCTCATATTGTGAAGATATGTTTTCTTATTAAATTGTAGGAAATTTCAGGCTGATAAAACATGATATGAATCAAAAGCATGCAGAATTTGATGCAAATAAACATTTGTGACATAACCTCAAAATAGAGCGCTGACATGGAAGAGTAAAAAACTATGACAATCAAGGAGGTCATAAATGTGCCCTACAGTTATAGGAACGACTGACGATACGGGCCTTAGTCTAGAAGTTGGTGACTTTAGCTTTAGATGTTACATGGAGTTGTGGAGTTCAAAGTCATACATACAAATTTAATTATTAAGAATAACCATCAACATGAAAACCTATACTGAAATCCGGCTACATTGTACAGACTTTGAAAACAAACATTCAATAAAAACCTATTATAAAGTAAAATATTTCAGAACTTTCATGTTTGCTCTTATTTTCAGTCCCATTTCTTTCATCCACATCCAAAAACTAGTTTGAAATAATTTTTTCATTAAAAACGGCTGGTAGCTTAGCTAGAGAATTGGCTCATATTTCTTTAATAATCACATCCCATAGATAATAATGATGTCACATATATTTATAAACAAATAGATCATCAGATATGCATTAAAAAATTAACTCTAACCTTAAAAATTATAAAATGCTTACCTGTAGGTTCTTCTTCCTATGGAACACAATACTCTTAGCTTTAACTTTCCTATCCTTAATGTCTACTTTGTTACCACAAAGTACAATTGGTATATTTTCACAGACCCTGACAAGATCTCTGTGCCAGTTGGGTACATTTTTGTAGGTGACTCTTGAGGTAACATCGAACATGATGATCGCACATTGCCCCTGAATGTAGTATCCATCGCGAAGTCCTCCGAATTTCTCTTGACCTGCAGTATCCCATACATTGAAACGGATGGGGCCCCTATTCGTGTGGAATACTAGGGGATGTACCTCCACACCCAAAGTAGCGACGTATTTCTTTTCGAATTCACCAGTCAAATGCCGCTTCACGAATGTTGTTTTTCCAGTACCACCGTCACCTACCAAAACACATTTGAATGTGGGCATTTCTTGTTCTGCTGCCATGGTTCAAGGTACCTACAATTCAAAAAAATGTCGTTAGTGGAATTTTCTGGAGGTTATATTTTGGGATTCGCTATATGACGCTTTTGGAGTACTTTTTATCAAAATTTTTAACAACAAGGACATTTAAATTTGTAATCAAAATCAAAACTGACAATCAAGTGTGTACGTTTCGAATATTTTTGATTTTAGTGGGAAATGGCGCTCTACGACGGTTACACAGGAATTTGGTATCGGCTTACCGACTTCGTTCCCCGAGATCTATTTAAATAAGAACGTAACCGAAAAAATAAGCACACATATGGAAAGTACATATAAAATAGTATTTGCTACAATATAAATACCTGTTTAGAAGCACCGATGGTATAAAAATTCAGAGATTACTTTTACTTGAGTCACAAGCACGTAAAGTTCACAATGGCGTTCGCAAAGAGTAAGGCGGTGTTGCCAAGCTACGATTGTTAATGTTTTCACCATTGACTAGTTTCCACCATAGGGCAGAGTTTGAAATAGTAGAAGTTTCTCAAAGAAATAGATTCTATTTTTCATATAATTATAAAAATATTTTGTTTTATAGGTATAAGTACTGTGTTAAAAATAAATTGATACTTAAATTAAACCTACCTTTATATATGGCTTTAGGACCTGACAAATTGCTGCAAGTACCTACTTCGGGTACAAACAATGAAATTGTACATTCAGGCACTCGAAATAAATATTCTAGTGATTTGAACGAATCACCAGTTGCCAAATAGCGTAGGGTTATTTCTAGTTTTGTAGCAGTTGGAATCGCCATCCTCATTTTTGTGCCTTTTTTGCGGATTGTTTCGTCAACCATTTGTAATAGTACATTAAACTGTTCATTGCTCATTCTCAAAACATTCCTATATGCCACAGGATCTTCATCCTTTGATTGTCTTAATAAAATATTAGCCCCATGTGTGTCCCGTTCTGAAATCCAATTCCTGACCCACATCCGTCTCGCTTTCCTTTTTTTCTGGTTTAACCGTTCTTGAAGTTTTTTCCGAATTAAAAGGCTGACAAAAACAATTCCTACACGCACTATATCGGCCATTTTATCCAACTAGTCGGGCTTTAGCTTATTACACATAGCGTTTTCACTCGTCAGAGAGAAAAATTGCGAGCGAGCAGCGAGAAAAGTAGGCCGGTGTTCAACTTTACTCGCTGGGAAAAAGCGAGCCGCGAGTTTACTAGCAGCTGCGATTACATTTGACGACTTTTATAGCAGCGAGTAAATTCGCTGACGAGTAACTACTAATCTCGCCCTGTGTAATAGATGCTATAGGGGTTTATTTATGAAGATAAACTCGCCTATTCCACAATTGTTAAAATGTTTGCGGACGTCTTATTATTTCCATAATCACGGAGTCCCTCTCTCTACTTACTTTGTCCTGTTCTAGTTGCTGTTTTAAGCTAGCTTATTTTATTTATGTGCTTTACACAATACTATTAGAACTGAGGTGTTAATTTGTAATATTTCTGCCAACCAGTGAATTTTGCTAAGAAATTAAAATTGATTAGCAATAATAAAGGAATATCTAATATCCACATTAAAATAGATACCCTCACTTATAAGTTAATTTATCACGTGTCACCTGTCGACGTGTCTAAAAGATTCCGTTCTAAATAACGTAGGATAGGTACTCTTTGGGTTCAGACATTTTGATGTATTAGTTTAATTTACCACATGGTAATTTCAAACGGTTGCTCACAAAAAAAGATATTTTATCACTGCCTAGATACCTACTTACCTACCTACCTAGGTATGTACAATATTATGTTTCTCTTATACATCTCTGTTTCCCGTAAGTGTTTTCAACGACCAAAGGGTTCTCAAGGCATATATGGAAATTGGGCTGGTGCTGATTAATTTGGTAATGTTATAGTAGTCTGTTTCCTTCCCATCACTATAAACTTTTTTGATTTTCAATCGTTTCAGAATCCCATAATAAAAAGACATCTGGCAACATTGCTGCAAAAGAAAGGTGATCTTGGAACTTGGCGCCTTTTGGTACGTTACCAAATCAAGGAACTTATTCAAAACAAGGAACGTAATATACCTGAGAAATTCCGCAAAAGATGCCAGGATAGCGGAAATACGGAGTTGTTCATAAGAATTTGAATAAAATGACATTCATTTCGAAAATTGTCAGATGACGTCACGATAAAAACGGGACGTCACAGGCTCAGAGAGCACATGCGCATTTAAGTGACGGCACTGCAGAACTCTATCGATTTTTGATGTGTGAAGGACTGGTTGTTCTTCCTTCAAGTTTTGTCGGGTGTTCGGTCTAGTTGGTGTCTAATTCAACATATTTGAATGGGATTATTCCGTGCAGATACTCTTTTAAGTGGTGTGTGATTAAAACTAAGTGGTCAAGATGACAAAGGATAGATTAGCAGCACTCGTTGCAGTAAGTTTCAATTCATTCTATGACACACTGAGGTAGGGTAATCATTTTTTCGTAAAATTCTGTGATCCCATGGATAAAATTGGCTGTTGTTGCTGTTTGAAGCAAGTGACAGCTGGATATCTGCAAATCTTAGGTTATCCGGTTACTATTTGAATTGTTTTCTAAACTGTTGCTAGGCCTACTATTGTCAAATTGAATAATTAGGTTAGGTAAAAAATAATCTATGTGAAACGTCAAAATTAGCCCCACCCCTTGGTATTAAAAGCCTAAGGGCCCCCTACACATTGTTTTTCCTATTTGCAGGCCCAAAGTGACGATGACGATGTCGGCCCTGACGACGTTGCTGTTAACGTCGAAGGCAGAGATGGATTTATGGATGCATTTTTCCAAGAGGTAGGGTCTGACTCACTTTGTATTGTCTTTTGCGTTTCCTTCAAATGATAGAAAATAGCAGGTGTCCCATATACTTGCAAGTTGCAACACAATTTGCTGAACAAGGCTTTAAAAGATGCACTTGTCATTTTTTTACCACATAATTATTGTATTTAAGACGTAACAAAATATATTGTGATACTAGCTAATGAAAATTGCAAGGGAAATGTAATGAATTTTTAACACAGTCTGAATCTATCAAAGAAAAGTTTTGTTTTTTTGTTTTGAATCTGCATTTTATTTAGTCTCACATCAATGTACAGTATCACATTATTTTTCATTATTCATACATGATTTTTAGTATCAAGCTATCGTTTCTGGATTTGCCATGCATTGATTAATGTTAAATCGCGAAATTGTCGCATTTACACGAAAATATATATGCAATTTGAGTTGCTCCAGGTTAGGATGCCATATTTTTCAGGAACTACTAAAAACGTGTTTTTTAATGTACTTATATAAATGTGTCTCTTTTCTTGAAAATATTTTGTTATCTGTATATGCTAGCAATATAAAGATTATTTGTAAATTGTTATACCAGCTACATACAGAGATTTGTTGATGTTTGTAGTGAAAATCGGAAATGGAGCATACATTTTGTTAATTTTCAAACACATTGTGGCTAAATGTCAGTGATTATCTTAATTTCGAGTATAATGTTTCACTCTACTTGAATGGTTCATTTCGACGATTTGTACTCAAGATTTTTTTGACTGAACATTGAAATCCCAAATACCCTACATTCAGCCACATATCAACCCCTACCCCTACCTGCGGTGTAGCACTGTTAAGAACAAATGGGCAGGTAATAAACATCTCTGTGAAAGCAACACAACACTAGGTGTAATTAGTCTGTATTTATAAAAGCCTTGTTACAAATTTGCTTGTTTACCTGATATACTATATATTACTCATTGGTGGAAAAACATAACATCGCTAGTTTCAGCATACCCTGCAGCACAATTTTTTAAAATGTTTCTGGGTATTAGATGATTCAATTCAGTTATGAGCAATATCAGAGAAACCACTGTAATGTAGATGAAGGCGACTAGTAACAACTAACATTCCAAATTGAAAAGAAACTCCTTAAATTTTAGGCAATATTTCAAGTGATCACAAGCTCAAAAAACGAAGTCTGTACTTTTAATCTCAATCTCTAAGAAACTATTTCCAAATTTTCGAAAACTTAAATATTCTAAACAATTTTTGAACACGGTGTTTATTTTGAGATTCTTTTGTTTATGCCACCACTGCACTAATATTCCAAGTCAAAGTAATTCGATTCGGAATAGCTGAGACGGTGATCCGGATCGAAATTCTGCATATGTGCGTCTGCGATTACGGGCAGATAGAAACGCGCAAAAATAAACGTGTGCCAGATTTCCGTGGTGGAGACCTTAAAATATCCACCGAATGTATTACCACAAATTCAGAGAAATTTGAGATCAACTTTCTCCTTTTGAGGTGAGAAGTAAAACATATTGCCAATGGATCCCCTTTTTCCCATTATATCCAAAAAGCAGGAAACTACAATTGGTTCATGAGCTATGGACAAAAAATAAGCTTTTGACATAAAAAACAAAAACAGGCTGAGATGTCGTTTTTCACTTGGGTATTCTTTAGCCATTAATCTTGCTAATTTCTTTTATCAACGACATCGAAAATCTTTTATAACTAAAATCGGAACGCTCACAAAAAGTGCATAAATAGCCAACAAACCTACACTTGTGATCACCCGCTATAAAAAGTGAAAGTGTTTGTATGTCTGTCTGCCTCTGTGCGCTAATCCTTGACTCGTCTATAACTTGTAAAGTATTGCTCAGTTTGGACAAAATGTTTTAAACACAAGGACGAAGCTTCAGCTTTTGAAAATTGGTTCAGTTGCAGCGGAGAAAAAGGCCATAAGCAAAAAGTATACAAATTGCTCAAACTTCGTTTTTTGACGTTTCAATCAATTTTTTGCTAAATGGGCAGTAACTACCGGTAGGGCCGGGAAATGGACTAATATTGTATAGGCCTGTTTGACTGACTTGATTGGTTTAATGTTCCTACGATACATGTTTGTAACTCATTTTTCTCTCAGAAGGTTTATCTTGCCCTGAACTTAAACCTTCATGAACTGTTGACGGCGCTGTGTAGGAAGTGCAGGGTCAACCTAATTGACGCCATTTGTTCGTCCTCGCAATTGGAATCAAATCCCAATTCTGAACATTCTGCATTATGACGGATGTATTTATATTAAGGGATTGACTGTAATTTTTATCAGATCTCCCAGCAAAATCCCTCATAAAACCCGTTTATTCAGTTACCTGAGCCGATATCTTTTTGACTGTGCTAATACAAGGATTATTTATCACGCCCGCTCGTCACGCTTCAAGCCTTCAATTAAACAATAACTATTTTCAAATATCACAGTTTACTGAACCGTTTGTTTTGCAACATTGTATCTAAATTCTTCTACGATTTTTTACTGGAAAGAATTAAATGCATTTTTATTTCCCATATTATTACTGTCCGAAGAGAGTGCGAAATTTTCGACCTTCAGATAACAATGCTGCGGCTTAGATTACCCATAAATGTCACAATGCAATGTGGAAATATTTATTATTTGAATACCCCTGCGAATAACACTTTCAACAAGTTATTATATTTCAGACTGATTTTGTGAAGCTATAATAATAATAATAATATTTATTTACTCTAAAATACAGGGAACATGAAACGAGTAAATAAATATAATATATCCATAGGAGGACAACGCCTGTGCACGGATCATATGTATGTTGAATTGCAAAATATAATAAAATAGAGAGAAAAAAGAAATTATTGGTAAGAATGGTAGAGCATTTATTGTGTAATATTTGAGATTATTTTATTAATTTGATTTCTCCCAATCGTGTTAATAAATTTTTTTAATTTTTTTTTTGAAGCCTAATGTATTGCGTAATTGTTTTAAATTATTTGGTAAATGTTCGTACAATTTTGGAGCTATATACAGGTGACATCGTTTCATTAGGGATTTGTTTGGTTTAGGAACGTTTTTTGCGCGTAATTTATATCTGGTTTTATGATTATGTTTAATTATGTCGTGTTCACTAATAGTTTTGTGATAATGAGTGATGGTATGTAAGAAGTAAAGTTGTTTAGTGTCATATACTTGTGCATCATTATATAAGTCATTAGTTGGGTATAATTTTGATTTGCCTAACATTGATTTTAAAATTCTTCTTTGAAGTACATCTAAATCGTTAAAGTATGTCGTGCATGCAGCACCCCACACTACTATACCATATGTTATGTGTGGCTCGACTAAAGCTTGATATATTATTCGTAGATAATATTCAGTTAATATACCGGTTAGAAATTTTATTTTATATGCTATGAATCTAATTTTCTTTAGTATGTGAGAAATATGTACATCCCATCTCAAGTGGGGATCTAGATAAATTCCTAAATATTTTGTATCATTAACTCTAGTGATTTTTATATTTTCATCATTTACCTTAAACCGAAGGTGGTTATATTTTGGTAGATGATTAGATAGTGATGAAAATGGTAAAAAATGAGTTTTAGTAAAGTTAATTGTTAATTTTCGGTTATTAAACCACTGAATAATTTTGCAAAAGTCATTTTGGATAATATCTTTTAAGTCGTTCCAATCCTTACCTTTATAGAGTATAGCAGTATCGTCTGCAAAACTGACTATTTTACCAGTAGGTACTGTTAATTTTGAATATATCGTTTAAATAAATATTGAATAACAGAGGACCCAAAATTGTACCTTGTGGAACACCACATTTAACAAACATTTCTTTACTATACGAGCTTAATAATTTTACTGATTGCGGTCTATTTGATAAATAATTTTCCATTAAAGTATACATCTTTCCACGAAAACCTATTCTTTCTAAGATTTCCAAAAGTATATTGTGGTTAACTGTGTCAAACGCTTTTTGTAAGTCCACAAATACGCATATCGATGGTACTTTTCCATCTATATTTTGGGTTATTTCATCTACTATACTTAATACCCCATCTGTTGTAGATTTGCCCCCTATAAAACCATATTGATTTGAATTTAGAATTTTGAATTTATTAAGAAAATTAATCATTTTATTAAGGAGTAATTTCTCAAAAACTTTAGCTAAACTTGATATAAGTGAAATAGGTCGATAGTTAGTGACGTCCGTATTATCATTAGATTTATAGATAGGTATGATGATTGCTGTCTTGAAAGCTGATGGAAATACTCCAGATTGGAAGGATTTGTTAATGATATAAGCAAGTGGTTCTGTTATTTGTTTGGCCAGTATCTTTAGATGTTCAGCTCTAATTTCGTCAACTCCAGGGCTTTTTTTATTTTTTAGAGTCATAATGGCATTGAAAACATCCTGATAGTCTACTTCAGTTAATACAAATGAATTATTTAGTCTTGTTTCATGCAGATGAATATCAACATTTTGTTTGATATTATTTGCTAAGTTTCCTCCTATATTCGTGAAAAACTCTATGAACTCATCACATATTTGCTGAATATTGTCTGTTTTCTGTCCTGTTTTTGTTTTTATTTCATTAATATTGTTTTCTGAATAGGATGACTTATTGAATATATCATTGACAGTGGACCATAGGTGTCTAGAGTCATGTGAATTATTATTCAATTGTTTTATATAGTAATTTTTTTTTGCTTTTCTCAAAAGTTCTATAAATTTGTTTTTATACTGATTATAATGATCTATATTTTCTTTCGTGGGCAAATATTTCATGATTTTATACAGTCTTTCTTTTTCGTTTGCAGATTTTATTAGTCCTTTGGTCATCCAATCATTTCTGCTTTTTTCCTTGTGACTTATTTTAACCTTATTAGTACTAACTTCAATTACTTTTTGAATTTTGTGTATTAATAAATTTGTAGCTTCGTCTAAAGAATTTGTTAAAAAAATTTCGTCCCACGATTCCGTTTGTGCGTTAAATATTAATTTTGAGTTGTCAGTGAAATATTTGTATTCAAGGTTTCTTTCATTTTTTGCCCTTGGGCAGTTCTGGTTTTTATTTTGAGAAGATATCAATAATACAGTGGAATAATGATCTGTAATATCGGTTTCATAGATAATAGGCATGTAAGAAAAAATATTGGAAATATCTTTTATAAAGCAGTGATCAATGCAGGTTTTACTGGTGGGTCGTGTTACTTTATTTATGTATGATAAAAAACCATTACTTGATAAAATGTTTAAATATTCTTTCACCATAGAATTTTCCTCTAAAATGTTTATATTGATGTCGCCTATAAATATTTGATTATGAAGGTGATTGTTTTCATTGTTTTTTAATAGTTCATCTATGTCTCTTATAAATGTATGAGGATCTGAAGATGGTGGTCAGTAAACACAAGTAATTTTGACTCTACGATTTTCAATTTGCATTGTTAGATGGATACCTTTTAGTTCATTGTTGATTGTAAATATGGTATGGTTATAAGGCAGATTGTTTCGTACATACACCATCACTCCATCGTTTTGATTATGCTTACCAAAATTATACAATGTATCGTACCCTTCTAAATGAAACAGAGTCACATCGCCCACTTGCCATGTTTCGGATAGAATGATTATATCTATATCACTTTGTATTTTTTTCAAAATTAATTTAAAGTAGTCAAAGTTATGTTTTATACTTCTGATGTTCATATGATAAATTCTAACAGATATTTCAGGATTTTGTAAAAAAGAAGCTAGCTCGCTAGTATCATAGCAGTATTAGTACTAATACGTTGAATTTGGAAGTTATTTACATAGTCGTGTGTCATAAATGATGCAATATTCTAAAATTTTGGCTAAAATTTCTTCTTTCTTAAAAAAGGATTTTCAAGTTGTACTGCTGTTGATAATATAGAAAAGTTGGACATTTTTTATCTAATGGTGAGTGGTTGGCACTATAATTTTTGTTATATCTATAGTTTGAGAATTTGCAATTACAACATACAACCGGTTCATGCTTACAACAGTCAGTATCGTGTACATCCTCTTTGCTGCAGTTGGTACAGGTCTTGTTATTGCGGCATTTTTTCTCGGTGTGATTGAAGCGAAGACACTTCTTGCATTGCGTTATTTCGTTATTATCATACACTGGTAAACATTGCCATCCAAGAAGAATTTTTCCATTGTTATCTTCAAATATTGCCCTGAATAATTTGCCAGAAATGTCTGCAAATAATGTGTAACATTTTTTCGATGGGAGATACTTTACATATTTGATTTTGATGTCATCTTTTTCAATAAAATGATTTTGTTGGATAAGATCTAATTCTATGTCTTCTTCATGTGGTTTCTCCGTGCATCTATAATTGACAATTTTGATCTTTGGTCTAAACATTGTAGGTTCTGTGATTTTGTATTCATCTCCTAATTTCTTTTCGAATGCAGTTTTGAGTGTGTTGTGGTGTTCCTCAGCCAGTTTAATTATAATTCCTCCATTTTTAGAATTTCGTATATTTTCTATTTGTATTTTCAAATCCGCAAGGCTAATTTTTTTGTTAAGGTCTTTTCTCGTTTGTTCAGATGTTTGGATACCATTTGGTGTGACAATTATGTTCTTCATTGGGTCTTTCTTGATTGTTGGAGTATCTCGCTTTAGTACTTGGGCATATGATTTCTCTTTAATTTTCTCAATTTCAGTCAATCTTTGATTTATTTTATTTATCACTGTTTCAACGGTACCTTTTTCGTGTATGGCTGATGTCGCTAAATTGTACTGTTCTTGTAGTCTTCCATTTTCATTGCTCAACTGTAGTATTAGTTTATCCTTTTTTTCTAATATCTGTTTTAAGTGTTTATTTTCTTCTAGAATCTTCTGAGTGTCCAAGTTTCCATCAATGTAAACTTCCATTGTATCTGATTTTTCCGTTGAGATCTGGTTTTTAACTTTTTTCTTTTCTGTGCATGGTTTTTAAGAATTGAAAAAAATACCGATTCTTTTTAGTTAGCCGTTTTTAAAATTGCTCAGACATGAACATCAACGTACATGGACCGCTTTATTCTGTCTGCCAGATTTTCAGGAATATGAAGAGTCGCTGGTTCTATTTCAGTAACCAGTTGCATTCAGGTATACACCCCCCTAGAAGGATGCTATAAGATAGGTATACAAGGTGTTACTTAATGATAGACTGTCATTAATAATTTTCGATTTTTAACAACATCTCAAAGATGGTTTGCTCGTACAGTAGTCGGTAACTTGTCGGTGACTGTCAAAATTAGAATCAGAGAGATGTTATCTGTTCGTACAGTTTCTGACTGTTTGCCGACAGCTAGTCCGCTGTTCGTACAAAACCTTCTCGTTCAGAGAACGCCAGTCAATCCGTGATAGTGACAGCTATCAGAATGAGTCGAAACTATTTTGAGGACTAATATTGCTTCGCAAAAGACATTCATGATCGATGACTCTTTTCGAACGGACAGTCTGGGGACACTTTCGCACCGGTGGGACGTCGGCGATCTAGCTCCCTTCTACTGCTAAGCTAAAGACTTTGCTCCTCAGAGCTTTCCTCGATGATGCCGACGCGACGCGATGGTGTCGATCTTCGTACATACAGAACTGACCGATACGACTGACCTCCTATGTCCCTAGTGTATGAGGAAACAGTGTCACAATCCACCAGGAACGAGTCTTTGTAATATTTTAGAGTGGTGAACGACAGTCCCAGAAAAAAGTTCAGTGAAATTCCCTGGTAGTAACTAAGAAACCTGTCTCATACCTTTAAGCTTTAAGGTTTGCTGGATATCAAACAGCCATCTTCAGGGATGAAGCTGATGGGTTCAACGTTTCCGTGAGTCCTGCATGAAGTTATATCCAGATTGACCAACTTTTTGAGTAGTCAGGCACCAGAAATTATAAAATGGCCAACCGAAGAAGAAATATATAGGTCAAAGCAGTATTTCTATAATAAAAATTTCATGGAATCGTTAGCATCATTGATCGAAGCCATGTGAAGGTTAAAAAACCAGAGGATGATCCGTTATCATATATTAATAGAAAAGGATACAGGTTGGTGTGATAATAATCACCTCAAAATTCATCCGCCAGACCTGTGAGATAGCAGAGAATAGTGATGGCGCTGCATTGTTGCGCTGTTCAATTATACGTATATTCGACTATAAGTTGTCCGCGCTAGAGTTTTTTATAGGACTAAAATGTTTAATATAAAATTATCTGTCTTCAATACGCATTTCATAATACATGTATTCATATTTGATGCAATCTCATATCACTTTAAGCTATCAAAGTGATTCGTGATGAATATTTTGTTTATTGGCCCTGTAATGGCAGAAATGGAATTCCTAGATTCAGTGTGAAAAATCTGAGGACAAAACTTTCAAGAACCGTAATTAATACTATTTTTTGTGTCCAATAATCTTTCCAAGATGTTGTTTACAGTTACAAAATGCGGAATTACGCGATTACTTTGTTCCTACCAACGTTGCTAGAAATCATGATGATCAACTTTGCCATCTCAGATATTTATATTTATCCGTATTTCTGCTTGTAGTATGCCTCAAGGGCGAATACGCGACTTGACTTATGATTTTCCCTTGATGAGTTTTTGTATTTTTGTAGTGTCATTTCTTGTTGTCCTTGTTGGGAACTCTGTGAAACGTATAATAGATATTTAAGCAGAATTCTAATGATGCGCAGCCGTTTTAGCTTTTTAGTCTATATTCACCCTTTGTTATTCAGAGACGTTATTAAATCCTTCTGGTATTTTTACTTATTTGTTTCAGTGAGATTCTGCACATATACGGAAAATATTATTTTCACCCAAGCCATTGTTAAATAGGCGGATAGTTTGAGAAAATATCTTTGTATTTAGTACAATATACGAAAATGCTCAAGTTTGACAGCGTAAAAATAGCTGTATCATAAAATTTTAAAAATTAGTCATTTCGTTTTTTTTTTCGGTCAGCTTTGCGTTGGACTGGAGCTAGAATATACATTCTGTTTGTGTATATATATGCGTCAAGACTAGGAGACCACTGTTAGAGAACAAAAACCCTACTATTCTAGTTTTATCCATATAATATTTACAGTACATTTTTCATGCATAATCATCGCAGACGTTCAGAATTCTTACTTTTTGGTTTGCTTCTCCAACTTGTCATCGATGTGTGGAATCACATTCCTCCTAATTTATGTTACCACCTTTTTAAATGAGAGTTGCATGGGAATAACTGAGTAAAGAAAGATCCCCTCGAGAGGAAAATTCAAGCACTTCCGGTCAATTGGACGATAAATCCTAGATAATTCTGGTTTACAGAAAATCAAAATACCCGATTTTTTCGAAAATTATCTACCTCATGCTGAAAGATGTGACATTCGAATAATGATTGAACTTGATTTCGGGCTCTGACAATTTACTGGAAAATAATCTGCTGACTAATTTGACAGTCATAAAACAGTCAGAAGTTTCTGTACGTACAGTGGACCAGTTGTCAGTAATCGGTTCAAGCTCCCTCAGCCAACTCGTAACGTTCTCATGTACGCAATCTCTACAGTCAGTGACGTGTCAGTGACAGCTAACTGAATAAACTAGGTCATGACTTGTCGCCGTCTATCAGTTTGCTGACTGTCAGCCAACAGGCTGTACGAACAAACCATATGCAGCTATTGATACAACTTATTTCTCTATTGGCATTCCTTCATAACCTATTTCGTTTTCCATGAAAAAAATGGCGTCAGGTAGGTTGACTCTGCAATTCCCACGCAACGCCGTCATCAGTTTCTAAAGGAGTGTGATCAGCTCAAACTAGATTCTCTAAAAAAAAGTTAGTTACGAACATCTATAATAGGGAAATTAAACGGATCAAGTCAGTCAATCAGGCCCACACTATTAATCTACAGACATTCCTTCCTTGCCCTAATGGCAGTTTATCTGACAACGTCGCCTTTTCCCGATACCTGTCGGTACAACGCGTCAGATGCGACAGCACGGTAGTAAGGCCAGAACACTGCACTCTCGCTGGTGATCCCAGACAACAGAAGCAGTAATGCATATAGAAAGCGTTCCTCTAACACGGTGTTAAGGGAAAATTTACGAAGACATCTACGATGTGTGAAATATGTCTAATAGGTACGTAGAGCTACCGAGGTTGGGAGCGTATAAGCATACTGAACTTGAAGAAGTGAGATAACCCTCCCCCACCAACCCTACAACCCCCCACCCTTCAATTTTTTACCCCTTAAACAAATTTCCAAAAATGTTCAGGATCCTCTGAAACGTTAAAAACGAAGTTTGAGTGATTTTTATTTTTTTCGTTTTGGCCTTTTTCTCCGCCGCCACTGGAGCGATTTTCAAAAACTACCTATAAAGGTTTTTCGTCCTTGCCATAGTAGCAACCTTGTGTGAAACTTTCATCAAAATCCGACGGTGCTTTCCGAGTTATAGATGGGCCAAGGATTAGCGGAAATGTGCGACATGGTTTTTGGTGATACAACATCCAAAAAACAGATATGCGATATTTACAAAAAATGTTGGAAACGACCACCTCCCTCTTCTATGCAGACTTTTGTTCTCATATTTTAATAGTTTTAACGAAGTAGGATATGAAGAGATACCAAAAGACAAAATGTTGAAAAAGTCAATTCAGAAAAACGTGCCAATATTTCTAAAGCATATAGTATAAAAGTTCATAAAGGGTGTCCCAGCCCAGAAATAACACCCCAGAGTGACTCGGAAGGTAGATTGGCTGCAGATCATCAGATAAATTCAACATTCAATTCAATTCAATTCAACGGACTTTATTGTAACACATACATAATTATGTACAAATGGCGAAGTCTGGCCAATGGCCATTTATACTTAACCATAAATGTCATGTCAATGCTTATTACTACCTTAAAAATAAAATAAAAAAACTGAAAAAGAAAAAGAAAAAGAAGAATAATAGTAAAAGAAGAATTAATAAATATGACATAATGCGTACGATTACAACAAAAAACATAATACGGACGTTTCAAAGAGAAGACAATAACCTAAGAGCTCAATAAGTAGTTCTTATATTTTTTTTTAGAAAAGTTGCTGATGAAACATTGTTCTAAAGAGTTGATCAATTTCACCGCATTATACGTAAAAGACCGTTGAAAAATGGCTGTCCTATGTTGTGGGATTGTCAGGAGATTAATGTTGCGCGTATTCAAATTGTGAATTAAATTCCTACGAACAAGCTTTTGCATAAGATAAACCGGAACAGAAGTTTTTAATATTTTTACGAAAAATGTAACAAAGTTGTATTTGAGAAGATCAGAAATTTTCAACCAATTCATTGAAGATATTGAGTGAGAAACATGATCGTACCTTCTTAAATTGTTTATGTAACGACTACATGAGTTTTGAATTTTTTGCAGTCTGTATTTTGTGATTTCATCCAGACAGGGATAATAAACTATATATGTTGCATAACATTTTCTTACTTTTTCTATTTAAAACAGTTTTACTTGCATATAGAAGCCTCAGTCTAAAATAACTAGACTTACACACATAGCCAACATGCTCCTGAAATCTGAAATCTTCATCCAAGTACAAACCTAAATTTTTTGCAGAATGGGAAAATATTAAGATACTATTATTTAGTGATAAATTTAACTTTGATTTGAGGAAATTAAGTTTTTTCTTGGAGCAAAAAAGTATAGCTGTCGATTTTGCTGCGTTTAGACGTGAATTATGTTTTGCAGCATATGTGCATAAGTATTGCAGATCTTGATTGATAAGGTTGTTAGCTAAATGGTAGTTGTTCGGACAGAAATTATGAAAAACCTGCATATCATCAGCATATGATTGACTAGAACAATGTTGAAGGGTGTTAGAAATGTCAAAGGTGTATATAAGGAATAAAAGTGGACCTAATATGGATCCCTGAGGCACGCCGGAACAAATCGGCCTTTTGTCTGAAAGTTTATTTTGTATGACGACATATTGATGTCGTTCATTTAAATAGCAATCTATCCATTCCAGAACCAAGTCGTCACACCCAATGTATTTACATTTAGAAACTAACAGCTTATGATTCAGGGTGTCAAAAGCCTTGCTGAAATCCAATAAGACTAATGCAGTTGCTTCTTGCCTATCCGCCGCTGTTAGTACATCGTCACAAACCCGTGCCAAAGCGGTAGTGGTACTGTGACCCTTTCTGAAGCCTGATTGATTTAATGGCAAAATGCTGCGTTCGAGTAAATACTCATTCAACTGCATATAAACTATTTTTTCTAGAATTTTTGATAGAGCTGACAGCAAGCTAATAGGTCGGAGATCACCAGGAACCTGGGGATTGGGAATCTTTGGAAGAGGTTGTACTAATGCTTCCTTCCAAGCACTTGGAACCGCGCTCTAAACAACAATTTATTAAGTGCAAAATGTATATTCCTACAGCAGGTAGACATAATTTAATCATCTCAATGGTAATGCCATCAATACCACTAGAAATTGGACTTGATACTGCGAATAGCATCCAATACTGTACATACTCGTATATCGACAAGACGGAACTGAAAATGAAAATCTTGTTTTAATCTGTTTTTGCTGTAAAATTCGATAGTTTCCGAGCAATCATCGTCACTTTTCTGGAATATACTGGTAAAATAGTTATTTATTTCATTGGGAACTGCTAAATCATCTGGAATTTCAGTATTACTAGAATCCTGAATTCTAAATGACTTAAGAGCTTTATAAAGAGCTGCAGAGTTTTTTTGTCGAGATAGATGTTGAAGGTAGCCTGATTTCTCTGCACGTGTAGCAGTTTTTGTAAAATTTCTCAGTTCATTGTAATGATTTCGATTCGCATCCGTCCGAGACCGTGTATATTTATGAAAAGCCTTATCTCGTTCTTTCATTATCATTTTCAAATTGTTTGTGAGCCATGGTGCACGAGCCTTAGTAAAAGTTTTCAAGTTGTCGAGATATTGCCACTTTTAAGCTCTTTCAAAAAATCCCTACTTTTTGCTCCTTTTTTGCCTAAAAGAACTTTTAGCTAATGTTTTTTTATGTTTTTCTGGAATTTCCAACATTTTTCCTCCTTGATTGTCATAGTTTTCTACTTTTCCGTGTCAGCACCGTATTTTGAGGTTATGTCACAAATATCTATTTGCATCAAATTGATTTATATCATGTTTTATCAGCCTGAAATTTCCTACAATTGAAAAAGAAAACATATCTTCACAATAGGAGAGCGCTGAAGCTGATACAGAACAGGTGCAATCTAGAAATTTTTAAGGAGAGAAAGGAGTATGACAATCAAGGAGGCCATAAAGGCTTCCTACAATTGTAGGAACAACTGACGATAAGGGCCTAAACTCGGTATTAAATCATCGGGATCGTCGCCTGACTCATCATTATTCGCTGTTTCACTGGGTAGAATTTTGATCCAACATTTTTGTAAAACATGCGAGGAATCTTCCTCGCATGCGTTATGTAGCAGGCAGGTCGCATCTTCCAGAGTAATATTCCTAAGTAATTTGCAGATGTCTTGTTCATCAATGGAAAGAATGTGTGCTAACAAGCAGTGGCGACGCGTGACTTTTCCTAAACTGTTACCAAAAAATGTTTATTTTGAACCTTCCAAAGTTTTTGCTTATTTTAGGTATTTTATTTAAACTATTTTTAAATTAAGGTAAACATTCCAGGACTGAGCGTCTGGGGCACTTGATATACCCGTTCCGAAAAAACAGTCGACGTTTCTAGATGTTCGGAAAATGTTTAATCTTTCTTGGCAATGAATGTTAACAATTCCCTGTAATTTCCTCTATTGTTAGAGCCATCCCCTTCAAAATGAACGGTAATTCCTGTTTTTACAAAAAACATACGGTATCTAGAAGTTTGCTGCCTAAAAGCTTGGTTCGATTCTTGTTTTGCTGAACTGAATTAAACTGGCTACACATCTCACATGTAACGGAGAAATTTCATGTCTCCTCTTTAGAGCCCTAAAACTATTTAAATCGTTGACTCCGCTGCTGGTCCACCCATTTTTTTCTGTATAAAACAGAAGACATCGCCAACAATACAATCTTGTTTTTTGCAACCACATAGCCAAGAGTTTCCATATACCAACTTAATTTAAAATATCAAACTACGTTTTTTTATTCCTTTTTAAAATTATCTAAAATAGGTGTTGGTCTTCCATTTTCAATGATCTCCGTTTTTTCTTAAAAATTATACAAGGAGAAGGACTTTTCAAGTAGTGGATCGATTACGCAGCGACACTCATCCATTTTTAATTGCACGCAGACTACAGCCGGTAACCAAAACGGCTACTAACGAGTGAGAAGTTAGTAACCAAATCAAAAAATGGTAACAAGCCCACATAATAGTCGCAGCGCCCCACGCACTCGGGTGACAGAGATCAGACACGAGCCGGTCCCGACGGTCCCCGACAGACTACCAAGTGTATCCATAAATTAAAATGGTAACAACCGACAACCAAGTCGAGGCGAGTCAGCTTCATCGTGTTCGCAAAACCTAGACACTACAGGGCGCATTATTTTCGTGGGGCTAATTTGCTATTTACTGAATTACTACTCGTATTACATATCGCTGTTGGTAAACAAATAAATGAAATTATTTCACAGTACTAAATGGTTACATGGATGCTTCGCCACTGCTAACAAGTTCTTTCTGTAAAATAGCTTTGTTAAGCGAATGGCGTTTTGATCTAATGGCGAATAAGAACTGTGCAGTTCCGCGGCAAAAAGTGTAAAGCAGCCATCTTCAGTTACAAGTTGTTCTTGAGGTCCTTGGCTGGAGGCATTGTCCACAAGTAGCAGGCCTTTTGCGGGTAGTTTTTTCTTTTAACTAACGTCAGCGTGCGGCACGAATTAGTGGTGGAACCATTCCCGGAATATAGCAGTGGTCATCCATGCGTTGCGTGATGACTTATATTCAACCGGGAGTGATGCATTTTTGAAAGCTCTCGGATATTTAGCTTTCCCGATCATTAACAGCTTGAGTTTATGTAACCTATCGCTATTCACGCGGGCTAAGAATGTTACTCTACTCTACTGCTTCTGTTTTATCTGGCAGCAGGTTCCAATACAAAGCTGATTCATCGGGGTTATATATTTGAGAATGAAAAATATTCAAACTGTTAATTTTTTCCGGCAATGACAGTATGAAAGGATCCACAACGCTTTCATTGCAGGATCGCAAATTTCTAACGCCCGTAAACTATGCCTGTTCCTGAATTTCGCATTCCAACCTCTACTAGCCACAAACTTTATCTTTCTCGTAACTTTGGGCATAGAATTGCTTTGCTTTTGCGGCTAAAATTTCGTATGATACAGGAGTATGCCTTGCTCTTTGCCTACACTACACAACCAGTCATACAACAATTTTTCCATTTTAGGATACTCTGCAGACCGCAATTTTTTCCTGTTTCCTGGCCCAGCGAAGCAATTCTCAACAAATCTACAATGAAAGAATTACCCCCGTTACATACTACACATGCATACAAAATTACATATTTTTACCGTCTGATTTTTTCCTCTGCGCTTTTTAATGTCACATATGGTCGTTGCGTCAACTCCATACTCTGCAGTTTTTCCACTATACCCACGATCTAATTTGTCCAATATTCCAGACTTTTGTTTCCAAGATAATGTCACATGTTTACGTTTTGGAGTCATTGTGTTACATCCCGACAAGAACTATTTACGACTGTGTCATTCAACGGTGGAAAGATCTGTATGTAAATATTCGAATGTGCGTGCAACAGACTTGTTGTAACTAGTTGAATCTAGCTAAGACATTCGGTTCAGATTCGCACATACATGAAAATTCGGATTACAAGATACGGCATTACTGCCTTTTTTTAATTCGGGTCACTGGAGAATTTGGATTATGGGGGATTCTGATTAACGAGGCTCTACTGTAGTTGGTTGAGACAGCCGAGTACTGATTTCATTGAAAACCAGCACGGTATGCTAAAAAATAAATTATTGCATTTTCTTTAAATGTGAAAACCTTTATTAAAGTTTGGCTAATTACTGGGGAAAAAATGTACCCGACTAAATTGACAAACAATCTTGAAAACTTAAATTTACTTAGATTTTTTGCAACATCCTCTACCCATTGCTTTGGAAGATGTGCCTCTTGAGACAAGAAGAAGGATGTAGTTACCGAATGATGGGTGCCCTTCACACTATGCTAGCATATTTTGATGAAACATTATCTGAAAGATGGATTAGCTGGCTAGGACCAATTTTGTGGCCTCCACACCCCGTACCTGAACCCACTGGATTTTTTTCTACTGGGGATGTTTAAAAGATAAGGTCTATGGAGAACCAGTTCGATCAGCCGATGAACTGCGTCATCGAATTCGTCAAGCAGCAGGCAAAATATGCGATTTAAGTTTGAGACATTTAAAAGCACAATTTTTGCAGGTTGTGTATAAAAGTCGGTGGTATACATTTTGAAAATCGGTTGTGATAAAAATAATGATAATAATAATCATTTATTTCAAGCAATATTTACAATACAAGGTGTTAATTTAATCTTCATTTAGTTAATTTAAGATGTTAATAATGATTGCTAATTCTTTATTTGATTTGAATGGAAATAAGACTAATACAACCTAATGTCCTGCTCATTATTTTGATGCCTGCATACAACAATCAATAAAAAGGATAATGGTTAGCTGTTTTAGACATTTGCTAAAGTAAAAAGCTATTACAGTAACTACAACTTTGTAATTTGGACAGAAAAGACAGCTGCACTTATTATTTTTTATCTGTAGTATTTCACAAGTACTACGACTTCAATGACAAAACTTGGAGTTATTCAATTTTTAGTAGAAAGGACCAACAAATGTTATACTATTTTTAAAAGAGCATTAAATAGTTTTTAAGATCATTTACCGATTCAGTCTGTTACGTTAGTCAAACTTTAGTAAAGGTTTTTACATTGAAACAAAATATAATAATAATTTCTTTTTTAGCATTACGTGCTAGTTTTCAGTGGCAATATCTCGAAAACAAGAAAACTTTTACTAAGGTCATGTTGATTTTATCTGATTGATCTGATGCCAATATACCTCCCGTATCTCTCCCTGCAGACATTCGTTAGAAAATTTCTGACAAAAGAGCTGCAATTAAGCAAGCGAAGAGGTCTTGTCACCCAGATGACATTCACAGAGCAACGAATCTTGTTCATGAAGTGAGAAATGCTTTTCATGAATTCCGTAATGAGCAATGGAGCGACTTTCTGTCGGGGATGCTTGACTCAAGTATTCCTCTCTGGAAAGTTGCAAAGTCGCTCAGAAACGGAAAGCGAGAAAAACTTCCGCACATCCACGGTCCTAGGACAGAGGAAAAGGTCTAGGTTTTCGCTGATGCAATGGAAAATCAGTTCTCTCCCAACTATGACCTTGATAATGACCTCGACGAGGAGCAATATATTGTAAGATCCGTCAGGAGATATTTTAGGGCCAACGGCGTCAGTGGCAGTAGTGCCTCCCTTAATGATATTGCCTCAGAGGAATCTTCAGAAGATTCCTCAACTGAAGAGCTGCATTGCACATCAGCGGAATCTCCTGAGACTCCGCATTGTACACCAGCAGAGCTCCAAGGTCATATTAGAGACCTTAATTTGCGTAAAGCACCTGGAGAGGATCGAATCACTAATAAGGCTCTGAAGCTACTTTCGTGGAAGTCCTTAACTTATCTCGTGGCAATAATCAATTCCATGCTAAGGACCCAGCACTTCCCTACGGCGTGGAAGACCGCTGATGTCATAATGATTCCAAAGAAGGCGGGTTCGATATTCAGCCAGGATTACCGCCCCATTAGTCTACTGTCAGCTCCTTCTAAGCTCGCTGAACAGGTGATTCTACGTCACCTTGAACATTTCTCGGCCGACCACAATGTGATTCCTGACGTGTAATTTGGCTTTCGGTCTGAGCACAGTACGGAGCTACAGGCCATAAGGCTTGTGGGACGAGTAACCAGGGGGTTCACCCGTAACGAAAGTACTGGCATCTTGCTTCTGGATGTCTCAAAGGCATTTGACAAGGTGTGGCACAAGGGCCTTCTCTACAAATTGATCCATAAGGGCTTCCCCTTCTGACTCCTAAAACTGTTGAAATCCTTCCTCGAGGGTAGGAAATTTCGGATCAAAATTAATAACGTTCTGTCGACAACACGGCCCATCAAAGCCGGTGTCCCTTAGGGTTCGGTTCTTGGACCAGTCGTTTATTCACTTTTTATTCATGACGTCCCTCGCCCCAGCAACTGTGAAATCTATCTCTATGCTGATGACACTGCCTTGGTGGCCCAGTCGTGCTCTGGGGATCTAGTTCACGACAGGCTGCAAAGTGCAGTGGACGAGGTATTGGAATGGGCGAACCGGTGGCTGATCAAAATTAATCATTCGGAAACGCATTCTACTAAAAAACGTAGCGGCGCCCCGTCTGAGGTTTCAGTGAATGGAGCTAGGGTACCATGGTAAAGTTCTGCTAAGTATCTCGGTGTCACTCTTGACAAGGGAATGACCTGGCAGAAGCACACTGAAGCGTTAAAAACTAAATTCCAAATCTCGTTTCGGCATCTCTACCCTATGCTATGTAGAACATCAAAATTAAGTTTGATCAACAAAATTTGGCTATACAAGATGGTTATTAGACCAGTGATCACTTACGCAAGTGCGGCTTGGTGTTTTCTCGCCAAAACGCATTTGCGTAACCTGCAGGTTTTGCAGAACAGAACCTTGCGTACAATCACTAACGCCCCATGGCATGTTTCCAACGAGACCCTTCACAGAGACCTTGACATTCCTTACCTTATCAAACAACAAGCGCAGCTACGTTATAGTCAAGCCGAATCGCATAACAACCCTTTGTTGCGCGAGTCAGTAGACTACACAGTCGAGCAAGTTCGCAAGCACACGAGGCCGCGACTCGCACTGTGAACAAAATTAAATCGTGCGACTTTAGGTCCAACCATAATTATAATTTTTCTTCAACAACCAATCCCAAAATTAATTTTTGGATCAATTTAAAATTGCCGAATTCCAGTTAGCAATGCCAAGGCACCCTTCAAATTGACGCACCTCTTTTTTCTTTGCTCCCCCTCCTTCCTTCCTTCCTTTCTTCTCTCCTTCTTTTTCCCTGACTTTGTTTGGTATCTGGGCAACCAGACCTGACAGACCCTCTGACTTACAAGACTTCAACCAAGAGCAAAGGTCCTACGGAACGTTCTGACAGACAATGACGAATAGAGAGACCTCCCGTGTCACTCTGGCGTCTTATCTCTGGGACACCCTGAAATGCCTGTTACCGAGATACAGAGTGTTGAAATTATAAATTCGAAATTGAAAACAAAAAAATAAACAAAAAATCGGAATATTTTGCCACCGTGCAATATCAGTATCATCATTAACTCATTAACTTCACGGCTCAGCTGCTGTAGAAGAATAAAAAAACATAAACGTCTCTTTGACCGATTTTCCATTCTTGGGCATTTTTATAAAGTGGGTTTCTATTATTTCTTACTAAATTACCTTATTTTATTTATACCAACTATGCATGCTGAGGTGCGCCGATTTCTAAACCGGAAACAGATCTAAATGCGGCCAAGTGACATTTGTAGCGTGTGTGACCACCTTGGATTTAGCTTAGTTTGGGCACACCTAGACCCACCCCGACCGTAAGGGTTTGCCTCATTTTTTTATCAAAGTAGGGCGTAGCCAGGGAATGTTTAAGAAGCTTGAAGTTTTCAAAGTTTGCTTTTCACTCGAAGATACTCGTGCTGATCATCATATTGAAATCTCGAAGTCATCCAATATTTTTCATAAGTCATCAGTTTTTGAATTTCTTTTTAATGTGCATTAGCCATTTTTGGCCGAAGCCAAAAGAATTTTATGTCTTTAAGATGCTGGTATTCCTCAGTTTGTGTAGGCATGAGAGAAATTATGCAATGCCGCCTGTAAACCAAAATGATAGTCTGTTATTTTTTATATGTATGAAATGTATTTGTTCTTTTGAATACCTAACAACGCGCATGATTGCGAGAGTGGTATATTTTATCTTTATTAACAGGTGGAGGAAATTCGGGACATGATAGACAAGATACAAGCCAACGTTGAAGAGGTGAAGAAAAAGCATAGTGCCATCCTGTCGGCACCACAGAGCGATGAGAGTGAGTACCTACTTCTATATGTGCATTTATTTGTTAAGGTTATATATGCGTAACTGTAATTTGTTATTAAATGCGCCTTTTTAAAGAAGTATCGTCTGTAAGAGGTACCTGTATAGTCTAACCATATTAGACCAAAATACCCCTGGTTTGCGAAATAATTGTAAAGTCTGGTTTTATTGCTAAAAGTTATTCAAGGGGATCTTCAAAACATAGACGCATAAAATGGGTATAGCAATTTTTGTTTGAACATTTTTTATTCGGCAACAACGAATGAGAAAACGTGTTTTTTTTAATTCAATCAAAAGTGTTGGCAGGAACGAAAAAATTCTTCACATAAGATTTTTAGGTTTTTATGGGATCTACAAAATGAGACACACGTAAAAAAAATCGACTAATAGCAAAAAAGTTATGGCTGAAAACCAAGACAAACTGCAGGTTTTGGCACTTGTTGGTAATGCGACTATGGTTTCTCGCAGATATTTGAAGTTATTCAAAATCGTAGGATGCGTACTTCTAAATAACCACAACAAAATTGGTGGTCAAGTAGTTTTCAAGAATTTCTAATTGTGTATTCCAAAATACCTGTTTTCCGACATCACTACTAGGTTATTGAGCAATATACAGGTATTTTATAGGAAAATACACTAGTTTACCTTGTCGATATGAATCGCAAACCATTCCGGAAGATGAATGTTATTTTTATGCAAAAAAGGATGGGCTGCGTTTTTTCTTCTAAACAAATTCAAACATCTCGTATTTGTGAGTAATTCGCAACAAAAGATTCGAATTTCGAATATCGTAGCGCATTTGTGCAATTATTCACAAATACGAAATGTAGTTGAATTTGTTTAGAAAAAAAACGCAACCTTTTCGCATAAAAATAACATTTATCTTTCGGAATGGTTGGTGATTCATACCGGCAAGGTAAACACGTGTATTTTGCTATAAAATGCCCTTTGAACGAACCCTTTATATTGCTTAGTAAACTAGTGTGATGGCTAGAAAACAGGTGTGTTGAGATAAACAATTAGAAATTCTCAAAAAGCTACTTGGCCAATATACTCCAATTTTGTTGCTGTTATTAAGAAGTATGAATCCTACGGATTTGAAGCATTTCTAGTAGTTGCGTGAAATTATCGTCGCATTACTAACAACTGCCAAAACCTGCATTTTGATTTGGTTTTTGGCCATAACCTTTTTGCTATTAGTTGGATCTTTTTATGTGTGGTCCCATTTTGTAGGTCTTATAAATACCTAAAAATCTTATATAAAGAGTTTTTCCATTACTACCAAACACTTTCGATCGAATCCCAAAAAACATGTATTCTCATTCTTTGTTGTCGGATAAATGTTTTCCCACAAAAATTGCTGTACCCATTTTATGCGTCTATGTTTTGAATACCCCCTTGAACAACTTGCAGCAATAAGACCAGACTTTACAATTGTTTCGGGGAAATTTGCTAATATGATTGGAGTATGTATAAGTCAAAAATGCAGGATCATGTGAATATTTTTCAGAAGTGGACCAACATATTTTGTCATAAAGTTCCTTGAATTTATTTTGTATGATCGACTTTATTGTGCTATGTTTACAAATAAAGATGTTTTCATTGAACTAAGAACTGAACATTTCAACAAACGCAGTTACTCAAACACGGAGTACAACATGAATATTTCAATCCAGTGGGAGTCTTTCTATTGTTCTTGTCCATGATCTTTCTCCGAGCTTGCATGAAAACTATGCAGGGCATTATTGCTAAATTCATGAAGACTGATCTTAACATTCGATCAGCGAATGTATGTATAGTATATTAGGTGGTGTTCAAGCTGAGCAGGCCAGGTTTATTATTAAGAAATTGATCATTTGATATTATAGATATTGATTTAGTACCAATGAATATAAAATGACTTCGCAAATGTTATATAGTATTATGAGGAATACTACATAGCCGGTCATTATATGTATTATAAATGGCAACACTGGCTTGATTATGTCTCCCTAGTGACGGAACTCGACCTGTAACTTAACTCCCTATTCCATATCACATACCATTCGGACTGGTAACACCATTGATTAAGACATAACATTAGGATCCTGCCACTAACACTCCCTATGATGCCTTAGGTGTGAAATACTCGTTGTAACATACTGTATATATGTATGGCTCTTATCCTGTTGGATACGCTCTTTTCACAAAACTAGAGGGTGCTTGTTATATACCAATAACCAATATATAACTAAAAGAAAGTTATTGTTTTTGAACAGACATTACACTGAGGTAGAAATAAAAAATGAATTATGATAGCATCATTAACAGCAAATGAGTGAGCAGTTAAATCGTCCCAATATTTGAGGGAATGCAGCAAAACAACCTTTGTTGTGCTAAATCTAAAGTCCCACATCGTCAGTTGCATGTTTCCATGAGGTATATGCAGTTACCATCAGGTAAGGTGTTTTGTCGACTATTATTTCATTGCCGATGAAAAGCCTAAATATAGATGACCAGTAATTATCTTGGTACCATCAGAATACGATTAGGAGCCAAGTATGGACTATGATTTTGTGGCCATTTCAGAAGACCACTAGGCTGCAAATTGTTAAGATAAGCTTTACACGAACCCACCGTAATTCTGCACAAGTCCACCATCTTATTCTCATTCGATCTGACTCCGATTACCTCGATTCTAGTTTATTTTACACAAATGACTCCTATCCCAATACGCTGGCTTAACATTTTTGTCGCATAGGAGTTCGGCACTTGTCTGCTTCCGGCAATAAATTTTGAGGCAATTGAATCTGAATTAAGGATGTCGCAGAAGATTTTCGTCTACAGATCCGAGTTCCTTATGGATGTATGTGAATGTGTACGTATTGCAGAGAAGCTTTTCTGAATTCCACTGGTGCGTTTTCCACAAGAACTCAATTTATTTTCCAATTATACGGGCTACGCGGGGGTCTGGGGTGAAGTTAGCTGATAACTTCGCTTTTCGGGAAGATTTCGGAGAAGACGGATGCCGGTTGTTGTGTAATACAGGAAATGATTTTTGAATAAAAAACTTTTTTTGCGTATTACTGTTTTAATCACGTAAAATCTTGGTTGAAACGGAAATCGCTGGCATGGTTTTTCGCCAGAGATAATATAAAATCGTACTGATTCTCATTTACTCCTTCCACTTCCTACCACTCTCGAGTAAATCCAAGAATCCCCTATTTGGCTCCCCCACTGTCAGCATTTGTGAAGTGTGTCTCTCCGGCAGAGGTATTACGTTTCTTGAAAAGTGACATTATGTCATTTTTTGACATTATGTAGGTTTGTATTTTGTAGGTTTTTTGATATCATATAGGTTTTTTACGTAATAACTCTACGGGTATGCTTTAAATGCACGTTTTATATCAATTACCCCAAATTTTTCTCTTCGACCCTTTCATCAGATTGAGTTTAGTCAATGATTGTGGGAAACATATGTTTTTGTATATAATTGTACCTAATGAAGGGTTACTACTCTTGGGTTACTGATATTGCTGGTTAAGCCACGACCATCATACCGGACTTTATCAATTGATGACCAAGTATCTTAATTCGACCCATTCAAATGTTCAGTACGTATCATACAAATAGTATTTTCTAGTTAGATCGTTCAAGCTCAGATCGTTTTTTATTCTCCGTCTTCAAATGTTGATCTTTTATTATGAAATTATGTAGGTTTTTTGATACTATGTAGGTTTTTTACATTATATAGTTTTTTTTTTTATATAATGGCACCTTTAAGCTAGCTGACACTCACTTCATGCTCACTTTTTTTGACAGAATAGCCTTTCCACATGGTTCAGCTAATCGGCACGTTAGATACGTATGAAGTCAAAAAGAAAACACGCTAATTTTTCTTTAGAGTAAGAGTCGTTGTTGGTACAGTTGGTGAAATAACACCAACATATCATTGAATGCAAGAAGTCTGAGGTGAATTCACAAAAATTGAACACTGAATCGTAGATTGCGATAGCGAAACAGTTTAACTCTCGTAGTGGCGATGTACATCGTGATCCAAAAGATCTTTTGTTCTCGATCTCGTAGACAATAAAACTGCTTCCTTTGTGAGGCGAAACCTGCTGGAAAATTCACGGCGATCTTATTTGTTGAAGTAATGTTAACTGAATCTTTAGTTCTGAGATTTTCTGGGATGCACCAACACATCAGACAACTAGGCACATCAGTCATTTGTTCAACAATATCATCCATTTTCGATTAACATTATCCAAACTCTATACACATAATATCCTAAGTTTTGCAGCGATTATAATAATAATAATAATAATAATAATTTATTGCTACACACTCATCAAGGGCTACTCTTACACTTAACCTCACTGTGTGCGAAAAAGTAGCATAGCTAAACTCGATACACAAACAAACAACAATAATAATAATTAGAAGAAGAAATAGAAAAGTAAGTAAATAAAGTGGATATGGAATGTGTTTTCAATACTGTCACACGAGCCAACAGAATATGAAACAGAAAAAAATTTAACAAATGCACAGTTGAAATAGTTTAAATCAGAGTACTATACTTGAACTATCCCATCAGCTGTTTCTTAACGAGTCTCCTGAAAGGTACTATTAATAATAATAATAATAGCTTTATTGTCCAACAGTTTCCCATTTATAGGACAATTTATAAACATACTACAAAAGCAAAAAAAAGCGAAAGAAAGCGAAAAGAAAACATCAAATGCAACACAGGTATAAATTTGTAACATGAGCTATTGGTCCGAATAAGCCTTAGCTGCCTTTAGCAGGTAATTAACATTTGTCGTAAATATATCACAGTAACATCCAATTCTGTTTAAGTTAGAGCACATTACATATAACGGTGACTTGAGAAGAATGTTTGTCATTGCTGTAGGAAGCCCGAATATTTTATGATTGCGAGATGCAAACGTTGGAGTACGTAACTTGATCTGTTCCAAGATCATGGGGCAATCAACTGAATTGTTGATCATTTTGTAGCCAAATATTATTGAGGCACAGTACCTACGTTTTTTCAAAGTCAACATGTCTAAGCGACTACATAGTTCCTCATTACTTGTACCTCTCTCTGGATATGTTCCATCAATCCTAAACAGAACAAACTTCATAAACTTCTGTTGTACTCTTTCAATAGCTGTGCTATAGCATTCATAGTAAGGGCTCCAAATAATACTACAATATTCGACTTTGGATGTAACATAAGCATAATATAATAGCTTAATAGACTTTATGTTATGAAAATTCCTGCAATTCCTTACTATGAAACCATAAGCCGCCAATGCTTCTGATGCTTTTTTTATTTATATGCTGACTGAAAGTTAACTTTTGATCATAGATTATACCTAAATCACGTACATCAGAGCATCTTTCTAGCACAGACCCATCAATAGAGTACGGATATTCGCAAACATTAATTTTCCTGGTATAGCTGACTATTTTACACTTCCTCACATTAAGCTCCAACTTGTTTTCTACACACCAAGACAGCACAAAATTTAATTGGTATTGTAGCTTGATACAATCATCAGGAGTATTTATCTGCGAATAAATTTTTAGGTCGTCAGCAAAGCATAGGCGTTCACATTCAACTGAGTCACAGAGGTCATTAATAAATATCAAAAACAGTAATGGTCCCAGGTTGGACCCCTGAGGAACTCCAGAAGGTGCCAAGTAGGTCTCAGATTGGAAGCCATTATAGCTAACAAATTGTCTACGATCGGATAAGTAAGATTTCATCAACTCCCTAGCATCATCTGTGAAACCAAGTGCACCTAACTTATTTGATAAAGTTTTGTGGTTAATTTTATCGAAAGCCTTCGAAAAGTCGGTATAAATAACGTCAACTTGCTCATTACTATCACTTGCTTCCGAGAGGTACTGCGTTATTATAAATAGATTTGTGGTTGTTGAGCGATTAGCGACAAATCCGTGTTGATGCAATGACAGCTTACGCTGGACGGCAGTGTAAATGCTACTGTACAAGACTATTTCAAAGACTTTCGAGAACATGCATAATATAGAGATTGCCCTGTAATTCTCAATATTTGACTTATCCCCACACTTAAACACTGGACAGACCTTAGCGATCTTTCAAATATCTTGAAATCTTTTTGTTATAAGACAAATATTAAAAATCCTAGTTAGAACACCAACAAACACTTCCACACAATCTTTGACTATAAAGGACGGGATGTCATCTAGACCAGATGTCATCTTATCCTTTAGTGATTTAATGGCCTTCCTGACTTCATTTTCCTCAATTGGATGAAAATGGACAAATAAATTACTATGATTTAGTGAGGCATTATTATGGGGCTTGTGGGTGACATAGACGCTGCTGGAAAACTCACTGAATGCGTTTACTATATCCTGAGGCTGATCTATAGAATTATTTTGAAATTTCATTATCCCTGGGATTCGTAATGTGTTGTTTTTGGAGAGAACGTGTGACCAAAAAGCATTGGGGTTAATTGTTGAAGAATTCTGTATATTTTCAATATATTGATCATACGCTGATTTAATCTGGTTTTTTATCAAGCGGCGCAAACGTTTGAATTCTTGTAGATCATCAACAAAAGCAGACTTGTTGATTTTTTTCCTAAATTTAGCTTTAAGTTTAATGTTCTTAATAATAGCTGAGTGAAACCAAGGCGGGTATCGGTGACTGTAATTCTTATACAGAGGTATGTGCCTGTCAAAAATTTGGAAAGTGTTGCCATACAATACATCAACAATATAATTAACATCAGAAGAGCAGAATAAAACATCACAGTCCAATTGAATTAGCTCTTGATACAGGTTGACAAAGTCAGCCTTTCTGTAGTTATAAGTTATACTATGATTGAATGTAAACTTAGGCTCTTTAATGAATATGGCAGTCAAATCAACAGCTAGTGCCGGGTGGTAACTATCTTCTGGCACTAGAGGTAGTTGTTTTATTGCGGTAAATTTTATCTGTAGGGTTGTATAACTTGACAGTATGAAATGTGAAGCTTTTCTGAAAAAGGGCTGTGTAGTGGACTGACATCGCAAAATTTAGGTTATGCCTGAGACTTCTCTGACTGATGTGTGGCTTTTTTTGTGCGAACTACATTATGGACAAACAGAGACCTTCATAGCATAAACAAACTGTGATTCCATCTTTAACCAATGTGAATCTTGAATCTTCGAAGAGACATGTCTATATTTACGAAGCCCGAACACAAACCTGCAGCAGTTTGCATTTGTTGTAACCTATACCGACACGATGAATCCAAATAAGGATAGAATAAAATTAAAGAATGATGCAAAGATGACAGGATCAAGCTTTCAACTAATTTTTCCAAGAGGCTTTGAAAAAATCTTAGTGGAATATCAGATAGTCCTATGTACTTTAGTTTGTTCAACATGATTTTGTGATTAACTGTATCAAACGGTTTTGAGAAATCAATCATCACTAATATGGTATTAATATGTCTGTCTAAGTTACCTACGATATTGTCAGTTAGATGGAGCAATAAAGCTATAAAAATCTAGCCTGATCAAAGTTCAAACTTCGTGAACCTGTATGGTACAAAGCTAAATTTCCATTGAACGAGATTCAAAGTTGAACTTCGATTAAACCGGGTTGGTACAATCGACCCATAATGTCAAAAAAGTCGGTAAAATGGAAATATTGCACTAGGTAGTCGTTAGTGTGCCGCTAGTTAAATCCGCTCCTACTACAAGTGAGTGTCATCTAGTTCAAAGGTGTCATTTTATTAAAAAACCTACAATAAATCGATAAAATCTCACTTTTTAAGTTACGAAATACGGATCAGACAGAACTGTCCGTTAGACTTAACATTATAATCCCTCTACTGTGCTCTTTTCAGTTTCCAATGCAGACTTGATCCGATCTCATGCCGTGTCGGCCAATGGAGTTTCGTGGTACACAAAGCTTCCGGAGTTCATGTCCGTTGAGTCGCGCCGTCGGTTTCTCCTGTCCTCTTCACACCTTACACCTCAGCTTCCATAAAAGCAATATATGCCCTGAGAGGCAACGGGATTTCGAGAGGAGAAGAGAGAAGAACATGTGGGAATAGGAACGTTGGTATTGGGTTACATTTTTATGCACTGGCGAGTGTCTTCAAGGGCAATAGCGTTTATAGGACTAGAATTTGGATGGGCCTACAGTAAAAAAATAATCGTATAAGTTTTCGCAGGTAAACTATTAATATAGCTTTCGCTCGTCCGACCACAGACAGCGATTAAAAATTTAAGAGCGAGTTGACCCTACCCCTGTGCAGCCTAAATGCGATTTAAACAATAAATCTAATTTAAAAGGAAAGTTTTTATTGTTAAATAACAAAATTTAATTTTTATTTTTTTGTCTTCGTGCAAACCGATTTTTGACTTCTTCCGTATCAACCTGTGCGATTACACCTTTATCGACATATAAAAGTGCCAGTGCATTTAGGCGATCTTCAGCCATATAGGCTCGCAACTACGTCTTGGGCCTCCTGATACGTAGAAAAGGACCTCTCTGCCGTCGGTACACTAACTGGCAATGTAGCAAGGAAACATAGAGGAACTTTTTGATGTTGGGATACATTTCCGCATCGTAATTCTCAAAAAGAGCAGGAATCGACCGCGGAATATTTTGCACTCGCTGCTATTTTGCCATCCATAGCTGATATTTATTCGTATGGCGTATTATTGTCGAAGAGCGGTTGGCACTCGATTGCTAATTGCGTAGCGGTTTCTAGATCTTCACTAGTATAAGTGACTCTCGGAATAAAAACACCTATCTTGATAAAGTGTTTCTGCGGATAGTCGCTCCTGAAGATAAGTGATTAGATTGTTTAGAAGGAGGATGTATACATCCCTCCGAAAATACTCTTCCGGCGACTGAGCCGGTACCATCTCATTTCAATCAAATGAAACCGCTTTTACATGATTTTGTTTTTCAGAAAATATTTTTTTCGAATTTGCTCACAGCATTAAAGACGCGCGTGAAAAAGATTTTTCTTATACTTCTGTCCGAATGACCGAATTTTCAACTAACTACCTTAATCATGACGCTCAATTTCCAATAATGCACTAACGGACATGCGGTGCTCCCAAACCGACAAAAGCAGTCACTATTTAATTTATATTTGCGTCAAGCTGAACCTGTTGGCAACCCTACTTACGCAACCCTCTTATTTCCACGCCATTATCGATGCACTTACGAATTGGCTAGGGTTTCCAGATATGGTGATTTTTCACCTGATCTGGTGATTTTTGCCCGTTTGTATCCAATACATAGTTGCAAATAGTCTGTATTTTATTAAATTTATCAAAGAGGTCCGAAAGTCAAATATTGGTGATCAACCTAAATCCGCCCAAGGGGGGAGAGAGCGGGGGTCATGGGAGTCATGCTTGCTATCGACTAACAACGAACTAGAGCTGAGCATCTCTACTCCATTCGGAGTACAAGATTTATCGAAATAAGACAGCACAAAGTGCCATCTATTATCGTAGGTAATTTTGTAACCCGAGTTATGTAAAACAACATATACTTTATGTTTTTCCATAATAATTTCCGATGTTATCCAGAATTCATTATATCCCATAATATATTGTTTTAGCTTTGATTTAATATGTCATGATATTAAACGTGATCTTGATTATTTTGTTACATAATTTGTTGTGAAACTTATCATCAAGCTCCTATCGTATCACTAAACTACCTTTTTCAATTATCCGTTTAAAATTACTGTGCAACAGGTGTAAATTTCAAAGCCGAGGAAATATTTTCTCAAGAATCGCTTTATTTTAAATCTGGAATTCGAATTCCAATCTTTTTCTAACAGACTCCCTAGAAGATATAACTATGACATTAACCACATCATACATCTTTGAACAATAAAAAATGTTTTAAAATAGGATTCATGTTATTATAGTATCAAATACAAACAACTAAAAAAGCCTGTTTTCAAATAAATACAATGCTTGCTTCCAATAGGGGCATCTTATAAGTATACTGACATGCGATTACGTATTCAATTTTAATAGGGATAAAATATGTCGTAGAAAATAGCTTTATTGTAAAGTTAAGTGGCAGAAGTAAAAACAGTCAATTGAAAATGGCAAAAGCGGACACAAATCATTGCTTTGTTTGCGATGAGCCATTAGCACATTCCCCATTAAACACTAAAGACCCATGGGGCCAATGCACATAAAGCAACAGGGCGAAAACATATTCTAAGTTTGTACAAAAATTTACTCCACTTTATCGTACAATAAAGGATTAAAACAAGACATATTCTGGAAGTAGCAAAGAGATCCCACAATTTTTTACTTAGATATTCATAAAGCCATCAACTTGTTGGGCTTGTAAAAAAATCTAACCTATAAAGTTCAACGGTCATCTGAGATTATACACAAAAACATTAAAATTTGGTACATGTGATTTTACCGGTAAAAGTTATTTGTGACTTTTTGTGTACTACACGTGATTTCATAAAATATAATCATTTACATAGTAAAAATGAATAATTGTATTATCCCATCATTTGAATTGACGTTATTAGTATTGTAAAAACATATGGTATATTAGGGAAATATTTACATGACATAGTGGTGGTACGAGGTCTGTAAATTAAGTGACGAGACTGATTTTTTTTTCAAATTCTTCATTCAAATATAAGTATAATTGTATATTGCCACCCCGAAAATAACTTGCGCTGGGACGGTTCTTCTACTCCTCATAGCAGGAACTCTGGAATAGCCTTCAGCTGGTTGGTTACAGCCCTGCGTCAGACTTGCATTATGTTTTTGAAATCGTAAATCGTAAAAATAACACGATTCGAGGGATGGATATTTTAATTTTAATTTCATGGGTTTTTCTTGAAATTCAGAGTGCCGGACCACAAAAAATAATGATACGTATGCCCCTAAAAACCCGGCTACTTTTTCGTGCTTGTCTGAGACAATTTACACAGTTTAGTTAACTCTTACGGTTTTTTTCAGAAAGCAGTGCAAACAAAGTCGCTAATCTCTTGAAGAGCTTTTAAATAACATTAGCGTGCCAATCGGAAAGAGTACGTAAAATCTTACTTGTAGCAGGATAAATACATATATTATTATTTCTGCCGATGAAAAATTAAAGACCTGTCTCACTAGGAAAATCTATATGGTACGAGATGACTACACTGTTAAAGATTTAAAAATAGGTTTGAAAGACTTGATTGTCATACTCGATTTTTTTCACACATATCAACAACTGACCGCAAGAAGAAGAGAAAAAGATACAAATGACTGATTCTGGGTCTGTATCAGGAATTAACTTTTTAGCCGTAGAACCCTTTTTTGGAGCCATAACAAATACTTTAGTACTGTTGCTATATAGGGTCAGTCTATTGTCATAAAGATTTTGTTACAAAGACATTAAACATTTCGCCTGGGACTGTCTCTTCGTTAGTCTGGGCATCCACGCTGAAAACAGGCAAAAGGATGTCGAATTCAGGACGAGGTTATTGATAAATTTGACCATACTGTTAAATCATCAACGTTTAATGATTAGGGTCTTGCACGATTGAGTGTAATGGGGTGTCCATAAAACATTTAATAAAATGCAGAATATTTTAGGAACTCGTTTATTGTTCTTTAAGTACGGCAAATATATTTACACAAACTAGAAAATTTAGGAAATTGAAATAAAACAATTAAAACGAATCTTAAAATACTCAAAATGACTTTTCATGAATTAAATTTGAAGATATCAAATATCACATATTAAGTTATCTCTTTGCGTAGTTATATTATTCTCCTTTATTTGAGGTATAATCTAAAAATGAAATGAAATTAAGATGTTCTATAGACAAACAATATTTCAGCTGGCATACGGTTTTTACTTTAAATGAGTAAATAATAATGTGATTTAAGAGTGAAGTACTAACCAGTGAAACACTTTCCAAACTCCACGTTTTTCTGACATATTGATTGGTATTTGCATGACCTGCGAGTATCGTTTTGTCGTAAAATCTTCTCCCACTTTCTTCCTCATTTAGTAACGAATTATTAGAGTGTTCACTTTAAAAGCAACTTTATGCTTGATCATTTCACGAAATTGTCAATTTTATGATATGCCTACGACATATCCACTAAAGCATTCACAAAAGGTTTAGGACATTATAATCTAGTGATCTTTTCCTTTCACGTTAACTAATCAGAAATAGGATTTTTGAATGCTACATTAGATATTAGATCTCAGATTCATATTTTAGCAAACATACGATCGTTAAAATACGTGTTAAACTATTTTTTATATATTTTAGAAAATTAATGTGGGTTTTTGGCCGATCACAGTAAAATGGTAAAATTATAGGAATGATCTTTATATATCCATCTCCCTTATACATATGTACATGTGCAGTAGTAGACTGTTATGCGCGAATGTTTGTATGTGTAAGCTCTCGTCAATGTAAGGTCATGCTTTTTACTGCCAGTATGACAAGTTGTTTGTCATGGGAGTGCGATTTGAGCTTACGTCGTGTTGGTTCTCGATATAAAACATAGCAGTGCCCGAAGATACAACTGCAATTTGTGTTAAATTTTGTGTATTATTTTTAAAAAGTGAACGAGAACAACAGGCCTCTGTTACACAATTCATGTATGCATGTGCAAAAGCAGGTAGAGAAGCCGCGTTAAGGCTCGGCTTGCGCAGTGTTCAATTTGCCTGGTAAAGTTAAGCTGTGCAAGTGGTACAGCTACCTGTTCACTTACCCGTATGACATTCTCACGTAACCATCAAAAACAGTGGAAAGAACTGTAATACATTCAGTTCAGTATAATTGTAGCAGGGTCTAAACATTTCCTGTCATTTTGGCATCATTGCCTCACGAGACGCTGATCCATCTATGGCCGAGTCGACCAAATAAAGGCGTTGGCAGATGCGCAGTCGTCTATCAGCGAACCAAGTCCAATGGAACTGACCGGCGGATCATAAAGAGATTCTACGAATTGTCTTCTTTTTGTATATCTACTCTGCCTGGAGGTACCGATTTCATGTCAAACTATTCCGGCTATTATTGCTGAGGTTCAGATTCGAGGTCAGAGGAGGCCAATGCGACCGGTAACACTTCCTTAATGCAATCTCAAACCTTTTTTACATCTAGATGCCAACAACATTTATCTCCGTTACATCGCTGCGTTGTGATTCTGCGAGAGGAACTCGCCAAGCTTCTGTTCCTCATTTCAACTACGGATTCGAGAAAATTGGACCATCTACCATCAGATATTCATCATATCTTATTTCTGTCTCCGGCTAAGCACATCCATAGCCAGAGAGAAAAAAAATGCCAAAAACGGAATTGTACAGATCTGACAGTCACAAAGATCGAGCCTTTGGGCTGTACAAGGGAATATCTAAAATTATAAAATACTTTCATCTTGTGGTATTAAAAGCAGAACCCCTTGTCTATAACCCGTAAAACGGCTGATGATCCGCCTACGTGCCCTAATAACGAACATGGCATAAAACATGTCAGTACTAAGTTGACGAAATGTGATTTTAGGGCTTTTAGGGTGTAGTTTTCCGAGCTGATCGTAAACTCGTGATGAAAGGGCATACGTCGGCAAATTGGAGGTTTTAAATCACAATAAAGCCATATGGTGAAATATTTTGAGGTTATCAGTACCCGGCACGGGTATTACGTATCTTGAAAAGTAACATTTTGTGTTTTTTTTTCGCATTTTGTAAGTTTTTGTGACATAACGTAGGTTTTTCTACAAGATGTCAACTTAGCACTAGCTGTTGTACACTTGTTGTGAACTCGTTTTGTAGCTGCACGTATTGTTGCCCAAACGTAATGATACTTCAGCTATCAATGTTTGGCTCTGATGTGATGTTAACATCTACTTCAAAGATGAAATTATTGGAGGTTTAAGCTAAGTTCTTATTCATTTTGGAAATTACATCAGCGGAATTAACCGAAAAACCACTTTTCCCATACGCGTATTGCCGGGTCGTTTTTTGAATTTCAATAATGAGAGAGATAAGAAAAGAAAATACCTGGTTGGTGATGTATAAGTAACAAGTGAGAAAATATGCTACAGATAGGAATATTTATGAAACGTAAAAATGTTATTATATTATGGCCCGAGTAAAGATAACATGGCCACGCAAGACAACTACTGAAATGTTCTACAAGATCCGTAGCGAATTTTTTCCCAAAATCGTTGCACAACACTCAAAAAATGCAAATGAAAATTGGAAAATTAACGCCTTGACGTTCGAAATGTACACCAGCCTAGACATAAGTTTTGTCAGCTGACTTTGTTATTCTTGTCACCCGGATTGCGGCGTTGCCAGCTCGGACGTTTTTGCTACCTTTGCTATTTTGTTAAAGTGTTATAAAATAGAAGCTTTGATGAAAATATTGAGGAGAATGGAAAAGCATAAGATTTAAGGCGTAATAATCTTTGCTAAATAGCTAAAGCTGATTCCGATAAATATTCCCATTGTACGTGCAAGAACAAACAAAGCCGAGAAGAGAACTTCATTCGGTTCATAATTGTAGTAACTTTTGAACATTTTTTGTCAAATTGGCAATACTGCGTGGCCACTTCCTCGATAGATGCCGACCCATCTATAAGCGAATCATGGGCGGTTTGTTTATAGATCGCTGTATTTTTGTTACCAGTAATCTAGCTATTCGACCGAACACCGAATATAAAATCAATTAAAAGCTCAAGATTTACACGAGGACAGCGTATGTAGCGTGCGAGCAGGCCAGGCGAATGCTTTCAGAATAATCAAGCTGCCGAAAAAATGCAACATACCATTTTTGTATCAAATTACCGTATATTCTCTTTGAAAAGTCATAAGAGCATCTATAATGTTAGATTGCTAGTTAAGCGAGATTGTAATAATCTGTAACTTTGACCTTCAGTTTTCCCTAAATTTGTTGACCGTACGGTAAAATTGTCTGGAATTTTTGAGAATTTCATGAAGAGCAAAAGTGGTTCTATCAGTTTTTCTAAGATTGTCAGTTTACGAAATAATTGACGATGACGGCAATATAGTAATAGCATTAATGATTTATTGGTGTTACTACACATTACTGTTTACACAGGTCAAAAGGGAACTTGTTAAAAAGACATGTCTGCCTTGAGGGGCATTCATAGTAGGAAACAATTAAAATTAAAAAAACAGTGAACTATAACACATTCAGACAAACAATGCGAAACAGCAAAATAAATAAGCACCTTGACACAGCCGCAAATGCGGAAGAGTAAAATAAATATAAACGCACAAGCGGAAAAGTGGGACAGAGTAAAATAAATATGAACACTAAATAAATGCGGAGACGTGGGACTGTTTGTACTAAACAAATATGAATATTTGCAAAAGCATATTACAAAAGTTATTTGTCAAATATGCATCAATACAGAATAATGCTTTTTCTGTTATATAGTCTTTGAGTTTCTTGTGAAAAGCATCAATCCCAAGAAATTTGACAGGTTTTGGCATTTTTTCAAAAAAATTGACACCATAAAAATTTGTCCCGTTTCTGGTTTTGTCAAGGCGATGGCTATTAGGGTAAGTGATTTTGGGGGTTCATAACTGTGAAAATCACTGTGAGCCGAGATACTACAATTGCTTTTCACGTGTTTACAACAAGCAACTCAAAATGTAAGCGCATGGTAGAGTCAGTATCCCCCATTTGATGAATTCAAACTTGCATGGATCTTTATATTCCACGCCAGACATGTAAGAGATACACCGCCTTTGCATGCCACTTTTTGCATTTGTGCAGAGGGTCCTTAAACCAAAATTGCACAGGTCGTTTTAGAGTGGAAACATGCATGATAGCTGGTCAATAATACTATATCAGATACTATTTTTAGATTACGAATGAGGTAGATAACTCTAGCACAACAGAACGAGCATGTACCTCCCAAGTCAGAGTGCAGTCAATATGTTGAATCATCATTACTATATCAATAAAAAAATTTGTTGCACTTTTTCCAGAGAACATGACTTATTCCCCGGAGCAGTGGTGGAAGGACACACGTCGCGCGAATTGTGAAGGTCGCCCGGCGGCGGTGAAGTGACCCAGTTTTTCCCCTATCCCACGAGCTCGCCCACGCTAGGATACGCGACGTGTTTAACAATCTATTATCGCTGATTCCGGCCGATGACGGAGCTGACGATTCGCCCTACGCGAAATCTCCCCTACCCCCGCTACGTTAGTCCGAGAATTAGAACGAAAAAATGGCGCCAAGTATGTACATCTCAGCAGTGCTTAGTTATACAAGAATAAACAATACACGCGCCTCGAAAGTTCGTTACTGTTAATGCAGCATAACTACCAAATCTATTTTACATTTCAGTGTACCTAATTTGAAAAATGTTGCCGTAGCAGCGGAAGCGTAAGAAAAGTAATATTTTCGCAGTTTCGACTGCGCCTATCCGTTATCTTGAAAATTTCAGCTGGCACTTTTACGCTAAAAAAAAAATCGCGTCAAATAAATTAACTCTGCACTTCCCAAGGAACGCTGACATCAATTCATAAAGGTTTGCGTTCGGCACAAGTTAGTCCTTAAGAGCAAAAAAATGTATGGATCAAGTCAGCCAAAGAGGCGCAAGCAATTAGTCCAAACTCCACAGTCCCCATTCATTTGATAACGCTAACGGTGGTTTCTAAATTGCCCTAAGTATCGACCATCTGGCAATGATGATGAACCATACCAGTCCACCTCCTCATAAGCGTCACGATACTATTACTCCAGATTGAGAACAGTGATGCCAACTTGGGCAATTTTGCCCCAAATTAAGGGGAAAATAATCAAAATGGGTATTTCAGTCCTTAGGGTATTTTTACGGAGTGAAACAATAACTTTTTTCTGTAACGGGAAAAACGTTTCACACTTTATCTCTGTTGACAGGTAACAAAATGTCACATTTTATGAAATTAATTTTTTCCCCGGGAAAAAAATGAGTACCTTTTTCCCGGATATTGTATAAAAATATAATAAGCAAAGGTGGATATTTAATTTTAGAATATTTTATCATACAATAAAGCGACATTTCCTTTATATCAAAAGTACAATTATTAAATGTGCATTGCATGAATGACACGTTCCTTAAACTATTTGGTACAACAGTCGAAATCCGCGATTCAACTGGCAATAATTTTTGTGACGCTACTTTGGCTACTTCTACTAATTCCGGTGGAGTCAGGAAAACTCGGATTCCGACATTTTTTCCTTTATAGTATTAAAAATAACTTCTAAACAACCACTAAGTTCACAATTTTCAAATCAAATCACAAAATTAAATTGACAGGTATTTGATAATTTTAAAAGTTTCCTCAGCAACGCAGGTCTAATTGTAGCTATAAGTACAACATAGCCTACCAATTTCAAAATTCAAATTTCACATCGATAATTTTCTGACCTAAATATTGTAATAATATAATTTTTAAATATTAAATCGTCGTTTTTCCCGTCACAGAAAAAAATTGTGTGTTATACACGGGAAAAATACTAGATTTTAGCTTGATATTGCATTGTCTCCCGACGCTCAGGGGAGTACCGATCTAATACCTTTTTCCCTTGTAACATATAATAGATAACTATCTTAGAATTTTTAAGTCTCACGCATGTAAAATCAAGACCCATGGAGATGTCTATTCTCCATGGTCTCTGATTTCACGAACTAGTAGAGTCACAAGATATAAATATAAATGCAATAAAGTCAAAATAAAAATAAACTATTTAATGGAATATCGTCTATTTTTTTCTAAAATAGAAATTGTAATTTACGATAAGTCGATTAAAAAATGTTTGACAATTTAAATACAAATATCGATACATCGATTGTTCGATTAATCGACTTCGATACAGTATCCATAATACTCATGCCCTTTATTTACAGCTGTTAAAATTATTACTTTGGGATACTTGTATTATATGTTAAGTACTTAAAACATCGGTAAAATGCCGAAAATTGATAATAGCATTAATTATACTCGAAAGGACACAAGAAGGGGGAAAGAGAATACGTGTTAAAATGCTAGCAATATGTATCTTGAAGCAACAAAATATGTGAAGTGAAATTGAATAAATTGACTTAAATTTTTGTACATTCCAAGTTTGGGCATTTTTTGAACCGTTGGCGGTACTGATTAAGAACGCCGGCGATGTAGCTACAGGTAGTGCACACAGTCCAGCGCATGAAGGTTACCAGCATCCCGAGCGACCGGGTGTCGCGACTCTAAATATTTATTTTAAAGGCAAATGTACGGGGAAATCTATGATGTGTGAAATGTGTACTATAAGGTGTGTAAAATTACCGGTGTATTATACTGCCGCACAAAATTAGATATACCTTTCCCCACCGCCTGCAACTCCGAATGCCCTACTTTTAACCCCTACGAAACTTTTTTCAAAAACTAAAAAGCCTTTTCATCCTTGGCCTAGTAGTTATCTCGTGTGAAAAATTCATCACGGGCCAAGAATTAGTGGACATACAGACCTACAGACAGACTGACGGACATGAGTGACATGGTTTTTCGCGATGTAAATGTCATATAACATCAAAAAATCATAATATTTCGTTTTAGAAAATTTCCGCGATTAGGCAAATGTATGGGGAAATCTATTATGTGTGAAATGTGTACTATAAGCTGTGTAAAATTACCGGTGTTTTATACTGCCGCACAAAATTAGATATACCTTTCCCCACCCCCTGCAACTCCGAATGCCCTACTTTTAACCCCTACGAAACTTTTTTCAATAAGTAAAAAGCCTTTTCATCCTTGGCCTAGTAGTTATCTCGTGTGAAAAATTCATCACGGGCCAAGAATCAGTGGACATACAGACCTACAGACAGACTGACGGACATGAGTGACATAGTTTTTCGCGATGTAAATGTCATATAACATCAAAAAATCATGATATTTCGTTTTAGAAAATTTCCGCGATTATACTTCCTCGCGAGTTGGTGCAGGAAGCTCATTATCTGGAATTTCAGCTTGCTGGTTTGGGTTGTTCAAAAGTAGGTACTGTATACCCTATCCTTTGTGATTTACGGTCCAATTAAGAAATAATAATTCAAACAGAAAACTGTTCTATTTAGTTCAAATACACTCTTTTCATTCATTAATCACCCTTCCGAAATTCGCAAACAATGACATGTTTTACCAAAATTTTTGTTTCGATATACAGTGGAGTCGCGATTTAGTGACCTTATTCTGGAAAAGCTATTTTACTATACCGGGGGTGTTCAGTTTTGCGAGGTATAATATTGAAGGCACATATTCAAAAGAATAGTATATATTCTGCAAAAAATAATAGTACCAATGTATTCACATGAACCAAATGCATACTAAATATGGGTTTATACAAAATTATGAAGACAACATTTAAAACATAATATTTTTATGGACCTTGTGCGAAAAACGACGTTATTTTGGGCTGTTTAAACTTTCTCTCCAAGTTGATTTCTACTATTTTTTGTCTCAGATCTTGCTACACAAGCAATCTGCTGTATTCTGCTGCATCGCCGTTTTCCTCAGACCATTGGATAATGTCATTAATAGATCGTAAAGCTTGGTTTGTTGAAACAAGTTTGTCTTCTATATTTGACATATTAGTAGTATTGTCACCATCCTCTTCCGAATCGGTATCAAGTCTTATGTCATTCTTCAAATGATTTAAGTTTACTGGTTCATCTTCATTCCATTCGTTAATGTCATTTGCTTCACATACTACCTGCAACATGTGCACAGAATTCAGAATCAGAATTACATAAACATAAAATATTTTTTCAATTCAACTTACATTTGGATTAATATTCTCAAAGAAATCCATAATACATATTACAAGACGTGCGTCGCAGTTCACTATACCGGGTTTACCGCTGTTCACTGAATCGCGAAGCAATGAAAAGATTTGTGTCTTCACTCTACGGGGTAGTTCACTCGAAGCGGAGTTCACTAAATCGCGACTCCACTGTATTCACTCCAAAAAGTATATTCTGTTTTTAATTTCTTCTATGAAGCAAAATCGGCAAAACTTCCAATACAAGTGCAAAAAACAAGGATAAACCCCTTCATCTTTGACAAATGGACGTAAAAGATATATGCTCAAATTTCCTAATTTTGAATTGTCTAGATCAAGATCTGAGCACCAATACTTGTCAGAATCTTCGAATACACAAACTTGTGTTCATGAGCTACAAATAGAATTTGCATCCGGCTAGTACTTGATAGAGATTCAGTGATGCATATTATGTTCCTGTACTACGACATTAACAATCAATCATGGTGTATGCGGCAACAGTGGTTATGATTTCCGGTAAAAGGGGAAATGGAGTGAATTGGGGGTGGCATGTGGGCTTTTTATGTAGGTAGCCGTGCTACGAACGGGATGACATGGCGGAAAAATTCGCGAGGGACAATTCCACAGGACGACGTTATTGGTGATATAGGCCAAGAAAAATAGGAAGTTGCAAAAAAATTCAGAACGACAGTAGTAGAGGTAGTTGTATTAAATGACTTGTTTTTAAAATAAACAGCGTACAAAGAAATGAAAACAATGCATACAATAAAGAAGTCAATCCGTTTCCACAGTTATAAAGATATGGCAATTTTAAAACTAGAGCTGAGAATCTGTATTGGAAAGCTTTTTCTTTGTGTAGCAAGCTAGTACGAAAAAAAAAGATAGCTGGCAAGCTTTGCGGCCTGCTGGTCCTCTGGGATTACTATATCAATTTGTAGTATATTTACTTGCGCCTTGATGGAATTTTGAGGTTACTGCGAAAATAGTGCTTGCATATGCTTTGGGCTTTTCGACATCGAAAGGGTCACATTATATATATATATATATATATATATATATATATATATATTGAGACGTGGTCATTGTCGTCTAGACCAGTTAGGTGAAAAAATTAAAGCTTCCGCCTTTTGTTGGGTACTTCGACAAAATTTAAGCAAAGAGGACTCTTTATACTTTTTTAATTCTCTCTAGCTTTCAATGGACTTTGCCATCATCATCAGGAGCTGCAATTACATTGATAACAGTAGCAACAATAGTGTAAAATGAATTTAAATTGACTTAACTTACAGTAGTATGTGAGGATGTTGCTAAATATACATAGGTCAGACCTCCAGATCTCTTAAAGGAAGGATTACATCACACAAAAGTGATTCTACGCTTCATCCTGAAAGATGCGCTCTAGCATCTCATGTTAACACAACAGGGCACTCTATGAATTACACAAGTATCAAAGTTCTTGATAAAGAAAAACACCTATCCAAACGTTTATTCCTGGAAATGTCCCACATTTTCATGAATAACAACTGTATCAACAAAAAGACAGATGTTAAGCAACTGAGTGTCATTTACTCATATTTGCTAAACTGCGAAAAATTGGAGAACTTACATATCTCCCCAAATTTTGACTCTTCACAACCATAAATGGAATCTGTTTCTTGGTCGTTTCCACCAATAAACTTCATTCCACTCAAATTCTAATAATTTTCTCCTCACGATTTAATAATAATTGTTAATTTAATTTCCCATTAATTAAAATATAGTTAATTCAACTGCCTCTGGTCGGTTTAACAATTTCTTACATAACATTCTAAAAATCACATCATCTGAAGTGTTTTGGCAACGTGGCACACGCCCACAATTCGTTCCATCTTTCTACACAGACATTGACATCCTTCGGCCTTCTGTCAAAGGGTTCATCTCACTCATTATTCCATGACCACCATTTTGTGCAATCATCAAGTGGCTTCACGATGTAATGCTTTCATGTTCTAAAAATTTTTAATCTGTTTTTAACTTGTTCTTGTCACACATTTGTGTGTATTTTATATAATTTTGACCATTGTACCATCTATCCAGCTTTCACCATGTTACTGGGTGTTTCCCTCATCCTGAACGTAAACAACAATTAGCAATATCCTCACATACTACTGTAAGTTAAGTCAATTTAAATTCATTTTACACTATTGTTGCTACTGTTATCAATGTAATTGCAGCTCCTGATGATGATGGCAAAGTCCATTGAAAGCTAGAGAGAATTAAAAAAAGTATAAAGAGTCCTCTTTGCTTAAATTTTGTCGAAGTACCCAACAAAAGGCGGAAGCCTTAATATATGTATATATATATATATATATATATATATATATTAACAATGATAAAGTGGCTTGGTTGGTGATCTTCCACATCATGGCGAAGTATAGCTGGATGGCTTCCACTTAACCACAATATGGCCGAAACATAACAAAAAGTTTACATACGCCATATAAAACAGCTACTGGACAGTTATTAAGTTAAACTATTTGCATGCATAGCAAGCCATAATGAAAAGAATATCATAGAAACATAAGCGAATATGAGAATCGAATAATAAAACAATAACTCAAACAGTGATGAATGTTTTGCATCTCTAACTGCTGTTTTCTAACCGATTTTTTAAAAGGCAAGTAAACTTTTGGAGATGCTGAGTTAATTGTATAACTGAAAAGCATTGTACGTAAAAGATATTTGATACAATGAGGTACGGTGAAGAGGAATATCGACTCCCTAGGTACATAGCTCTCTTGGTGAGGATTGTTTTGTCTATCAAAAATAAACATCAAAAACTCAAAAAGATTTTTGAGTTTCATCCAACCCAACTCACAAGTGTTAGATGTAACACGGCTGTACCTACGAAGCCCGATAACAAAACCACAGCAACTCTTTTGAATTTTCTGCAATATGCTATTTGTTATAGAGTCAAGACAAGGATAAAGTAGTATGAAACAGTAACGCAGTAACGGTTTCAGAATAAAAAGCTTGGCAACATCTGACTGTAGCTTGTGTAAATGAAAAGGCAACTGGTTAGAGCCTCTTTTAGCTTGATATGTGTAACATTTTATCCGTCCAAATGTTCCGGGAAATTGAAATCTTTGTGACGTAAATTGCGACGTACGTTGCGAAATTGCAATAGAATATCCTTAATTACATTAAGATAGCCGTTTTTCATTATCATGCTCATGCTGGCTTTATATTGTTTACACAGGCAAGAATGCCCAGTTTTAGAACTTCATATCCTGTATAATCTAAATATAGACCGTTGAAGTATGTACTAACAAAATAAAACCTCGTGTGATGTGTATAACCTCATGAGCTCTTTTAGATTGAAAAAAAAAGTCCTTCAAGTAACAAACATTTCCATACGATACACCCTATCCAGAAATCCATTAAAGGGTCTATTGCAACAGTTAATAATATGGCGTTACGGGTACAGTTTCCGTTATATGTATTTAACAGCTAAATACTTACTTGACAAGAATATACCTCGTATGGTATATCAGTACAGCAAAGTCTCTCTTCATTTGATGAGAATATGTTGCAGTCAAGTTGAAGTTGTATCATAATTGCATATTACATTCATTAGTTGCTTTCAGTAGATTCCTCTAAATATCTTAAACATGTGTCTGCGGTACCAGGTTGTTATACTTTTTCATACTTTGCATGTGTATGAACCAAAGGCGTAGAGATAATGCGTTTCATCAAATTCAAGCCACAACAGATTTTGCGGAAATACGCTTTTCTTTATTAAAAAGATGCAGCACTTGTATCCGTCAGAATAATAAAGCTTTGATTATCTAATGTGTTTTTTAACTTTTATGAAAACAGTGCACTCTAGGAAAAAAAACAAGAGTAATTGTTTGTAGCAAATTGAAGGTAAAATTCGAAAAAATGCCCTAAAAAATAGTAATTTTAATTTGGAAAAATAATGCCACTAATCCGCTGTATTTCCGCCACTGGTCCACGCTAATTGTAACTAAAGACTTTTGAATGTGGACAATACTTAGGTAAATCCACATACCAAATTTTAGTTCATGCCAGTTGATGGTTTTGAAGATATTAAAATGTTTTCTTTATTTTTAATGGAGCCCTCGAGGAAATGTTACATAGAAGACCCCCTTTAAAATGCGGTCCTGCCTGTGATGTTTCATTTTTGGTCACGACTTGTGAATTGCCATGTATTGATAGAAGTGCTAGTGCTAGTATAGTCTACTGGAAAGAGCATATAATCCAGGGCAACAATACATACTCGTATACTGTATATAACGAGTATTGCTCAGCTGGGATAGGGATAGGGGGTGTTAATACAAGGACCGGCTTAGCTTTATCTGGTGAGGATACATTGAACAAAGGAGTCATGTGAAAGGTAGGCAGTCATCATAATTTTTCATTTGTATTAAACATGACATCTATAATACAGGGTGGGGCAAAAGTCGCGAAGGGATTTGAAAAATTAATAACTTTTTTAAATTTTAATTTTATTTTTTTTCCCTAACACAAAACTAAAATGCAATGTTTGGAGTTTGTTTACAATTTAAGTGTGAAAGATTACATCACGCAAATGACCGCCATTTTCAGCCTCGCAAAGTGCAGCTCTTGCAAGAGCATTTTCCATTACCCGAGTCAGAATATCTGGCCCCAAAGCACTTACTTCTGCTCGAATATTATCTTTTAGTTGCTGCAGGGTTGTGGGTTTATTAATATACACTTTTCCTTTCAGATATCCCCAAAGGAAATAATCAGGGGCTGTTAAGTCCGGCGAGCGGGCGGGCCAATTGAATCCTGAATTTCTCGAAATTAAACGTTCGCCAAAAATCTGCCTTAGAAGGTGCATAGTGGCTCGAGCAGTATGCGCAGTGGCTCCATCTTGTTGGAAAGTCATCGTTTGATTGTCAGCAAGAGCTGGTCTTAAGAAATTTTGAATCATATCACGATATCGGTCGCCATCTACAGATACAGCATTCCCATCGTGGTCTTCGAAGAAGAATGGTCCAATAATTCGTTGAGACGTAACTGCGCACCATACTGTACATTTAAGCGGATGTAATTGCCTTTGATGAACCACCCTTGGGTTCTCGGTACCCCATATTCTGCAGTTCTGCTTATTTACGAAGCCATTCAAATGAAAATGGGCTTCATCGCTCATGATCAGAGAATGAATAAATTCATTATCTTCTCGAGCCATTCTTTGCAAGCGAACTGCATAAGTTAGTCGTTCTTGAAAATCTGCTGGTTTTAGTTCTTGCACTAGCTGCACTTTATATGGAAACAGATGTAAATTTCCTCTTAATATTCTGCGTAAAGACCTTTGAGACATCTGCAGCTCAGCAGAACGTCTTCGGGTTGAGGTTTCCGGATTCTCCTGAACACTCTCCTGAACGCGTTGAATGTTCCCTTCATTTCTTGCGGAACGTGGCCTTCCGCTTCGTGGGAGATCCATAACTGTGCCTTGTTGCTGAAATCGTGCCACTAAGCGTCGAATCATTGATTCAGAGGGCGAATTCCGCAAATTGAAATGACGACGATATGCTCGTTGAGTTTGAATTATTGAATGGTGATCTTCAAAATAAAATTCTATAAGTTTGGTTCGTTGATTGAGGTTGTAACGCTCCATAATTAATCTCCAGGATTTATTTTACACGGTCCTGAAAAAAAAAATGAAAACAAAATAAATTTAAAAAAGTTATTAATTTTTCAAATCCCTTCGTGACCTTTGCCCCACCCTGTATAAAGTGGACGATTTCATTATAAAAATATGAAGCTGGCGAAAAGAGTTAAGTGAGGGGTCTCTCTAACAAACCTCTCCTAAAGGTATTTTTGAATATACTTAGCGTGTACAACGACGTGGGGCCTACCATGAACTAAGCTCTTCTAGAAGCAACAGCCTCCACATACGACCTACCCCATTCTCATTCAGAAATGCGTTAAAGGGTCACGTTGCATCAATTCGGAGTTGTTGGAAGTTGCAAGTGCATAAGGCATATGGCGCTGGTATGTCAATCATCGCCCGAGATGGCCCAGTTATGTGTACAGTTTCTATACACCGGGGAATTTCCTTCCACTTCCATGCATAATTTAAAGCTGTTTCGCCGCCGCCGTATACCTACCAGGATTCTCTCCATGCATCCGTGAAGTTGGGAGTTACAATGGATGTTCTACTGTTTGCATAAGAGAGCTGAGGAGCTTAGCGGAGCAGAAACGTGCGCTGAAGTGGGTCTAAGGAAAACATGAATTTATGGAGCTTTCAGGTGGTTAATGTTATTGAGTACAGTCGAGCGTTTTTACTTCCAGCTCCATTGACCAGGAAGAATTGTAATCGCGAAGAGAATTCGAAAATGAGGACACGAAAAACAATGCCATTTCAGACTATCCATCCATCTATCTGTCTGTTTGTCTCTCTACTCTGTCGGTCTGTCTGTCCGAATCCTTGGTCCCGCTATAACTTGGAAAGTATCGGTCAAATTTTGATGAAATTTTGACACTAGGTTACGTCGATGTCGAGAAAGGAAAAGCTTTGATCCAGAGCGGTGCAGGTTTTTTGACGTTTCATAGGCTTCGGATCATTTTCAGAAAAATATTTGTGGTGCTTTTAAATTGGGGGTTGAAGGCTGTTGAGATGGTTTATTATCATTTTTTGACATTAGTATTTTCGGCGATTTTACTCACTTGTTAGAGATATTTTACCCAACATAGATTTTTTTTGAAACTTAGAATGAAAGATAAATATTTTCAACATATGCGTCTCTCAGCGTACCTGCGTCGTGATCTCATTGATTTTGTAGTTGGTGGTAGTTACCGGGGCTGGCGGTTGGTGAGGTAGATGGTCGGTACTGTTGGAAGGACAGGGGAAAATTCCTGTAAATTAATTGTTATGGGCGCGTTTGACTGCCTTGATCTGTTTATTATTTTTTTGTTATACCTGCTCGTAGCTAACTTGTATTTTACCAATCTACCCTTCGGGTGGTTCAAATTATTACTGTATAGTTTCAAGATTTTTTTTACTCATATCGATAACTTCAGCCAAAATTATAAGAGATGATTGTAATGGTATATAGAGAGAATGATGACAAAGCGTATGTATTCATTTTTTTGTCACTCCTTTTAATATTGCCATGTTTTAAGAACAAGAATTTGAGGTAATTCTTACGGCTCTTTAAGAGTTATTCTGGAAATATCTATAAGAAAGGACTTTTCCAAGTTTATGATGCATTTCCATCCTTTTCCAAGTTTTAGGAAGGTCGGCAAACCTCTGGAGTATGGTTAGTCCCAGGCGTGGCTAGTAAATTGGTAGACTGACCGAAATTGAGTCAGAACTTTGACTATATGCTTTGAAACTTTTTCTTGAGAGGGGTACACAATCTCTACTGATAAATGTCCGTTTCTCAAGTAAGAAGTCACATAAAAACCTACGCATCTTTCTTGTTCTCTTTAGTCTGTTCAACCAAATAATGCAAGTTTGGTGTGATAGTCAAACTTCCTGCAACTTCTTAAAGTAATCCTGAGAGAGTCCCTTTAATCTATAGCGTTTTTCTAGACATTAATTCGTAAGAGAAACGTGCATCAAATAAAGTTCGATTTTCTCGCAATTAAAAGATTGAAGTTGCACAGTTTTCAGTATTTGATGTACCTCGGACACCGGTATTGACCAACACAGACACAAATTCCGATAGTGAGTATTCCAAACTTTAGCTGAAGGCATACTTTATAGATTTTGCCAATGACTTAGAATCCTATAAATAAGGTTCAATCAGTAAAATAATCCCCATCAGTCACTTCATCTAATCATGATGGTTCGGAGGAGTAGCACCGAGACAGTGATGCCATTTACATATTCTACATAGATCTGGAGAAGATTTAGGATTTGTGAGTTGAATAAAAGGATGTTTTATTGTGTGTATGGCGTGGGAAGTAAAACGTAAAAACGCCCAATCTGACAACACAGCTCCGACCCCATGCTTCCGTAAATTGGCTTCGACGGGAATTAATTCGTTGCTCCTGCTTTTCAACCTCTAAGGAATGATTAATGGTCGCCGATGTTGTTGCCAGTGAAAGTGTTCGCACCGTTCCTTTAAGGGCTATTTGATCAAAATATTTTTTTAGCAGTTAAGAGGTGATGACATTAGAAAATTGGGTTTAATAAACATAAAGGACTGTTCTAACCAAAAGCAGCCCGATGACAGCTCCGCTGTAACCCGACTTCGACTTGAGTTGGTTTTGGGTTTCCCCTGAAGCAATTGCCGAGAAACTGACGGTCTCGTTTTGAGGATGTTGATTAAGCCAGTGACTATACGAGGTGTCCCATGTATAACTGTAGCGATTGTTCACTCTAAAAGTTGACCCAAGACATTTATGAAAAAATCAGGCTTATATTATACCATTCTGATGAAATATATCCAAAAGGGTGTACCGGAAGTAAATAGCAGGTCCCTCACTTTAAATAGAGCACCGTGTACATTATTCAACTTTCGGATTCTATGCGAGATTCTAAATACATTTCATGAACCTATATTATCCTATAACCAATTCTAACCATTTTGTAGTGGTCCTAGGGGATTGTAGAGGAGGGGGGGTATATCTCAATTTTTTGGCGTCAGTATACCTATATGCTTAAATCCCGGTAATTCTTTGCACATATTAGACATATTTCATACATCATTGATTCATCCTAAATTTGCCCTTTAAACAATGATAGAGGCGTATCTTCAATACACGCGTCATATGCAACGCAACTAACTTAGATATACCTGCACAGAAGTGTGATGCATGGCGGCTGGCGATTGCCGAGGTTAGTCATAGCCAAATGGTCGGTACTGTTGGTAGGACAGGGAGATACTTCTAGGTGGCAACGTGGGGTGGGAACTATAGACTAGTCGTATGACCTTATTTAACTGACTTTATCAGTTCATTTTTCCTGTTATACATGTTGATAGCTAACTATTTTTTCAAAGTGGCTAACATGTGCCGAACATAATCGTTTATGATCTGTTGACAGCGTAGTAGAGGAGGTGCAGAGTCAACCTACTTGACGCCAGTTTCTTACAAGTATGAGCAACCAGGTGAGATGCTGTATGATAAATGTAACTTACGATAACGCCTATTGTCGACCCACTCGGCTGGCTATACAGATGGGACTAATTACAATAATTATTTTTCATTAGGAAATAATTTGTAACCTTGCATTTTAGAGCTGTTATTCTATGAATGGACATGCAACAATTCAAGTTTTAGCTTCATGTTTCAATAGCACCTTTACGTCTAAAATAAACTGGCAGTTTCTTTATATGGAGACAGGTTTCAAAACGAATATCTGAAATATTGGCTGGGCTATTGAGAGAAATTTCCTTTATAGAAATCAGAAAAACCCTGATATTTCTAATAGATGATTGTTTACTCGATAGTATTGAACAAATATTTTACATCTCCGGGATGCTTGAAAATAAAAAAAAATGGTTAAATCGGTTACGAGCATTGAAAATTAAGTCTAGATTTCTTCATCCGTTACCTGTCAGAAATGTAAAAACCAAATCCTGATCCTGATTCCTGATTTTTCAAACTCTACTTGTTATCCTGGATTCGAAAATAAATGCTTCTCTATTTGAAGTTAACGATCTTCAGATCTCTTATATGACACTTGCTTAGATTTTGATACTCGTTGTCAACGATCTGGGCAATACCTGAAGATCCCAAACATATGTGCACTTTCTCTTAGGGTGTGAAATATTAAATAAAAGCTTTGTTTATTTGTATTGTTTTGCGGAGCACTAAGCTTGAAATATCACCCCGCTTATTCAGGAGGCACCTTGCTCTACTGTAAAAAATTGTCGTCGTTACTCAGAGGCACCATTTCCAGGCGTTTTCCGTTTTCAAACGTGTGGTTTGGGGGGAAGAGTATCCGCTCTGCTTAATGGACTGTGAAAAAATAGCACGTTAGGTGATTCTTTTGTTGGGTTTTCAAAAGGTCATCGAGGTTACTCTCCATTATTGAGAGGTTTGTTGCCTGAGTCTAGTTTTGGGATGCTTCAAGTCAGTAGAATTTTGTATAATAAAATATTGAAGTCAAACAGAAGTGTATGCAAATAATAAAAGGATCACCATATACAGTGACTGTCAGGCGTCACTCATAGCTTTAAGATGTCCTAGAATGGCATCTGCACAGATCTGGGAATGCCAACAAGAACTAAACAAACACACTGGTGGAAAACAAGAAAGTAACTTTGATGTGGGTCGCTAGGACATTCTGGTAACGCAGGAAATGAACGGGCGGATGAGCTGTCCAAGAAAAATATCATCCACATCCTTTACAGGCTCAGCACGTGCTTTGTGGGTACCAAAACGCACAATAAGAAACCTGTAGGTGGTAGACGGTCTCTGACTGTCGAACGCGGAGGTACTACCAGGCGGATTTTGTAGGCGGTGCCAGAATGTGTACATGTTGCATGCGCACGTGTTCCCTCGCTAGGGTCCATGTGCATTCCCCCCTTTCCCCTGTATCCCCCTATTGCCACGGTACCCCATGGGGGTGCTTAGACGTTAGGCATTCGCGGTATATATATAGGTGAAAAATTAAAGCTTCCGCCTTTTGTTGGGTACTTCGACAAAATTTAAGCAAGGACGACTCTTTATACTTTTTTATTCTCTCTAGCTTTCAATGGTCTTTGCCATCATCATCAGGAGCTGCAATTACATTGATAACAGTAGCAACAATAGTGTAAAATGAATTTAAATTAACTTACAGTAGTATGATATAGATGCTGCACCGATTAACCATCTCAACTTCCCAAACTACGAGGTGCACTCCAATCTGAGGAAGAACGGGGGAGTTGTGGCTTTTGTCCGCAGCAGTCTTTCCTGCTCCAGGGATCTCTCTTTGGAATCAGACCGGAAGGACATTCTGTGGCTTCGCCTCAACTCCAAAACATCACCCAAATTTATTTGCTGCCTTTATCGCTCTCCCTCGAACCATAACTGGGATGACCTACTCGAATACCTCGCCGTCCAGATCGACTTCCTGAACATCAATCACCCCGCTTCAGAGGTAGTTCTTCTCGGTGATTTCAATGCCCATAATGAGCTTTGGTTGGGCTCAAATAAGACCGATGCAGCAGGTCGTGCAGTCGAAGCGTTCGCTGTTACTCAAGGGCTGACCCAGCTCGTGACGAGCCCTACTTTTTTCCCCCGCGTCTCGTCACACGCCAGTAGCCTGCTGGATCTCTTTCTGACCACGCATCCTGCCCCTTACAGCACTGCCGTCCTGTCCCCCCTGGGTAACTCAGATCACGGTGTTGTGGAGGTTAGGTTTCGGTCAGAAGCCGCTGTGGCCGCAGAAACTCGCACAGGCCGCAAAACTTGGCATTACGGACATGCCGACTGGGAGGGGCTCAGAGACTTCTTCTCTAGCTTTCCTTGGAGAGATGTCTGTTTCACTGACGCGGATGCGTCGACTGTCTGTTCTTCAATAACCGAAATTATCCACGTCGGAATGGAGGAATACATCCCTCACACAGTGAAAGTTCCTAAACCAGGGTCCAACGGCTGGTTCAACAAATCGTGTGACACTGCTCGCCAGCAGAAGATCAAGGCCCACAGAACCTACTTACAAAACCCCACTGTAGAGAACAGACAAGCCGACGTCGAGTCCAGAAACAAATATAACGAAGCGGTTCGCAATGCCAAAACCCAGCATGATATAAAAGTTAGGCACAGGGTAATGTCGCAGCGCAATGGCAGTCGGTCTTTCTGGACGCTGGCCAAGCAGATTGAAAAGAACTTCTCACACAGTAGCCTTCCACCACTTACGTGTCAGGATGGAACTATTGTATTCGACTCAAAGGCCAAGGAGGAAGTGCTAGCCAAGATCTTTGCTGCCAACTCCACCATGGACGTCCCCACCAACGCCCAAGTGCCGTCAATTCAAAGGGTTCCCCACACTATGCGGGAGGTAACATTCAGGCATAAGACCGTAAGACGAGTGCTCTTGTCGCTCGACATCAACAAAGCTTCTGGTCCGGACTTGATTCCTGCCATTGTACTGAAGAGATGTGCAGCTGAGCTTGCTCCAGTTCTTTCGCGTCTCTTCCAGATATCTTATGAATCCGGCACCTTCCCAGAAAACTGGAAATTTGCTCATGTACAGCCCATCCCAAAAAAAGGATCTAAAACCGACCCTTACAACTACAGGCCTATAGCTCTGCTTTCTGTCATAAGTAAAGTGATGGAGAGGTATATAAATCGCGAGCTTCTGGACTACCTCGAACGTCACAGCTTGATTAGCGACAGGCAGTACGGTTTCCGGCACCAACGATCCACAGGGGACCTCCTAGCTTACGTCACGCAACTGTGGAGTAAACTCATCCAGTCTCATGGTGAGGCTCATGCCGTTGCTCTTGACATCACGCAAGCGTTCGATCAGCTGTGGCACGCTGCCCTCTTGAGCAAACTTCCATCCTACGGCCTCCCAGAAAAGCTTTGCAGATGGGTGGCTGACTTTATCTTTGGCCGCAAGATATCCGTCGTAATTGACGGATTCTCCTCTTCATTCCACGACGTCAACGCGGGTGTTCCCCAGGGGTCGGTCTTGGCTCCGACACTGTTTCTCTTACATATCAACGACCTCCTTTCCTGCACGATCAACCCAATCCACAGCTTCGCTGATGACAGCACTCTACATGCAGGAATTCAGAGTGACAAGCCGATCTCTGCCGCTGAGCTGGAAAAAAGAAGACTAGCGACGACTTCTTCTCTGACAGGAGACCTGGAGGCTATCACTGCTTGGGGACGCAACAATCTTGTACAGTTCAATGCTTCCAAAACACAGTACTGTACTTTGACGAACAAAAAGCGTCCTAGCGCTCACACAGTTTCGATGGACGGTCGAGTCCTACCAAAGAGCCATTCATTTCGGCTGGTCGGAGTCCAGATCACCGAGGACCTGATCTGGCACGAACACATCTCTTCAATAGCTGCAGCTGCTGGGAAAAAGCTAGGCTATTTGTTTAGGGCTAAGAAGTACTTTTCTCCGCATGACCTTCTCACTCTATACAAGGCCCAGATAAGGCCTAGCCTCGAGTATTGCTCACACATTTGGGGTGCTGCCGCCCCGACTACATTGTCCATGCTCGATGCTGTCCAGAGGAGGGCGGTCCGACTGATCGATGACTCTTCTCTAACAGACAGTCTCGGGACTCTTTCGCACCGGCGGGCCGTCGGCGATCTAGCTCTTTTCTATCGCTACACCAACGGGCTTTGCTCCTCAGAGCTCTCTTCCATGATGCCGCCGCGCGATGTGCCTGCCAGACAGACCCGCCTGACTTCGGCGTCCCATCCTAACCGTGTCAAACTTCGTACATCCAGAACTGGCCGATACGACCGCTCCTTTGTCCCGAGGGTGTCTAGATTGTGGAACAAACTACGGGAGGAAGCTTTTCCCAGTTCTACTAACCTTAGGCAGTCGTATTAACAAAATTTCTTTGGGATCATCATAGCAGCCGCGGTGTTCCGGCATTTAGGCTTCTGCCTGCGCGGCTGTTTCGATATAAAAAAAAAAAAAATGTGAGGATGTTGCTAATTGTTGTTTACGTTAAGGATGAAGGAAACATCCAGTAACATGGTGAAAACTGGATAAATGGTACAATGGTCAAAACTACACACAGCTGTATGACAAGAACAAGTTAAGAACAGATTAAAAAATATTTAGTATTTAGTATTTACTGATGTTCCCGTCAGTGTCAGTGGATTTCTACATAATCTTAAGCATCAATAATTACTGGCATCCCAGCTACATGGCAAATACAGACGGATCACAGCAAATACTAGACGTGAGACATTCGCCAAATAAAGAGCAACCTACGCAATTTTGCTTGAGGTTTTCAGGGAAAATAAATCTGCTGCGATAACAGATTCAAGGCGCATCCCGTTTTTCTCAAAAAAAAAAAATGCGTTACGTCAGGAAGAAATATCCCCGTACCAATTTTTCGTTTTCTATGTCTTTTTTGGGTGCGGCCTGAAGATAAGACGAGTTGAATAATCGGAGGAGGGGTTGAACTCCTAGAAGCTCTTGAAGGAGAAGCTGTTATGTGTTAAATTCCTCATGAAAATTGCAAAAAAATGTATAAAGTTCAATGTTATTGGCATATATTAGCAAATAGCCCTGTCAACGTCGTATCCGCCTTTAGGCACTTAACATGTGACGGTACATTGTTGTAATGTTACACATATTGAAAAACTAGTACCTGGGGCATAAATACGCCTACAACATACGATATGTGGCGCAACTTATGGAAATAGATTACGAGGGTTTACCATGCGTACCACAACTGACATTATTGCAACGAAGCTACATTTAATTTATGTTTTATTTTTCTATTCAATCCCTTCTAACACGAATGGTATTGTTCAGACTTTTCTCCATCATTTCAATAGCCGCCCGCTAAAGCCTTTACGATACTGTGGACACTTCTCTACCGGAGATATCACTTGTTGCTTACTTGACAAATTTCTTTTCTGGCGAATGTGGTAATCTACCTAATCAAAACCTGCTTTGTGTAGGACATCTATAGCAATGCAGGTGGCATACCTGGGAGCATTATCCTGATGGTGTAATACGTCACTTGTTAACTTCCACAACGATCCTCTTTAAAAGTATATATTTTGTATACTTGAATCTCCACGAAGACTCAAACGCCCGTGGGTGCCGTGAGGTTATAGGGGGATATATGGAAAAGGGGAGACGCCACACGGACTCTAGCGAGGGAACAGGTGTGTTTGCAGCATGCACACATTCTGGCTCCACCTTAGAGATCCACCTGGTTGTACCTCTACGTTCGATTGTCTGAAACTGTTGTACTACCTACGGACTATCACAACATCCATACTCAAGAGAAGTCCTGGGACGGGATTCGAACCCACTCAGCGGGACATTCTTATATTAATTTTGGATAATACCCGTTTAATTATACACGTCCATCTTGTAACAACATATTATGCACTTTTTTAATATATTGGTCACAATCGATCCCGTTACAGGTGGCCCCTTGTTGGTTTTCTCAAGAAAAGTTTCTACATTTAATATCGCCAACACCAACGTTTGACTACATCATAAATAACTGCCTACCCTTCAACAATCGCCACAATATTTTGATGAACTTCAGTCGGCCCCATACCAGTTCCATCCATTTCTATTGTACGCCTTTACCCATGATCAAAAAAGCACATAACAAGTAAAACAGTTTCGACATATAACCTTAATAATATTGCTAATATTCTAAGATATAGCCTACGACAAAAAATTTAATCTAGCCTTTTTCATGACCTTGCCCTTTGACATCTGACAGGAAACATACGTTGCAAAACGTTTGTCTATTAGGAGAATAATTCGTCGCGGGAAAGACAAAGCGGCGTAAGTCGGAAAATGCCTATTTTGAGTTCAGCATCACCAGAAATCTCTAAAAGTGGATATCTATAATATAACGAAGTGGCGTATCGCTCCCCCTTATAGTTAGCGTAATATGGCAAATCAGTATATGGACGGATCTCCTATTCTTACCAGTATCTGAATTGGAGTTACGCCTCTTTGTCTTTCCAGCGACGAATTTTATTTTACCATAGCATCATCTGAACAATATTCATGTAATTTAAGATAAATTAAATGTATCAAAGTTAGAAATTAACTTGATCTTCCTGTATCTCAGTAATGATGAATAAGATCTATCAGAAGGTATATTATAAACCTGAATAACCGTATACATAAAAATGACTTTAAAAAAATGAAAAAAATGAATCAAAAGCGTCCAAAAATAGTGAGCAAACTAGCAAACCAAAATCATTTTTGAATTTCTAGTTAATTGAATGAACTTCCACAACCTCTGTTGCAATAGCAAAAATAACGAGTTTCGGAGAAAATACGTACCTTGTCCATATTATCTCAATAAGGGTGACGATCACTAACCGAGAGGATTCAAAATTAAGTTAGTTTGTTGCTGGAAATATATATAAAATTCTTGGCGAACTTGATTCCGTATACGAATCTAGTAGAGCTGTATAGCTTCAGCATTAAAAATAGTATGTCATGCTTCGAACTCAGAACTGCTGAAGTCGTCTATTTCATATATTTTCAGCAACAAACTAACTTAGTTTTGATTTCTCTTATTGGTGCTTGCGGTCCCTATAAGAATCATTCTGTGAGTGACGCCATGCGCGCGGCAGACGAAAACTGAACAACGGAGCATCTGGCCCTGATAGGAACTATCTACGTAATAATTTTGCAACTGTTCTCTCAAGGAAAGAAGCTTTTATATCAGAGATTCAAGACGTGATACTTCTTTGACAAAGAGAAATTATGATAAATCTTTAAGGATTCTTCACCGTTTTCCTTTACGGATGTGCCGGGAAAGTGGGATAACGAGTTGCAAAATCGGGACGCGCTGCTTCACGCTTATAGTGTGGGTGGGAAGGACATGTGAATAAAAGGAAGGGGAGGAACGAGGTCGTCGGCGACCTCGATGCCGACGGCGCCGACACAGGTGACCGGAATACTAAACGATGCTCATCTTGCATCTCGCATTAGGCGACAACAATCTAGACAAGAGTTTGTCGGTCCTTTTTGTGAGTCGAGTGTCCTAGGATTATAAATTATGCTTTCGTTTACTCGCGTTTTGCTTGCCTATAGGCGTGGAAATACTAGGTATAAGCGCTAAATAGTACATTACATACTTTGGTATAGAAGAGTGCCATTATTGGGCGAGCGCTTTTATATCCTGAGGCGCATGCAGAAAGTGCTTTCAGACAAAGTTGATACTTTATATTGGTACTCTTACTTTTATTGTTGTTTGTATGCTGTAGATCATACAGAAATGTGAAACGAAAACAAAACAAGGTCGGAGGAAACCATACAAGCTCAATCAACTTATGCAAAACTGCATTTCGCTAAAAGCAATCACTGCAATATATTCTGTCGGTTCTGTCATGCATATTTACAGTTTGTTATTGGCATTTGAGGTACGTATTAACTGAATACGTTGTCTGTGTTCGCTTGACCCAGAAATTTGAGCTGAGTGGATGATCGGCACGATTTTATTTTTTCCTACGTTTGTACTAAACACCTCAAACCTACAAAGACAGACAAATATATAATCATTTCAGATATTCTGTCCAATTTTATATTCATATTCATTAACATTCCAGAATGCTTAAAATGTTCAAAACTGGGGGCGGGGCAAACCCACTTTTGAAAGCGATATTGCCCTGTATCTATTATTGGTCATAGGTGATATTCCAAATATACCATGTCCTGAACGTAGGGACTCCTCCTTATAAACAACTACGTTTGAAATAACAAAGCTAAATACTCACTATTCATTTGATAAAAACATGCCAGTCTATTATGTCAATGTTGTGCTCGAAAATACTATTTGAAGTGGTCGCCGTTCGATACAGAAACACAAGTTTGTTAACCTACACAGCTCCAGGAAAACAATCTGAATACGCTCGCGAACTATCGTTAGTATTTCAAAGCTTGTAATAGCTATAGGAATATGGCTATTTCTCTAGTCCATTTACAAATAAACAGCTACAACATACCAGGGAGACTCGGTAGCTCGATGGTTATAGCACACCGATCTAGCAACCTGAGAGTCTCTGGTTCGGATGCTTAATTCCGTGCAACGGATGTTGTGTTGTGTGTTGTCTACGAGTACATCACGCACGTGGGTGCAATATTAACCCTAGGTACAATTCATCGCTGGATCTGGTTCATTATATAAGTAGTTGGAGTAGTACAGTGTTGGTACTGCGGAGTCAAAGGTAGCCCAGTTGCCAGGCTTCGCCTCCCCACCATTACTACTAACGTACACACCGCGCGGCACGTGGTTTGGATACTGACGTCGTACCCTTTCACCCTGAATGCTGGACCGATTCATATTCAAGCTCTAGCATAAGTGTCACTAGGAAAATTTTCTTATTCTCGAAGGACATGATAAACCGAAAGTCTCAACTTTAAGGACACCATCCACCACTTTCAAAATAATTCCGATTTAGAGTCTTAATCATTTCACATCTTATACTACATTACAATAATCTAGGTTGACGTTTCTTAGCCCCTTTTTTGTCGTCGATGCTGAGATTATAAATTATGTTTTCCCCCCGTCCTTTTCTTCTTACTTCAGAAGCCGTTGAAATATTGTAAGCGCCAGAAATGTGGATGAAGGTTTGACCATAGAATCTACTTTGACAATGACTAAAATTCCAGATAGATTCTCAGAGTCGGTATAGTAGTGGTAAAAAGGTAGAAGATAGCTGGGTAAATTGACTCAGTGTTAGAGAAAGACTGATACAGAATCTTGGTCGATACCTATAATCAGTCAATACTTGTACTTCTAATGCCGATATGTGATGTTATCGGCCAATCTGCCCTTCATCTTTTCTGTATCTAATCAGAAAGCCCAGTGTGACTCGTTGGCCCTTACCTTGACAGCAATAAGTCTATCTAAGTCATAAAATGATGCAAACTGGAATAAACTTATCGTGGTGGAACCGTGTTCAGAAAGCGTATTTCAGGGAACCAGTTGAATTTGAACATACGTAAAATCAAACTTTGTGTCCACCGTCCACATGTTAGTTAGAGATCACTTACATGAGTGATTCTATTCGATAATGCCTTCTTAATGTCAAACCTTCATTTTTTCTGTAACAGCTGCAAAAATACTTGAATCTAAAGGAATATCGTCCAATTCGAGTTACCACTTGGAACGTGAAACTGGATCGCAGCATTTTATAAAACCTGATTTATGAAAATTGCGTTTCATGAAACACAATCTCAACAAACCTGAATTTGTTACTGGTCTTCTGTACATCGGTTTCAGAAAAATGGGTTTCCTTGGTGCGGGCGAGTCGCATATCGGTTTGTTTTGAACGTATTAAATTCAGTACTGTGTGAACATGTTGAAAATTTGGAAAAATTAGCGCTATGCGGAAATATTTTAACCAAATTTCCACTAAAAAATTGGCAAGGCCTTAAGTGCAATTAGTATCCTGTGCAAAAAACTCAAAATATATTAAACTGATTGAATTCATGAGAATATATATTTATGTATTGTTTTTCTCTCAGTTCAGTTAATTTGATCTTTCGATACAATTCTTTAACACCTTAAGCAATATCAACCCTTCTGAAATCGTTATGAATATAGGGTCATCAGTAAACTAAAAAAATAGGTATTTTTGCGAGACTTGATGCTCATTACAATACCTATGTTACGTACTTGTCACTGTCGCTTATGAGTACTGTTTGATGGGCTATTCTACCAAATATTTGCCACTTGCCAGGCAGAGAAGTTAAGATGCCGATTTGAGATTAATAGCTACCTTAGTATGAAAAATGATGATTGATACTGATACCTGACTCGACTTTTTTTGATTTGATGGGCCTTGGCCCTTGGGGAAAAAGTCAGTGGCATCTTACTTGACTACTTCATTAGCCCCCACGGCTTCTGCCTGCTCTAATTGGAAACATTTCTGCTTATATCTTCTGCTTCTGGTCACAACTTTATCCTGAAATCGGACAATTACCGAGTGTCTTTCATTGAAACATCTTTTCGACCTCATGGCTATCAAGATGTTTCCTTACTTGGTTCCTGTGTTTAATGTTTAACAGATGATGCTAGGATAACCTCGTTTCAACAAGAAATGTGAGATTGTTACTTGTATAATAATACTCAAAGCATTTTTCATGACATGTTTAATATTAGCATCTTCACAGGTATGACCAGTTTTAATCACATCTGAATGAAGCACATGTTTTTTTTGGAGGAGTATTCTTAATTCTTTTCGTCTGATTGTTTCTTAGTGTGTATAGAAGTGACCGAAAAACAATGTTATCGACATTTTTCTTTCACAAAAATACAATCTTTGTGCATGTCTTTTGCACTATTTCTTCAATTGTAACTTGAAAACAAATAATAGCACAGCTCTTAAATTGTATGTGAATACATTTTCACTTTTATAGTAGAACTGAGCTGGTACTTTTTTAGTCTTTTTTTTCACAATATCTGCGTTTCTTGAAAACTCAATTTGCTACAAAATACGTTATCAAGAAAAGCAAAGATTTTTTGAAGAAAAAAGAATGATAATATTGAAGTAATTACCCGTTCAGTTGTATCATAAAAGTGCAATATGTATTCACATACAATTACAGAGCTGTACTGTTATTTGTTAACAAGTTAAGATTGAAGGAAAATGCAGAACAAGAAGCGCAAAGATGCATTTTTTGACACAAAGAATTGATAACATTGTTTTTCAGTTCTTTCTATATACACCATGAAATAATAAAATGAAAAGTATTAAGAATACTCCTAGAAACAGGCAGTTAAAAAAATTGTTGTGCGACCTTAAGATTGCAGTACATATACTATGTTCAAAAATAAAAATATAATGCAAATTATTATACAATTAGAAGCTTGAAGCATGCATGAAAACTGACACCATCATATTACTCCTATGTTCACGCATAGTTTTTCAGCCCGCAATTATAAATGATTTGTGTTTTATGCAGTTTTATGCTTTTAAAACAACCGAATCGATATCAACTAGTAAATGAGTGAAACACGGACCATGGATAAGTATTTTTTCATAAAAGCAGATATATCGCAACATGTTTTCCCTTGACCCAGAAAAGTTTTCACAGTCAACTATGTATGCATTCATGAGCGTTACGATATTACAGTCCAGGACTCGCATATTGAAACAAAAAAATGGAGTCGCGTAGAAAACAAATTTCAAGTTGAGTGCATCTATGAAATTTTTGCATTTAAATATTATATATATATTTTATGCTTCCGTGTACATTTTTCTTTTTGTTTTACTCCTTGATACTTCTTAAAAAATTCTATTTTTGCGATTTTCGGATATTTAGCTTTAATTATTTTTATGTGAGCGCATGATCGCAACACTTTCTACATCAGATCTGAGTATAATAATATACACGAAGATACAAAACAAGTATAAAAATAAGAGCTGCTTCATTACTCTCACATTAAAAACAAAATTTGGAACAATTCAATACAATAATGCTGTTTCATAATATTGATTTTTGTGTGTTCAGCAAGATAGCGAACATGTAGTAGAGCAGGTATTCAGATAACTTGGGTATAGAGAACCAAACACTGCATTTTGACAAAGCACATTATATGAGAATAAAATAGAAATCAATAATCCGAATTTTTTCAGTGCATTTTTCGGTCCAGTGATTTCTTATTCGCCCGTTTCCAACTTACAGAATGTTTCCTATTCCATTGAAATTATTCTCCCTCGATCTGAAGAAGAAAACTTCATTTCAAGGTAGGCCGAAAAACATATACAGTGTGTCCAAAATGATCGTAGAAATTGAGTTTTATCAAATATCTCTGAAAGTAGTATTTTTGTATCTCTTGAACTTTGTGCGTCTCTTTTTGAGACAAAATGTTCAACTCGAATGGATTGATGGAACGACATTATCGAATTCATGAAGCTTTAATTGATTCAAGCAACCAGGGTTATGGTTTAAGATCCATTTGCTATTTCTGGATAACGACAAACGTACTATTTGTTTTCGAACAATTGCTGAAAATAACCTAAGTCTGATCACGCGACAAATGAAAGTAAGATCATTGGTAGCGACATAAACATATAAAAAATCGTTATTCTTCGAGGTAATAACGAATTTGAAAAATGGTATTTGTTATTATACATGAAAATGCCTGTGATATGTGCTTGGGTACTAGAAATCATGTATTTTTCTTGCCCTTTAGATGAGTAGTGAACTTGTGCGCGTTTGAGCTTCAATTGCAGTTCTTCAATCATTTTAGCAGGCAGTTCTATAGCCTAGAACTTCGCCCTTCTAAGCCCCCAATATCCCATTATCTACTGTCATTTCTGGTATACAACCCCTTAATCATCTGGGTTACATTTTTCTTCAGTTAATTTTTGTATGCTCCTGATTAGGATGACCCATTTCCAAGTGAAATACAATTATATCTCCAGTGGGATATAAAATAGCAGCGCGATGTGCAGTTCTCTCCATAAACTTGTCCCTATATGTAAATTATGCATTCAGTGTAGATAACCTGAATTGGTTTCGATTTTCAATTCCACAAGCGTACACAGGAACATCTGCAGCTAGTTGTCGCACTTCGATGATATGGGCCTGATTTAGTTTCCAGCCATTTCCTCTATTGGCTTTCGTAGCGAAAACTAGTATACTCAGTGACGAAGAAAATTGAGCATTAAAATGATTTTATGAGAATGAAATTTTATACACAGTTAGCAAGAGGAGGTAATGATTAGATTTTGTAGTGGAAATGTTTGTTAAATCGCTGGATTTCCCTAATAATGTGCTGGGCTACCCCAATGCTGAAACATTCGTTTAGCTGCCGGACGTGCTAAATTACTGTAATAGTATATTAACATGTTTGGACAGCTATACTAAAATCCTAATTCAATTCATCCAAAATAATTGTTTGCTCTTTTTTGTACAAATTTGCTCATGTATAAGGAAAATATCCAATATTCATTTGGTTGGAAATAAATAATTTGGTCAAATATCACTATTCAGTGATCATTCATAAATTATTACTTACATCTAAACCGCCTTACTTGCGAAAAAAATACATTTAACAATTATATTCATTCTAAATCATTTAGAGATAAAATTATCAGGATACCACAATATTCAACAACAATGTTGCCATCACATATAATTCTTTACCAAAATTATATAAACAATACTCATCACTTTTTCGACAAAAAGTGAAATAAATATTATTCCAATGACTTGATTACACAATCGTGTTTTTTTTACATTCCTAACAATCTTTTTTGCTTTTCTACTTTTCGTTGTACTTTGCTTTGGAAAGTATGACAGTTTTCGCTTTATTGTAATAATTTATTACTATAAATTTCAATTTGTTGTGAACGATATTTCATTATTATTAAGATCTGCTAGTTTGCGTCTTTAGGTAGGAGTCCATAAACATGGTAATAAAAAAGCGTATATGTATTATGTAACTTTTCGACCGGAATGTCCGTCTCTTTCATTCCATTCTTTCTATTTTCTGTGCCAACCAAAATAAGCAAGGGATTTATTGATTCTATCTGGAGCGTCGCCGTCGTCTGGAAATATCATATTCTTTATTGTCAAGGTCGACAGCAGGGTCCTTGCCCCTAGAGTTGGGACGCTGTCGGAACCCTTTATATCTTTTTATGTGGCCATCCGGAGATAAAGTTGAAGGGATATTGGAGAAGTAGCGTGATGCGAAAGCCTCTCAAGTGGCAGCAGGAATCAGGGATCAATATCATCACATGCCGCGACTTGGGAGGCAAGCGTTTTTTCAACAGGCGTACGAGGCTCCTCCTTCCAGAGTGCTGATGTCGAATAAGATAAGACTAAAGATGACATGCGGGAATGTGATTGAGATAGTTTCCATGGAGATAGGCTTTTGTTGCGATGGTTCCGATGAGTCATTGATATTACAGGGTCGTCTAGATCCAGAACCAGTACGAGGTCTGTAAATTAAGTGATGAGACTGGCAACGTAGCGCACGATCTGGTAACCCTGGAGGCGCCTGGCTTAAATGGGAGATTTAGTTGTTTGTAGCGATTTTTTGTGAAATATTTTTTCCCATTAATATTCTAAAAATGAGTGACATCAATTTCGAGTAACGGTGTGCTATCAACAGTGCAACGGAAACTCTTGCTAGACTTCAGAAGGCCTACGGAGAGTTTTTTTCAAGAGGCTCAGGTTTTTCAGTGGTTTAAGGCATTTTCAGAAGGGAAAGAGTCGATTGAAGATGAACCACGTAGCGGAAGGCCTTCATCTTCAAGAACTGATGAAAATATCGACAGAATCCGGGTCAATATAATTATTTTATTCCCTAAAGTTATTAGTTTTAATCAAAATGGTTTTCGTTCTTGAAGAACAATAAACGAGCTCGTAACATATTCTGTAGTTTTATTAAATATCCAATGGACACCCTATTTTACGATACGATCAATCGTGGATGACTAAATCGTTATGCCTGCACTTCACTATCGGCGATGATCGTTGATCGTGTGATCGTTCATAATAGGTACGACCATCGTGCAAGCATCCACACGAGCATCCGTAGTAGTTTGTCAAACGGCGATTCTCTTTGATGCGTGTCCGAAAAAACGACAATTCAGGGGTCGAATGCGATCATCGACGATGCCGAGTATGCTCTCTATACGATCGTACTCGAGCGTAATCGTTGTGAAGAGGAGCCATTCAACATTGAGGATTCAACAATGTGGTCAAATTTAGTTGGCCATGTCATGAAATGCTACCATTTTATGAAATATTCGATCATATCATGCAATGGGCACTTCTACGATATGGCCACGATAGATACACTGCCAGAACTTGAAAACTAACTTTTGATTTGTTGAAATCGATCCAGTAGAGGCAAATAGAACGGCCAAAAAAGATAGAATCGCTCAAACTTCGTTTTTACACGTGTTGAGGGACTCCTGATAAATTTTTGAAAAATTTGAGGGGTGTAAAAAATTGGAGGTGGAGAAGGGGATATCTCAATTATTTGGCGATATTGTATTTATACGCTTCTAACTCCGGCAATTTTGCAATACCTATTAGACATATTTCACGCATACTTTTTACCGTACATTCTCGCTTAGGCTTTACGCTTACGGGTAGAATGCGGTAAGGGAAAGGGCGCCGACCACCGCACTGTCGCGTCGGTACATCTGGCGGATTAGTAATCGCAAAACGTTGGGGTGTGATAGTCTGGTCAAGTTAGCGCAAACCAAAAAAAATGCGTCGAGTATGTTGACTTAGCACTGAATAATGCCCCGCATCCTGTCAAACGTATAAAACGTTTATTAAAGTAATGTTTCGCTATGCAATCAACTTCAACAACAACCATCATTTTCCCGAGTAATTCTGACTTCAAGAGGTTGCCAAAGAATCTGTTGCAAGGAGTTTCTCCTCCAACAAAAACAATGCTTTAGGGGCTGATGGAGTCAGCTTACCTTAACTTTTGCAAAGCTTTTGGAACGGGAAATAAAGATGCAAATATCTGATTATATTTTCAGTAAGTAGATTACACAAACGCTTTCGATATCATGGACACTGAAATTTTGCTACTTCAGCTGTCTTACTATGGTTTTGCTGACGCTGCATTCAATTTGTCAAATAGAAATCAAAAGGTCCGATCAGCTTCAAAAATGTCGGAATCAACTGCTACAAAGTTTGGTATATTCCTCAAGGTTCTGTATTGGGTCCTTTTTCTCTCTGTATATATCAGATTTCCATCGATATGTCCATAATTGCACAATTCATCACTACGCCGATAATATTCAAACTTATTTTAGTTTTTAAGACACCAAGATTTTATAATGGCAACAAAGATTTAACGAGGCGAGTAGACATCTCGTGCTCGCATAACCTAAAAATTAACCTATCTAAATCTTCAGTTAAAGAACATCGATCGAAACGGAAGTTAACCTTAACATCTACGATAACCGAATTTCTATAATGAGTGAGTGTAAAAACCTGGGACTTTGGATTGACAGAACTAAATTACAAGAATTATGTGAATTCACTATTTAATGCATCATTCTGCATTTTGAAGCAGTTTAAGCTGCTTAGACAAGTAATGTCTACTTCTCTTAAACCGAAACTGTGTGAAACATGAATTATGTCAATAATCAGTTATTATGATACTATACGAGATATGGTCCCGCTTTATCATATAGCGAACAAAACAAGTTGCAGCTTATTCATAATTCGTGGGTCAGATTTGGTCGTCATTCTCATAAATTTAAGGAACCAGGTATTCTGCAGATGAAAGGCATGCAAAAACTCTACTTATTGACACTCAAGCATCAGGTGTTAGCCACCAAACAACCTCGATATTGGCATTAGAAGTTAGCATAATCTAGTGACATGAATCAACTGAATACAATTATATAATGATCTGCCTTATACGTTCCACACATACACTATTTAATTTTAAAAAGAGACCAAAACTGCACGCCGAGGTCTGATGATGAACACAAGATGCTGGAAATATGGACTTTTCTTGTAATTAATTATATTTTATCTGTGTTGTTAATTAATTAGTTATGATATTGAGTGATATGCATACGTTTCTATTAGTTAAGTATGATTTTTTTTGTTTCAAAGGTCCAGTTGAAAAACGCTACTCTCAGCGACACTGCCTTTTTTGTACTTTTGAATGAAATAAAGCCCATTTATTATTATTATTATTACTTCTTTTAGCATCTTAAGCAATTGTTGAGAAATTCCTATTCAGATAGATCCAGCTTGGGAAATCTGTTGAAAGAAGTCACCCTGGAATGATATAAATGTAAATATATTTACACGCTACTCCACTTTAAAGGACGTCTCTTACGTATTTTATGTAAAATGCATGTTTCCGACTTTTGCTTTTAAGCTTTTATTGTCCTCGCAGCATTTTTATAGCGTCCATCGTGGATCTTGCTTAATTCAAATCAATAAATGCTGAAGCATTTCGATTTTCTGGTGTAGACAGTTAGCCTAAAAATTACGGGACATTGAATATACACTTGGGAATATCTTACCTGATGCTCAAAAAGTAATTGGGTATGTAAAATTGGAACATGACAAGGAAAAAGCTAAACAACGTCCAATACCTTTTGTGTAAAATATTAATGATCTAAAAATAGAAGAAATGCTTGCTTTTGTACAAAAATATATATGATAAATAGCTAGTCTGCAAATTTACATAAATATCAATGAATCACATTGGCGGAGTCCCCCAAAAGCGAAGGCGTATCGCATGAATACATCGGAATAACCATTATTCATTAGCCAGTGACGTAGAGATAACAAATCGGAAGAGAGATGGAGTCCATTTCATTTTCGCCTACATTCGCACTCGAATTTCATGTCATATGCAGGTTTATGTTTTTGTGTGGAATGATTGGCAGTACAATTCGCTACACTTAAAAAAATATATAATTTCAAGTCTGTGTCGACACTTGTATCTAGAAAGGTGAATGTGAGAATGATTCTTATTAAATATTATTTTTGTCAGCTACGGGATGGAAACTTTTAGGAAAGAGAAAGGGACCTTAACATAGGCTAGATATTTGGCTTCAATGCATATTTTAATCTGGTCTAAAAATCATCATAACCTTTGATTTTTATTCGTCAAAGACCAATCGTTCAATGACCGCAATATAATTATTCCTGTGGCAAAAATATTGAGGATGTCAAATTATGTTTTCTCTCTGGTGTTGCAATTTTAATCCTGTATATCGATCTTAGGTCAAGTAACTGTTTTTGAAGTTACCTTTGACTGTCGTATTTTGTTTGATGTAAAAAGATGTAAAACATGTATCGCTTTTAAGCGATAAGCAAACAGATCATTTGCATTGTTGTGGATTGTCAGATATGTCATATTCTCTTAGCGCTTTGGATGCGCGTTGTTGAGCGCCTGACTACCTACACTCGGGCTAGTGTTTTAGTTCTGAATGCGAATCTTCTTATATGGAGGCACATAAGCACAATTCATGATATCTGATGGATTATGCAGCACTCTGCACGACTCTGATTACAAAGTGGGAGATGTTGAACTTTAAAAACACGTGAGGCCAGCTGAGCATTTGCTTTTGTTGATTGATGAATTGGACCAAATATGGCGTCTCCTTTCGTCGACTTTGAACTTCTGTATAAATTACAGCAATACTCCTAGTTATGACACTGGAACGGCAATTTGGAAACCATATAAAATATAGAAGCGATTAGATATAGAACAGATTTTCTTTAATTGAAAATTGATACATTAATAAATAACGTCATTCAAAGCTTCAATGGCAACGCGCTTCACTTTGAAAATAAAAATGTAATATTTTTTAAAATCTTTCGTACTCTGTAGGATCAGACCCAATGGCCCTAATTTTCTGATATACATATACAGAAATTACATTACGTCTCCATCGTGCAGTGCCTTCCAGCCGAGGAGTTTTCTTCTGGGACCAAAAACCTCCACGCAACGGTTCAAAAGTCCTAAAACATGGACAATACAAGAAAGTTAGAAGTGAAACTAAATGTCCCTAAAAAAGCTTCGCTGGTTGCTAATAATGAATATGATATTCGTTTGTCAAAAATAAAAAAGGAGGATCCAATACGGCGGACAGTTTTGAAAAATATAGATTTGCCTTAAATTTTTTGTGTTTTTGAGGTCGTTGGCTAACGATTTTTCGAAAATCAAATTGCCGGATTTGATATGATATTTTTCTATGGTCGCCGACAACAAATTTGGAACAATATGGCGGAAGCTTCATTCATTTGTAGCTGAATTTGACATATTTTTCCACTGGATATCTGTTAAATATGCTAATATCAAAATATAGCAGACTATAATGGACGTTTTTTCTCAGCTGTTTTTGAATTTCCTAATTCAATATGAATTGTGGGAGGAATATTAATTACATATTGTTGTCGTTATTGTGTTATCTGAGGGTTAGCAAGTAATAAAATGCCATCTCATAATTTTACATGCCTCTGGCTCCCCCATCTCAAAGTTAGTTTAGAGGAGGGCGCTATTCGATTATAAACTTTTCACATCTGATGGGTCATTCATTCAACTCACTATAATTCAGTATGCAGAGCCATCTAAGTAGAACGAAACCTCAACCAACAATGAATTATGCGTCCCTATAACTGTGAACAAAACCTGGAGTCAAACGCGAAAAAATGTTTTTGGACTTTTGGCTATTTTTTATTCTCGAAGCAGTGTGCGGGAGATACCTTCAGATTGTAGGCGTTCATCCCAAAAGGTTGTAACAAGTCGTACACGATGATATATGTATGTATTTCGGACAATCACGTATAGATACAGCCTTATCTCTTCTGCCCCGTTTTTATGTGCTCTTCAATTGGTCTCGAGGATTGAAATCAATACAGCCAATAATTGCTGACAGCGACCTGATACACCCGATTGGGATTAACGGGGAAATATTTATTGTAGATCGATTGTAAATTTATGTAAGGGTTATTGTTCCGTGGAGATCTTCTGAAATTGCTTTGAGGATTGCCGATCGTAGATGGATATTTAGTGGGATAGACTGAATAATACATGGGTAGCGAGGATTTGAAAGGAGCTCTGTTGTGTATATAGGCTGTCCCAAAATAAGATGGCAATCTCTCGGATCAATAAGATATGTATATATAATGAACATAAAAAATAATGCATTTTCTGTATGAAATACAGACCCATACAGAACGCTACTTTGTATACAGGTACCATGCTGTTAGGAAACACTGTATCTGTCCAAAGTCGTGATCTTGTACTCGAGTTTTGACTTACAAGACCGTTTCTAGACGATGTAATACATAGATAATTATAGTCCGATTTCCGTCTATTTTGTCTAATCACCGAGTTTTTTTTTTGATAGTTGGAACAATATTCAGAATACCAACCCCCTCGGCAACGTTAGATGTATGACAGTGACATATTTTGTTCCACGAGGTTGTACGAGAAGCCTACTTCCTTTCCGGATATCCCCCCATTTTTTTCTTCCAACACTGGTTCTACTATGAATTTAGCCAATGATTGACCTATTTTAAAGAGTTTACCGTACACTAATAGTTTTAGCAACGAGAACTTAAGGCTTCTATTAGCACGTTCGAAGTTTTTTTAATTAAGATGGTATATATACCCTATTTCACGAGTATCCATCACGCTTTGACGTCTACTAAGGTGAACAGCTGATCAGCAAGTGACATTTTTGTGTTAGTCTGTAGCGTAGGCAATAATAAATCGGGTATAGATCTGGTAAAACTTGTTTGTGGCGTTTTGTTTCTTTGCATGCAAATGAACGGAGCCATCAGAATTATGTGTCTTGTGCCGGTATTGGGAACTTTCAGATATTACTAGATAATCAGCTGTCATTCTACCGTGATGGATGCTCCTGAAATAGGGTACAGATAGTCTCTCTATTTATGCGTCTTGAGACTAACCTTTTTCCAAAATAAATGGCGTACCCTAAATACCCACATTTGTTAGGCTTCGATCTGATTGCATATCTCTGCTTTTGATGTCTAAGCTTCAGCGCCATACAAAGGAAGTGGAACACGAAGCCCCAACTATTTACCAAGCTGCTGAAATTTCGTTGAAATACACGTCCTTAAGGGGTCTGTATCTCCGTAGGTGAGCACTGTAGGGCATCTTTTATAGTAACTTGTGGAATTATTTATACGTGATGTCTATCGGTCTCAGAGAGTATCATTTAAGATACCCTGTATCGGCTGTTGATGATTCAGAAATAGCTTTGCTGCGTATATGTAGTGAAATGCGAATTTTATTACCGGGCTCTGAACTAAATGGGGCGTAACTAATTTAGGGCTTGAGCGGGCCTTAGTTATAGAACGGGCTTACGTTCACCACCGCTATGAACTGTTTGTCACAGCTAACAAAACCATCGGAATGTTTTACATGAATAAGGCCAATAAATTTGAAAATTCCGGAAGGGCTTGCGCTACTTGGTTGGGAATATGTAACTTGAACTTTGTGTACCTGCTTCAGTTTAAAAAAAATCTGATAAAATTACTTACCATGTAAAATATGTGAGCAATACTGAGATCATCCGCAGATTAATACAGAACTTAAATAAGAATGTGACATATCTTTTGAACGTCAATTCATGATTCTGTGATCATCAATATTAACGATTTATGGCCTTACATGATAATATCTAATAGCGTATTAACGATTAATGACCTTCCATGGTAAGCTCCAATGTAACGTATGACACATAAGATTTTAGAAAAAAAATATAACAGGATTGATTGAAGAAATGAACGAAATCATTATAGAATCTTAATACTAATGGTTACACGAATCTACAAAACTGATAGCTGACGTGATCCTCGATATTACGCAATTTTAAGGTTTGTCCCGTCTTTCATTGGACGATGTTCAAGCCAACTTCCCGATTTTTCTAAAAATGCTCGCTTGAAACCGTTATTCATTTTGGGCTTCCGCTCCTTTGCCACAAACTTTTCGTCACAGTAACGACCACAATTCTTCGATTGAATGAGTTTGTGCTCCATTTGAGGAGTAAACTTTTGGTAGGATATAATTAAAGTCATTCTGATCCAACCATTCTCCAGCTCTCCTGGCAAAATTGTACGAGGACAGGCCTAAATATTAAATCATTGTTCTAATGATGGATGCAAATAAAGTTAACCATCCAACTTAGCTGTACATATTCTTGGGAATTTCAAGTTTTTACATTCTGAACCTTATTACTTAAACAATTTGACGTTCATGGATGATAACAACCCTGGATTTGTTTACCTGCTTCATGGTAACTACATTAGAAATCAAAATCTGGTAGAATTTTCAGTTTAAACGTGTTTTTAAAATTCATGTATCATACGCTATCTATAAAAAAACTCAAAAATCAGTTCGCTAGAGATGAGCTAGTTCTGAAGCAGAATTGCTATTTTCACATCTCGTATAATGGCTCAAAAGCATCGTTTTTAAGCATTAATTTTTAACTGAAAAAATAATATGTTGCTTTGATTGGCATAGGAGTAATTTGAGAAAAGTCAGTTCCAGTGGTGTTTTTGAGCAGCCTGTACCTGCGTAAGGGAGCACGGAGGATAATTTTTTCATTTTTTTGTCTTTTTCATGAATCAGAGAAATTGAGTATACTCGTATGAAAGTATCTACTAGACTAGACTAAATCTTTGGAGATCATAATTATACTTCAAGGGAGGAGCTCGGCTTAAGGCACCAATCCTCTATACAGGGTGACTTCGAAGTTAAGTTATTTATTTTAACAGTGAGTAGATCTGATCAAAAGAAATGTTTTTTCCTTTACCATTTTTCTGGTAAAATTAAAGTAACAAAGTTATAGCCCTTTGGAAGTTTGAGTACCGCCCTGTCTCAATAATAATATTATGTGCTCGTGTTTGGCAACAACGGATATAATCCGCCTTATCGGTTCATCGCATCGGAAACAAAAAAGCGAAAGAATTTGGAACGATGTTTTTACAATTATTTTATTCAGTTGTATACAGACAGTGTCAGTCGGTAACGCGTGAGTGAATAGTGGTGTCTGTTGCGTGGCTCAAACGAAATCAAAAATGGCACATGTTTACGAAAATGCTGAACTTGTGGACATGATTCTTATTTACGCGGCATCACGGATTTATGCTGATCGGTTTCCCAATCGAGTGCAACCAACCCCTCGTGCCTTTGTTAATGTAGTATAAAGGGCTCGTGAATCAGGGGAGGGCATGCCGGTGCTCCAAGACCGCACTATCAAATACAGGTCCGCACTGAAATACTTGTCGGGAAGATACTTTATAAAACAAGGTAACATTTTTTTTTAATTTTTTTTTTATTTTTACACACATATTTTGGTTTATCTTCCTTCTACAATCATTATCTGATAATTAATGACTCAACTTCAAAGTATATACATTAAGTGACATCGAAAAATGAATACCCGGTAATAATGTACTTAAGACAATAATTTTATATACACATGTCTCTTAGGGTTGGGGGTAAGTAAATTTCAGAAAAAATCCGCCGTTGAATTTGTTAGGCCTCCCTGATGTCTTATCCACTCAGAAACACGGTTGGCCCTCCTAATCAGATGATCGATTTTGTCTTGAGGTATCTCACCTCAGACTAGTTATTGCCTCGTGCTGCTGGAGTCAGAGAAGGATGGGGTTAATGAAGTAATATTCTTCCAATAGTGTGATGCACTTGCATTTCCATAGAAGATTAACAATCTCGCCTTTCACCTCGTCGCCTTCTCACCATTGCAGGTACCATCATGCCTCCCGAAACAGAATCTGGATTCATCACTAATACCAATGGTATTTTATTCGGTTCCAGCTCCAACCGTTGTCTGCACCCAACCAGTCGATAATTTCGGGCACTAATAATGACAAGTAGGACAAACTGAAGTAAGTCCAAATTTGTTGATCCGGTGATAATCAGGTCGCATTTTTTTATACTCCAACTGCCACGAATGCCTAAGGCCTAAACACCCATGGGGTACCGTGGGGCTATAGGGGGATACAGGGGAAAAGGGAACACCACACGGACTCTGGCGAGGGAACACGTGTGCATGCAACATGCACACATTTTGGCCCCGCTATTTTTCTAAGCCCCATACAAGATCAGTATTTGTCCCCTATCAAATTCGCTCTCGCTCCAGGCATAATGAACATATTAAAGCAGCTCTTCACAACATATTTTGTGTGATGATCTAATGCCAATTGTAGCTAGAAAACACAACTAAGGCTTACTTTTTTCTTGCAAGAACAGACGGTATCACAAAAACTGAAAACTATATGGCCTACGTTTTTATGTGTATGCAGTACGATGCCTTTGCACTTTGCGGGGGCTATCGACTTGTAACTGTGATGTTGTCCTATCAACCCCTCTGGAAGTATAAATATAAGAGTAGATCGAAGCTGCAGGTGATAGGTGACCTTTAAGTAGTTAATCAAAGGGAAAATTCAATGACCAACAGATGCTGCTTTCCAGAATGTTTACTTTGGGTATTTGCAGGAAAGCTACTCGTTCACATTTTTTTTTTTATAATTCGACATATACACTGAAAACCAAATTACTCTGACGGTTTGAGCTCAATGTGTACGAGAGAGAATTGTGTATCGACACATATGCTAGAAAGAGATAAAAGCCGCCTGGATAGCGAAGCTCATCACCGCGTTGCCTAGTTACATCAATTCCTTGAATTAAGATGCATGTTTAAAATATGCGTTAATTTATTCTCTACGCCCAAATAATATTATTATGAGCATACACATTTTTGAATTGTGAATTGAACAGACCTTTCAGCCGGCTTCTATATATTTCCAACATGTGTTTTACACACTTCTCGTGCTTCTGTCTCGTACACATTGAACTCAAGCCGTCAGACAAATTTGCTTATATCTGTATTTAGCGAATGTTCGCACATTCACCTTATTCGTTAAATTTAGAGCCGGGTATGCGCATTCATCTTATTTGCAAAAGCGGGTAGCTGTGTTTCAGCTATTGGAAAAAACTACTCCTCTGGAGGTTATAGTGGCGATTGAAAAGTCGGCGAATCGAGATTTGCTAATGTGTTATTACGTTGCAAGGTAGCTAAACTAAACCAATAGAAATAAAACGATCAATGGAAATATAATTCCGAAAATGAAAAAAATTATCTTTTCTGCGCCTATCCGCCTCCTTTACAATTTAGAACAAAAACGTCATAAACACATGTAGTCCAGATATTCCACAGTTTTACTTGGTAGGTTTTTAGGAACTTTCGAGGCGTCAGTATCCTTGTAGATTTCGACGTTCTCATTTCAAATTTTTACTTCACTACCTCCTGTTGCGCCACCATATTGAAAAAATACGCCCAAAAATATTTTCCAGATCTCCATTCCTTACTCCTACTTTGCTTCCAAAAGTAGTTATGCGAAATGCGATAAAATGTATCACTATATTCTTTAAATATATATAAATATAAGAATCGGCATATGTACTCGTATATTAAATAAAATATAAATGAATGCACCCACCGTGGTTTGCGAGATTTGTGTCATCGTGTAGTAACTTATTTTATATGCCCAAAATATATCAATTACTGGCACGATACCTAATTACATAGAAAATGAGTACACCAGTTTACCAAGATGATGGACGTAGTGTTTTGTAAACTCATTTTGCTGTTTTTCTCTTTTGGCCGAGCATAAGACGTCACTGCCGTGGTTACAGCAATCGAGGTTATTGTTCAAATTTACTTTTATTTATGAACACGATTTCTCATAAATCCAATAACTGAACTAACACTGTATACTCAGCAGATTTAAAGTTAGAGAAGCCGCGGTTCAAAGTAGGAGTCACCCACCATAGAATCAACGCCGACATTGCCGTGACCTTTGTTCATCGTCATGACAAATGAACTAGATATAATTTCTTGCCATTTATGTGCTTTAACTTTTTATGTGAGATGAATATTCAAGAACTTGGGAGTTTCGCTTGAAACGTTTTAGAGAAGTGTTGAAGGCAACTATGTACATATTTTGATGTGCTCTTTCCGAACTTTTACGTGCAGCACAACTAAGGTATTAATCTCTTTTTGTTAATTGGCATACGGATGCAGCAAAGCTCAATCTAACACACGCTTGCTTGCCATTTTCACAATATGGTGCGCCGGCTGTGAAAATACAAAGTAGCAAAGTAAAAATATAGAAAGAGCACGTCGATATTCATAGCTAAGCTTCTTCCCAAAGCTCTTCAGGCAATCTCATTTTTGAGCATCAAATGATTGTGTTAGTTTGCTTTGTCAGAAACTATTCTGCATTTGTATAAATACACGTGTATCTCCGAACACAAGGATCTCCATTCCAATTTGAGAGAGCCATAACGTCTATCTTTGCCCAGATTAAAAGTCCCCATAAAGCGTCAGCAACACTAACAGTTATCGTAAAAATGCTTCGCGTATATACCGATGGCGTTTGAGCCATTCCCTACGCTTTTATCTGGGATACTCTCCTCTGGTAGATTTGCAGCCGGCTGTGCCGACTAGGACATGAAAACAGTGGCGTGTATAACAAAAAGCAACTATTATACTATTTTTTAGTTATCATTCAAGTACTTCAAAGCTTTTGTCGCAGTAACGCGTGACGTTTAGCTAACAAGTTTACGTTACGTCTCACTCCGTGGCGTCTATGATGCATTTCTAGACAAAACTGAGAACGTCACTAAAAACTATGTTATTCCATTCATGATCCCAATTTGGACAGAGTCGAGCTAGGAACGCTCCCAGAGATAAACATAGTGTAAAGCTTCTTTTAACTTAACTGATAAGAAAACATGCTATTTATGAATGAATTTTATAAAAATAAATGAATTTTTATAAAAATAAAATTCTGCAATACTGCGTTTTTCCTTTGAAAGAATAACAATAATAGATTATAAAAACTACAAAAAACAGTTAATTTGTTTTTGCGGTGTATTAAACTACTGGACTACATCGATAACGGAGAAATCAGTATCCTTACTCGGCCTCCTAGATCTACAGACCGCTCGCCAATTGAGCATGTGTGAGATATGAGGGGAAGGAGAGTGACCTCTTTTTCTCATGCCCCACCAACATTAAGAGCTCCGTAGAATGAAGTATAGTTGAATAATACATTTGTGAAACATACCCTAGTGACTCTACGAATGCATATGGCGTCAATGTGGTCAACACTATTTGCTAAATCCAACTATACAACAAGTATTTTCACTCCAAAATTTATTCACGACTTCTTCTTGCTTATGCATAACAAATACTACTATTCGTCATTATTCGTCAGAGCGGTCCGGTGGACCTTTGCTCTTAGTTAAAAGTCTCGTCGGTCTGTTAGTCTGTCAGGTCTGGGTACCCAGATACCAAACATGTTTAAGGGGAAAAGGGAAAGAAGGAAAGAAAGGAAGGAAGAAATAGAGCAAAGAAAAGAAGTAAATCATTTGAAATAGCTTAAGCTTAAGCTTTGACTACTCGAATTATTTTGTAACTCCAAAAAATAATTTTGATCGGTTTTTGTATACTGAAATAATTGTGGCTGGTCTGAATTTACAATTTAATTTTGACCACAGTGCAAGGCGCGGCCCGGAATGTTTGCGAACTTGCTCGACTGTGTAGTCTACTGAATCACTCAACAGAGGGTTGCTGTGCGATTCCGCTTGATTATAACGCCGCTACGCCTGTTGTTTTACCTAATCCCTTAGATATGGGATATCAAGATCTCTGTGAATGGTCTTATTTGACACGTACCAAGGGGCGTTAGTAATTGTGCGTAGGGTTCTGTTTTGCAGGACTTGCAGTCTCTGCATGTGCGTCTTGGCAAGAAAACACCAAGCCGCGCATGTGTAGGTGATTGCCGGCCTTATGACCATTTTATACAACCGAATCTTGTTGATCAAACTTAATTTTGAATTTCTGCACAACAAAGGATAAAGCTGCCGAAAGGTAATTCGGAATTTTGTTTTCAAAATATGAGTATGTTTCTGCACAGGTCAACCCCTTATCAATGATGACTCCAAGACACCTGACAAATTGCTCCCATGGTATACGACTTCCATTCACTGATATCTCTGAGGGGACACCGCGACGTTTTTTAGTACAACAGATTGCCTGCGTTTTCGAAGTAGTAATTTTGATCAACCACCGATCCGCCCACTCCACTACTTCCTCCACCGCACTCTGCAGCCTGTCGTGAACCAGGTTACCAGAACAAGACTGGGCAAGGGACGTCATGTATATAAAGTGAATAAAGGATTGGTCCTAAGACCGAACCCTGAGAAACACCGGCTCTTACGGGCCGTGTTGTTGACAACACATAGTTAATTTTGATCGGAAACTTCCTTCTAGAAAAGATTTTAACAGTTTTAGTAGCCAGAATGGAAAACCCTTTTGGATGAGCTTATACAAGAGGCCCATGTGTCACACCTTGTCAAATGCCTTTAATACATCTAAAAGCAAGATACCAGTACTTTTGTTCAGGGTTACATGCTCCACCAGTCTAACTGCCTGTAGCTCCGTACTATGCTCAGACCAAAAGCCCAATTGCACGTCAGGAATCTCATGGTGATCTGACGAGAAATTCTCAAGGTGACGATAAATCACCTTTTCAGCGAGCTTAGAAGGAGCTGACCGCAGACTAATGGGACGGTAATCCTGAGGGAATATCGAACCTGCCTTCTTTGGGATCATGATGACTTCAGCGACCTTCCACGCCTTAGGAAAGTAATGAGTTCTGAGCATTGCATTGATTATTGCCACCAGGTAAGTCAAAGCCTTGAGCGAAAGCAACTTCAGTGCTTTGTTGGTGATTCGATCCTCTCCAGGTGCTTACGCACTTTTAGGAATGTGGCCTTGGAGCTCTGCTGGTGTGCAAAACGGAATCTCAGAGGATTCCGTTGATGGGCTATGCTGAGATTCATCTGAAGAGTCTTTCGTAGAAGAATCTTCTGAAAAGGAGTCACCGATGTTGGTATCGCCATTCGCTCTGAAGTATCTCCTGACAGATCTTACAATTTGTCGTTCCTCGTCAAGGTCATTGTCCAGATCATAATTGGGAGAGAACTGCCTTTCCATGACGTCAGCAAAAACCTCCACTTCGTCCTTAGTTCTGAAACTATGCCTCCAGGACCATGAATATGTGGTAGTTGTTCTTGCCTTCCGTTTCTGAGCGATTTTGCCACTTTCCAGAGAGGAATACTTGATTCAAGCATCCCCGCCAGAAAGCCGCTCCACTGCTCATTGCGGAATTCATGGAGTGCATTTCTCACTTCATGGACTAGATTCGTCGTCTACGAATGTCATCAGGATGACAAGACCTTTTTGATTGCTTAATCGTAGCCGTCTTTTCAGAAATTTTCCGACGAATGTCAGCAGGGAGAAAAGTTCTGCCGTGTCGCTGCACCGGAAGCACAGCAGCACGCTGTAGACTTTGGTGAACGAAACTTGTCCACTCCGATTGAGCAGCATCAATTCCGTTCTCATGTATGACCGGCACGCTGGGAAATTTTCCGAGAAATGACTTGTATAGTTCCCAATCAACTCTTTTCCTTGCAGGAGTTTCCTCTCCCATGAAATGCCCATTACCTACCTCCAGAACAACAGGTAGATGCTCACTAGAGATGTCATACAAGATCCTAGAAGCAATACTGAACCTACAGTTTTTAGATATTGCAAAGTCTATAACCTCCGGTGCCTGAAGGTGATTGAAAGGATGGTGTGTCGGCTCTTCGGTGCTGTGAATAAGATACCCGTTTCGCATCACATGGTTGTAAAGTCGAACCCCACAAGTAGAGTTAAGCCTTGAGTGCCATGATCGGTGTTTGCAGTTGTAGTCCCCTGCCGCAATAAGAGGGCCCGAACAGTCCAGAAGGACTTCCAAGTCCTCCTCTCGCAGCCTGGCACCGCACCTGACATACACCGAGGTGATCTTCAACGGAATGCATCCCGCCATATTGACTACCACGGACGCCGCTTCAGTGCTTTGCATCTCGGCGTTTGTGCTTCTGTGATAGTCAATATCACGTTTAACGAGAACTGTCAAGCCAACCACCCCTACCATTCAATCTGTCAGCGCGTATAACATCATAATTCGAGAAAGCTAAGCGATCTCCCGGATTAAGTAATGTTTCCTGCAGCAGAGCTACGTCTATACTCTCATCCAATAGAGTTTGATTTCCCGTTTTTTGGGAATATCCCTTGGGCGCAGACAATTCCAAAAAAGAATTTTGATAAATGAAGGTTGTCTATTGTACTGAGCCATTCAATGGTTGCGGAAAGATCGCCTGCAATGCCTGAGTGGCGCTAATCAGTGGACTTATTATTTGTTGAAGGGACCGAAGCGCAGTTGCTAGGTCTACATTCTGCGTGTTCAAAGTGGGTTGAACAGAGGAAGCAGCCGAAGATGTTGAGACGGCTGCTTCCGCGTATGACTTGCTGCGTCTTTGCGCTATGACTTCTAGATTTCGCCTGGGGGTGAATCTGCAAGTGGGACTGTTGGCGGGATGCGCCCCTCCACAGTTCGCACACCTTCGCTCCTCTTTTCCTGTGAGGGGGCATACATGTGTCATGTGGTCGGAAGCACATTTTAAACATTTGGGAGGTGCTATGCAGTAAGACTGCGCATGACCATACCTTTGGCAGCGGTGACACTGCCCAATAAGTCTAGAGTTCTTTTGAACTTCTACCTTGATTGCTAGGCCCAGCAGCTCATGTTCATTGAACAGCTGCTGAGACTTTTAATCTTGCGCAGTATCACGACCACCAAAGGCATGGGTGCGCCGCCACTGCGTTTGAGTCGGATAATGTGGAGAGGAGTATATCCCCTCCGTTCTAATTGCCCTTTAATCTCCTGTTCCGAAAACATTGCGGGTTTTACCTCTGACTATCGCGCGAATATTTCGTTCTGAAGGAAGAGGGAACGTATGATGGGGCACGTCCTACTCCCTGAACAGGCCAACGATTCTGCGGTAGTCATACTCAGTTTTCGGCAAACTCCCGATTCCCGCATCAACGGCAATTGCGCGTTCTATTTTAATGCTTAGCTTATAAAGGTGTAGTTTAGATTTCGTCACTTGGCCGCATCACGCAAAACAATGGGCGTGATTCGCCCCCGGCGGGGTGCTGTACTAGTCAACTCACAAGCAACGTGAGATTGTTGAGATAATGCACCGTCAGTCGATGCAGTGGCCAAAGATTGACAAGATGTGGTCGCTGTATCGACCGTCATAGGACAAGTGGCAGAAGAAGTTGATACGTTTAGTGAAGCAGACGGTTTTGAGGGGACTGTCAACTTGAATTTGGATTTTGCTTTTGGAAGAGGTGGGAAGTCATCCGTCTTGTCGGTTTTGTTCGTTTTGTCGATGCGTCCTTTCCTAGACTTGGCCTGGATGAATCCGTCACTCTGTATTTCATCGTCGGTCGATGTCACGTCAGTTAAATTTTCAAGAGGTCTTTTTAAATTGGCAACCTTGTCAGACTTAAAATTTGCATTATTGATTTACTGTGTTACCTGGGTAGTCAGGCAGTCTATTTTACTGTTTTGGTCCCTAACTGTCTCAGTCAGCTCCTTTATTTGCTGGACCTGGCTTTCGATGATCAGGGTCTGGCGCTGGGTGGTTCTGTCCTTCTCGCCTGCTACAGCTGGTGTCATCAATTCCTTTGATTTCATGGTAATTTCTGTTCTCTCCTGCTGGCTGGGTCCATTCATCATCAGGGACGCTGGGGGATCATTACTTTGACCTCCAGAGTCTATCTCCCTGTTTTTAAATCGGATTTTATATTGAAAAGCTTGAAAAATTTCACGAGCAAAAATATGACGTATTGTCAATTATCCCTTATACAGAGCGATTCGCATAACAACTGTAGATATAACTGCATTGAAACGGAATAATTTTTCCTGGGTGTTCTGTTATTTGGTAATTTGTAGGCTAGGAGTCTCTAGGAACTTGGAAATGGAAATCAGAGTATGGAACGAAGTGTTGGTTTGAATTAATATTCGTCGTCCTACAATGACGATAACGAAACTCCGTTGCACCTTAAAAGATGAACAAAATTATCCTTACATATCATTTCTTATCACCTGAAATTATGACTTATGACGTACGAGACTATCCAGAATTATCAGTTTATACTACTGTTCTTATCGCTTTAAGAACTGACACTGATATATTGGAAAATGGTCTGCGAGAAGATTGGCGTCTTACGTTCTACCTAGTAGACATTTTGAACATTTTCAGATTAGGACGCCGTCAACTCGTTTCAACAAAGCTTTGGTTGACTTTTCAGTTAATCAAAGTGAAACTTGATGAGCAACAATTGAATTATTTCCACAACCTTGGCTTAAGTAGATGCAGATGTTACTTATCCACCATATTTTTAATACTGTACACATCTTGCAAATGCACGCACATTCACCATATTCATAAATTTAGAATAGAATGCGCTTGCAACATATTTGTAAAAACTTGGTAGTTATGTACTATTTCTCCGTTTATTACTCATTACAGGCATGTAATGCAAAGAAGGTGTTCCAAATATTATTTCGAATCTTTACACATTATAAGAGGTTGTGATTGAATTGAAGTCAACATCATATTAACTAAATTTTATGCCGTTCGTTATACGGATTACCATCCACAATCCAGTTCATTCTAAGAATAATATCATTGCACAGCAAATAGATTTCATAAATCTCTCTTGTGCAGCAGTTAAGTTCTGGAACCGCCTTCAATTAACACTGTGAAATTGCCACTTCGTATCACGTTTCTTTTTCGTGACAAGTTGTAAATTGCATCTTGGGTGGTCATGTGCGGACTTAGAGGGACGGTCGCGTGCTCACCTCCTAGGCGCCAAGTCGGCCATTTTTTCCCCAGACAATAGGATATATTGCTGTGTCTTGGTCCAAAAATTCCCTAAACAACCCGAACCTTAAGACAATTTGTAAACCAACCTCCTCGTAGACAAACAGATTCAGTAATGCAGGATCCTTTACCATTCCCAGCACCTGTGAAAGATTATATATATGACTTTATACTAAGTTGTAAGAACGTTGTTTTTTTGCCTTGAATCATTGAAACTACGCGAAACTAATCGATAATCGTTTAGGAACAAAATAGTTTTAGTCCAAAGAACCACCTCTTGATCTTCTGCCCCTAGTTTTGGGAACTTTCTATGTAGTCCCTCACTATATCCGCCCTTGATATAGTTTACCTGCCAATGCCAACATACATAATTTAATATTTTATCTATATCCACTTCAGCGAGCTTGTTATTATGCAGTCATGTGATGCATACATTATCATTTTGCTCTATACAGGGTGTCCCACGTAGATCTGCAGGGATCGATTATTCGAAATGTTGACGTTGGACAATTATGAACACTTGGGGAAGGGAGTTCGGCTAAAATATTTTCATTTAACACATTTCATGTACAACAACTTATGTAACATTATTTTGTACAGTGGTTTGAGATAATAGAAGAAGGTTTTGTTCATTATTTTGGCTTTCGCGGGTTACTCATGCAAACTCTTGTATTAGTCTAGACTGGAAAAGATTAGGCCGATGAAGCAAATTCACAGCTAGACTAACTCGATGCGATGGATACGGAAGATCAGTGATCGATTATCACAGGTCAAATTTATAGGTTCTTCTATTAAAAACTGTGTGAGATAGCTAATACCATCTACGTCTTACGTACAATAAATCTCATCCATGGCTTCGCAGACGAAAGGTACAAGAATTTGAAGAATTTAATAGATATCTGAAGTAAAGCTGGAATAAAAAACGCTTCGCTCTTCTTCGACTTGTCGATGTTCAGAGAACAAGATTGTGCACGAACACGTCTTGTCAACTGCAGCAACTTCAAGGAAAACGCTGGGTTGTACCGAGGCAGTTTCAAGCATCTTTCACGTTGACGCCTCCATAATGATTCCGAGCATGTTTTAATTTCGTGACACTGATCATTACAGATGTACATTTTGACGTAGTAGGCACATACTTTAAGATCTAAGCTCATTTACCTAAAATCGTTGTCAGTATAAGTCAATTATAAGCAATTAAAAAACAAAGGTTTGCAATAACATACCCCATAAAATGCACTGTGATATCGCTAACGGATGTTTGAAGCATATTTAGGAACTTTGGTAATATTAAAACTTCTGTTTTTTCATATGGTTTATTGCGGCCAAAAATGGCATATTTTGTATTTCTACAAATATTAAATCGCTGATGCCTGGTAAAACTGGAACTATTACGAAAGAATTAAAGACATTTTTGGAATCAGAGCATCATATGTGTTTACAATTAGTTGTTACTTCTGGAACCATTTTTTGTTTCTTCTTAATGGGATGTGTAATTAGTTTGTAGCGTCGTTCCATTCTTCCTCTCTGATGCTTTCTTGCGTTGAGCCTACCAGACGGACCCGCCCGCATTCTGCGTTCCATCCTAATTTTGTCGAACTTGCTACATCCAGAACTAGTCAATATGACCGCTCCTTTATTTCTAGGATGTCGTGATTGTGCATGACAAAGTTGTTCCCAGTTTTTCCTCAGACAGTTAAAAAATAGTATTAACGATGTGTATTTAAGCTTTTGATACGTTTGGGTTTCTGTCTACGCGGCTTCATCAGTATAAAAATACGAAAAGCCTCTTTCATCGTCTACAGGTCTTCTGCTAGAACTAAAATTCCGTTCTCTTCTGCAGAGGCTTAGACTTCTCAGAATGCATTTTTTCAAAACTTAAAACGAAATGTTTCTTGAAGGATTGCTTTTTGATTTTCCAGTTGCGATAACTAGTATAAATCAATTGTTCTAAAGCAAATCCGGCTTCTCTGTGTGTAAATGTTCTGGTAAAATGTGCATAAATCTGTACATGTTTGGCGCCGGCTTTAGGTATCGACTTCTCGGCAGCTCGGCACGTCCGGCATCAAATTGTTTACTGTATTCCATACAGTTGGCGTTACACCAAATATGATCGGCTTCAACTAATATTTATTGGCTTTCGTTTCGATGTACAGTATCGTGCCAAAACACAGTTCTTGGTCAGCGTGGCAACTTAATAAACGTTAACGGTCTAGAGAGAAATGTGGATGACCTAGAAATGATAACATAGATAATTGAAACGGCGTAATAGCAGTAATGGTGGGGAGGCTCCGGAGCCTGGGACCTAGACTACCTTTGCACAGTGATTCCCCTTCTATACTAGGGCGGCCATAAATACACAACTTAGATTTAAACTTTTTCATTGTATTTTAAACCTTAAAATGTAGACAGTTATAAACTCATTAATTTTTGGGATTTTTGGCCTATGGAGGAATCACTGTGCTTTGGCTCTATTTGCCGACCACCTTGTTGTACCAACACCAACTCTTATTTACCAGGTAGCTGATTATATTGAATAAACCAGCTCCAACTATACGCTGTATGCGTTTCATCTGGCACCGATCTGGTACGTGCTTACAGGGTGACTTTACTGCGGGACCGGTAGGTGGGACCGTTATTATAAAAAATCTTATCTTCAAAAGTTATAGGCAAATGTAATCTCTGGACGCAACTAAGTGAGAATGCAGACACATTTTTTTAATAACTATGCCCTGAATATCATACATCTGAAACTGCGATATATTTTGTACAAAAAAAAGTCAAATTTAGTAGCTCGTAAGTCACTTTCAGATAGAGGAACGTACTTTTTCGTCATCATATCCCACAGTTTGTCGGCATTTAATTGTTTTATTCAAATTTAATGCATCATCTATACAGTGTCTTTATAAACGCAAAATTCAAATGGAGTATATATTTTTACGGTTTACTCATCCTTTTCGTTTATATCTTTTGGGTGGTCTACATACTAAATATTTGAATTACTTTCAGTTTCTCAGTAATTACAATTCAAAATCAATCCATTCGTGGAAAGGAAGAATTTTCAGTTGATGGGAGGTCATTTCAATCAAAAAACAAATAATATTTTATGCATTACCTACACGTTTTAGGTATTCTATACATTACCTAGGTATTGTATAGAACACCGGATTATACAGATTGGCGGTAACATATACAGTTTAAAAAACGTTCAAATGACGGAAGCTCTAGTAATTTTGCCACTCTTCAGTAAAGCAAGTGACTTATAAGCTGTGAAAATTCGGTGTCTGTTTCGGAAATATCACGTAGTTCCAGAAATAGCGATCCAAACTCTATAGGTAGGGCTAGCGGGTTTAAACTAACCTGGCTTAAGCCATGGTTTAAACCGCGGTTGAAACCAAATGTTTTTTAGGGGAAAATAAGTTTTTTGTAACTTGTAATTTTTTCCACCAACTTTCTTTTTAATTAATGGAATTAATCGTAATTAATTTATTCTTCAATGTAATCAACAGTTGTCAAAAACACCTAACTATCACAGCACTTCAAACACAGCCGTTTTCTCCGGATTTAGTGTCTGTATTTTGGTATGATATATTGCCAATAATCGTAAAATTTCGAGCAGAGTGAACAATTTAAAAAAAATCCTTTGTAAGCAGCACAACTCCAAAACAAGAATTGAGTGGTGAATAAGCAAGAAAAATAATATTAAAAAGCGAAGAAGATAAAATTACCCATATAATTGAATAACTACACACCGCACAACCATTTTCAGCAGGTGTTGAAGAGCTTTTTTTTTCTTTTGGCTTAAGCGACGTACTGAGGGCCGCGAAATTATTTTTTTTTCATTTAAAATTAATACATCTTAAAAATAACAAGATTACTGAAAGTGAAATTACATCATAAAATATATTACTGATTTTTCCATTTTATCTTAAGTTTTAGTTTAGTAGTACTTTACGTTTATTCGTTTTTCATTCTCACGTATGAATACAAATGAAAAAGTTGTACAATGTGTTTGTGTTTTTATGTGAATAAGTTGCCTTTAGGCATGATCTTTTTAGACACTTTTCACGGAACTTGCTTTCCACCTATAAAATAATGCTCTCAACCTTTTAACTATGTTGATTAACAGGTGGAAAGCTGGTTTTCTTGACGGGTGTTCAAACCAAACTATGTCTAAAAGCCACTATACAATTATATATTTTTTTAATTTCTATTAGTTTTAGTCAGTGTTTAAGCGCAAATTGTATTGTGGTAGCAGATCGTAGCAACCAGTTGGAGTGAGAAGAAGAAGGTGAGGAGTTCGTTTGGCTGATCAGAAATTTGTTGCCACTGTTCCTCTAGCGAACAAAACTTTATTCTAATTATTTTCAGCTTCAAGAAAGTAATTCTATATATTTATTCAATTTCAGGAGCGAGTTCTATCGTTCGTTAATGCTGCAATATCAGAAGCGCGGATCGTAAAAACAAACGAAGGAGAACAAACGGGAATTGTAAGCTCTAGATCGGCGCGGCGTGTGCAACAAATGAACATCGCTGAATACAAAGACAGGCAGTCGAGTTGGCCGTGTAGCGCGTTATTTTTGTAAAAAAACGGTTCCGGTTAGTTAGTAAATAGTCCGGAGGAATCGCTGGGTCGAGGGATCGATATTAACACAGGATTGCGCGGGATCTTCAGAACCGTATCTGGGATCATCGGCGGAACTATTTGTTCAATAGAGTTATCATTTTCCAAAGTATACTCGCTTCACATCAATCATCTAATAACACCTAGATATAAATCCACTTGATACAATTGAAGGCAGAAATGGATAAAGGTATCATGTAATAAAACCATTGTATGGAGAAAATTGACTTTGAACTTTTTTTATTGGGATTTCTTACTTTATTGACATTTTAAATATTTAGTTTAATCACTTTGTTATTAACTTGTTTCTGCAACAAAGTAGTCGTAGAATGGAAGAATCATTCCTTAAGGTTAGTTTGATACAAAAAAAGCATTTTTAAAAAAATAAATGACACCTTTATCCACTTGTGTCTTCAATTCTTCTAATGTGGTGTAGTTTATTCCTATGTAGGTATAGCAGCCATACGAATTGAGGAACAAAATTTAAAAAATCAAGGTCTTTTCTAATAAAAAAAATCGCCGGGTAGTTATAGGAAATGTAAATAACTCGGCCACCATTGCACCGAACTTAAATTGAAATACATTTAGCTGCATCTCATGTTTTATCAAAATCGGCTCAGCTCTTTTCGAAATTAGGAAGGTAAAAGTACGCCGATAGACGAACAGACTGGTGAAAAAATGAGATTTCTGTAATATAGAAATCTTGTTATATGAAATTCGAAAATTCTCAAAATTATAATGCCTCATTTGCTTATGCGTTGTAAATAGTAAAGCTAGTCCATTGTTTCCTAAGTAGTTTATTTCACGGGCCAAAAATATTTTAGCACCGATGCATCATCCCCCTTTAACCTTAAATAAAATGTCGCCAAACTTAACGTAAGCAGATTTTGTCGGTGCACCACCTAAATGATTACCTCTTAAAATTATATATTGGTAACATTTCCCCTTCTTAACTCATAGATCCAAACCTCTCTTGCTGAAAGAAGAGCTCTGGTAAAAATAGTGCTATTCGATCAAAACGTTTTCCCGAACTAACGAAATCATAAATTTGACGCATTTCTGAGTAATTTGTATCTACCTTAAGGAGCTAATGATTCTCATTTGAAGAAGTGTGGCACTTGATACAAGAAGTCATTCTAATCAAGTAGCCATTGAATTTGATTCTAGGAAATGAGATTGAGATTTCTTTGAAACTGTCCTGGTATTTGGAACAAGTAAAAAAAAAGTATTTTGTTTCAAGAACCCAAACAGATTTTCACCAAAAAAATGTACATTTTGATATAAAATGGGGCAATAACCATAACAATAATGAACGTATACATATTTAGTATAATTACCTATAGCTGAATAAATACTATTTTTATAAGTAGAAGTGAAAGATAAGCATTTTTAATTTTGACACTCTAAAAGGAGATTCTTGATGTCTTTTAAAGTTATAAAATCTTAAAGATTTAATTTCAGGGGGTAATGAATTACATAGGTAGATCGCATTAATATATATCAATATCTTAATTGGAGAAAACCAATTTTTTTCATATAATGGAATTATTCATATGAAATCGCCAGTTATCCTACTTATATTGCCATATTTGTCGCCAATAAGATTTGGGCAGGGAATTTAAAATTCAAAATCAGTGCAGGAGAATCACGCTCAAACATCGCACACTACCCACAAAAACAGAAAAAACACGAACTCACAAGTGAGTAGCAGAATATATTGATTTAGATTTACCTAAAGATGGTAGCTATAAAATATTGGAGATGGACTTGAGATGACTCAAAAGTATTATCAGAAAATTCTTATATACAACAAAATATTCGCAAATGTCAAACCTTTCTTGGCAGGCTTGTTGTATCATCAAATTGATGACAACATATCAGAAAATTTTGATATACGTACAGCGACTTATTAATGAAAATCGACTATCATGATTTGGTAACATTTAACCGTTATTTTTAATATATCATATAACGTATAACATCTATGACGTGTCACTTCATCGCCCAGCCGTGGCGATACTTTGGTCACGACCGCAACTGACCGTTTGAGCACGATGGATTATAGCGTATGAAATGGAACTCTCTACTTCTTCTGGTGCCATATGAAATGCTGCACGCTAACATTTTGTCCCTTTCTCTTCAAAGGGTACAGAATGACCAAGGTTCATTCTTTGGCTTGTCGGAAAATGGTTGCTGCAATTTCTTCAATTTCTCAACCATGAATGTTGTTTTTTGTCAGGACCGCGCTTCCCTTTCCTTGTAGAACTAATTTAGGTATCATGTACCGGGATCTACTCACTATATGTCCCAACTAGGAAACTGAATGTTGGTTTTCTGTTGGTTTTCTACACCGCATCTTCTTAATACTTCTTCACTTGTGATGTGAGCTATCCAGGGGATACGAAGTACTCGACGAAGCGTTCATAATTTAAAAGCTTCGATCCTGCTCATAGTTTTTGCTTTGGGTGACTAGTTTGGCTATTTGTAACTCGCTCAAATTTAAGGTTATAGTAAAGATTATTTCAGATTTATAAAGGATACACATTTGATTCAGCAGTATTTTCGACTATAGGAAACTTGCGTAGCATAATCGCATGGTTGCACACGGTACTTAGAAATGCTCGAACTGCAAAGTATGTAAACCTGCATGGAACTGTCAGTCTAACCAAAAATATTACTGAAAGTCTCTAAAAAAATTGCCAGTCGCCGAGTCAACAAGCATAATATGAAAAGTCACGAACTTCGCTACACATCGCCAAACTTCGCAACGCTGTTGTAGCCTTCAATTTAGGATACGTTTCTTTCGGTGAACATTAATAAAATCCAGAAGAGCAGTTTTTCTGTCAACGATGAAAAAATCTGTGATCTCCGTTTAGGTGGAACGGCGCGAAGCACTGCCACCGTGTCGAAAGTTTTGCGGAAAATGTTCAGTCTAGATGCCATGCAGGGGGAGGGTTGGTTGAAGGGTGCGGGGGGTGTAGGGAAGCTGCTGTGTGCCCTAGTTTCACTCCGGCACGGTCCGGGAAAATTAGGTACACTTTAATCGTTGGCCCGATATAGTCTCGTATTTCTGACTTTGGGTATCTTCTGCCTTATTATACAGGATGTCCAATAAGTACCACGACAAACTTAAGGAGAAAGTAGGCTTTGGTCTGACCTCCCAAATAACAAAACTTACCTATACAGGGTGACTTCGAAGTTGAGTCATTTATTTTAACAGTGAGTAGATCTGATTGATCTGATAGTATTTACAAAATGCTGCCGCGGCATCACGGATTTATGCGGATCGGTTTCCCAATCGAGTGCAACCAACCCCTCGTGCCTTTGTTAATGTAGTACAAAGGGCTCGTGAATCAGGTGACTTAAGACCTCACAGGGGAGGGGATGCCGGTGCTCCAAGACCGCACGATCAAATACAGGTCTGCACTGAAATACTTGTCGGGAGGATACTTTATAAAACAGGGTAACATTTTTTTAATTTTTTTTTTTTAATTTTTACACACATATTTTGGTTTATCTTCCTTCTACAATCATTATCTGAAAATTAATGACTCAACTTCAAAGTCACCCTGTATAAAAGTGTCATCGTTTTTTGAGATATTGAATTTTTTCTTATATTTTAAAAAACGAACCTTTTCATCTGTGGTCTTTAGCTGCATGTACAAATAAGGTTATAACTTGTTCATTTTTTTGTATAAAATTCTTCTAGATAGTTGCTTTATCATATACAAATGCAATGTAGTTAAAAGATATTAAGGAACCATGATAAAAAATAATTCTTTTGTATTGTTACTGACTCGAATTAGAATTTCGGTAAGTTGCATAAAATCATATCAGGAGCAGGTAATAATATAATGTAGCTTTGTACTATTTAGCATGTCATTGATCGGTAACCAGTACAACTTGAATTTAAGTCCAATAATTAAATTGTAGTGTGTGTCAGTTACTTACAAAAGCAGGTATCACTTTTTCTATTCCAAACAGTACGTGTGGTGCCTTTGTGAAATCTGTATTCAGTGAGCAATCTTTTTATTCAATATAATGCAGTTATAGCCCAGTACATTTTTGTTTCACCACAGGTGGTCAAAGTTGAGGAAAAAATATCAGAAGGTTATAAATCCCGAAATAGTCTTTATTTGATCATGGTTCCTTAATATCTTTTAACTACATTGCATTTGTATATAATAAAGCAACTATCTTGAAGTATTTTATAGAAAAAATGAACAAAGTATATATAACCTTATTTGTACATGCAGCTAAAGAACACAGATGAAAATTATTTCACGAAAGACTATTTATGTGAAATCATATATCTTATCCAAAAATGTATTCTTTCAGCCATATGATATATTTTTCTTTTTCGTTCTGTGTGTGTCAAAATACCCGAGCTTCTACGCCAGGCGGCTGTAAGTTGAGTCGTAAAAATGATTGTATTTATGGCTTATGCTACAGATACTTCAGGTACGAAATTTTGAGTCGAAACCCTTAGCCACTCCGAACATAAAATATGGTACTATAATTTTTCCCCGATTTTCGAATTATTCAATATTCTGTATCACGTTCTGTATGAGTTTATACGATCTTTTCTTGTTATTTATCCAGTTTGCTGCAGAGGTTTAATTTATGTATGCAAAAAGGGTCAATTTTAAATTTACTTGTACCAAAAACTTAAACCATTTTTATTAACAGCAAAAAAATCATCAGTAATACGCCGCATTTTCTGGGTATTGTTGTTGCCAATTCTTTTGAGGTTAATGATCGTTCTCGACGAGCTGTACAGCGACATACAAACACACACTAAAAGTTTCAATTTAAAGGTCTTTTTATCACTTGCAAATTTTCTGTTAACCACTTACAGGAATACATCCAATTATAGAACATATATGTTCGACATTTCTGACTTTAATTAAAAAGTTACCCAGTAAACCCAGTTTTATATCTCTTTCCAGTTACCCCCATAAATGTCGTCGTGATTTTTTTCCACTGGTAAAGGACCATTTTAGACTGGAAGCCAGTGGTCCAAGATCCCAGGGCTGCCAGACATAACGTAATTGAATAGCGTTTATACTTTCAACGCTTGGTGCGAACATTGCCCTTGTACGCAAAAATCAGTTAAGTCACTAGCTATATTGTCTATGTCGCATTCACACATTGGAGCAAAGGTTGAAGCCAATGTTAGCTCCAACATTGATTTAGCGTCCACACATGTTGTTGGGCTAGGTTGGGCCCAATGTGTGAATGCGACGTTAGAGAATGAACGTTTATTACGCGTTATTATCTGGAGAGGGAGCAATGTATTGTACTAAGTGGTTTATGCCTCGAATACCTATGCATCTGGCTTTTCGTGGTTTCAGCCAAACAGCGTGTTGGAAATAACTTAAGTGGTTTCAGAAATAATCGATTCATTCTACAACAATCTACAAGAGGAAGCTTTGCCTAGTTCTACTAACCTTAGGCAGTTCAAAAATCGTATTTACAAAATTTCTTTGGGATCATCATAGCAGCCGCGGTGTTCCGGCATTTAGGCTTCTACCTGCGCAGCTGCTTCGATATAAAAAAAATGTGGATCGTATTTAGTCTATACAGTGAATTTATACCAGGTAAAGAGGGGCAAGCTTACGATTTGTTTGTCTAGAAAATATCACCCTGTAATCAGGATAAAAGTGCATACTACAAGTGGACTTGGCATAAGTTATTTTTTTGTCAGTTGTCTTTACGTCGCAAGCCTAATGAAGATAGATATTTCCACCGATAAGTATTATTATTATTATGTTGATACAACGTTGCCACTTTTGTGGGCAATGGTAGTCAAATGATTCAAAAAGTGTGCACTAAAACTACGCAATTTTGACGACAAGCAATGCAATGTGGACATATAGGCACGGTTTCTTCTAATATATTCGAATTGGTTGAGTCTGTACGATTTATGCCAGCGAAGCAATGTTTTATCTTAATTTTCCTTGGCTAACAGCTTTCCTGTTGGCCTACGGCAGCGTAATTTCTGAACCTCGGAAGGAAATGGGAGACCGGGGACCGCGAACAGAACAGGAGGATGGTTACCAGTTACCAGCAGGGCTAAGTGTAACCGCTGGCACTTTAAGTCGCCCGAACCGCAACTTTTTCATTGGCAACATGATACTGCTACTTCTCGGAGGCTCGATTCAGATAACAACGGACAACCGTCTAGACTGCCGTTGATTTATTGATCTGGATGTTTTTATGCTGTGTTTAATTCGTAGTTGAATTAATGTTATCTCCTGTTATCTCTTCTTCACGTTTCCACTTCTAATCGACTAAAATAGAAGAAAAGTTGGAATTCTAAAAAACATAACATTTTCTGACCATGAATATCATGACTATCTAGGAGACTTACTGGACGATCATTTTCCTTTCACTACCTGATAGCCCTCCAAAAGTACGCTAGATAGTGACAAACTATCAGCTTTCTTGTAGGGTACGTATTTGGGACAGCTCTTTCAAAAATAGTTGCAGCTTCGACCTGAAATCGATCCCTATAATTGATTTTTGCGAATTTAGATGGTAATGTATAATCGTCAATCAGAATCAGAAAACTTCAACATCTGAACCTTTTCGATGATTGCGCTCTCAATAAGAGTTTACTTTTGCAAGCCTCTTGAGAACATTATGGCGAAACGAAAATATGCATTACTTTGGATATACAGTAATGGACAAAAGTATATAGACAAATTAATATTGTGCTGCATTTTTTTTAACTTGTTTTATCAATACACCAACTTGTATACATAATTCGTTATAGCATAATACTCACGTATACATAAATAAATTCATTAAACTCCCTCCAATAAAAAATTAATTGAAAAAAACTGGAGCTATGAAGGATAAAAATATATAGACAAAGCAAAACAATTATAGAAAAACGAAGCAAAGTTCACTTCTTGATATAAGATTCATCAATCTGTCTCCACTTTTGCACTAAAGCGGCAAAAAGTGCATCCTTCTTTGAATAATTTTTATCTCGTATTTGCTTATCTAAGTATTCCCATAGATTTTCAATGGGGTTTATATCGGGAGACTGTGATGGCCATTTGAGAACTGGTATTTTTTCATCCAGAAAGAATTTCCTTGCGAGATTTGAAGTGTGCTTCTTCCGGTCATTATCTTGCTGGAAAATTGGTCCTAAGGGCATATTGTCTTCCATATAGGGTAACATGACATGCTTTAGTATGTCTGTGTATTCAAACTTATCCATAATGCCATCTATTCTATGTAAAGGTCCCATTCCAACCCCGAAAAGCACCCCCAAACCATAACAGACCCGCCTCCATGTTTTACAGTGGGCAAAGTGTACTTGGGGTTCAATCTTTGTCCACTAGGACGTCTAACGTAATGAACACCATCTGATCCAAACATATTGAACTTGGATTCGTCGCTGAAACATACCCTCTTCCAGTCACAGATGCTCCAATCAAGATGCAACCGTGCAAATTGTAATTGGTGCTTACGGTTTTTCCTCGAGATTAGCGGCTTCTTACTCGGGCGACGTGCAAATAACATAAAACCATTTAATCTTCTACGTAAAGTTTTCGTAGAAATACCGGCAATTCCTTTTGTCTCGATTTCGGCTTTTATTTATCTTGGGGTTTTAAACGGATCTTTGAACGAAATTACTTTTATTAATCTAACTGATCTAGCATTTAGTTTTCTAGGCCGACCACTTCTCTTAGAGGCTTCCAAGATACATTTTTGTTGATATTTGTTCAATATTGCCCAAACTGCTTTACGCTTCAGCTTAAAATTTTTGGAAATGTGACTTGACGTTGACCATCTTTGAATAACTCAATGATCTTAGTTTTCACATCGAAAGAAATTTCTGGACCACGGGGCATGGTCTTAAAATCACTCAACTTATTCCACAATACATGATAAACACAAACTAATCCTCTTCTGACACGAAACTGTACTAAACTAATGTTGAAAAGAATTTGTCTACATATTTTTTTCCCTCATAAAAAAATGCTTATATTCAGACTTGTATTGTGTTCATTGCAGATAATGTAAAAACAAGGAATTTAGTTTTTCTACTAATAACGCATTTGTTTATGGAGCAGTGAAGTATGAATTCGTTTTCTTCTTTTGCTTTAGGTAAATATTCATATTTGTCTATATACTTTTGTCCATTACTGTACGTAATATGTGCTTATATCATGTTTCTTCAACTATATTCCAATGCAATTCCAAAGGTAAGTTCTTCTATTTTTTCAAGTAAATAATTCATACATCATTATAAGGCTGCAACACTGGTCTGGCTCTATACATATCGCCATTCAGTCTCTATGCATTTTTTTAGACACTGTGGCACTTAGGGAACAGGTGGTAATCACTTGATGTCAAGTCCATAATGATGACTTCCCATCCAAACTGTTGAACAAGTGTTCAACAAGTGACTTGTGGGCTAGCGTTTCCTGCTCTTATTTGATTCTGAGTCTTTTCCAATGTTTCGCATTTCCTACTACCAGCTGTTCACTGGGTTAAAGCAACGCATTTGGCTGGAAAGTGTGAAATGGCGACTAGCTGTACCACATGGTTTGCAAAAACTGCTACAACTCCTACAGAGGCGCTTCGACCGGAGTGACTGTTGTGTAGAAAAATAGGCCAATGCTTGACCTTTATCTAATGATGTATCAGTAATTGGAAATAAATGCTTTATATACTTTTAAAGAAATAGGGGACCATACCTTTGGGTAATGTAACACCTGAAACTTATCCTGCTGTTTTTTGCTAATAATTCTACATCTTTTTCTGACCGCTAAACGAAACCGTATATGCTTAAAATACTGTTTACTCACTACGTTTCGGCTACCACGGTGGACGGTTTCAAGTACAATTGGCTAGTCTACTTGAAAAGAGCCAAACAATCGTCAGTAAACAGTATTGCAAGCATTTGTGGTTTCATTAGCGGCCAGATAAACATGGATGTTGATATTTTATTTTATTATTTATTGGCATAGACATTTTACATTAATAAACTCCATAAGGAGATACATAGTATAAACCCTGTGCTCAGGAGCTATTAAAAATATTAGAATCCAAAAATATTATCTATCTTTGCGATTACCCTTGTAATGATCGTGCCAAAAGATAATTCTAGATAAACTGGTGAAAATTATATTAACCCATATATCCCTTAGTAAAATATCGTTCGTTAATAATATACTTATTGTGGAAGCTAAATTTTAGAAATCGTTATTTATCTATACCCTGATCTGTTTTTGGGATATACAGTTGACCTGAAAGTTGGACCGGTAGTAAGACGATACTGACAAGAAGATTTTCCTGATGTATCGACGGTTATTTTCAACAACGGGTTTCTGACAGTCCCGCACAGGGATTACGTATCTTCAAAAAATTTTGTCGGTTTTTTTACATTTTGTAGGTTTTTTGTGACATAACGCAGTTTTTTTGTTCAAGATGTCAACTTAGCACTACCAGTTGTACACTTATTGTAAACTCGTTTTGTAGCTGTGCGTGTTCCCTAAACGTCATGATGATTCAGCTACCATTTTTTGGCTCTGATATGATGTAACGTCTGCTTCAGAGATGGCGTTATTGGAGGTCTAGGTGTAAGTCGTATTCTTTTGTGTTGTATATATAGCTGGAAGGAAACGGCAGCGCCTAGGCGCATAGTGAGGATTTGTATGCTAATAATCTGTGTTGATGATAATTCCATAGGTTTGTTGTCTCAAATACACTTACTCGAGATGTATTCAAAGCGGGAAATCAGTTGCGCATCTTCTTTTTCTTATTCTCAAAATCCTTGGTTGGTGGAGTATATTCTGTATATTATTATCAGTTGAGAAAATATGCTACAGACAGGAATATTTATGAAAAGTTATTACGAGTAAAGATAACATAATTTTAATTTGCATTTTTCAGTGTTGTGCAACGATTCCGGGAAAAAATTTGCTACGGATAGTCTTCTAGAGCCTAGTAGAATATATTTCAACAGTTGTCTTGGGTGGCCATGTAATCTTTACTCGGGCCAACCTCTCTCCAGAAAGGTCAACATATAAATAACCCGTCGGGCACAGCTAATAGATATACTTCATTGTCAGCATATTCAGTAATAGTTTTCTCACATAGCAAATATCACAGATTTTATACATATGCAGACCAATACACATACTCATCCAGATGCGATCTTGCTACTTGACCAACTTTCTTTCTTTCACATCTCAGAGATAAACACTACAAACTGCTCGGCTTTCTGCAACCAGCAATGCATGTCGTGTCGTTGAGTCATGCCTTTATAGATGGACGCACAGCGATCATAGCGAGCAAACGTGGAATGAACTATTTGCACACTAAAAACTAGACTGCAAGATGACATTTTGTTTTTTTACGTTATTTAGGTTTTTTACATAGTACCGCTGCCGAACGGTCATTTACAGTTCAGGACGTAGCTAGACAAGATTATATGATCAATTTGTTTCTTTCTCATACTCAAAAATCTCTGACTCCTAATTGTCATGTCTGGATCTCGAAAAAACAGCTTGATATAGTGAGATAGTGAATTCCAAATCAAATCTTGAGAGATGTAGCTCATTAACAAGCAGTATTTTACCAAGACATCATATTTGGATAAATATTATGAGATCTTCATGATTGCTTTAATGACGCATTTATTGCGGCATGCCCTGTACAAACATCCGCGTACAGATACAGATAAAACGAATAAGAACGCGAAATAGTGAAAACAGAAATCGTCTACTGCATTCAACTAATTGCTACTGACATAAGAATTAACTTTTGGTTATACTTTTCCATACCGTGAAAAGATAGCAATACTCTTTTTCATACAATTTTTGTATGAAAGTGCGTGAAATACCGATTTCTGTACATAATCCCGCGACTTTGAAAGTCCGAGTTATATAACAGTGGTTTCTATAATTTTACTTGTTTAATTAAAAGCGTTCAGCCCACTCGAGGGTGCCACGCTTTAGCGAAAACGCGTAATCTTGAATACAAATGAGTTCGTTAGGACGGTGCCGGTACTTTAGTGCCCCGGTTTCCTAAAACTGGAGAGCATTATCACTACGAATACAGCTTCGAAAGGCGGGGCAATTAATGTTGTAAGTATATACATTAATTAGGATACTCTCGTTAAGCTGCTATTGAAATAACTATGTATTTTGTAAAAGTAAACGGTTGTAGCTCATTGCGAACGCTTGACAGAAATAATTAGGAATAAGAAGACTTTGGTGCTTTTAAAATGAGAATTTCTGAGAATGTTTAGGTTTAGTCCATTGTCGATTTAGGGTACGCTCATACTGGAGCCGACTATGTGCGACTTGCAGTCGTGTGTAATCGTCCGATTACACACGAAGGTTCCCAACTTACGTAAATGCATATCTGTTCTCACACTGCAGACGATTTGCTCGTACGACTACGCACGTATAGGACCGACAAGTGACTCGATCCAAACGGGTTTGGATTTTGTGGTATAGTCGTGCGTGCTTATTAATTTTCTGTATAGGAAAAAATGGATACAGAAAGACTAATAATGTTGGTTCACGAACAAGAGTGTTTGTGGAATTTAAATAGTGAAAATTACCATTCGAGAGATTTGCAAAGAAAGGCTTGGAAAGAAATAGCATCAGAAATGAAGTGTACAGGTATGTATTTTGTAAACAAACATTAATTTTTTTAAGTACAGAATATTTTTCTTCTTAATGCTAGAAAAAATTATATACGATTATTATTGAAAAAAAGACTTAAATTGTTCTCGAATAGCATATGCTCTTCTGACAGCATGGTTTTCACCTCTGTTACGTGCTCGAATGGCTGCGTTTTGTTGGAAGCCATTCGGTGTGGGTTCAATGTTCAAAGGTATACCCTCTCTGTCAATAACAATATTATGAAGAAGGCATATGCATTGGATAATAATGTCAGCTTTTTGGAGGTGAACTTTTATTCTTTTAGTTAGTAGTCTCCATTTGCTAGTCATTATTCCAAAGGCACATTCAACGACTTGTCTAGCTAATGACAAACGTCTATTATAGTATTCTTCCTCAGGTCCTAAGCTTCTTTCAGGATAGGGGCGCCTTAAGTACGTTTTTAAAGGATATGCTTCATCTGCTATTAGTGCGTGAGACAAAAATACGTTGGTACCCGGCAATTGTCGTTCAGAAGTAGCATTGAGGGAACCATTTTCTAACCGCTTCGATAAACGTGAATTCGAAAATATCCCACCATCGCTTTCTTTGCCATAAGCCCCAACTTCTATTGCAATAAATCTATAGTCTGGGCCAGCAATACCTTGTAGGACGATTGAAAAAAAATGCTTATAATTGTAGAACATGCTGCCAGAGTTTGCAGGGGCTTTGATACGGATATGTTTCCTATCAATGCATCCTATACAATTTGGAAACTTCCACCGCTTCCAAAAGTTATCTGTAATTTGAATTGCTTCCTCATTCAATGGAAATTTCATGTGGATTTCTCCAAGACTTTCCCATATCGCCCTGCATGTTTCGTGTACAATACCGGCAACTGTATTATTAGCCATTCGGAAAGAAAATCCAATACTCCGAAAGGATGAGCCCGTAGCCAGATATCTAAAAAAAATATATTATATTTTACGAATTTTTCTTGAAGTTTGGTTCACATATAATTGCTGAATAATAAGTTAGGTATTTGAAATTATAACATATTTATTTCCAAACGTTTCGGCTGCATTTTCAGCCTTTATCGATGGTATGCAGCGCAAAGCTTGGAGGGACACACCCAATTTTACATGAGCCCCTTAAATGCCAAATGGTGTAAGTCACACGAAACGAATTGGGATATATTCAATGTTTTATTGCATTTAATATAGAAATTTCAGAATAAAATTAAAAAAAAATGTTATATAGTTAGGAAATATGTGCTTTATTCTTAGATTAATAATTTTAACATTTAACAATTTTCTATATTAAATGCAATAAAAGATTGAATATATCCAAATTCGTTTCGTGTGACTTTCACCATTTGGCTTTTAAGGGGCTCACATATAAAATTAAAACATCATTTACACTATAGATAGTCAAGACATGAACCGAATAAAAAAATATATTGTGTTGCAGGTGACGACTTAAAGAAAAAAATGGAGAGGTTTAAGAGATATCTTCAGAAGGGAGTTTAAAAAATCTACTTCACATAAATCTGGCGACGCAGCTAAGGACTACACCTCTAAATGGCCATTTTATAAACTAATGTTTTTTCTAAAAGATATAATGACGCCAAGAACCTTGGAAGGTAGTGTCCCCGAACCTGAATCTGAGGCAACTGACATTAATGAAGCGGATGTCGAGCATGATGACAATGATAATATATCTACAGAACAATCACCGCCAACGACACCAACGACTTCACAAACTCTGCTACCACAAATCCATCAATCACCACAATCATCATCATCATCCTCTAAACGCCTGTTCAAGTCACCACCAAAGAAGAAAAATAGGCGACAGAATGAAGCGGCTAAGTATGATGAAGCGTTTCTTAGAATTGAGCAAGAGAAATTGAAATATTTCAAGGGGCCTGTGCAGGATAGCGAAATGCATTTCCTAATGAGTTTGCACCCTTTTCTTAAAAAAAATACCCGCTTCTCAACAGTTGTCCGTACGAGCGGACTTGATGCAAGTTCTCATGAAGAATCAACCCACTCCATCATATTTACCAACTCCCAGTCCAGGCTACCAGTCATCGAGTGAAGACTGGCTAAGTGATTGTTGGAGCGCCCAACCCAGTACAAGCTACGTAATTTTGGAAGGAACTCGTCAGTTACCCACACAGCACAATCCGCCACAGCTTCAGACTTTTTTCACAAGTTTTGATCCAATAGACATCGAAAAAAGAAGCTAATCTGTTCCAAAATGTCTCCAAAAAAATCTGAGAGAGGTTCTTTATTTTTATATCCGTTAGAAATAGGTTTAGTTCAGTTACAAGGAAGTTTATTTGTGTTCTTTTTCTGTTAAATGACGTTTGTTCAAAAATTTATTTGTTTAAAAAAACGTTTATGTTGAAGAATAAAAAGTTAATTAAGTTATAATTTCAATATTCTGTTTATCTTCTTACCTCAGTGTCACAGTCAAACGCTCTTCAGGGGATATCACACGGCGAAAATTGTTGTATTTAGTCAGGTCAGACTTAACATGTTCCAAGATATAGTTGAAAGTTTTTAAACTCATACGGAAATATTCAAAAAACTTTGTGGGGTTTTCCTTTAAATCATCCATTAGATGATGGAACTCGCCAAATTCTTCTCTCTTCATATATATTTCGTTTATCCATTCCATCCTCCTCTGACGCCTAGCCCTAGCAGATTGTTTTCAGTCAGATAAAAGAATGGATTCATTTTTAAAAGTAGTAACTACACACACCACCAAGTACAAGAAATCTCCCGAGTATGTCCGATAAGTATGTTCCAATGTGTGCACTCTGGTCGTACGACCAAGTCGTGTGAAAAGTCGTCCGTAATCGCGATCGTGCATAATCGCAAATAGTCGGCTCCACTGTGAGCGTACCCTAACTCATAGACGGACAGAAAAAAATGTACAGTCGGATTTACAACGAAATATTTTTGAATGTAAATGATGATGTTTTCCATCGACAGATATAAAATATATTGATGAATAGCTTTTTTATTTAATGTCAAAGACACATATGTTCAAGGAAACATAACATTTTGACAAAAGTGTACAGAAAAAAAAGTTGCAGATGAAAAAACCTTCAAGTATGACCTTACCAATTTGTTGCAAATGTTAAGTTATTACTACAAAAAATTTCGGCAACAAACTTAATTTTCAACGGGAATTTTGGAATAATAGTCGAAAGTTGAACCTTTGGTGGCTGTTGAGATTGAAAAACAAAAAAATTCTGCATGTTTGTAATTATCACTTTTTTGGTAATTTCTCTAGCGACGTAATCGCTGCAGTACGAGCCCCTTCCGACTTCAGTTGGCCCACTTCAAGATTTGTACCAAAATATGCCTTTATAAGCTAAACCTGACGAAACTATAAACTTCTAAAATAATTTATTTTCTCAAAAACATTTTAGATGTACTCTAGTCGTAAAAAATACGTATTTGAAATCACTTAGACCTATAACTAATAGAACATCTGAACAAATAAACAATGTGCGAATAAATGCGCGAAGTTAACAAAGCAACAATTGAAAGATTACCATTGGGTAACATCACCTTTATTTTTTATTACGGCTGAAATTCTTTGGGGCATAGTGTTAACCAAGTTTTGGCAAATATTTGGTGTAAAACAATCCCACATTTCTTGAAGCTTTTGTCTCAGTTCGGTGATTGTACGAGCAGGATGTTGTCGTAGAACCTTTTTCATGTCGTGCCACAAAGTTTCAATAGGTGACAGATCTGGACTGCTTGAAACCCATTTCAAAAGTGATACATTATTTTCTTCCATCCATTTTATAGCCTTTTTTGAGGTATGGCACGCTGCACCATCTTGCTGAAACACAAAATCTTGGCCGGATGTCAAACATTCTTCCATCACTGGTAACAGCGATTCTTCTAAAATTGCTAAATATTTGTTTGTATCCACATTTCCATCAATAAAATGAAGTTTTCCTACTCCTTTTGATGACATACTGCCCCAGACAATAATGTATGCTGGAAATTTCACTTTTCTCTTCAGACAGTCAACATGGAATGCTTAATTTTTTTTGCGAATAACTCTACTGCGACTGTCACCAACACAAACTTCGAATCGGGCCTTATCACTCCATTGTATTGCACACCATTGTTGAGGTGTACATTGTCTATGTTCTTTAGTCCATCTAAGCCGATTTTTCTTTGGCAGTGGAGTTAATAGTGGCTTTTCTTTGGCCTATAAACAAGTTGTGCAACTTTAGGGTTTTTACTTCACTTTTCTTTATAAGAAAACTTACCTTGCAAGTGCTAAATCCCAGTTTGTGGGCCTCTCTATGAGTTGTGGACCTCGAAATTCTCCTTCCAACAGCATCACTCCACAGAGCACTTAATTGTAAATAATTGGCACGCCTGTTTTTCACGATTATTCTTCTTAATGCTTTTCGGTCGGCATTTGTGATATTACTTTTTTTCACATATCGTGGCTTAATATTAACTGAACCAGTTACGTTATATCTTCTAACAATATTTCTCACACTGTAGCACGATAAGTCTAACAAAGTTGCAATTTCTGAGTTTGATTTCCCAGAATTAAAAAATGTAACTATCAGTAATCGAATTTTCTCACTTTCTCACCTTTCCTCTTCCCATTTTGAAAACCTTAACTACCCAAAACTATTTTAAACGTATTCTGACAGCTGTGATTAATAAAAACAATTGTCATGGCTTTTATTTTTCACAGCCACCTATGCGTTATAGACTTATTTTGCATTGAAATGAAAATAGGTTAATATGCTGTAATTGCAACATGTTATTTTTATGCTACAAATTTAATTACGGAGTGATAAAGTTGGTGTTTTCTACTATATATTATCAATACATTGATTGTTAATAATTTAAAACCTATAACACCCTGCTACATTTTTATTATTTGTTATTATTTGTGTTTGATAAGAAAAAAACTAAGATTTCAATAGTTGGGCCAACTGAAGTGGGAAGGGGCTCGTAATTGAGCACATGATCGCCTAGACTATATGCTTCATATCTCTTTTCAATGTACCGAAAAAAATTAAATTTTGCAATTTTGACGGTTTATAAAGAAGGTACCGTGCAAAGTATTTTTTATCCCTATTGTGGGATTTTTTTCATTTACCCTAAAATTTGTCTATACAATTTCTTCTTACAACAGAATCAATTTTCGACTAGGCTAGACATGCCTGATCCGTCGGTAGATCCTTTATTATCTCCAACTTATTCTCGTTTCATAAGCCACATGAAAATGGTGAATATGCCACTTATCAGAAATGGTGAATGCTTCTGCAATGTGTAGAATAAGGAATAAAGACAGTTGTTTTTCTGGAAATACTTCTTTTTTATATATCATTTCCCATTATTATCTTGTGCAACTAAGTGAGGTGCGCTGACATAATTCTGTAAGCGATCCGCTGAAAATACTAAAAAAGTACCGAATTAAGGCCTAATTGCTACTGATGTATGAGTGTGCAACTTGTGCCAAACTTGTGTCAATATGATACAAATGTCATCCTTGACTCCGACCCCTGACGGCGTTTTGTATAGTAAATACAGATTATAGCTGTGCCTATCTAGATGACATCTCGATGACTGAACTACAGCCACGAAAATCTGCAAGGGTGCGTTTGTAAATCTCTTGAAAATGTAAGACCGTACCCAGTAATGGAATGTAGCGTGGCAGATGAAATTGTGTGTGATGTGACGTCATACAAATTGTAAACAAAGAAACGTCATCTGTATGTCACTCGTGTACTAACGTTGTTTTCTTTAGGTTTTTATAAAAAACTCCTAATCAAGGTAAAAAGTTATCGTTTTCTTATTTCATTGAAAAACCAATCGTGGACGTTGGACTCGTAAAAGCGGAAAGCACACATTTTCAGAAAATTGACACCTTGATGGTTGCTAATTTGTTTACCATCAACCCATATTTCTGCTCTGCTGAGCTGAGGAACAGCAAGACTTTTAAGTACAGTGCTTCTGATATAATCGTAGATATCAAAAAGGAAGAATTAATAATACACTTACATAATCTTCCGTTTCAGAAGCCATTGATAACTAAGCTCATGTGTTATATATAACCTCTGAATAATTTTATTTAATATTGTATTTCTTCTTACACATCTCCAATGAGGCTATAAAATCTGCACAGTAAAATATGTCCCGAACACAAGGTATGCTCCAAGCAGTACACAGTTTCGCGTATATTTATTTCCCTGGGCACTCTAATGCAAAGATTTTCTGGGGTCTTCATCGATGTGTTTTATCGTTCTCGGACGATACAAAAACGATAATTACTATATCTTCAATGTAAACTAGTAGAAGTCATGTTTATAAGTTTGAGAGGTCATGCTCGGTCCGATCATTGGGCCAGAGATTGAGTCTTAAACCTTGAATCTACATCCTGTTCGGTGTGTCACAAAACCATTCGTTACTGCATCGTGGACATTTCCTTCCAATTACGACAGGGCGGGGGATCTCGTAAATCGGTCATTTAAGCTCCATGTCACACTATATTGACCACAAATGTGATGACACGTGGGGTGACCCTGCGGTTGATACTCCTGACGAAACGTAATGGGCTGTATGTAGCACGTGCATTGTATTTTCAAAGCGCGTCCCAAAATTCTGGCAATATTTGAATTAAATACAGAATACAATTTCTTTGCTTCACATTTTTATATCTCCGTTACATCATAAAGTACACAGAAAAGGGTACGTATGGAATAACACATCAGGTAAACCACCTCGTGCACATACGCACTGTGGCTGTGGCTGAATGTCGTTGAGACAGCGTCGAATTTCGTCTTCCGTTGTATTGGTGAGACTTCCGAGTTCAAATAACCCCATAAAAAGTTCAACGGTGTTAAATCACATAATCTAGGTGGTCAATTCTGATCACCGAAGCGAGAGAGTACACGAGCCAGAATGCCTCATGGGGTAATTGAATTTTCTTACGGGATCTATGTTATGTCTCATTGCCTTCTTGTAATTGCGTGTGTTACCTACGCCAGGTCAGTATTGTCCATGTTAGACAGAAAGATGCCCACAAGAGCTTGATTGGTTTGAGGAAGGAAATCCAACTATACATCAATGAATTTCGACCACATTCATGCAAAATGGTCATGGAAATTTCGATGAAAGTATGCTTAATAAACAATTTCTTGATGTGCTACTCCATACATAACCCTATAGTTTATTCTTTATGATTCTCCAAGTAAATAACGATTTAAGTAGACAATCTCATTTTCTATTTAATTACATCCTACGCGATCGTTGCTGTAATACCACATCAAGTCAATACAACAAAAATTCAATGGTCTATTTAGCAACCAATTGGAAGAACGCTTATTCAAGCTTCATCAGTTTCCACGTATTCCGTGCACTCGTTAAAAATTAACAAGTTTTGATTGGAATACGTTTTAAATATAATACAAAGTACCATATACATGTGCAGTCACAAAACGTTAAAACCTATCATTTTATGCAGCCTTTTGCCCTGTTTTTTTTTTATTCTAATGACTACGGTAATTTATATTTTGAGTGCTTATGGACTTGATTACTAGAAGATTTAACAAAGGAAGGAAAATGAACATATTCATGTATATCTAAGGGCTTGGCTGTCAAAATACGAGCATTAAAAATATTCTTCTCAAATATTATTTTCAACCAATTCAAATGCTTGATAATATACGCGATTGAAAGTCGGTCACTTTCCACCCCTACTGGCGCGGAAGTATTTCAAGCGCGAAGAATTTCTTAAGCGAGATATGTTTTTTGGATGTTTTATGACATGTACAACACGAAAAACCATGTAACTCATTTCTGTAGGTCTATAAGTCTGTTTGTTGCTCGGTCTGTCCGCCCGCCGGTCTATCTGCTAAACTTTGGCCCGTCTATAATTTGGCACTGCTCGAATTTGGATGAAATTTTTGTACAAGGTTCCTACTATGCCAAAGACGAAAAAGCTTTGTAGTTTTTTGAAAAAAATCGCTCAAGCTTCGTTTTTACGCTCCAGAAGTTGCTATCATTTTCAGAAAAAAATTGTGCGAGTTAAAAATTGTAAGGGGTGAGGAGAGGGTATATCTCATTTTTTTGTAATTTTTCCCGTAAATCTTGGAGAAATATTTACAGACGGGACACGCGGTCGGTCGTGGCTATGGCAACCGCCATGTACTGGACTCGGTGCGCCTCTAACTGCATCGCCGGCGTTCTCGATCTGGAGTTGTAGTATCCTGACTGGAGCTTATGGCGTAGTAGAAGAAACAGCCTTAGCGTTATTAAATGGGTGGGGACTATGGAGTATGTTCTAATTATATGGGCCTGTTCGGCCGACTTGATCCACTTATGTTTTTGTAATATTTACATGTTTGTGGCTAGCCCAGAGGGAGCAACTTGTGCCGAACATAATCCTTTATTAACTGATGGCAGCGTTGCTTGGGGAAGTGCAGAGTCGATATGCTCGACGTCATTTTTTTTATGGAGTAGGTGTAAATGTAGAGGTATCGCAACGCTATAAAATAGTTGGATACATTTTGCCGATCCGATGCTTCTATGGAAACATAGGGGTCGACTTACCGAACAGTCGATATACACAGTTCAACCAAGTTTGGCGTGGTCTTCTGGCAAGCCTAGAACATGGCAGCATCGTAAAGGAGAGCTTCGGGAGCAAATATTTGGTACAAACGAAGCACCGTTTTCTATCCCAGGATTCCGAAGAAATCAAAAGTATATACATATAAATATTTGAGACTGACAGTTATGGAAGTATCCATGCCTTCGTCTGAATCGCATCTTATTTTATCATCAGCATAGTTGGTGCAGTAGTACCTTAGATATTTGAGCAGTACACCGGACCAGTCTTATCTGAACCTCGCACAGATCCGGCAGAAAATGTCATTGCCATTGATGTGTCTGTGCTAAAAACATGATTTGAACTCCGGCAAGCAAAAGCGAATAGCTTTTTCTGGCGGTATTCAGCCATCCATCAAAACTGGACATGTGTTTGGGTGTTCCTAACTGGTTAAGGTACTGCACTGACCCTTGGAGACATTAAGATGTATATTCATTGAGGAGGAGAGATTAGACATTAGATTTATTGACCACCCAAGGTACATTATACATGTGGCATGTCAGCTATTGGTTTGTTCGTACAGTGGTCGGTGCCTTGTTGGGGACTGTATCTGGAATCCGGCTGCGCTAATTCTTTCTAAATAGCTTAGCAGAAGGAACGGAGTTTGTGTGTCGGGATCTTGAATACGATCACTGACAGGTTGGCGACAGTTGTACGGGTATAAATGCTGTACATAAAATGATACAATAAACAACATCATTGAAAAGATTATGGCCTCATATTATTATTTAAAACTTCACTAAACTATAAAATGCGTGTGTCATAAGGAAGCTTTTAACTTCCGCTTTGAATTTGTTGTAGCCCTAATACTCTGAGGTAAACTATTAAATAAGACGACTTATTGAAGTATTAAGTAGAATGAATCTGAATGAGTTTAATGTTGACGTTCAGGGTGTTATATTGACGATTTTGTGACAGGACACGAACTAGAGTATCATTTCCTCTTAAAAAAGTAATACATCTGAGAATATAGATAGAAGGAAGTGTGAGAATGTAGGTTTTATGTAGAGTATTAGTCATCACTTTCGATGGAGTTACCCTATGTCATGACGTTGCATGACACGCGACTATATGCAAGCGCAAAGTAGACACTGAGCAAGCCATTGTGATTAAGTATGTCTTTGAGCTGCAACAAGGCTTTATTCAGGTTTTTGCATTCGTGTTCAACATAGTTGATGAAGACAACATGCCGCAAAAATATTCCTAATAGCTTGCAATGCTGCGCTGGGTTCCTCAACTTGACACTTAACAAAACGAGTCCGTGCATTGAAGCTAGGCAACGTATTACGTTTGACGCGTGCAAATGATAAATGTCGCCGCGTTTCTCTTGGGGCCGCTTCTCCTCGGTGGGTGTGCAACCTTGAACCGCACCAAGTCGGTCTTGAACAAATGATGAATGTTGATTGATGCATGGAAGCATTCTTATTTTCTTTGTCCTGCTAGATGTCACTCATTTTGAAAACAACGTAGCCGTGATACTTTCAGGAAACGAACAACATCTGTAAAGTGCGATTATTTTTTCTAATACCCAGGCCGACAATAAATCGTCCTCGTTCTAGGAAAACTGAACCAGTGTAGATGACATTTATTATTGCTCCTGAAGGAGAAATAAAAGATTGCCTCGTTCCCGTTCTCCGTGTCCATTTGCCAGATAGCCAATATACCAATTTATAACTGACCGATGTGATCTGAAATAGAAGGAAATAGTTCCATCGTCTTAATAAGTGTAGGTGCTTGCATCTGGAAGCCTCCAAGTTTTTTACTTTTGTTACCGAGGCAAAATTTGCCAATGTGGGCGCCTCCAGCGTTTTCAAAGAGTAAGGTCCCAGAGTACATTGCATTCCTGCGATATGGCGTAAAGCTTTGTGGCTCTTAACGAGGAAGACTGCGAGATAAGTGTTTCAACTCATAGGATGGGGGTGAATCCAAACGAGTTCACGAGGAAGACGTCTCTGTTCCTGTCATCATGACTGTAAATTACTACGCACACGCTTTACCTCATGTTATACGTGCACTAGATTTTCTGGAGCCGCGCCATCCTTGGCGATAGGATTGGTTGCATGCGAATACGTGTATCCCTTACGTAGTTCAACTTCCTATCTCTAGACTTCGCGCTTTTCACATTTAACAATATAACCTGCAAAGACATTTTGATGCAGGATGGAGCAAAGTGATGTTTTGAAGGATGTTTGAAACGTAAATATGTGACATCTGGCTCCAATGAGCACCTGATCCAACAACCATAGACATCGAGCTGTGGGAAGTTAATGTCTATGCCAAAAAACCATGCACCCTAGAATAGTGGAAGAGTAATATTCAGGAAGCTATTCAGGATATTCTTTGCAAAACCGACCAAAAAGTGATTCAAGACGGTCCAGGTTTGTTCAGTTTATATGTACTGACTTACTTGTTTCATTTATACGAACTTATTCGTACAGCCACAAGAATTGTATACTTCAGAAATACTTTACAACTAGTTTGTTATGTTTGGCAATAAACAGATATTTTCATTGTAGTTTCGAATCATATTTATTGAACAGTTTGTGCAGTCGGAAATATCGTAGCTGCGTAGCTTATTATTAAGTTATTCAATCCTGAGTAGCTCCCGACACAGACAGAGCCAAAGCATCGCATTCATGAGAACATTTTCCAATTTGGTTTATTCCATAATCACGTTTGTTGCCGGGCGCCAACTAAATTTCATCTAAATAAATTACAAAAAACCCGCTCCGGGTAATTATGGGTTGCTTCTTTGATCATTCTGGACAGGAAAAGGTTCTTAGCGACTGTTCTCCAAGTTAACCATTATCGAATTATAAGCCTGAAAACTTGAAAATGACCATCTCCATGGCTAAAAATTTTGTCGTTGCTTCCTTGATTCGGCTGTTGCCAATTTGGACAGAGTAGTGAGAAACCACGGATTCTGGGCGGAGTGTCATACACAGTTATGTTGTGTGGTGCTCCAATCTATGAAGGGGTATTGAGAAGGAAGGAATATAGGCAAAAGATGCTCAAGCGCCGACAGAAGGCGTGCTATGCGCCTAAATAACATTGTCGATGGACTAGTGGTGAGTGGAATCCCGCCAATTGATTTACTGGCTGAAGAAAGATGTTCCTTGTACAAGATGGGTGCAGAAGCTAGAAATTATGAAAGGAAGGTGCTATACATTAGGACTAGGGAACTGATCCCAGACATTAAGGACTGGATTGACAGGGGAGTTGTGCAAAAAGATTACAATATTGCTCAGCCACCTAAAGCGGATATGAGAGAGGGAATACACAAGCTATTACGTGACTGCAGTAGATGGATTGATAGCCAGTAACAACTGGGAGTGGCGATCACAGAGAGGTTCACTGCTGACAATATTGCCAAGCATGTAGGTGAGGGTAAATTTATTGAAAATCAATCAATAGAGAGGCGAATGAACTGAGCAAGGTATGTGACGAGAAAAATAGCCAGAAACTGACAATACGGCCCCCTTTCCACACAATCAAAAAATAAACCATAATTCGGGGTTAGTTTTAATGACAAAGAACATGGCAAATATCAAAAAGATGCAAGGTATGCACTTTGCCCAGACTTTGGAAAATTTATACAAAAATATTATGGAAACTGAACAGAATAAGCGTGGATGCTTTTAATCTTGGGAGATTCTTCATGATACCACTTAAAGTATGCATTTCAGTGTTTGCTTCTATCAATTCGCAGTGTCGCACAAATGAATTGAGGTGCTCCGTCCACGATCTATCATTTGATCCTCTTTCATATCCACAACGTAAAGTACCAGTTTTAAATTGATCAACAACAAAAATAAGGATACCTGTGATACTTTGCCCTATCCGAAGTCACTTATATAGGTACTTTCTTGATTTCTACCAAACCCAAACCCATCGTTTCAATCCTCTTCATTTGTTTAACTCGAAAAGTACTTTTAAATTGCATTAGATACATTAAAGAGCCGTTCGTTTAGAAAGTACAAGGAATGTTTTTACTAGCCAAAAACCCGTTTATTTACACTGCTGTGTGACAAGGAGCATTATCGTGATGTAACACCCAGTTGTTCTTGATCTGATGAATGGTGGTGTGGGTCTAATTCAACTATTCCTCGATCTTTCTGACTCAATCGCCTATCTGAACGTACAGGATCCCGGATTCTGTCGATATGTTCATAGGCTCTTGAGATGAAGGCCTTCCGCTTCGTGGTTAATCTTTAATCGACTCTAGTCCTTCTGAAAATGCTTTAACCCACCCAAAAACCTAGGCTCTTTGCAAAAGAGTCTCTCCGTAGGCCTATCTAGCAAGAGTTTCCGTTGCACTGTGTCCCAAGTCTGAAGCAAAGTCTGATACAGCACCGTTGCTTGAAATTGATGTCACTCATTTTTGGAACATAATAGAAAAAATTGTTTCACAAAGAGAAAAAACTGGTACGAACAACCACCTGACTCGAGTGAGTTCGAACTTGTACTGAAGGCTGATCACATTTTTATCCTGTCTCCCCTCCAAGCCCGACGCCTCCAGCGTTAGCGGAGCCCGTATGTACAGAGAGAGGGAACGGCATGAGTCAAATACCTTTGTTATGACTCCTAGCTCCGTGGTAAGATGCATCGCGACCGACTGTGAGCTTTTAGTGAGTATGTCGTGTTTTGCAGAATCTCACACTTTGGACAGGAAAGGCTAACAAAAGCCATTTGTAAAAAATTTCTGCTGGGCTATAAAAGCTTTCCCCTATCCGTTGTCGGTTTCCAAAATACATACTGTGCTGATGATTGCTATCAACCATGAAACAACGTCGTAGACACTTGATTTCAGGGACGGAAAGTGAACACATTGAATTCAGTATTTGTCTACTCCGGCTGCGTAATGCTCTTGATAACATACGGTATACAGGGTGTTCGGAAACTATTGTGCCAAAATGTAGTGGGTGGTTGATCTTACCAAAACAAACGTTTTCTACTTAGCAACCCATAGGAGCATGCGCTTTGGTTTGGTGATAATAACTTATTAAAGTCCGCGCAGTGAAGGCACCTTGAACACGGAGAAACGTGTTTGTACCAGAAACCGTGTTATTGAATGATAAAAAAAACACAAAAAATGTTTTACATTAAAAGATGCGTCAGTAAAGAAAGAGTGTATTCGTAGAAATAAACGTAGCGGAGCACGTGACGCGTGCTTGCCACGTTGCCACTGTTTTATATTAAGAAGAATAAATAAAACTTCATTAATACCGTTTACTGACTGGACTTTTGTTACTAAACACTTATAAGCAAGAAACGTTTGTTTTGGTGAGATTAATCACCCACTAAATTTTGGCACAATAGCTTCGGATCACCCTGTATAAATACCTTCTTGAAGACCATTTTGAAACTGTTCAGTTTCTGAAACTCAATGTGAGATGATTTCTTAGGCTTCTCACAACACACTAGAAGATGCCGATATAAGTACTCGACTAATACTGTTCCTTACCCGTAGTTTCCGCAGAAAAATGAATCATAAACCGAAAGACAAAACTGCCATTTTCCCGTTAAAAGCTTCCTTCATTTACAGCCGATGGAACACGCTTTTCCTTAAAAAGCACCTAAATCGCTTCCCCCATCAACAAAATGCCATTTATAAAGTTGAAGAGAAAGCCTGTTTATACTGCTGTTGGTGAACGGTGAAGAGGGAGAAAATTACAAATTCTTGCTACACAAAAATGTTGCCATTGTTCTCTGTTGTGCCGTCAAGCGAAGATGAAGAGGAATAATGAAATGGCATAACGTGGCTGATTTGTCGTCGAATTATTTTGGCCCTTTGTTTATACACTGATTTTCAAGATAGCGATGAGAAACCGGAAACCGTAAGGCTGGCCATGCACGCAATTGTATATTTGTCGTGGTATAATAAATTATAAAAGAAAATAATTAACCGTTTACGCCTAGGTTTATTTTTCATTATGGGATCTTCAATTTTATATTATAGGAACATTAAATTAGTACACGAGAATATAAAATGACTCTTCAAATGTTATAGAATATCCCACAGCCGGTCATCATATGTAGTAAATCGCAACATTCGTTTGATAGTGCCTACCTAATGAAGAAAATTGATCTCTGACTTGACTGTATATCCCCAGATTGGCCAAATCAGACAGCACTTTGACCGGTACCACCAGTGCCAAAGGTATCGTGACCCGATAGCGCTAAGCCAGTCCTTCCATCTACACACCACATGATTTTCTAGCTGTATAATACTCGTAACATTCTGTATTTGAATGGTTGTTCTCCTGGATTATATGCTCTCGCCAAGAAACTATTGAGTGCTTACATATACTACATCTGAAGATGAAACCAAACCAACTGGCACACTTGTAGTGGAGACCCTTTGGAACATTTTACCCCGAAGCAGCCTTCAACTGGATTCCTTAAGGTTGAATTTTTAGTAGATGGTGGTAGTAGATTCCAGCTTACTCGAAGATCCCGATTTTAAATTTGTCGATATCTTTAACCCTCGATGTGATTTTCGAATTTTTTATAAAAAATTTTTTTTTTTGGGAGGATTAAAATGTTGCAGATTAACGTAAACGTCACTGTGACATAGCAATAACGTAGCTCCTGTACGTTACACAAATACAAGTGTTAAATTGGCTTATATAGGAAATGATTTTTGCGAATCCGTGTGTACAAATACACCTAAATAAATATAAATAGATGCTTATTAAATCAAAACAGCAATAAAAATCTGTACAGCAAACTTCGCTTGTATTCATTTGGCAGCGGAGCGAATATTGCACTCCGATACATTTCTGCCACCATATTGCACCTTCAATTTGCTGTGACATACTATTTGCTGCTTGTACTATGAATTAGGTGATGCGTGGGTATATTTAATTAAAAAATAATAGAAAAACGTTGTGTCTGGTAACAGACCGTTTAAGCTGCTATTTCCGATTGGATGCATAGAATTGAATATATATCCCTGTATGGATGCAAATCGCAACCTTTTTTGTAAGTATGTGTGTTTCACCTATTTCGGGATGCTTAATATGAAAAAGATACACCCACAGCATTTAATAAAGAGGTTCAATAGAAAAACCTTGTCAGGAATATTTTCTGCAACTTATTCATTTTTAATGAGGAAGCAAAGACCAACGAATTATTTTATTCACCACTATTCTACGAGGGATGTCTTTTAAGTTTTGCATATGGAAATAAAACAACACGGTAGGCAGTTTTAAATGACTTTATTGTTTTTCGAAGTATTCTCCACGAAGATTAATACACATCTGCATGCGCTCGAACCAATTTTCGAAGCACTTATTCCACTCGTTCGTTGGCAGGTCCAAAACGGCATTTTTGAATCCGTCAACTGCTTCTTCTGGTGACTGGAACCTTTGACCACGCAGTCTGTTTTTAATTTTCGGGAAATCGTTAGGACTTAGATCGGGACTATATGGAGGATGGTCAAATAATTCCACGTTTTCTTCCGTTAAATACTGCCTTGTTTTATGGGTTGTGTGCGAGCTTGCATTGTCTTGGTGGAGGATGATTCTTCTTTCGGGGTTGATTTTTCAAAGCTTGGTGATGACTTTTGGCAAACAAATGGTGGTATACCAATCCGCAGTAACAGTTCTTTGCTCATTAAGAGGAATTGTTGCAATATGACCCGCTTTTGACACAAATGTCGCGACCATCTTTTTCGAAACACTTCGAGAACGGATGACTTTTGTTAGCCGACTGTCGTTTATTTTCTGGTTCATAACGTAAACAAGTTATGTTTGGTGTCGAAATATTGGAAAATATGGTCAAATACCAATATGGTTGTCGTTTCCGGATAACTTTGGGGCAAAGAATCTAATTTCACAACAACGATGCATTTCGTCCTCCAAAACACGAAGTGTCGTATCTGACATTTTTTGCAAATTTGAGTTAGGCTAGGTATGAGCATTATAGAAAGAAAGTCACGAAATGTCGTATCTAGGTTTATTTGCAGATACGACATCGTGATCTTCTGGTCTCCTAATCCTTCTACCGCGATGCTGTACTGCTGAACTTCACTTTATATGATTTAGCCAGTAAAGATTGTTATTGCTTTGTGTGTCATGAAACAGCAGGTAAGAGGGGACCCTCGGAGATAGCGACCTGCCTTTTTAAAATTTTAGAGGAATATTCCAGGCAGGATAAAACAAAAGTTGTTTTATTTTCTGATGGGTGCTATAGCCAGAGTAAAAATACTATAGTTGTCGCAATGCTCCTGTATGTTTTGAGTACCCTTCCATCGCTTTAAGACCTTCTGTCACAAACCATGGATAAAATGAAGGGGATTCTGCCCGGCACCTCGGTTGGCCGCGTGGGTCAGAGTGTCGTGCTACTGATCAGCCGGCCGGCCGGGCCGCGAGTTCGAATCTCGCCTTCGCCATGGATGTTGTGTGTTTGTTTTAGGCAGTTCCAAACTTATACTAAAGCACCATATATGTTCTCTTCTTCCGGTACTGGTCAAATGACTTGGATGTTGTGCAGTCTGGAATATACCAAGAAATGACATGTAAGAATACTTTCTTATTAGAAAGTAGAGATGAACTTTTCTCAAAAAAAAAACTAAAAGAAAAAACAAATTAAAATACAACTCACTTTCTATTTGAGCGCTCTCCCTAGCAATGTTTTCACCCCGAACTGCAATTTATATGGATTTTGTTCAACAATAAAGAATGAGAAAATGCGTGATTTGGAGTTCTTCGAAAATGTTTGCATGCAACTCAAATATCTTTCTTCAACGAAAACGTTTTTAAAAAGATTTATTTTTGAGAAAGACCAAATACAATGATGTTAATTGAATGAGTTCTGAATCGAGACTGACTGCAAAGTTCATTATACAAACCAAAGTAAAGAACAAATGAAATACAATACTGTAACTGATAAGAAAGGAACGTGGAGGCAAAAGTCCTTGTTCAGCATATTCATCTCTGTAGACTGGTACATAACTTGCATGAAAACATTCTTCAATTGAGGTTCTTACCAGACCCACAAAATGAGACTTCACATAAAAAGGTTTGAGCAAACAGGTTATGGCCAAAAGCACAAAATGCAAGTTTTGGGGGTGATGCAACGGTAGTGTTACACAGATACTTGAAACTTCCTAGATCTGTAGGTCTCATACTTCTAAATCACTACAGAAAATTGGAGTCGATCGATCAATTAGTTTTTGAAAGTGCCTAAGTACGAGGCTTGTTCAATTGGTCCAGAAAAAAATTATTGGCAAATATATCTACAAATAATTACCACTAAAATTAAGGCACATATTCCATTGTTTCACCAATCGATGTATAACCCTGCTTAAAGAATTCTTGTGACTGCTGCTTGAACAATTCTTGTACGGCTTTCTGTACTTCTTCGTCCGACTGAAAATGCTTACCTTTTAACGCCTTTTTCAGTGGCCCAAAGATGTGAAAATCGCAAGGCGATAAATGTGGACTATAGGGTGGATCCTTCATTTATTTCGTTGTTAATTTTCTTTCACTACTCTGGCAAAATCAGGCCGAGCATTGTCGTGCAGAAGAATGACACCACGTGAGGACTTCCTTGGACGTTTTCGTTTTATTAGTTGATGCAGATTGTTCAAAGTTTCATTATACAGGTTTGCGTTGATATCGACTCTCGGTTCTTTAAACTCTATGAGCAAGGGTCCTTAACGGTCGAAAAAAAAATTATAACATGACCTTGCTTGCAGAAGGTTGAACTTTATACTTCTTTGGTGGCGGAGAATTTGCCAGTTTCCAATGCATCGATGACAGCGTACTGGATGGTTCAAAATAATGGCACCAAGATTTGTCGCCAGCAATTATTGACAAAAAAGTCATTACCGTTTTGCTTCTACTCCGTGAGATGTTGCAAAGATAAGCCCATTCGCAAACTTCTTTGGTCCTCTGACATTGCGCAAAACCCAATTTGTGCACGATATTATGAACAGATCCTATACTCCCACCATTTTCTGAAATTGTTCTGATTGAAATTCGACGATTCTCTCTAAGCATGGTTTCTACACATGCCACATTCCTGTCTGTTGATGCAGTACTCAATGCGGCATATCATTGGTCTCCTCTCTTCCACTCTTAAATTTTCGATACCACTCCTTGACAGTCGAATACGCAAAACATGCGTTTCCATACAGTGCTTGGAGTCGCGTATGAATTTGCAATAGTCGCAAACCTTCACCACACAAAAATTGAATGACCGCACGCTGATTATTTGGACGGATGGTTAATAACAACCGCCATTTTTAGGTCACAATACTACAACTAATATTGCAAAACGTCAGTTAATTGATTAGAATTCTTTCCATGGCTAACCTAACCAAAGGTGAGTTTCAATTGAACAAGCCTCGTATTTATAAAACACCTGTCGATCGCGCTCGACTGGTTGGCCTCCCCGGGCCATGGTGACAGAAACAGAAAGCATACAGATCCTATTCAGTCTAGCACAAAGGTGTTAAAAATTTGATGAGATCACTTCGAAAAGCCATTTATGAGCGATGAAAACAAAATTCATATTCATATGTTATTTTGTATATGTAGCTAGATTGTTCGTGGAGATGTTAACATTTGCAGAAATGCATATATTGGTATTCGTTATCATTTTTGAGCTATATATATTCATGGGATCATATACTACATGCTGTTGGTTACCCTGAAATGTATATTTCATGCCGGAGCGTCGATACAAAATCCAGGTCCGGAAATTTACGCTATACAGATTCAGGCCCCTTTTAAGTCAACCCTTTAGTGTCTATACCTACTGGCGAGGTGGTATTGTAATCCCGAAACTTTTGCGTTTTTTGGTGTTAGGTATATAACATCACGAAAAATCATTCACTCATTTCTGTCGATCTGTGTCTGTCTGTATTTCGATGAAATTTTCACATACTATTACTACAATGTAGTTTTTGCAATCCGGTCCAGTAGCGTCAGAGCAAAAGGTCAAAAACAAAAGAGAATAAAAATCGTTCATCGTTTTTTGACGTTTCGGAGTATCCTGATAATTTTTGAAAAACATTTTAGACTTGAAAAAACTTCGGGATGGTAGTTGTAGGGGGTGGGGAGGGTTTACATCAGTTTTTTGTTGTCAGTACATTTATGCGCTCCTAACCTTGGTAATTATATGCACCTATTAGACATATTTCACTCATCTTAGTGTTCTCCGTACATTAGCCCTTAAAACTTGGAAGAATATTCTCAACATACATTCATCTACCTACCGGTAGCGGCTGCAGCTCTGGGCGGCGTGCCGCTGGTCCTGGTGAGTGTTCTGTAGTTCTGGTTTGGTATTAGACTTATTACTGCCGCGCCACAACATAATGTTTCCAATGCTGTGACCGGGTTAGGTATCGGGCACAGTCGACATTGCCAGATGCACTACCGGTAGGGCAGGAAAAGAATATCTATGGACTAATTGTATGGACCTGTTTGACTTGTCTAGATCGTGCTGCTTTATGAACTGATAACGGTGTTGGTTGTGAAGTGCAAAGTCAACCTACCTACCTTAGAAACAAAAAATGATGCACACAGCCTCGCTCGTCAGGAACACAACCTTATACCTTACACAATGAAAAAGGTTTGCAAATTACTTCTCACTCTTATCTCAAAGCCGCAGCCTCTGAAATTCCTTTTTATTTTTCATTTAGTTCACTCAAGGCAAACCACTTCACATTGAAATAAACAAGGCAACGTTATTGGCAGCCTTCAAGAGAAATAAACACACACACATTCTTAATGAGCTCTTTGGAAAGACTGAATGAAATCCAATATTCTCTCATTTTATTGGCGCGGTCCCATTACACGCCTTTATAACGGAAAAAGGGAGAGAAAATAACCGCCAGCGAGTCGAAATACAAGCAATTTACTAGCAGATAGCAAGAGTCTATACCTGACAGTGGATGCGTTTCAATATATCTGGCTCACAACTACTCGACGTTCTGCGCTATGCAGAGAAGATGCAATCCACGGTGAACCAGTCAAGAAGTCAACATTCTCAATATTCACAGAGCAAACCAGCAATGGCTTTCTATGCATATATGCATAAATAGACACAAGCTGAAAAGGACACGTTTGCTTCCTGTCTCTGTACATGTCCTACAAATCGGCAGAAAAAACGACTCCAGTGCTGCAAAATATTGTTTTTAATACCCATCTTTTTTTTTTCTTATAACATATTGTCATGATTTTTTATCTAGGGGTGGGCGAATTAAGACCCAGAAATATGCTTCTAACAGATAAACAACGGGACCATCTTTTCTGAGGGTTCCAACCGTTATGCCGAAATTTCTTATGTATATCTCAAAAAGAGGTATGATTTTTTTTGCGAAGCGTAGAGGGGAAACAAGAGTTGCAGGTATAGGTTGAAATTCTATATACATATTTCAGAAATCTGTTTCTTATATCTGTTAATAATTGAGTATGGTTCATTCTTTTTTTCAAACTACCGTATTTTTTCTGCTTTAAGCCTAAAATAATAAGAAAGGAACAATTTATGGCTTGCATCCTTATTAAAATTGTTTGACTCCTTGATTTTAATTAAAAATGGAGTTTCGGAACGAGGAAAAAATCATCGCGCGTTTATTTTTCCTGGCCTGGCTCGTGTTGCATATTTAATCGATTTCAGTTTAAAACGTGATTGAATGAGGGGAAAAATTAATAGGTAACAAGCGTGTCAAATATTTGAAATATCTTCGTAATTGGAATTCGCTACTGCCCCTGGAAGTTTAATTTCTCATCAAGCTTGCTTTGTGATATAATACTTTCAAAAATGGCGACGTTGATTTTAATTAGAGGTCATAGTAAGTATTTTCCCTCCATGGTGAACTTAATAGGAAGTAATATCTTCAATATTCAAGATATGACAAAGAACCAATCTTGGAAAAACATATTTATAGGACTTATTAAAAAAGGCCTTTTGGGATATGCCCAATGGAGAACGCCACTTTTTAAAAATGCAATAATATTTTTGGACAGACGTTTTTATATATATTGGATCACACTTAATAATTTTTTAATCATGCTTGCAATAATACACATAGATCGGAAAATATACGGAATTCATCATTAGCTTCACTAATTACTCCATGTGTTTTGAAAAAAATGTTGTAGGCATACATATCAGATGCTCCAAACAAATATTATTGCGAATTGATACTGGATTGTTTTGGAAAAAATGTTTGCCTGGTGATTTAAAGTCAGAGAGTCTTTTCAAAAAACAATGTAAATCTAGAGAGGAAATGCTACAATAGCAAATATGGGTACAATTTGATATTGAAATAGGCCAGATAAACCTAATACTAGTTATTAGGTGAAAACTAAAACAGAGAAAAGGAAAACATTTTGGTACGAGTTGGAATTTGAGCCTCTGACAGAAATGCCGATAGAAGCGCGTACTTTTTGTGGCCAGGCACCTAAGAATGCTCGGATGCTGCGCTTGATGTTGCCATTTTACAAAAGCTCTCTATGACCCAATAACCAAACGAAACTAACCTTTTAATTGTGGGCTCATATTTTCGCCATACGTATATTACAAATGTTGTTGAAATTGCCAGTGTTTCAGTCTATTGTAAGAGAAACAAGTTTTCAGTGTCGCCATGGCACCGATGATAAATAGCGTATACGACATTGATCACCGATTTTAAAAATACGGGCGCAGATAACAGCAAGCCGGTACTTCTGTTTTCACTGCCTACGTTTTGTATGCTTCTTCATTTTAGAAGATATGCTCTTTCCGGTAAACTGGCGGGTACTTACGGTATACCAATATATATATATATATATATATATATATATATATATATATATATATATATATGTTCAGCTCACCTCCCAGTATTTTACCAAACTCTAAACGATACAAGCAATAGTCTCACAACTCCTAATAACAGAACTGATAGAATTCCCAACAACAACACCAATTCAAACAGTACAACCACCATCCCAAATTCCAGATCTGGTTTTGCTGTCCTGCCCTATATCAAGGAACTGACCCCTAAGCTGATCAGATTATGCAGTCCGTTGAACTGTCGAATTGCTTGCAAATCCGTCCTCACTATAAACTGCATTTTTTCAAAGATGAAAGACAGAGTCCCGCTGCTTGGCTTAACCAACACAGTCAACAAGTATCAAAGTTCTCGATAAAGAAAAACACCTATCCGACCGTTTATTCCTGGAAATGTCCCACATTTTCATGAATGACAACTGTATCAATAAGAAGACAGATGTTAAGCATCTGAGCGTCATTGCTAAACTGCGAAAAATTGGAGCACCTACACATCTCTCCAAATTTTGACTCTTCACAACCGTAAATGGAATCTGTTTTTTGGCCTATTCCACCAAAAAATTCCATTCCATTCAAATCTTAATAATTGTTTTCTCATAATTAAATAATAACTGTTAATTCAATTGCCCATCTCATAATAATAGAGTTAATTCAACTGCCTCTGGTCGGGTTGACAAGTTCTTAGCCAACATATCTTGAAAATCACACCATCTGAAGTGATTTGGCAACGTAGCACACGCCTTACAAAATAATTTTCGTTCCATCATTCTACACGGACGCTGCTAACCTTCGTCCATCTGTCAAAAGGTTCATCTTACTCATGATTCTATGCCCACCATTTTGTGCAATCATCAAGTGGCTTCACGATTTAATGCTTAACTTTCGTTTTAAATATTTTTAATCTGTTTTTAATTTGTTCTTGTCATACAGCTGTGTGTAGTTTGTATAATTTTGACCATTGTACCATGTATCCAGCTTTCACCATGTTACTGGGTGTTTCCCTCATCCTTAACGTAAATAACATTTAGCAACATCCTCACATGTAAGTTAATTTAAATTCATTTTACACAACTGTTGCTACTTTTATCAATGCAATTGCAGCTCCTGATGATGATGGCCAAGTCCATTGAAAGCTGGAGAGATTAAAAAAAGTTGCTTAAAGTACCCAACAAAAGGCGGAAGCTTTAATTTTCACCTAACTGGTCTAGACGACAATGACCACGTCTCAAGTTATATATATATATATATATATATATATAAAGCTTCCGCCTTTTGTTGGGTACTTCGACAAAATTTAAGCAAAGAGGACTCTTTATACTTTTTTTAATTCTCTCTAGCTTTCAATGGACTTTGCCATCATCATCAGGAGCTGCAATTACAATGATAACAGTAGCAACAAAGGTGTAAAATGAATTTAAATTGACTCAACTTACAGTAGTATGTGAGGATGTTGCTAATTGTTGTTTACGTATAGGATGAGGGAAACGTCCAGTAACATGGTGAGAGCTGGATAGATTGTACAATAGTCAAACTTATATAAAATATGACAAGAACAAGTTAAAAACAGATTAAAAATTATTTAAAAAAAAATTAGAGCATCACATCGTGAAGCCACTTGATGATTGCACAAATTAGTGGTCATGGAATGATGAGTGACATGAAACCCTTTGACAGAAGGCCGAAGGATGTCAATGTCAGTATTGAAAGATGGAACGAATTGTGGGCGTGTGCCAAAACGTTGCCAAATCACTTCAGATGATGAGATTTTCAGAATTTTATGTTAGAATTTGTTAAACCGACCAGAGGCAGTTGAATAAACTATATTATTATTAATGGGAATTTAAATTAACAATTATTAATAAATCGTGAGGAGAGAATTATTATATTTTGAGTGGAATGAAATTTACTGGTGGAATCGGCCAAAACACAGATTCTAATTATGGTTGTGAAGAGTTGAAATTTGGGGAGATATGTAAGTTCTCCAATTTTTCGCAGTTTAGCAAATATGAGTAAATGACACTCAGTTGTTTAACATCTGTCTTTTTGTTGATACAGTTGTTATTCATGAAAATGTGGGACATTTCCAGGAATAAACGTTTGGAAAGGTGTTTTTCTTTATCAAGAACTTTGATACTTGTGTAATTCATAGAATGCCCTGTTGTGTTAACATGAGATGCTAGAGCGCATCTTTCAGGATGAAGCCTAGCATCACTTTTGTGTGATGTAATCCTTCCTTTCAGAGATCTGGAGGTCTGACCTATGTATATTTGGTTGCAGTTGTTGCAATTGATGGAGTAGACTGTGTTGGTTAAGCCAAGCAGCGGGACTTTGGTCTTTCATTTTTGAAAGCTAGAGAGAATTAAAAAAAGTATAAAGAGTCCTCTTTGCTTAAATTTTGTCGAAGTACCCAACAAAAGGCGGAAGCTTTAATTTTTCACCTAACTGGTCTAGACGACAATGACCACGTCTCAAGTTATATATATATATATATGTAATATAATGAAGGTTATTATTTTTGAACTATCAGTATATTATGATGAGTTAAAAATAAACTATGATAGCATTGTTAGCTTCAAATGAGTGAGTCCCATTATTTCACGGAATTGAGCAAGTCAACCTTTGTTGTGCTTGATACAGAGTCCTATATCACAAGATAAACGTTTCCATAAGGTACGTGTAATTATACCTGGTGCTCGTAACTGAGCAATTATCGACGTATCGTCAGAATACCATCATAGGCCAAGTAAATTGACTACAAATTGGTAGTCATCCCATCAGTCCATAAGTCCAGTAGGCTATTTTGGTTCTCATAAAACTCAACACGGCACTTTTGAATATAAATAGATATTTTTTTAAATTGTGATAAACCGCAGGTATGATCTTAATGAATTAAGAATCATTCCACCATCCACCTCAAGAAATATAGAACCTGCAATTTAATGAAGGCCGGAGAATGGGAAGGAATCTATTAAATCGGCCCCGGCGCAGTTCCTCCCTAATAATATAATCCTGATAATAACACTTCGGGTTTTTGGTAGCCTTCCAAGAAGGAGGGAAAATAGAATTAATTCAGGGGTTCGAAAAAGCGCAAAAAGACGGAACGGTGCCCAAGATATAGGTCATTAAAACTTCTGATTTCCGTATTTGCCCAGCTTGAGGAGAAAATATTCGCAATGGATTTGGGAACGGTCGATAAGGTCGCTGTGGTATGAAGGTTCTCTTATGATTGTACGAATAGATATCTAGTGTAGCCGGGTGCACAGAATGGATTTTTGAGGTTCTAAATAAAATGCGTTAAAAATAGTGTATAATAAAAGTGCGCTTTTGTAAAGTGTTCCTAGTTTGATGTTCCAGTTATATCCGTCAGAACTTTAAAAAATAGCACCTAATACGTGCCCTTTTCTCTTCCTACGCAACGCCGTCGTCAGTTCATTAAGGAACAAGTTTAATACAAGTAAAATACCATTTAGAAAAAAACAATCAAGAACATGTCCAATAGAGAAATTAAACGGATCAAGTCAGTCAAATAGGCCCGTAAAATTAGTCCATAGTCATTCTTTCCTTACCCTACCGGTAGTTACTGTCCATTTGGCAATGCTGCTCCAACCCATATTGCCAGAAGCGGCAGCACCCACCGAAGCATCGCCGCCGTACGAGCAGAACAATCAAGTAGACCGTTACGCTGGGCGCTGATCCCAGGTAGCATAAGGAGACACGTATCGAAAACATTTCTCTATCCAATTCTTAAATACAAAAGTATGGGGAAACCTATGATGTGTGAAATCTGGCTATCGGTGCCTCAAATTCTCGCCTTTGGGAGCGTATATAAAGACTGACATTAAACAAGTGAGATATACACCACCACCGTCGTCGATCCCCTAATTTTTTAACCCGTATGAATTTTTCAAAAATGATCAGGATCCACTAAAACGTCAAAAAACAAGGTTTGAGCGATTTGTTGATTAGTTTTAGGCGTTTTTCTACGCCTCCACTGGGCCCATTTTCCAAAACTACAAAGCTTTTTCGTCCTTGGCATAGCCTTGTGTATAAATTTCATCTAAATCTCAGTTATTGAGGGAGGGATTACCGGAAAGACTGTCGGAATTGAGTGACATGGTTTTTCAAGATGTATATATCATATAACATTCAAAAAACATATCTCATTTTCGACAATTTTTACTATTACAATAATTCCTCGCCCAGTGACATACGAAATAAAAGTAATGGAACTCGCAGATTTGATCATTCTGAAGTCGGATAATATTCCACTATTTGTATACTAAAATGCTTCAAACAGAAACTATGGGCTTTGTCTCTTGTCCCGTTTAATTTTGGGAGTTTTATTGGGCTGGTAGTCACAGTAGTAAGGAGATAACACATTTGCCTATAAAAGTGCCTCCACTCCACTGACAAAGAAATCAGCGTCGTGCTTAGTTAAAAAATACCCTGTTAAATTTTGATAGAGTCGCTCCTGGGAAAATTAAGTCAGCCATAAGCAATACAGATTGTGTCTTGTCATCTCTACCGTCGATTTGCATAGTCTCATCTAAATCACTCACGCAATTGAAGAGAAATTAAAAATATTTACCTTAAAAAAATTAACTTGAACTCCCTATCTCTCCGTATCGACATAAGTTTAGTTGATAGTTATTTTTTAATTTAATGAGATAGCTGGCATATTATAAACTCTATATCTCTACATCTCTTCTTGTGTTGTCTGTCATTTCTTGTTCTTTATTACCCATGTTTAGACTACGTCCACAAAACAAAACTCCAGAAAATTCAGAACAGCTGTTGTAGGTTTATTTTTGGATTGCGCAAGTTTAGTCGCGTCTCCGATAAAATCAAAGAACTCAACTGGTTGCGAATTGATAAGTTATTTTTATATCTTTTGACCGTCTTCACGCATAAAGTTCTATTATCTAACATACCAGCTTGCCTTGCTAGCAAATTAGTTCCCCGTGGTAGTTTTGTTACCAGAGCTCTTAGATTTAATGCTTTTTGACTGTTTTCTACTATTTTTGTTTCAAATTTAAAACTCACAATACTATCTGCATTTATCTCCTGCAGTCAATGTTGTCATGCTTATGAACTGTATTTTTCTAATTTTTTTTTGTATGTTGTTATTTTGTTTTTGTGTTTAAGTATTTTTTTTCTGTTGTGGGGTTGAGTGTAAGAGTAGCCGTCTGGCTAAACTTCGCCTCACTGCAGCTAATAAAGGCGTTACTATTATTATTATATATAAAAAATGAAATTTAAAGAAGTAATATGATTGAAAGTCAACAACCGCACACAATTAATGTGTACATTTTTTGATACACAGTATTTCAAACGAATTCCACTAAAAATTTCCAAAGTCTATTCAGAGGCTCTGGGTTCCCAGGCTTTCGTATCTTTACATCTAACTGTACTTTGGTAATGGTTATTTTAGGAGTTGCGCGAATAGTGTCAAGTAGATTGACTAGATAATACACAGCTGCATGAATGTTGATATCTCTAGAACAAGTACATAGTTTTGTGGAAAATACTTAAAAGGGCATAAGCAAATTGTTTCGACTTCTTTTAAATCAACTAGGGGATTTTCTACAAAGGAGACTAGATGAATTTGATCCTCGCCCTAATTCTGATTGTGATTTTAATTCTATTTCCTTCATATATCTACCTGCACACACACTTCAAGTATTTGCCACAGCATTCTACTTTAAGATTCAGTGGATAATCTGAAAACAGCATTCACAAATTATTTGGAGATATTCCCAATGTCTGTATTCGCACGAGGAGTTTAAGCGATTTAGCTTTATAGATACGTAAACGGTCTTTGGTTTTAGGTGCGTCAAACGTACAATCGAGAATGAAGAGCTTGAAATTATTGCAATGATGTCGAGATATGTCGTTATCATATACGTTATCTAAACGTAGTGTAATCAAAGCGGTAGATTTAACGGGCATGTACCATCAAATAATACGCGCTGATTTCCGACGTTTTAGAGTCGCGCGTACATATCAGTAGCTTCGGCCTTTTCTGAACATACATAATACTCAAACTTCTACTAAAACCACCACAGATTTGAGGAACCTAAAGAATGTACCACAAACGGATCCAGTCACAACTTGAAGGATCGCAAAGTTGTGAGGTCAGGACAGCATTCCCTTAGATGTTGGAACACCATGCAGCTTAATATACTTTTGATACAATTGTATTTTTCCAAATAATGATAACTACTATCCATTTTGATATTTGGTATTCTTTCGAACTAGGTTGTTATTGTATATTCGCTAGATCGCTAGAAAAAGTCTGTGATGAAAAACTGGTGCAATGAAGAGCGTGGAAATGTGCTCTGCGAGACAAAAACTGGCGCCCTTTGCGAGGAGTTGATGGCGTTCTACTTTAATGCGACATCAGACGGTGCGTGGCAAAAGCAGAGGGTGTGGACTTGTTGAGGAAAACGTGAGAGGAAAATTTTCTACTTCGTTAAAAATAAACACAGTAGGTGGAAACAGATTTTACCTGACGTTTCGGGGAACGTTTGCCTTTAATTTCTGGTGAATGTATCCAGTATAAACATATACACATCAATCGAAATTATTTTATGTAAAAAGTACTGTGCTTTTATGGAACACTATTAGCTCAGACTTCCATGTTTGTTTAGCCTCTAAATTAAACCACTATTTACAGATTTACAGTAGTATTACGTCAGCAAATAGTATTTTGAATGCATGCGGTTTCATTTAGCGGCCAGATAAACATACAGGATTGTTATAGCAAGAAAACAACAGGATAAGTTACAAGTATTAGCTGTCCTTATTAAATACCCTAATAATTGGTATAATATTGGAACAAATAATTTCCCAAAACCTTACATACCCTCCTGATTTGAAAATTAGGTGCAAAATCGGACTCCTAGTAAAAGTTGTCAATCACCAATTGAGATTTTCTACTTGAGCAAGGATACAAAATATATTTAAATTAGATACATAGAATTTAATTCCTTAGCCTTAGCGTCAGAAACCTCAGACGTACAATATTTCCATTCCCTCGTCTTATTCTAATCATAAATTTTACTAGGTGTTTCCAGTATCCCTTTTGGAACTCGAAAAGGGATTTCAAAAGACTAGTGGATAGCAGATTCAAGCAATTGAAAGTGGCCTGATTTGCGCAACTTTCACCGGAAACGACTCCAACTTTTGATTTTTAAATAGGACACCCTATATATGTTTAGTGATTTTGATCGAGAATGACATTCTAGACTCAACAACGCCTCACTTGTCAATATTTGACAAATAAAGTCATATTTATTTCAATTTTTATTTTTCGATCTAGAATGCCATGGATCCTGTAAATGGCTTCATTTTTGATCAAGTAACACGGCAAAAACACGATTCTGAGGCGAACGACCTTACAGTCGTTTCAAAGATTTTATAAAAGTTACATACACTAATTTTCTCAGCTTACTTGATTTTTTCAATTAGAAAGGAGGTGGCTGGCTCGTCGGCTTTTTCTAAGAGACCATTTTTTTACGAATAATTTGACACTACACACTCTTTAAAACAAATCTCTCAGTAAGTTGTCAATCGAAAATTATTGTACCCAAAAGTTTTTCTCCAATAATACCCATCCAGCAGTTAAGACCAAACTGCTCTTGAAAATTTCCTTCTTGCATTGAACCTAAGTTTGGTTGTGACCTGTACCTTTTATTATTGAACATACCTAAGTTGGTGAGCCGCCTTTCATCTGGATAAATAATTTTAAACGGAAAACGTACATCGTCTCTATATTTAGTCAACATCCAGTTGCAATAAGTTAATCTTCGGTTGTGGTCGTCAACGTAAAGATGTTCATGTTATTGGTGCCTACATTTTCGATAACTATACTTGTGAAGAATTCTCCAAACGGATGAATAACTTATGTCACATTCTAAAACAATTTGCCGAATTTCCGCTGTTACTGTAAAAATAGTGAAAATAAAATAAGAGTGTCAAACTATTCGTAAGAAAATAGATTGATGTCGTGTAAGGCTTCCATTCCTTTAGCAATAGTTCTTAGTGTCCCAGAAAATGGTGAATGTGTCACATATTTATATACGATATGCACGCTCACCTTTTCTATAAACTATAATTGGAATGATTTGAGTAACCCAAAAAATGCTCTGATTACATTGCGTCTATATTCTCGCTAAATTACAATTGTGTCCTCTTTAAATTTCAGAGTAAATTTCTCTTCATTTCCAAGCACATCATTATTCCACCGATGAAACTAAACTAGAACAATATCACGAAAACCGCGCGAGATCCGCTAGCAAAGTTTTGCGGGAAGCCATTACTAGAACTGATTATCATCAGAAATCACGTTCGTACAGTTGTATTCCTATTCGCGCAAACATTCAAATGCAATCCGCACTCCGTTCGTTGTTAATGGTATACTCCGATTATGTGTACGTGGGGAAACAGAAAGTTATTTTGCATTCTCATTTTCAATATACAGGAGAATATAACTCTGAGACTGACAATGGATTTGTTTCTAATTTCTGCAATAATGCAGCGTGCTCCGTACTAAAGTGAACATAGTGAAATGATAGGTACTATGGACCGAGACCTTTTCATATGTGAAATATTGCACGATAATAAAGTTACTTCGGAGTAACAAACCACATACAATAAAATAAAACAGCTTTCTACGTGATGAGAAGAATAAGCTTTAATATGGCCAAGAAAGTAAAGCTAGCTCCAAGAAGTTCTCCGATGTTTTTGTTTGTTAGCTTAAGATTGCATTGGAGTATAAAAATATCAAAACAGTGTGATCACTTAATAGTATGTTGAAAAAATTTACTTTTATGCTATTTAGTTGAATTTCAGTGTGAATACATTATATTAAGATAAGATAATAATAAAATTGTGCATTACTGCGTTTTTCCTGTGAAAGATAAATATAAGATATAAATATAAACAAATTATAAAGACTACGAAAACAAGCTGTAAATATGTTTTTGTAGAGTATTCAAGCAGTAAATCACATGTTCTGCTTTCTGACTTACGACTACTAAAAACGGAATGTTAATTATTTTAGGCCTCGACAACAAGTATCATCCGAAATCACATTTAAATTACTCTATAAAGTCATGTGACTTTGCAATATTAATTTATTTTTGTTGTGTCATAATAATACTATTTCTTTTATTCGAAAAAATCTAGAATTTTGTACTCGACTTTTACACTGTACTGAATTTTACCCAAGCAGGGAAGGATAAACGAAGATGCTGCCTATCTTATATTCTTTAATTCCCAATAGTATCTTTTATGTTGCTGCATCGGAAAGACATTGTTGTTTATCACACTATTTTCTCGTAAGACTAAACTATAAAGTTGCTTTAGGATAGCGGTATATCCGATGTATAAAAATATGATTGCATCCAAATTCCAAAATAGTACGCTGCAATAGTCTTTTAGAAATTCAGTCCAATATTTTTTGAATGTTGTTATAAAGGACAAAAGAAATATTATAGCCCTTGAGAATCGGTCCAGTAGTAACCAAATAAATAGCAACGTGCGATCTAATTAGAGAGTGCGAAAACCTCGCGTTTGTAGGAGAAATTATCCAACTATTCTATTAAAATCGTTTGTTGGATGCCCTTTAACATGAATCAGGATGTTGCGGGTAGTAACCCGGTACAAATTTAGTTGAACAGTTTTTTTAAATACATTGCAAACAATTGTTATTTCGCCCCGGAAAAGTTTTTTTAGGTTTTGTGGCTCATGGACAAAAAATATCCTCTAAAGTTGACCATTTCCGAGGTATGAGCTGAGTCAGATAAATTCTAAAAGGTATAATTTTCAGTACTTAAAAACTCGGTGAAAAAATCATGTTTTGGAGGTTTTCAAGTATCTAAATTGAAGTTCAAGCCTTCCTTTTCAAGACTTGTTTTGTTTCTTAGGTTATTATTTAATTGTTAGTCGTGCGTTATGGGAGTAGTAAAAAAAACTGTGCCGAAGCGAATAAAAAATCTACTTTTATGAAATATATTTGCTTAAACAAATTTCTTCTTCCTACAAATACCACGTTTACCACGTTCGCTGTCTACTCAAACTGGATTAACTGTTCCCAATAGCCAAATACTTTTTTTTTGACCAATCAGACTAATATTGGTATATGTAATCATTTTTAGTTATTTAAATTGGTATCAAATTTAAAAAAGTGTATATTGGTAGAGAAAAAAAAATTGTCCCTGACCGGAGCCGACGGAATTGAAACCAGGATTTATTCGTATCACGGCTCACGGAAACCGATGACTCCGATCGGAGCCGCCGGCACAATGCGAGGATCACCGATTGGCTCGGATCGGAGTCATCGGCAGTGAACCTGTTACGCCTCTCCCCGCCTAAACGCATCACTAGGAATATCTCCGATATATGCTCAACAATGGAATGTACTGCGATGTTGAAAATGACATCAAGTTGGTTTATAATCTTAGGATGGTCACGGACCAATTTTTACTAATTATTTGTTGTCTTCGGCTATTCATTATTTTGGGAAGTTTCATACACTTTCCTAGACGCTCAAATTCATCAAGTTTTCCATCGATATTTGGTGCACTGCGGGAGCGTGATCAGGGTTTTCAGAAGCTTTGCTTAGACATATATATTGTGCGTCGAATTGTAATAGATGAAAAAAGAAAGATCGTTTCATTGCAGATTTGTTTGGTTTAGGAACATTTATTGCCGAAATTAATATCTGGTGTTATGACTATGTAATTGTGTTGCGTTCACTGATTGGTGGTATGTAAAAAGAAACATTGTTTAGTATCATAAACTTGTGCGTCATTATACAAGTCATCAGTTGGATATAATTTCGATTTGCCAAACATTGCCAGACATGATCTCCGTGATCTGATGTACAAGAGTTTCTAGTCTAGTAATTCTTACAGATTTACTAACAATCGATGTGAATGAAAGCGGAACCAATTTTTTTTTAATTTAAATGAGTTTTTATGTCATTCGGTTTTTAGTGCTTCGAAACAGAGAGTATTCGTCAAAACGAAGAAAGAAGAAATATGATGTACGTCCTATCTCAGGTGGGGATCTGAATAAACTCTTGAATATTTTTTATCAGTGAGTCTGTTGATTTTTAGATTTTTATCATTTACCTTAACCAGAAGGTGGTTATAGCTTGGTAGATGATTACATAGTGACGAAAATGGTTTTAGTTTAAAGTTAATTGTTAATTCTCGGAAATTATAGTACCGAATAATTTTACAAAAGCCATTTTCTTGGATAACTTACTTCAAGTCGTTCAATCCCCCAAAACTGACTATTTCACCAGTACTATTAATTTTGAATATACGGTTTAAATAAGTATTGAATAACAGAAGACCCAACATTGTACTATGTGGTACATCACATTTAACAAACATCTTTGCTATATGAATTTGATATTGCAGCCTATTTGACAAATAAAGTTTCTACTAAAGTATACATCTTTCCGCGAAAACCTGTTTTTTTCTAAAATTTCCAGAAGTATATTGTGGTTAACTGTGTCAAACGCTTTTTGTAAATTGACAAATATGGTACCTTTTCATCCATATTTTGGGTAATCTCATCTACTATTGGATTTACTTGCTGTAAAACCATGTTGATTTAAATTTAAAATTTGTAATTTATTAAGTTAATCATTTTACTAAGGAGTATTAGCTAAACTTCGTATAAGTGCAATAGGCCGATAGTTAGTGACATTTGTATTATCATTCTCTTTATAAATAGGTATTATGGTTTGCTGTGTTGAAAGCTGATGGAAATACTCCAGATTTGAAAGATTTGTTAATGATACAAGCAAGTAGTTCTGCAATTTGGTTTAAATTGTAGATTCTTGGTTGTTCTAAAGTATTTTTTATAAGTCCGATGTTTTATTTCTTACAACTAATGTCATTGGGTGGGAAGTCTAGTTTTACAGATGAACCTTTTGCTATTTCCCGATCTCTTATCAATTTAATACTGCCGAAAGAGCTCCATGTCGCATTAGTTTTTTCATTTATAACTCAAGCCTCGTTAGGCCTTCAGTAAGTCTCAGTCTCTGCCCTATAGATCAGATGTGTAGTTTTTGCGTTCATCCATTTGACCAAAGTGTGTCGAGAGTCAAGATAGCAAAAAGCGCTGTAGCACGTTAACCCCGTTGTTATCCGCAGCATGTACGCGTTTCCACAAAAAACCTTCAGCCGCCTACGGGAGATGTATCGCACAATGCCCATGAGGGTTGGATCGGTTTGTCGTTAGCCCACTTTCCAGAGGAAATGGCGGAAAAGTGTCGGACATTGACAGTTGACACAGAAAAGGGCAACACAGGAACGTGGGAAACGCCGGATATATGATATCACTCTAACAACACTGCTTTCGTCCATCCGACCAACAGGCCAACCGCGTACAGCTCTGTTTCATGCTTATTGGGAATCATGAGCTTGGTCTAAGTATTTAGGTGAAACAACGAATGAAAACCTGTCAAAAGTATCTTCTGTTAGAGGTATACAATTTATCGTCCTACAAATATACTATAATGGAATGAATATAAAAAATGATGCCGTGTAGGTTGACTCTACACTTCTACGCAACGTCGCCATCTGTTCATAAAGCTTTATGTTCAGCACAAGATAGATCCTATCGAAATGATACAACGCCATAGACCTTATATACTGGATAGAAGATAGTGGCTATGATTTCGTAGGTGATCCCTGAGACGAAGCGTAGACCATGGTCATGAGTTGCCAAAAAAGTACGAAACAGCTGCCAAAAGTTGACCGCTTGGTCGGACGGACGAAAGCAGGAAATTGAAAACTCTCTGAGAAACAAGTTACATGTATAACAGAGAAATTAAACTGATCAAGTCCTCCAAAAAGGTCCATATAATTAGTCCATAACATTATTTCCCTGCGCTAATCGTAGTACCGTCCATCTGGAAACGTCGCCTCTCCCCAAAACCTGAATGCATGATGCAGCAGCGCGGCAAAGCGCCAGTCATGCAGACACTTATGGAGGCCAACACGCCTGCCGTTGATGACAGACGCGAAATCATTCTCGATCCTTCTAAGTTTTAAGGGCAGATGTACGGGGAAATCTGTGATCTGTGACATATGTATATTAGGTGCATACAGTACACACTCATCCACCACCTACAACCCTCCACCTCCCAATTATTTACCTTTAGTAACTGTTTCAAAAAATGGCCAGGTTCCTCAGGAACGTCGAAAAACGTGGCATGAGCGATTATTTTTTTCGTTTTTGGAATTTTGCTCCGCAGCCACACTCGATCGATTTCCAAAAACTACAAAGCTTTTTCGTCCTTGACATAGTAGTAGCCTTGTGTAAAAAACTTATTAAAATCCGAGCAGTGCTTTCCAAGTTATTGATGGGCCGAGGATTTGCGAGTAGACCTACAAACCGTCAGACAGACAGACATAAATGATTGACATGGTTTTTCATATAACATCAAAAAACATGATATCTCAGTAGGAATAGTAAGTAGAAGTCGGTTTTATCCAAACTTCTCAGAAGCTTATGTGATTGTGATAATTTCAGGGAAGCTGTAAATAAACTATCTTCAGGTATGAACAGTTATAAATTTTTACCAAATTCCACATTGCATATGGGTCTTGGTTATGAGGTTATCAAACATGAACTACAGTATTCACAAGCTGGACAAGCTTCTATATTATATTCCGACACCGTTATCTCCCATATTTTTCATGTGAGTTAACTTTTCAGCAGTCTGTTCAAAGGATATTTATTCATTACAGCCCAGGGTAAAAATTACACGCCTATTCAGATATTCATTTAGATTCAAGAAACAAGAGCCGCCACTATTGTACCATTTTATTATTAATAAAAATGTTAATCCAGTTTGACCCAGTTCCGCTATATTGCAGCTTTTCCACTCAACATAATCACCGCGGTTTCGCTGTCCATTTATTTTCAGGTTGAAACAAAATTTGAAAATACGCGAAGCTGTAATTCAAATGTTTGCCGTTCATGTCTAAAACTGCGTTGCGATACATAATTCATTTAAGCCGTTCATAATATTGTTATGTGGTACAGGGACGGATCTCTTTCACCAGCAACTAAATTTTTAATGTTATCTATATGGTTCTTTCTGATTCGTCGTGCCTGTTTCATTACCAGCCTCAGGCTTCAGAAATAACGCTAAATATAGGCGTATTTTTTAATTCACCGGTTGAGCCACCGGTGCAACCAAAATTTCCGTCTGAGCGACCGGTTGTAGGTACACCAAACTTGTCTATAAACTATATAGACAAGTTTGATATACAACCGGTCGCTCAGACGGAAATTAAAAAAAGAAAAATTGGTTAATTGCTTGCACCGGTGGCTCAACCGGTGAATTAAAGAATACGCCATATTATTGATTCAGTTTGACTAGTCAGCCAAGTGATCACACAGTTCTTCTCATCGGAAAAACTCATTATGGATGAACCTTTGGGTGTTATTGAAATTGTGTTTTTAGCAAACCTTGTTCCCGGATTCGGTCAAGGACTTATTCTTTTTAACTTTTGTATGTACGTGAAGAATTTCTCTCAAGACAATTTTGTAGTTAGTTATGTTTGCCAACAGGGGACTGCATAAAGTTCTTAGGTATCCCTATTGAGGATACTATAAACTTTAAAATGCACTGTAATTCCACAATTTCGAAACTCTTATGTCCTGAAGAACCTGAATACAATTCTAAGAGAGAATAAACTGATACAAGTGTATTATACCCAGCTTGAATCAAGACTAAAATAAGGTTTGGGGCTGCTCAACACTTGCTAAAATATTTTTATAAGCCAAAAGCGAGTAATAAGATTGATAGCAGGTGTAAATACTAGGCATAGATGCAAAGTTTTATTAAACAATATGGTATTTCGACCTTTCCTCCATTATATATATATATATTCGAGATGGCCATTTTCAAGTTTTTAAATTACAACAAACTTACATTAAACAATCAAATACATAATTTTAACACAAATTCAACAGTTACATGTTCCTTAACAAATAACAAACATCGATTCATATAAAATATTTATTCAGGTTGCCATATTCAGTAGTTTGTAGTGTTTTGTATTTCTTTAGTAGTATCAGTAATATTTCTAGTATATATTGGACAAGTCCATGTTGACAGGATTATAAGTTTTACTTTTAGTATTTAATAATTTTATGTTGACTTTTTCGTATATTGTTTGTCTTTCTGTAACTTCTATATTTAATGTTTGTTATTTACCTTTTTATTTATATTTATACTGAAACGTATATGTAACTGATTCCAAATGTAAATACTCTTTACCTGTTTTGTCATCGCTTGATGATCCCACTAAATTTATTATTATTATTATTATTTTTATAGCCGTAGGGCTTTGTTACTCCCGTTAATCGGGGTGTTCTGGCTTAACCCGGACGTTTCAAGCATCAAAGGGATAAGCCTCAATAGTGACCTCACTAGGTACTTGCATTTCCCATAAATTTTCTTACTACGCGGCCAGTTGCCAGCAAAACTCCTTTCTGTATGATTTTGTAAATGTTTTCACTCAGTTCCAGCGCCTTGATGTTTTCTAGCAGGCTTCTTGGTATCACCCCTGTAGATGACATTATTATTGGTACTGTTTCCACATACTTCATTTTCCACTGGCGTTTAATTTGAAATTCTAGCTCCCTGTATTTTGCAACTTTCTCATTATGTTTGTATGTTAAATTGCTACTATTGGGTATGGCCACATCAATCAGTGTTACTTTCTGGGCACCCTTGTCGACAATGATTATGTCAGGTCTGTTTTGTTTTATGTATTGGTCCGTAAGCACAGTGCGATCCCAGTATAGTTTATACTTGTCGTTCTCGCGGACACATTGCGGTGTATATTTATAGTACTGTAGCTTGCATTCGATCAGTTTGAATTTGTATGCCAACTCCTGGTGAATGATTTTGGCAGCTATGTCGTGGCGCTCCTTATAGTCCGTTGGAGCGAATGCTTGGCATCCACCAGTTACGTGCTGTATTGTTTTGGAGTCCTGACAGCCGTACCTGCATTTATCAGACTGTTGCAAGTTCTTAAGTATGAACCTCTTGTAATTGTTGGTAGGGATGACCTGGTCCTGTATAGCTACAAGGAATCCCTCAGTCTCACGGAACATTTGGCCTGAGGTAAGCCAATAGTTTGACGCTTTCTTGTCAACGTTTTCTTGGCTAATCTTGTTTGCATGTCTCCCATGTAGAGGTTTTTCAATCCATCAATCCATCGTTGTAGCTTCTGTTCGTTGGTTTGGTGACTCGGTTGGTCATCTCGTCTACTAAGGGCGTTGTGTCATCTATTGAGCATATGATGCGATGCAACTCAGAGATCTCGGCCTTCTCAAAGAAGTAGGATCACAAGGCGAGTACCTGTTGAGCTAGCTGCTTGCTAATGTCCATAAGACCCCCACTGCGAGGATGGTACGCTCCTTTTTTTGTTAGCATACTCCTTACCCGCCTCTCTACTTTCTCGATGTCAGTTTTGCTCCACAGAACTATACCGAACGAGTAGTTCAAGGCAGAGCATGCGTAGGTGTTAATCGCCTTGACTAGATTCTTACTATTGAGTTCTGTTTTCAGAAGTAGCCGTATTCTTTTTGTGAAGGTCTGCGATATAGCTTCCTTCATTTTTTTGTGGTCTATCCTCCGGGCCTGCGCCATATTATTATTATTATTATTATTATTATTATTATTATTATTATTATTATTAAGCAGCAAAAATCAATTTTTACGATATTTTCATCACGTTTTCGAGATACAGCCTATTTTCGTAGACATACGCGTACACGGGACCGTCTAGGCATCTGATAATTATCCGGACCATCTACCAAACCCTGTGATCAATAAAAATTACAAGAGATTTCGAGAAAATACTAAATTTTGACGATGATACGTAAATATTGTCTCAGAAAGTTTCATTTTCATGGAAAAATGTAATTCAAGGTAATCAAATTACTTTTTAAGGTTGAGCTATTTCATCACATACATTTTTTCAAAATGATCTTGGCGAAAACCTAAACCAACTCTAGTTTCAGTTGTAGAGCTGTTATACTGAATCGCAGATGAATCTACTTGTTGGAGAAGCAAACGTGTTACAACAAACTTCGAATATTTTCATGTATTCATTCATTATATTCAAGCACATTGTTGGAAAATTATTTAACAATATTTCGAATGGAAATATATTATTTATAAATATAAAAACCGGTTAACAGATCCACAATAGAGCCTGCAACCGTTAGTTTCGGTGTATCGGAATTACTATTGTTAAGGACATGATTGTCGCCAGCTATTGGAAGAAGCTAGATCTGCTCAGAGTTAGGAAGTAATTTTCACAAACTAACCTCTCTCTGTCCAAGCATCAGGTAATATGCGGCCTGACATACTGTTCACATAGTCTCGCTGCCCCTATTTGATGCGATTCAGCGAAGCGCGGCGGGGGTGCAAGCGGATTTCATGTTGTGACGAAATTTGTATAAACTGCGATTGACGTCGCCAGGTTTTGAAACAGCGGTTGACAGAATAAGTGAATATGATATTCAATTTCTAATTTTATGCGTGTAAATTAAACATTATATTGTAGTGTTATTTGTTATTGTTGTTTGTTTATTTTTTTGTATTTTCTTTCTAATATGCAAACGCTTTCCGCTGGTTGTGAACTCCTGCTTTAGAGGTTCAAAAAGTAAGTCAGTTGGATGTGTATCTCTCTTATAGTATCCTGGTTATCATGATATTAGGTATCTGCATCTTAGCAGCTGATCCAGTATGAAAAAATATAGCTGTTTAAATGATTTACATTCATCTAAAACCTCTCATGTGGTTGTCACGCTGACCAATCGCCATGTTGAACTTTGTTCTTTGGAAAAGGTTAGTAGAGCTTTATTCAACATTTGTAATTTTGTTTCGCAGCCAGCAGAATATAGAGATTGAGGATACTTTGGTTTCTATTGAATATTAATATCATATTCTTATTGTGCTGTGTGGTGGATTGTTAAGCTAGACGTTATCCTGTATATTTTACTAGATCCAGTCCTGCAAGGAAGCACTTCTATAGAATCTAAATCGATATAAACCGCACACAATGCAGTGATGATGGCTTTTGAACAGAAAATTGCTTTCACCGTTGTTGAAAAATTGTGTTTTTCACACATGTATATCTGAATCGATTTCGCATGGGAGTTTCTTTGTGTCTGGTTTACGGAATTCGCGCAAGTTGCCTTGTTTTGTTTTTTTTTGTTATATGAAATTCCATATCAATTCAAATTTGAATTTCAAATTGAATTTTGATCATTATTCCCTGGGTGGAAGGTTCTGCACACTTCTAACGCAAGGTATAAAATGGTGTAATCGATTTGTCTAAACATCTTGAAATGGTCACAGATAAAGTCCAAAAAGTCTTCTTAAACATTTTAGATGACGGCTATAAATGACCATTAGCACGAAAAGCACACAGCAACTGAGATGGATCTTTTTTCTCGCGCCCTTGTTTATTTTCATTAATCAAAATTGTATCCCAAATTTATTTTTTGCAATCACTACTTCCTCTCCTATCGACACGTTAACCACAGAATAAGTTTTTTCCTCTCCTGTGCCGTACTAAGGAAAATACTAATGATACATCTGGAGCATAATCTGTGGTTGACATGTGATTATTTGTCTGTTACATTAAACAATGACAGATAACAACATGCTCGCTTGTCGCTTTGGAGCGCTGAACGTCCTTTTGGGAGCGGGTTGTCCTGTCCTACTTTTGCACGGTGCCATCTTAAAATTGGAATGATGGCTTCGTGCAATCTCAGCATGTTACTGGACCTTTCAGACTATTGTAGTAGTTGTTAAATGTTGTAGTGAAAATGAAAGACGAAGACAGATAAAGAAAATATATAGTCAAACATGTGTCAAGTCTACTTGAAGGAGGTCACCGTGGTACTATTAAGAGGTACCTTAAACATGTGATTCTGATTCGGCCAGACAAACACGGCCATAATATGTTAGTAAAACGAATGAAAAATTTACGTACCGTTACTCGTTCATTTCTTTTTATTACCATTTCAATACGATTTGGATATGAGCTTCAAAGCAATGCAGTTTCTTTATTTTCAACACTAACATTTCTCTATCATCGTAGATTTTTAGTTTCATGTTGTTTTAAAAACGATATGTCTAAGAGGATAAAGTAGCACAATGACCTAGGTTTCAAGTATCTGCCATCCGAAACAGGCTAGAGTTCAGACTATAAATTATTTTTGAAAAAGTTTGGTAGATTTTTTATACCTATTACTTATTTCAGGCGCTGCTTTTTTAACTGTTCAATGGTAATGGAATGGACTTCGTACAACTTCAATATAATTTGACGTTATGCTCTCTGGAAACCGTTTTTACTTTTCTCTAGACACGTCCTTGTAACTTTTATATTTCAATCTAAGAACACTTTGAATTCTATAGGCCTCTTACGTATAAGAGTTTTATCGCAATACTTATGAAGACGAAACGCGTTTCTAGTCCCTTAATTTATAATTTATACAATATTGAAAATCGTATTATGAATATTCATGTTTTATCCTAATGTGTGGAAAGTAACTGTTATCACATTTTTTTGTTACAGAAACGAAACAAGAACTGGAAGACCTTATGGCCGACATAAAGAAAACTGCCAATAAAGTCCGTGCCAAGCTGAAGGGTGAGTTCTGACCACACATGTGACTCTTTATTAGGGATGCATCGAGGACTTAGGGCCGTATCGTGACTCGTTAGTACAATTGTAGGATGCCTTTATGACCTCGTTGATTTTCATAGTTTTCTACATTTCAGTGTTAGCGCTTATTTTGATTTTATGTTACACATATCTATTTGCATCAAATTGTTTATGCTATCGATTTATATCATCTGCATCAGCCAATTCAGAAAGGAAACATAGCCTCACAATAAGAGAGCGTTGACGCTAACATGGAACAGTAGAAACCCCTAGCCTTTCTGAAGGAGAGAAAATGCTATAAAAATCAAAGAGACCATAAAGGCGTCCTACAATTGTGTATTTACGGTATTTGCGCAGCTTATTTTTAGAAGGTGTTACGGTAATCCAAGAACCAGCTATATAAACGTATAAAATGAAACCACATTCTAGTTATTGCCTTTTTGTAAAAAGTAACAGGAATAACGAATATGCCGCGATTCTGCAAAGAAACTTTTTACTACGTAAGGACAATTTCTCGCATCTGGATTGGTCCCCCCTACGACATCCAGCAGTCTCCGCCCAAAGCCCAAAAATATGTAGGATTTTATTTCAGTGTTCGTGATGGTGGCCATGACACAGCAGCCATTCTATTAGTCAATTTTTACAAAATTGAGCAGCTTGGGGCATTGCTTTGCCTATTTTCAACGAAAATGTACGTTTAAGATGTTGAGTATATACATTTTAAATATCTCATGAACGTGCTTCGTTTGGAATAGGAAGGACTGAAGAGTATATCAAAAGTATTTGTTCCAAAAATTTCAACTCATTGTATTTTAAATATAAAAACATGCCATAAACTACACAAACTTGCGACGGTTTGCTCACAAAAAAATATCTAAGCTGCAAAATTGTGGCGAGTTAATTAATTTTAAGCATGAGTGACCTTTTGAAAACGAAAATATAATCTCGATATTATTAATAGTAGGGGAAATAATCCAGAGCTAATCACTTCATCGAGTACCTACCTGGCCGACCATTCGGCCAAGTTTCTTGTGAGAAAAGTACTCGGTGCATCCCTTTTCTTTATTACCACTATGACACATTGTATAGGATATACAAGGTCTGGCGCAAAGTAAACAGGACTTTTGAAAGATATACGATACAAGTAGCGCCATCTATTATCGCAGACTAGCGTTGGATACATCTTTCATTAATGCCCTGTCAAAATTTCATGACAATCGAACTTCACGCGGAGTGACAGTACGTTTTCAGCATTGGTCGAAAAAAGAGCCAATATCAAGTTCTGTGTTAAACTTGGTAAAACATTTACCGAAACGCATCAGATGTTGATGCAAGTGTATGTACACGGTTCAAAGAGGGTGGAACATGTTGGCCAGCCAAAATTTGAGATTACGCCAGAAACCGCCGAAAAAGTGCGTGAATTTATCAAAAATGATCCAAAATCTTGATTGAGATTCATTCAGTCCATACCATTTTGACCAAGAATTTGAGCATGATAAAGGTGTGTTCACGGTTTGTTCCACACAAGCTTACGGACGACCAAAAATTGCTTAGAATTCAACAAAGTGAAGACAATCTTGATTTGTTTTTACGATTCGAACGGACTTATTCACAAAGAAATTATTCCACCAGGCCACACGGTTAATGCTGTTTTGTCTTGGTGTTATGAGGCGTTTGTTGTCGCGTATTCGTTGCGTTCGGTCAGCATATCGCGAAAAGGAAGCTAGCGCTTGTTGCACGATAATACACCATCTTATCGATCGACGCTTGTGTCCGATTTTTTGACAATAAATACAATTTTAACCATCAACCACCCCCCATATTCTCCTGATATGGCACCGTGTGACTATTTTCTGTTCGGTGTACTACATTTGGCCAAGAAGGGACAGCGGGATGCTGATCATTTTGAAGGACAATGAGCTAAAATAATCAGCCGAAAATCTTTTGGTCTGTGCAAATCGCTGTATTAACTCTGAAGCAGTCTATTTTGAATGAAATAAATTCGATTTTCTGAAAAAGAAAATGTGTTTTCTTTGTCCTGTTTCATAAGCACATTGAAAAGCTTCCGAGTTTGAAGTGAATCTTAGCAAAGCAGCATTACCTAACCTAAATACCTACGTCGATACAAAAAAATGGGTCTAATTTTAAGCAACTTGATCGATCTTCATTAAATTCGGACTTAGTTATCCGCAAATTGAACCCTTTCATTCCAGGCCGCGGCTCGCACTGTGAACAAAATTGAATCGCGCAACTTCGTTTAATATAAGATAATAGTTTAACAAAACTCCAACCAAAATTGTTTTTTGCATCCAAAATTATTATAGTAATTTTCCACTGCTCAGACGCCTTTTCTGACAGTTGTATTTCTTACTATTTGCTCTCCCCCTTTTATTTTCATTCTTTTTTCTGTCTGCTATCTATTTTTCATGTTTGGTTTCTGGGTGACCAGACCGACATAATAAAAAACTGACTGACGTACTTTTACACAAATAGACAGACAGACAAATAAACAAAACTTACAGATATCTAACATCTAACTGACAACATAAGTAACATACAATTTGACAACAGAAGCAGAACTCAAACTCTGACCTAACGCTCTATACAGAGTGTGACAAACATCATAGAACCATACCAACGGACAAGAATTTCGACTAAAAATATCCGCACTCATATCCGTTCATCCATTTGGGTGCTTTTGCGTTGAGGTGTAATTATTAAACTACCTGACCGATTTTCATAAAAAGACCGATTTAGTAATTTACAAATTAAACCAATTCATCTGATACCAGTTCAGGCACATTTGCTGACTTTGTGGTGCTCAGCCTCACGTTTAATCCATACCTATCTACAAATTAAATCCTTCCATCCGATACCCCAAATATTCTCTTACTTTGGGTTGCTCACCACTACCATAACTTTTAAGTACCTAAGAACCAACCTAACAGGCACTCAAATCAGATCATCCGTGTTATGTTGTGGAGCTACAATGCCCCACACCACACAGAGAGAATAGACAAATATGCATGTCAAACTTTTAACACCCCTCATTTTTGCATCGGTTGTCAGCAATAGTAGATCTTTTATTTCGGAGAAACGATACTTTCATTAAATGATTGGCGTATGCAGAACTATCCTGGAGGCTGCCCTTTGTTAGCATTAAGGTAACTCAATCCCGTAGTTTTTGAGATACAAACACCAAATTGGGACATGTAAAAAGAAGAGCATCATATAGAGAAACGTTTTGCAATCTTTTCATTTTTTTTTTTTTTGTAGAAAAATATAACCTAAACACTGTTTTTACCATTTAAAAACTAATTTATTACTTTTACACTAATTTTATTGTCACACTTGCAAATATAGTCAGTGGCAGAAGTGCTACACCCAGAAAAAATGATTTTTCAACTTGTTTTTTTTCTCAATATAATAACTATACAGGGTGTTTCAGAACTATGGGAACAAACTTGTAGGGGTAATTCAGTGTAACAGTAGAAAACATTTGAGTATAGGGACCCTTATCCAGTAAAGTGTCACTACGGCACTACGGCCCTAAGACGCTTTAAAATTTGGAAATACGATGAATTGCCTAAATAGGATTTAATGATGTACATGATATCGTCACAACAATTGTTCAAAATGTCTTCCTCCAACCTGAATACACCGTTCCTGTGGGGTCATGTAAAGTCTTTGGTTTACGAAACTCCAGTAGAAACAGAGCAAGACTTAATTAGACGAATTACAGCAGCATTTGAAATCATTCAAAACGAGTATCAAATTTTTAGTCAAGTTCGCCGAAATCATGTGCGACGTTTAAATCGGTGTATTCAGGTTGGAGGAAGAACTTTTGAACAATTGTTGTGATGATCTCATGTACAAAAGTCAAAAATTTAATGCATTAAATCCTATTTAGGCAATTCATCGTCTTTCTAAATTTTAACGCGTCTTAGGGCCGTAGTGACACTTTTCCGGATGTGGGTCCCTATACTCAAATGTTTTCTACTGTTACTCTGAATAACCCCTAGAAGTTTGATCCCTTAGTTCTGAAACACCCTGTATTTAAAGCATGCTGTGGCAACAATGTCAACGTTCTATTTTTTTGTTTTGTTTACGTTTGTTAAAGTGTTATCTCTCGAGTTCGAAGACGTCCAAATTATCACCATGTTTGCGACTTTGACACGGGTAGAATTATTACCTATCGAGATGTTGGTTTTCCCTATCGCGAAATTGGCCGCCATGTTAATTGCACTGTAATGACGATAATGCGTGTGTGTCATGAATGGATGGAAGAAGGCAGAGGAACATGAAGGCCAACTGGTCCAACGAGGCGTACCACAGAGCGTCAAGATGGGCGCTTCAGACACCTAGCCCTACAAGACCTGTTACTAAGTGTACACTCTATCGCCGCATTCGAGCTTTTGGACTTTTTTCATACCGTTCACGGTTAGTGCTTCCTCTGACTGCGGACCACTGACGTCAGTGTTTGAAGTGGAGCAGAGAACGGCAACATTGGGAGGCAGAATAGAATGGTAAAGGTACATTCACACTCAGCCGTGACAACGCACTTCCCCAAACTATTCGTCGTACTACAGACGTTCTTCAAGAAGTAGGCGTTAAAATTTTGTTGTGGCCACCCCGTTCACCGGATTTAAATCCCATCGAACATGTGTGGGATATGATGGGGAGGAGTCTATCCACTTTGCACCATCCGCAACATACTCTGCCACAGCTAATCCACGAAGTTCGAGTTGTTTGGAATGAGGTGCGACAAACAGACATCGATCATCTGATTTTGTCGATTCCTAGAGGTATACAAGAGTGTATTCAGCTGCAGGGTCGTCCAACACATTCATTTTTTCTTATTACTTGTCAATAAAATTTCGTGAGAATGTTATCGTTGCATTCTTGATATAAGACTACCTCACAGCCAAAAAAATCAAGTTAAAGAAATTATTTTTTTCTGAATCTAATATCACTGAGTATAATTTATGACAAATTTATAACTATGTCGACTGGAATATATCATGCCGATTCATCGTTCGCTGCCCGTACATTGGCTGTCCCTCTCGCGGAGGTTCCTGGGTATTTATTTTGTATTCAACGAACTCCAGAGGATTCGAGCTCTCTATATCAAAGGGGTCGAGATTGCTATTCATACTTTTCGAAGGCTCCCCATGTAGACTGAAGCTCCTCAATGAGGGCGCAATCGCTCACGCTCATTAGCGTACCTCTGATTGCCTAAGCTTCGATCCCACTTCAAGATACCTGTCGAATCCTCTGGTCGTTCTACGAGGGTGCCTCGCTCATACCCACAGCTTCGAGGGCGTTTCAATATGTTTCAATTATATTATTATTATAACCGCGGGTTCTCCTAGTCTCCTAGTCAAGGTTCCAGTTAGCGGGTACCAACTGGGGCCTTGGTCTAGGGTACCTGGCTCTGCGGTTGCGAGGCCTCTCGTCCGGATCGTAGTCCATGAGGAGTCGTAGCTGCTCGTTCGGGTGGTCCTGAGCTTTCTGGAAGGTCTTCTCCGCTTTTTTCCGCATGTACTCGTGAATGGTGTCCCAATGCAGGTCTCTACGCAAGGTTGAGTTTCTTACGTAGGATGGTGCACTGGTGGTGATCCCTAGTAGCTTCATCTCTAGAGCAGCAAGTCACTTGCGGTAGCTGGGAGCAGCGTATCCGCAGACCGCGGAGGCGTAAGCGAGCTGAGGTCTGGCGATGGCCTTGATCAGCCGTAGCTTGGTCGCTAGCGGCATCCGGCTGTGTCTACCCAGTAATGGGTAGAGTTGGGCCATGACTGCTCTGGTCTTTGCGATGACAGCTTCTATGTGGTCTTTTCAGGTGAGGGACTTGTCAAATACGATCCCCAGATATTTGACTTTGACACTCCACTGGATATCTTCGTCGACATCGGCAACAATGGACATTACTGAACCTTTATATAGTGTTGAAAGGTGATGCACAGATCTGAGGGTTTTAACTGTCGAACGTTCACGTGATAGTCTATAAGAAAGCCCAGTTCCATTAGTGGCGCTCAAAATCGAATAATGGTGCAACATTTTTTAATAAGTGCTGTAAAAAACTATCCAAACCTTGAATTTTTAATGACGTGGAACCACATGTCATCCTTCTAGGGAGATATCGGTGGGTCTGTTTTTGAGGACCGTATTATTTTGCGGAAAGAAAATTTAACCATATGGTTCATGTTACGTCACCTTGTACAAAATCGGAGATAAATAGAGAGAAATATTTCGCATTGTACTCGATAATCATAATGTGACCAACATTTATGAGATATATTAACCTATATCATATTTTGTAAATTAAATTCGTAATAATTATCGATTAAATATAGGTTATAAGGAATTTGAACCATAAGGTTCATATTGCGTCACCTTGCAGAAATACGAAGGAACGCCAATGAATATAGAGGAATATTTCGCATTTACTTAGTATTTTCTGAAAAATATATTTTCTGTTGAAATGATTGTAGAAAAATTTGTTTCTAAAATCCTTTGAAAGAGCCATTTGCTTTCATGTGTCTTAACTTTTTGTTTATTATAGTTTAGTTTTAGGAGTACCAACTACTTTTGGCTCCTAGATTTGTCAGTGGATATCATATATTTCAATATCGATTTAAAGAAGTGAAATTGACGAAACCTATACATGTTCATGCATGTCTGATGGAAAATAAATTAATTATTATTATTATTATTTTTATTGTGTACCTTCAATGTTCTTGGAATTTTCAGTCAGGTTATCTTGAATTCGTAAAACATTACTTGAATTTTAATGAAACGTATTCACGCTGAAATTAAAGATCTCCTTGTTTCTGCTAGCTGCGATTTTAAAAGTCTTTGTATATTTCGAGACAGAATATGACGTTTTTTGGGAATAGACAACAATGATTCAATTCAGATTGGAGGGATGCAATGTAAAATCTAAGCGCTTTTTTGAATTGGGTACTTATTATTATACGTTCTCATTTTTGGTTACAGTAATAGAGCAAAATATAGAACAAGAAGAGACGCATAACAAATCATCGGCAGACCTGAGGATACGAAAAACGCAGCATTCGACGTTATCAAGGAAGTTTGTCGAAGTGATGACGGAGTACAACCGAACACAGACTGACTACAGAGAACGGTGTAAAGGAAGGATACAGAGACAGTTGGAAATCAGTAAGTTACTGTTACATTATTTTTACTGGAGACCGATAGGTGATATACTAGAAGCATCTGTCAGATGCTCTTGTTGCCTTTATCAAAGGTAGAAGTAGTTCCAGGTACATGGACAGCACTTTAAATGCATCATTTCAGTAACATTCAGGATATGCGTACATACTGACTGAATTCTGTATTTTTTTACATTTGGAACACATATGATTTGAGTAGTACAGTTTGATCAGAACAATTTTTTCAGTCCCTGATAGACCAGATCAGCCGTGCAGTAGATCGGATTACATTCGAAATATATTCGTCAGAAATATGACGAAAATATATTTCTATCATTATATAGTACCCGGAACAGAAAAGTGGAAAATATTTGAGGTCATGTTGTGATCGCTGTGCTGGCTTTTGTGATGGATGACGAAAAAGTGCGATAATCCCGATCGGTCATATATAGCAGACCAGACCAGAACAGCTCATATCAATGCAACATCATATGTTCAACTTGTATAATTGATAGAATATAGTCTCTCAGAAATTGCATCTTGGAAATAATGGAATAATTTAGAAAAAGGATCGACTCGGTACCGGCGGGATTAAAGTATTTTGTAGAATGCATGAGGCACAATACGGCAACAACATTAATGCATATTTAGATATGCTCACAATATAATCCTATCGTCATCCGGTCTGAATTGTGTCAAAGCTAAACGTTCACAAAAAATTCTCCGCACTATGTTTTAATAGCCTTGTAACTTATTTGGGCATAGTCACTATGTGTTTTTGATGACGAAAATTTATTTAATTATAGCAGCACCAGTTTGCGAATGGCCAAAATTTCTAATTTTCGAGAATTATTCGAGAACTGAATAGAAAAAAGTGGAGCCAAGAAGCTTGCATCAGTACTCCCCACACATTAGTAAATATATATGTATTTCGACAAAATTCAAGCAATGAGGACTCTGCCATCTTCATCAGGAGTTGCAATAACATTGGGAGAAAATAGCAACTATTGTGCAAAATGATACATGGTACATTCGTCAAAATTAATATAAACTACACACAGCTGTATGTCAGGAACAAATTAAAATGGATTAAAAATATTTAAAAACGAAAGTTAAAATTACATCGTGAACCACCTGCTGCTGCACAACATGGTGTTGCACAGGATCATAAGTAGGATGAAACATTTGAAAGATGACAGAGGTTGGTGGTGTCAGTATCGATGCACAATAGTTGCTATTCTTTCCCAATGTTATTGCAGCTCTTGATGAAGATGGCAAAGTCCATTGAAATCTAGAGATTAATAAAGTATAAAGAGTCCTCATTCCTTTAATTTTGTTGAAGTACCTAACAAAAATAGGAAAATAATGGGCAAAATCCGCAAAAAGTGGATTCGAGCAGAAAATAGGATAGGTGACCCGAGCGATACGTATTTCTGCTGGTTGGCTTCATCAGGCCCGAAATGAATGCACATATGCAACTACAAAAGTAGAAACACATGCCCACACATCCGGATACGGGTGTAACCTGAGGAAACGAAGATGGAGAGGAAAATATATATATATATATATATATATATATATATATATACAAAGAGAATATGATCATGCGGAGAAAGGTATATAACAACAAGTAGGAAAATAATGGGCAAAATCCGCAAAAAGGAGGAAAGTGGATTCGAGCAGAAAATAGGATAGGTAACACATATGAAACTACAAAAGTAGATACACATGCCCACAAATCCGGATACTTCGTTTCCTCAGATTACACCCGTATCCGGATGTGTGGGCATGCGTATCTACTTTTGTAGTTTCATATGTGCATTCATTTCGGGCCTGATGAAGCCAACCAGCAGAAATACGTATCGCTCGGGTTACCTATCCTATTTTCTGCTCGAATCCACTTTCCTCCTTTTTGCGGATTTTGCCCATTATTTTCCTACTTGTTGTTATATATATATATATATATATATATATATATATATATAGAAAGATTCCTGGTTCCAGAATTTTCGAACAAGCCATATTTCTACTAAGTCTCGAAGTAACCAGAAAGTAAATAAACGGCAAATAATAAATTTTCGTAGTTTTTAAAAATAAAAAATAATCTGCAACTCTGACAATATTCAAAATATGTATTGAGTTAGTCGACGTTCTCATATTTTCCCTTTTTACTTGTTCCTGTGAAAGCATTTAAAGTATTCTGTCATTGGCACAGCGGTACGTTTGTGTAAAAATTGTATTAGAACCCGAGCAGTAACTATTGGAATAGAGGACCTCGTAGCCACTTCGCTGAAGTTTTTTTTTGAGGCCCTTGTTCGGACTCGAATCAATCATCCACATACAAGACCTGTTTGACTCAGCTAACAGCGCTGAAAATACAGTCCGACCCTGTTCCGTTGTGTCTGTCGCTGCTTCTGGCCGAAGCGACCGCGTCGACAGCTCCGGTTATATCGGTGCTTTCCGCGCTAGAACCTGTGCTGCTCTGGAATTGGCCTCATCTTTTTAAACAGCATTGCAGATATTTGAAGCCAATCGTGAGTATAGTGTAGGTCTATCCATTGGAGACAAACAACAGAAACCAAACATGCGAATGGTGAATGCTAGAAAAATGAAATAACGTTGTATACCACCGGTTCCTAACCGTTATCATTTGCAGGGACCCCAACTTTAAAAAATAAACAGTTTTATTCTTAAAACAGTTTTTATTCGAAACGTCTAAAATAACACAAAGTAATTCAATTTTAAACGTAACATTAATTAGTAGTTCAAGCTTATAATTTGAGTAGCGAATTCAGTCCGCCCCAATGAGATGTTCCGTGATACGGGGATCATAAAATATTCAAGAACTCTTCTCGGACAAAATAATACGTTCACTTACGCGTGGGAAGAAATGCTACAGAAATATATCTAAAACGTCTTTTTGCTTTCTATAGAAACTCTAAAGTTGGAGCTCTGAAAACTCCTCATCCTCCCACTCAGCGTGCAATTTCTGTTGTGTAACGTCAATGCTATATACCTACGCGTGATTCCGTATTGGTGTCGGGTATTACGTTATCAGTCTATGAGCTGTTTGTTCTGTCAAAGCTGTTGTCGTGTTTGCCTTGGTTGGCAATTGTGGGTTGGTATGGCGTTTAGCGATAATTAAACGGGGTTCATTGTATGACAGATTCCTGTTATTTAAACGATTACTAAATACATTGGTCGTCGATTGGACCATTGTACACATCGATCAACTTTATGATTTCTTCTGTATCACCCTTCAATATACAGGATGAGTTATACGAGTATATGTGGGCTCGGTCAATAATTTCATTACTACGCATGGTATCAAAAAAATAATTACAAGACGTACTAAAAATATTCATCTCTACAGGGTGATTTATTACTACGTAGTGACTATAACATAATTCTTTTTTAGTCAAAAAGGCTACATTTTATTGCAGATTTGGATAGGTCCTTACAAATGGAGTAACTTAGTATAACGGAATATATATATTTCAAAATTGTTGGGATACCGGACAATTTATTGAAAAACAAAAACGCTTAACCTCGATAACTCGCATCTCCTCAACTGTTATAGCTGGAGAACTAAATTTTATGATTACATATTTTTTCCCTACATGCTCAGACTTACTGTGTCAGTTTTTTTGATAGTCTATACAGAGTGGTCAAGAACGCAAACTGGTCGATTTCTGAAACTTTTCACTCTGTATATTTTCACTTCCTCTAATTCTCCTATTGCCAAGCTTTTTTTATATAGGTTTTTTTGAGGTTTGTACGGCTGATTTTTGAGTTACAGCTAACCTTTTTGTACTTCAGCTATCAAGGTAAATGACAAATATTACATTACATTTCAAAATAAAAAATAGAACTTAGGCCGTAACAACAGATTGTTAGAATTGTATTATTTTCATTATAAATTAAAAGTCAGGAAGGTGTCCTGTGTTTTTAGTTAGTCAAAAACCCGTCATACAAACGCTTATAAATCTTATCTAAAAAAACTTACAAAAAGCGAAATCAAAGAAAGCAAAAATGTTTTTGATAAATAGTTGAATTTGGGTACTTGTCGTATAAACTATCAAAACCTAAAAAGTAAGTAGACAGTGAAAAACATAGGATCATAATTTTTAATAATAACAGTTCGGCATTCTAGCTATAACACTTGTGGAGGTCAAAGTTGAGTGTTTTTTTTTCGACGGTGTGTCCAATATCTCCACAATTTGAAAACAAACCAAATTGCTTTGTTTGAAAGGGCCTATCCAAAACTGTAATAAAATGTAGGACTTTCATTTAAAAAAAAATGTATATTTGGATCACCACGTGGTGATGACTGACCCTGTAGAGATGAGGATATTTTTCTAATTAGAAGTATACTCTTTGCTACAGTTTGTCTATTTAACTCCTGTAGATACCATGTGTAATAGCAGGGTTATCGACCACGTTGAAATTTCACCCTATATGTTCGAACATTGGTGGATTTGAATATGATCTCATTTTGGAGAAATAAGCATATGAAAAATTCGTACGGTTATTGTTTAAACTGGTTTGGCAACTCAGAGTCACAACTACTGACTATTGTATCACTATTGTAAGGGTATCGCTAGGACAAATTGCTTTTGAATGCTGCTAAGCGCTAACGTTAAAATCTAATGTGTTCATGTACGCATATAATATTTGTCGTAGACCTAATACAATTAATCACAAAAAACTTTTTTCCTTTCACACATGTTTTTGTATCTGTATCAAAAGCTCATGGTTTTATTGTCAGATATACCGGAGATTTCAATAACTATATTAGATTGAAGATAGTGTACGATACGATTTAAGCTGAAATATCCATTTCTGGTCTGGTATCCTTATTATTACCATTGAGAATCCCCTCAGAAAAAGTTTCTCAATTATCTTTAAGGTCCGTATTAAGAACTACAGGTTGGCGGTTGCGTACCCATAAACTTAGGCTGAGGAAATACTTCAAATTCACACTCAGTATGTTTCCACGATTATAACACAGCCGTGACAATGTAAATTGCAACATTTGCTGGCTCTGGCCTAGAGTTTTCAGATCTGGGTAAAACTCGGGTACCCGGGTAACAATAAAAATTAGGAAATTTTATTTTTCAGCGTAATTAACGACTGCTACCATAAAGAGAAGTTCATAAGAATCTTTTTTGTTGAGAATGACCAAAAAAACCTAGAAAAACGTCCGGTGCGAACAACCAATTTTTGGAATTCTTTAATAAAAATTGTTCCATCAGTTTTTGACACTATTTTGTGTCTGGCAACATGCATATTCCTTAAAAGAGGTCCGTTTTGAATAAGACTACAATAAAAATCAAAATCATAGAGCCAACTTCAACAGAGAGCGAACGAGCTTTCTTCGTTGAAGGAAGTTTTGTGACAAAAGCGCGGGATATGCTTTTGGATCGTTCCCGAGACGCATTGATATTTTTGCAATCTTATTCCATTAATAAATCCAATATGTATTGATTAAGGATAACATTCGTTATCTCCTGGATTGATTAAAATTAACCTCTGCTTTCAAATGAATAACCTTGATCTCCTTCTAAGTCTTATGACAAGTTAATTCATGTTTTCGTTTTTCTATAAAAGAATTTATTTTTCATCAATGTAAGAAATGCGAAAATAAAATCGTTTTTCTATTATTATTATTATGATAAAAAGTTTATTTTTTATATATAAATGTATATTTGAATAGTCGAAACTGATGGATAATATGAAGTTTCATTACAATTGAAAATACCAGGTAACGACCCGGGTACTTGGGTATTTAAAAAATACCCAATACCTCGATATCAAAAGAGTCCGGGTACGCGAAAACCCCGTCTAAATGGTGAGCAATTTGATGAAGCAGAGGACGACTGGTTGTTTTCAGGTAGAACAAATTTGTTAATTTTAGCGAGCTGTATTACTGTTCCTGTTAGTATCACAATCGATTTGATAGGATAAGGTGGATATGTATACCAAGTTTCAAATATACATGGTGTTTATCGATTTCGGCCATTTATTTACATTCTAACTACTTTCCAATAATCATGCTTTTATAACTTGGTATTCATACCGAGTTCATCGTATCGAATCGATTGTGATAGTAACAGGAACCGAAATACAGGTTTGGATTTATAAAAAAATTAGTAATCCATTCTATCTGTAAACAACCAGCCACTGCTTCACCAAATCACACAGCATTTGGATGGGTGCCATGCAGCCATTGCAGCCAAGTACATTACGTGTGATGCTCCGGCTGTGTAATAGTTGCGATGTGTATTTAAATATCGAGATATTCCCTTAATATGTGGATACGCAACCGCCACCCTCTGGATCTTAATATGGGTCTGGAAGTATGTTTTTATTGGTAGACGAATTAAGTGATCGCGAAGATAACCTATGTCCAGACCTGTATTTATAGTTGTGCTGCTGCTAACCATCCATTCGATACGATACATGCCAGTTGGGCAAAGGAAATTTCTCAAATAGTGTACTTCTTATAAAATTGATGGCGTATATCCAGAAAGGGGGTCAGTCAATTTATTCTGCTGCGATGTTGCAACCCAAAGTCTCTACAATTAAGACACTGCTGGCCTGACATTCTTCCACAAGCTTTTGCATGACAGAGTTGATGCACCAGAACTTCTCCAGAGGTTGAGTTTTTGTACACCGTGCTTAAATTCGAGAAGGAGTTTCTTCTGCAGTACCTCCTATACCAAGTATTTTATTCACCGCGATATTCTATATGCAATAATTATCATTCCATAGTAGACATTACTTTCGATTGTATCAGTAAAATCTTGCCAAACTTGAGGGACTATTACAATAGCTATTTTTTTTTTGTTCGTTTTATGTGGTACTTATATGCACACAATTTAGTTAAGTTACCATCATTGCCCTTTAATTGGATTAGTCTGTTGGGTAATTATGTATAAATAAATAAACTTGGTTATGCATAGTACTCCTCTTAGTGGCCCCTTTCCACGGTTTAAATGTTTCCCTCCCCAATTGAAGCACTGTTAATAAATGATGCGGGATTTAGTACCAATTTGGTCTGGCGCATGCATAATTGATTTCTGCTAACGCAACTGCACGACTCCAACTGAATCTGATTATTGCAAGTAGTTTTTAAAATTCTCATGAACATGTTTATTGTTTCAAGAAATATATGTTTGATTACAGTTACGAGCAAAAATAAAGAATTTGCATTAAAATGCTGAGATTCATGTTAATGTGTTTCTCAAGTTAGGTTAATCAACATCTATATGATAGCATTTCGGACGGATCACCAGCTGTCATACATAGACAATAAATTTCATTGGTGCTTACGTTGCGATACCTGAGGTGGCTCAACCGTTATCAGCAGCTCCTTTTTTTCTCTCATACTTCGTCATACTCATTAGCGTTTATGTTGGCTATTAACACTTTGTTTATGGCAGCTCTAAAAATCACTCTCTGGTGTTACCGAACCACAGCTGCAGCGTCCAGCGACCTCTTTTAGCATTATTTTTCCCTGCCTGCCGAGTTGCAGAATGTTATATTTTTTTTGGGTGTCCCATTACAGGTTCGGAGTATGTTAGCTTGCGAGTTTTCGTGAGTATAATAGTGTAATTCTTTATTCGTGTACTATTTCATTTCGTACCCTAGCTGTCCAACCTATACGAAGTATTCATTGATATGCCCGAATGCTTCTATTTTCACTTCCTATGGCTAATGGCGAAGAAGTATTGTAACCACGAAAATTTCGGTAACGATACATGTTTTTTGGATGTTATATCACATGTACATACATCGAAAAAACATCGCACTCATTTCTGTCGGTCTATCGGCCTGTTTCTCTGTCTGTCCGCTAATCCTTGGCCCGTCGATAACTTGGGAAGTATAGTTCGGATTTTGATGAACTTTTCACACCAGATAGCTACTATGCCAAGGACGAAGCAGCTATGTAGGTTTTGAAAATCGGTCCTACGGCGGCGACGTGAAAGACAAAAAAATGAAAAAATAAAAATCGTTCAAACTTCGGTTTTGGACATTTCAGAGGCTCCTGATCGTTTTCAGATTTTTTTAGGGGTTAACAATCAGGGGTTATACGGGTGGGGAAGTGTATACGTCATTTATGGCGACAGTATATTTATACGCTTCGAACCCGGGTAATTTTATGCACCTATTAGTACGTATTTCACACATCACAAGTTTCCCCGTATGTTTGCCCTTCAAAGTTATACAGATATTTACGAAAGCGACACGCGGTCGGTTAGAACGATGGCAATATCCATGCGCCTGACTGCATCTCTGGCGATCTCGATCTCGTTATAGTATCGTGTCTGGCGCTTATGGAATGTTCGACTGGTGTGGTTCAACACCGTTGACAGATTGTCGATACCTAGGGCAAGGAAGAAACTAGCGTTAGTATTATCAAATGAGTGGGAACTATGGAGTATGGACTAACCATATGGGCCAATTAGGCTGACTCAATCCATTTAATCTTTCTATACGTGTTTGTAGCTAGCGCGGATGAACTAAGTTGTCCATAACGTAATCCTTCATGAACCGATTACAGCGGTGCGTGGGAAGTGCAGAGTCAACCGTCAATCGACGCCTTTTTTTATGATGGCCCCTGCATTCTTATGCAGATTGCATCTTGAGGCCATGACGATGGAATATACAGGGTGGCCCATCCATGTGTGGACGGAATATTACTCATAAACAAAATTATTTTGGGAAAATCTTTTATGGCATGTTATACATGACATTTGAGGGCACATTTCTAAATTATTGGCAATTATACAGGGTGTCCCAATTTCGACCTACATATCAAACTTGTGATTTTCCAAATGGAATGCCTCAAATTTTATTGGATATTTGGATAAACCAATTCAAAAGAAGAAAATTGATATAACATACTATGGGGTTTTGGTAATTAGCTACTGAGATATAAGGTGTTTTGTCTACAAAAACCCCCACTTCGGCAACCTCTCAGTCCGCCATTTTGAAATTTGGAGTACTGAATTTTGTATCAGAAAAAACTTTCACACCTCAACTTTTCTCTTATTTGTTGCTTTTTCGAATTTTAATTTTCGCTCATGCAGGGTAGTCAAAAACGCAAATTTTAATTTTTATCAAAATTTTCAAATGCATCACCCTGTATATTTGTACAAGCTTGGATTCAATTTTCTATAAGCTTTTTTTTGATACTAGATACATAAGGTTTTTTACGGCTATTTTTTCGGCTATTAGCACGATTTTTATGGAAAACCCTTACTGGGTTAGGCAAATAGATTTCCAAAATAAATGGAGCTTGAATGTATGGGGAGAAATTGTTGGCAGACAAGATGTCGGACGTTTCTTATTCGACAACAGATTAAAAGGTACAGAATACTGGAAATTTTTGATCGAGCATTTGCTTTTGCTTTTGGAGGCTGTAAACCTGCAAACCCGGATGCATATGTACTTCCAACATGGCGGCGCATGTACGCATTATCATAATCGTGTGCGTAACTATTTGGACACCTGGAGTAACATTCGTCGTGATCGGTCTATATCTTGGCCTCCTAGGTCACCAGGTATGACATCGATGGACTTCTTTCTATGGGGCTACGTCGAGCAAGAGGTTTATAGATATCCACCATCTACCCCGGAAAATATGAAAGAAAAGATTTAGGATGCTTTTCTGAACATAAGGGGATATGCAACGCTCATTTATCAAAAAACCACGGCTGTGTATTCAACATGGTGAAGATATTTTCGAGCAGTTTTTGTAGATTAGGTCTTGAGTAGTGATAGTTGTATTACGCTTGAAGCTGATTTATACTGTTCTGATTGTTATTAGTTTTTACGTCAAGTCTATACTCTTAGTGGCAATATGGAACTAGCTCACTGTTTGTTGTCTTTTGTTTCCATGGATGATGTGATTTTTTTTCCTTTATTTTGGTGTGTTGTTCTATTAAAAGCTTCATAACTCAAAATCCAGTGATTTTATTTGCATCAATCCCTGTATCAAGCTTTTATAAAATTGAATCCAAACTTGCACAAATATACAGGGTGATGCATTTGAAATTTTTGAGAAAACGTACAAGTTGCGTTTTTGACCACCCTGTATGAGCAAAAATGAAAATTCGAAAAAGTAATAAATAACATATAAACTCTGAGGTGTGTAAGTTTTTTTTTTCCAAAATGGCGGATTGAGGGGTTGCCGAAGTGGACGGTTTTTCTAGACAAAACACCAGTAGCTAATTTACCAAAACCCCGTATTATGCTATATCAATCTTCTTATTTTGAATTGGTTTATCCCAATATGCAATAAAATTTGAGGCATTCCATTTAAAAAATCACAACTTTGATATGTAGGTCAAAATTGGAACACTCTGTATAATTGCCAATATTTTAGAAATGTGCCCTCAAATGTCATGTATAACATACCATAAATAGGTTAGGTTTTCCCAAAATGAATTTGTTTATGAGTAACATTCCGTCCACACATGGATGGGCCACCCTGTATTACTCGTATTAAGGCGCCTTTTCAATACAGCATTTCACTTCTTTTGAGCCATACAGTTATCATCCAATACGGTTCCCAGATAAATTATTTCTCCTCCTAGTCCATATCCGTCACAGTTTCATATTATCGAGGAGTTTTTGTAATCCTTCCATTATATTTCCTATAATAATAGTGTCATCTGCGTACCGCGCTTTATTTATACAAGTTCTATTAACTTTGAGCCCCTCGTTTATATCCTAAATGTGCGATACTAGCCCATTGTCTGATTAGATTTAATTGTTCAGATCTGACAGAGGTGAGGGCAAGTCATCATCATCAACATTTATTGCTACTTGCATTTTCGTGTGCTGTGGTTATTTTCCGGAACACTTTTTGAAATTATACACAAAAGTTTTATTTTGAATTGCGCGAACAATGTTGTCCTTGAAAGCAATTCGGATATTTTTCTTGTCTCCTAATTAGAAACGACCTTATATCAAATTCAATATATTAAAAAATATATTGCGAGTGGGTTGGCTAAAAAATTCTTATGACTACGATAAATTAAAAATTGAAAACGACTTTTTATTTACAAAATAGTAATATTAGAGAATAGTGCGGTAGGTCACAGTTTGAGTCACAGGTTTGAGTTCTGTCATGTGTTTTTAAATAGTAAGTACATATTTCATCTCTATAATTTGTAATACAGAATGGTTCAAACGTATTTTTTGTGTGACTCAGACGATTTCTTAATTGATTTTAATTATGAAACTTTCAAAAATTGTTTATTGAAGTAAGATTTTCGTATAGCAAAGACCTTTAAGTACACTGAGGTTGAGTTAACTAAAACATCGCTCGATTTTGTTGGTTACCATACAATATGTTATAGAAAACGACGGCTTTGGCAAATATATAAAATGAAGAATTAAAATTCTTACACTGGGAATATAGTAAGTGTACAATATATGGTATGAAATACAGTAATGGACAAAAGTATATAGACATATATGAATATTTACCTAAATACCTTTAGAAAACGAATTCATACTTCATTGCTCCATAAACAAGTGCGGTATTAGTAGAAAAACTAAATTCCTTGTTTTTACATTATCTGCAATGAACACAATACAAGTCTGAATATAAGCACTTTTTTATGAGGGACAAAAATATGTAGACAAATTATTTTCAACATTTGTTTAGTACAGTTTCGTACCAGAAGAGGATTATTTTGTGTTCATCAAGTATTGTGGAATAAGTTGAGTGATTTTAAGACCATGCCGCGTGGTCCAGAAATTTCTTTTGATGTGAAAACTAAGATCACTGAGTTATACAAAAATGGTCAACGTCAAGTCATATTGAACAAATATAAACAAAAAGTATCTTGGAAGCCTCTAAAACAAGTGGTCCGCCTTGAAAACTAAATGCTAGAACGGTTAGATTAATAAAAGTAATTTCGTCCAAAGATCCATTTAAAACCCCAAGACAACTAAAAGCCGAAATCGAGACAAAAGGAATTGTCAGTGTTTCTACTAAAACTATAAGTAGAAGACGAAATGATTAACTTACTGACTATTGTCTATAACCAACATCTTGTTACATTACCCGCTAACAAAACTATCAAATGTGATTTAGAATACTTTTGTAAAGAACTTATATCTCTAAGCAATAAAGCTAGGCTTTGCACTTCCATTATAGACTCGCAATGTTACATTGACGCCATTAAATCTTTCTTTGCATGACTATGACATGCAGAACCGTTGAAATTAAGCCAAACAATTATTTTTTCGACACTAATCAAGACTTACATCTCACAGATACCTGCACTAATGAAACCAGAACTATTTCAGAAAGTTCTCACTTAATTATATTCTGTGACACACTTGTTAATTATCACATTTTTAGGTTTGATGATGACTATTATATATAATACCCACTCGAGTTCATAATTTTACTTTTCCTACTAACGAAAAACAAATTAACATAACTTCTTATTTAAATTAACACTTGTAAATTATCCACAAGTTAGGGACCCTACATTATCACGCTTATGGTTCCTCGATAATTTATACAACTGTTATCGTTTTACTTTTTATGTTTACTATATTTTATGTGAAATATCGATATGTTTCAGATACGGCAATGAATGTAAACCGTGAATCCTCAATTCCACTTCAGAATATTAAACAATGATTGTAAATCTTCACCTTTACAAAGTTGGAGACTAACTTTTTCATGGAAGGGAGGAATTATGGTATGACCCTCGTATTTTAATAAACATCTATTATTCCCGCATATTCCCGGTACATACTTTTCTTATGAGTTCTTGTTAATTATGATGTCAATGATATCTGTGTATACTTTCTTATATTGATGAGTAAATGTTCTTGTGTACTTTCCCATCATAACAACTTACTTAAAGGTTTCGATACGCATAGTGTTAGAGATAAGATTACTCTATACTTTGCTGTACCACCTTCAACATCTCGATAAATAATTTTTGAAGTCGTTCGTCACCTATTTTTTTTAATTTATGAAATGGTATTTAGAAAGTTTCACAATCAGATCATTTCTCGAGATAGTTAAGAGAAACGGTATTTCCCCAAATTATTTTTATTTAATTGTACATAGCCTCGCCAGGAATTTTTCAGGCAACCCACTGGCGATACATTTTTTAACATACTAAGGGCCAATTTCACCAACATTAATATTATGGAGGGGGAAAATACCTTATCGAAATGCAATTTGACGGAAGCTGTCAAGAATAAAATCGTGAAAATTCGACTGTATTATAAACAAGACCACTTTTTGATACCAACATGATGCTTTTGCACAGAAAAAACAGGACAATTTTCATGTATTTTGATATATGTTATAGGTCTACATTTAACAATCCGTTATCCCCCTCAGCGAATGGGAATGCGGCAAATAATAGGTCGATTTTCTAGCTGTTAAATTTGGCAGCAGATTTGGACGTTTGTTAATGCATGGCACTCTTGAATATACCAACTTCAGTATACTGAAAGTTATCATTACATACGTGTTGAATAGTGTGGATTCGTCTGTATTTTGCAAGAAAATAGAATATAAAATACATTCCATACAATTCCTCATCTTCCTTTACGTCATAATAGTAATCATCTATTAATTTATGGGATAATGAATTTCTTCAAAGCAATAAAAACATTATGTCCTATCCATCCTAAAACACAGATAATATGTGTAAGACGTGTCAATCCCTACATCTCGATGATGCATAATGCAATTACTATGGACATAGACAAAAAATTATGAAAAATGTTTCACAGATAATGGCTTTTAAGTCCAAAAATCAAAAAAACTAGTAATGTTTATTGTTTGTCTATTTTTCTTTTTTGACTGGCGGGGATATCTATCTGACACTCGCAGGATTGCCAAGTCTAACGACGATCACGTCCCGTGGTGGAGGATGCGAAATGAATCTTTTACATTTGCCGGTTTTGAATTTTTTTCGTGAAAATTTACTAGGTATCATGATTATAAGCATCTTTGGTAGATTGTTCGATCCGGAATGGGAAAGATCTCCTATTTATGAAAATATCTTTGGTATCATCTAACCGTTGCAATCAGTGCACAAACACTGTGACATATGATTTATAGCATAACCCGCTGCCCTATCAATACAAATTTAACATACAGGTCGCCTAGCCGTGTGGATGCAGTGGTCGAGATGAATATCACGGCAGCAACTGATGATTTGGGCATGTCTGGTAACAACGTATGAAGTGAAACTCGCTAACTTCACAAATTTGAAGATTTTGTACAATTTCTTTGAAAATGATGAAAGATATGTCTGATTTGGCAGGATAATGTCGCAGCCAAATGGCAGTCACTCTTTCTGACACAGTCCGGATCGAAAGATGACGATACTCGTGAAATGTGTTGATACTTCTAAATATAGGATCGTATCGAACATCCCTACTGCCAAATGTATAACCCAAGGTACCGACGGAGCTATATTGCGGCGTCAAGGAAATAATTTTAAATTTTCATTTGCATTTTTTCAAGTGTTGTGCAATGATTTTGGGAAAAATGTCACGAATAGTCTTATAAAGCATACTAGAGTATAATTCAACAGTTGGCGGAACTTACTCCACTGGGACCAGGAGGGTGAAACGGGATATTAATGCACAATCTGGCAACCCTGTCGCACCCTCACAAAATGGCCGCTGATAACCACACAAGTCACCGTGTTGTCATTGAATGGCATGGAATTAAACCTTCAGAGTATAATATGTTTTGTGACTAGTACCAAGAGTTGACAGATCCCACACATGTATCACTCCTTGAAATGCAATAATCAGCTTGTATTCAAATAGTGTCTAATATAAATATAACCTAGAATGTACTCGTGAAAAAAGAAAAATATGGCAAATTTGTAGTTTTTTGCAGGTTTTAGGTTTGCTGGTAGCTTTAAGGCATATATTTGGGAATTTCTTAATCGCTGTGAATATAGTGTGAATGTTTGTTCAGTTCCTGAACAACGAAACATATTCAACTTTATGGATGTATGAATATCAAAAAACATGAATGGTTTTGTGGGAATATCAATCTAAGGTGCCATAATGGTTCTGATGAACGGCAAGTAAATGAATGAATGTTTGGAAACGAGCAATATCTTTTGGCATGTCATCAAGTAGGTGCATAATGGCTATCTGCAAGAGGTTTATAGGAAAAAACACCCAGTATCACATATCAAGTGAAGAAAATAATATAAACATGAATAAAAAATCAACAATAGAAACTAAAACATGAATTTAATTCAAAAATCAAACATTTTAACGGACTGTTGTTTGTGAAATTGGGCCTAAGTTTAATATGAAATGATTTTTGTATATTAAGCAAATGGATGAAGGTCGGTTCTATTTCGGGTCTTCTACTAATTCATTATTCGTCCAAATGGCATGTTTAACTACATCCAATTTCGAGATAATATAAAAAGTTCCAGTTCACAAGAAAGAAAATAACTACTGATCTAATCGAGCCCACGTATATTCTTCCAATTCCTCGAAAATAATAAAAAGTCTTTTCTATCTGTCTTTGGCATGTCCACTTTTTATTTGAGGCAAATAAATCCTTATTTCTTTCGGAAGTAATTTGCCGAGCTTTTTATTGATTAAGCTGTACCATAGGCCCGTGTTACTTCGATAAACTTTTCAAACTGCGAATGAAACTTCTTAAACTGTATAACTTGTATAGTTTAATTGTTTGGAAACATTTATTTTCTTCCATAATGCTTCATGAAACTTGAATTTGGTAGAAAGAGGGTAAATTGTCGTTCTGAAAAGTTTTTCCTTACCTTTCTGTACGAATCAATGTTCGCTTGGTTTTGTACGTTTGTTATCATTCTGATTAACCAAGGACAGTGGACAATTGAGATAATAAAGATTAAATTATAAGTCAGATTTTTTAGATGCCTGTAAGTGCGTGTCTGACCTTTCGTAAATACAAAAACACGTTTTATGCTTTTTTGTTTTTAGACCTCTAATTGTGTATTGAGCTTACTTTTTGAAAAAAATACATTTTAGAAAAAACTATAGTAGATCCAGAACTAACGGAAAATGCAACAAAAAAAAAACAGGTGCCGTAAAATGTTGATCATCATTTTCCTTAACGCTTTAGAAAAATTAAAGTCGATATAAAAAACTTGAACGTAATACCGAAAGAGAATTAATTTTACAATTTCATGAACATATTTTGGATTCGGACGAGAATTTGAACAAGTTACAAACGAAGAGGGTAAATTGATGGTCAAAAGTTCGTTTATCTCTAAAACTTTCTATTTCGACGTGCAGTATGAATCAAAGTTGAGGTATTATAATAAAATATAATTTTGATCTATCTTGTTAAGTAAATCAAACGGAGGCAATTATCGTGAAATCAAATATGCAAATCAAATCAATAAGTGAACCTGTCGAAAAAATCGTCAAAATATATTTGAAAATAAAAAGTTATGATGTTCAGAAGTTGATCAGTATTTTTGGAGAATCTTCAAAGGGTAAACAATACCGTGTATAATAGCTCTAAACTACGAGAGACCACCCCTCCGCTATTTTGAAAAATTCTGATTTTATAAAGTGCTCATAAGAAGCTTCAAAATGAGATATTACGGGACCCCGCTTGCCATTTAAAATTGTGACTGTGACTTTTACGCTAAAATAAAGTATTTATACAATCATTCCATCATACTAAATTTTAGCTTGCTAAGCGAACTTGTATGTATGTATGTAGGGGGGGGGGGGGGGAGGGGGAAGGGGGGTTTGGCTTTGGACAGAATTCCATTAGCCACAGATTTTCTAAATTTGTATTACGTGATGTTAAGCTAACTTGTTAACTCATTAAAAAATATGTGGGGGCAACTTTATGGAAAGCATTGTTTATTTGTAACTAACATCTATTCGATTCCGTTTTTCTTTCACTTCTCACTCCATACTGACATGAAATATTGTAACCGCGAAAAATGTTTATTTTTTGAATGTTATATGACATGTACATCAACAAAAACCCCAAGTCACTCATTTCCGTAGGTCCTGACTGTCTAATTCTTGGACCTCCTATAACCCGGAAAGTACTGTTCGGATCTGGATGAAATTTTCACACAAGATTACTACTATGCCAAGAACGAAAAAGCTTTGTAGTTTCTGAAAACCGATCCAGGGGCGGCGGAGAAAAAGGCCAAAAACAAAAGTTTATGGGCAATACAATTTGGTAATAGTGGTTGTACCGGAGTAGGGACGGACATCCCTATTTTTTGACATTAATATATTTATACGCTTCCAACCTTGGTAATTATATACACCTATTCACACACATAGATTCCCCCGTTCATTTGCCCCTAAAACAGAATAATATTCTCAGCAGAGGGACCGCGTACCTATAGGCAGCTTCTGCTTGTGCTCCCGGCGGCGTGCCAATCTACGTACGTGTTCTAGTATTATTGCCGCGCCTGGGCGTCTGACTAGTGACCGGGTTAGGTATCGGGAAGAGGCGACGTTGCCATATAGACTACCAGTAGGCCAGGGAAAGAATGTATTTTATGGATTAAGACGTCTTTGCCTGACTCTTTTCTCAAGCTTGTGCTGAACATACTCCTACGTGGGAAGTGCGGCGTAAACCTACTCGACGCCATTTTTTTCGTGTGTCCTTATTTTTTCTAATATACCTTAACACGAAAGAATTTCTTGCGACCTTGGACAGCGCCACGAATGTTGAATGCAAATGGATATCCCGTTCCGCAATTGAAGAGACTTAGGGGCACGTAAAACCGAGAAACCAACTACAATTCATTAATTCTGTATGCCAAAACGAAGATAAACATCACTCCTCCGAACGGAGAGAATTTATTAAAATCCATCCATAATGCGCTTGCCGAGCGGGATAGAATCGATGCTCTATTATGCTGCTGCCTAACTACTTGTTTGGAATTTATAGTTCCTTATGGTGGCGAGCATCAACCTAAAGAATTCGAAACTAAATTAATTTGTTGCTCAAAATACAGAGTAGTTCAAAAATTAATGGCAATATTTCTAGAGCAGGACCCACATCCAAAAATAAAAAATGGCGTCAAGTCGGTTTAGTCTGCGCTTGGCTTATTTTTGATGACATGGGGAACGGGACTGAGCAACATTTATTTTTTTTTACTTTTTCTGAGTATCTACTAAATTTATCTGATATAACGTATATGGCAACCCAGCTTGTCTATGCTCGATAGCGAAACGCATCTTCAGGGATTCCCCAAATATGGACATGCTTATTCGCTTAGACTTAGAACCTTAGCTATAAATACTCCTTGTAGATATACGAATAATCGAGTAGACCGCAGAATGGCACTTGTTAGTCAGGAACTAACTGGCTTCTTAGATATTTATTACATGCCTCATGATGTTTACTAGTATTGAACATTAGAAAGATCCAATTTCGAGTTTGCCGGAAATGTTTCAGCAGAGGTATGGAGCTCAATGGAAATTGATTCTGATTTTCCAGATATTAAAGGATATTCAGAACATGCGCGTGAAAGAAAATATGCTTCAAATTATAAAACGGTCCAATATATTTACGTAAGCATGGTAGGGGTAAGAGACTTGCTTACTTCTGCTGACAAGGGGGTGGAGGGGGGTAATAATTGTGAAAAGTCTGCTTACGTAATACTTGAGTGAGCAAGTATGAAAGTGGTTTAAGTCTGATGGGCTCCGATATTAGTGCATATTTAGTAAATTTTATTAAAATAAAAAGGTGGCGGATTTTAATAAAAAAAGTTCCATCTTGAAATTCCCATTTCACGGGCTTGATGGACTTTGACAAATGCGGTGTTGTCGGATCATCTTATCAGTGTAAGTCGCACTGGCTATACTGAAATTTAATAAAAACGAAATGGTGGATTTGAATAAAAAATTCAACCTTGTAATTTTGATTTTATGGCTTGGTGGACTTTCACATATGCGGTGTTGGATTGATCTTTGTAGAAAAAGTGATACTGACCATGTTAAATCTTATAAAAACAAAATTACTGATTCTAATGAAAAAAATCGACCCAGAAATTATATTTTACGGGTGCAGCTTAAATGGCTTGATATATCTTGACATATGAGGTGTATCTACATTTACATTGACAGTGCGAGTGACACTGCGTATACAAAAATGTTATCAAAACAAAATGGTGGACTTGATAGCACAACTAAATCTTCAGTATTTTCAGTTACTGCAGTTGTTTTATTTGTATTTTTAAAAATGTACTTGCTTTATTTTTATCAACTACGATACCCTGTAGCTTCTAAAGTATTGATCTTACAGTATAAATGTATATGACATCCTATGTTGTAAAGTTAATATAGATCACTAATGTATTGTCAACAGCTTATGAGATGCATGCAAAAGCTTAAAAAGGGTCTTCCATCGCTGTCTCACTTCCCACAGTCGATGACTTTTGGTATATGTGCAAAAATGCTACATTGTACTTACATAAATCATTTTCTTCATTTACAGCTGGTAGGCAGACAACTAACGAGGAATTAGAAGAAATGTTGGAACAGGGCAATCCAGCAGTGTTTACACAAGGTGTAAGTGTTGTTTTTAATTCTAATCTATACGTATATAGGCAAAGTAAGATTTAGATTTCGAAATCTATACTACGATATAAGTCATCGGACAGCGATCAGTGCAGACAGATACATGGTTATTACTAGATTAGCTAGGTTTCCATTTTTGCAAATGAATCTGTAAACTTTCAAATATGTCTGTTTTGTTCTAGATAATAATGGAAACGCAACAAGCGAAACAAACGCTGGCGGACATCGAAGCGCGGCATGCCGACATCATAAAGTTGGAAAACTCCATTAGAGAGTTGCACGATATGTTCATGGACATGGCGATGCTCGTAGAGAATCAGGTAGGCAATTTGTGTATGCCTGATACGAGGGAATTTACAGGGTTTGCCCGAAAAGTACATGCTTTGCAATATGTTGGGGTATTCACTGGATTTTGCTAAAAACAGCAGTTTACCTTTGGACATTCGGAGTGTTGCATCTATTTCTACGGCTTCCCTTCGATAAAATATCTTGAGATCACTGCCTTGAACACAGGAATGCAAATTTTCAGATTCACTTGTATCTCAACTAATTATAGGTAGCAAACAGCAAATCCGGTTTTGTTGAATGTCTAGGTTCTGTCAATTTGTCATGGTTGCAACAAAACCCAATATTTTAACAGTTGGGTTTTCTGTTTAGAACTAGAAGGTACTTTTCTCCATCTAACCTCCTCGCTTTGTGCAAACCTCAGATAAGACCCATCTTGAAGTACATCCCCAATAGTACTGAGCAAATGCTTGTCCCGGAAGTTGTTGCACTCAGCATTCATCCGTTACAGTGATTCTACACGCGTTAAATACCCCGAGTGTCAGATGCCCGTACAAGTCCACCAACATCATTCACAACCAAAAAGAAGGTGGTAGACAAGGACAGGTCGACCGAGGCAGTACTACCCGTTAGCTTTTTCCAGGGTGCCTTAACTATATCGACATGTTCCCACACCTAAACTATGCAGCGGGTTTTCTTTTTTCCCGTTCCCCTTCTCAGCAAAAAAAAATATGATGGATCCCATATCGTTGCTCTATGACTTTCCAGAGCAGCTTTGCAGATGGGTGGCTGATTTCTTCTGTGGCCACAATATATCCGTTCTTATTGACGGGTTTTTCTCTTTATCCCACAATATCGACACGGGTGTTCGTCAGAGATCGGTCTCGGCTCCGACATTGTTCCTCTTACATATCTACGACCTCCTTTCCTGAACGGTCATTCGGATCCACAGATCTGCGGATGACAGCATTCTACATGCAGGGGTTCAGAGTGTCAAGCTGATTTCTATCGGTGAGTTGGACGATCTGGAGGTTATCACTGCTTAGGGACGCAACACGCTGGTGCACTTTAATGCTTCAAAAGTACAGTACTGTACCTTGACTAGCAGGAAGCGCCCTAACGATCGTCTGGTTTCAATAGATGGCCTAGTTCTACCAAAGAGCTTCTCTTCCTGTACAAGGCTCAGATAATACCTAGAGGTGAGTACTGCTCACATGTTTAGGGTGCCGGCCCGACTAAATTATCCATCCTCGATAGGATACTGTTCAGAGGAGGACTGTTTGACTGTTCGATGACCTTTCTAACATATAGTCTCGTGACCCTTTCGCACTAACATGGGGGGCCGGCAATCTAACTCTCTTTTAAGCTATGTCAACGGACTTGTTCCTCAGACCTCTCTTCCAGACCCGTCTGACATCCAGAAGAGGTCGATACGAACGCTCCTTTATCACTAGGGTATCGAGACTGTAGAACAATCTATCTGAGGAAGCTTTTTCCAGTCCGACTAACATTAAGTAGCTCAAAAATCGGATTACCAAAGCTCCTCATAGCAGCCGCGGAGCACTTGTATTTAGGATACTGCCTACAGTATGAAACAACTATTTGCTCAGCTACAACTCCATACGTGGTGGTTCATAGGAGAACATTTCGAGAGATTAGTAAGTATATAAATCTTCGAATTTTCGTGAATTTTTCCCTCAACCGGTACCAATAAGTACTAACGTGCTTGTTAAAGTATTTGGCAGCACTTCTCGCGCAGACCCTGTATAACTAAGTTATTAAGTTTATGGATAACTTGAGACACAAATTACTTATCATCGTAGATGGAAGTTGGAAACTATTACTTTGAAGTTAAATGCATTTATGTAGAACATTTACAAAAACACCTTATTCTGTGTTAATAATATGCTAGAAATAAATATATCCAAGTTTAAATAGGTGGTTTTGGCAATCATAAATACCATAAACGTAAACGTTAATGTTAGCTTGAATTGATGTTCACTCTACATGAAAATCATGTCAAAAGAGACGAACTTTAATGTCTACGTATGCAATATTTGCGATTCCCAAAACGCTCTAAAATTCGTTTCCAGTAAAGTTGATTTCAATTTATAAAATCGACTTAATCAGAAAGAAATATAAAACACATGTTCCTCTTTAGTGTTTGTTTTTAAACTCTACACGTTGGTTTTAAATATATCTTACTTTAGTTTTGTCCATAAATGGTTTGAATGACGTGAAAAGTGAAAATTCAAGCTACACGCCCATTGACGGGAAGGAAAGCGAAAAAACTCCAACTCTTCCTCTGGGTTCCTTCACAGTTGCTCAAATGACAATTCGCGCACTGGAACGACGAGAATCGAAGAGATGTGTCACGTTTGACATGTACAAATGACAAATGTCGGTGGGGCTCTCTTCGTGTCGCTTCGCCTCAGTGGGCGTGCAATTTAAGGAAATAGAATCGCCAGCATGGCAAAGTTCTGAAAACATCTGCGTGAAGTGTTTCGATTACATCATGTACCCTTTTATATTACTCTCACGTGGTGAGCAGTTTCGTTATTCGTTGCAACTCGCTATGTAATTTTCCTATTTCTATGTACGACTGATAATAGTTTTTAATATTTTATGGTTGTGCGTTTAGGTTGAGAATATGTGTGTGGAGTGTTTTTGTTAAACATTCTATATTAAATACACCTTCAACAATATCGGCTCATTCGTCGTTTAAAAATCTTATGGTTTTAGTTCCTTGCACACATTTTCAGCTCTTTTTACGAACATAATACGTTTTACTTATAGGTTATAGAAGCAGACTGTTGATATTGGATTATTATTCACATTTTTGGTTTCATACGGAAGTCTGCTTTTTAAATGCCAACAATATATTTGCTTGATGATGTTGTAGCTCTCTCTTATGGTATCACATATTTTGATTCTGAGTCAGATGTCCTTTTTCTAGTGGGCGAAACCCAAAAATCATTCAACTTTGTTTTTAATTTGTATCAGAATAACATTGTTTCTGATTAGAAACTGCACGAAAGGTCTTTCACCAGTCTGCTTCTGAAATACAGAAACAATAACTCTGCTAAAAAATTACGATCATGCGCTTGGATATAAAAAAAAATGCTACGTTATAATTGGCAATTGTACCGGCGAGACGAAATCCCCAGGAGATCTCGTTAAGTCCCAGCGGGACGCAAAGTGCATGTCGCTCTGTTCACCACTATTATCTTTCCCTCAACCTATCTATCTGTTACTAATACTTTGTTCATTATGGGTTTTATGGAAACTGATCCATACATAATATTGGGTAGATGTGTCAGAATGTTTTAACAAATACTTGGGTTAACAATTTTTATTTAGTACATATATAGGGTGTTTTTTGCGATGTTGATGTTCCTAAACGCTATGCCCAGCGGCGTTAGCAACAATTAGACTATTTTTTTCATTGCCATTTCAAAATATTATCCTTACATTGAGCATCTGGATAAGATGAAAAGTATGTCTTGATCGGATGTTCTAATTCAATCATTTGTTGTCAAACGTATTACGCCTGCTTCTATTTTTATGATTAAAAAACGAAAATAAATGGAGTGTCTTGTTTGATGAAAACATTGTCAGAATCTGCATCAAAAAATGGATATTAGCTCTTCAATGATTAGACTAGGGATTTACTAATGCGTCTATTTTTGGATGATTTTTTGTAAAAATTAAACTGTTCGAATTATACATCTTACAAAAGTTAATGAATTATGCTTGAGAAGTGACGCTAACACTCACAGAGTTTGTTGTGGCCTTTCATTCAAGAATCGCACAAATAGTTATATCTAAATGAATCATTTCTAGTTCGTCATACTGCATACACGGCACAACGTGCATAGACGTAGTTTTCTCTTTGAGTATGAACAAGTGTTACACCTTCACTTGATACTCTCATTGAATTTTGTACCCGAACTGAACCGTAGTTTTTGACTTTGTTGATGCAAGATACTTCAAAATATGGGTACAATTCCACCGACTCATAGATCACAAATCAAGAGCACAAATAGGAAGTCCCACCTACCACATAAGCGTCCTATTGTGCCTACAATAATTGTATGACGCCTTTATGGCTTCCTTGATTGTTATAGTCTTTTCTCTCCTTCATAAAGGCTAGGATATTTTTAGAATTCACCTCTTCCGTGTCAGCTCAGCGCTTTCCTATTATGACGTTATGTTTTCTTATTGAATTGTAGAAAAAGTTAGACTGGTAAAGCAGATGATACAAATCAAAAGCGTGAACAATTTGATGCAAAGAGATATTTGTGACATAACCTCAAAATGGAGCGCTGACATGGAACAGTAAAAAACTATGAAAATCCAGAAAGCCATAAAAGACGTCCTACAATAATAATTGTAGAAATGACTGACGACACGGCTCTAAGTACCCAAAGTGCTACCAGCACTGAGGTTCTGCGCAAAAGTTGCATAAACCATACACATGCTAAATAGGATGTTGGCTTTCCGTTTCTGCGAGCACAACCAACCGTGTATAACTTTGTTTTATACTTTTTAGCAATCATTAGCACGGTTTAAGCCCTAGTCCTATACTTTTTATGCAAGTTTTTGATAGAATGTCAATGCTTGTAGCACGGTGGATACTTAGTTCCTCCCTAACGAGTAATGGGATGTCTATGTTGTAGGTGATCCTTTGTTTGGCTCTATTGAAGCAAATGCTGTCATTCATAAATGCCTGGAGAGTGTAGTTTCCTGCTGGCAGCGTAAGGTAAAGCTTCGATGGCGAAAGTACCTATAGTTGGCGTATCACCTTTGGTTTATATTCCGCACATCACCATATTGAGTTTTTCAATAGACCTATTAGTAGTAGTAGAAGAGACGGAAAACAAACATCATGTTCAGCTTAAAATAAGAAGTCCGTCTGATGTACAGTATCGTCTAGAAATTTTTCAAGAAGACGGGGTTCGTAACTATATAGATAGTAATAGTACTTCTGGTTAAGTATTTGACCTTCATAAAACTGCATGATCTGTGCTTGACGGTAAACTAACCCTTACCATTCCCGCTGGGCACTCGTGCTAATCTTCCAGGGCGAAATGATAGATCGCATTGAGTACCACGTGGAACATGCCGTGGACTATGTCCAAACGGCAACCCAAGACACCAAAAAGGCTTTGAAGTACCAGAGCCGTGCCAGGCGGGTGAGTCGCTCTTTTTTACCTCTAAGTATACATATGTGTCAGACGCTTATTAATATTGAGTATTTTTTTGTTTCTCTACCTTACCCCTACCCTACTCCTTCTGCTGACCTTATGGTTACTTTTGCTTTGCACTATTTAACTTAAACTAACTACTCTCTGTGCCTTTGTCACTGTTTTCTCTCGGTACTAACTATGTATATATTACTGTGTCGGTGTTGGTTGTTGTTTGTACCCCCACCCCTTACTTCCCTTATCCCTCGCGCGGACATGCCACTGTATGGCCTAGGGAGAGCTGATAGACAGAGTGGAGTACCACGTGGGTACAGCTCAGACGTTTATTCATCAAGGTGGTACTGAACTGAAGGCCGCCAAGGAGTACCAGAGCAAAGCTAGGAAGGTAGGTGGTGTTCATCTGCAATTGCCTCTTGTCCATTTTTTATATGTGTATACGCTTCGGTTGCTGGTGATATTTCTCTTAGTATCCAGGTAATCAGAATATGTTTCTCTTATGAATGTTCTATAACGGACTTGTGCATTGCACATTTACAAGTGATCCAAAACTGGAACGAACTATATAATCAAATGAAATACTAAGCAAGTTACGTACTCTGTAGTTTTAAAGCTTGATTTACTTTATAATTCAATTATATGATTGAAAAAATGATTAGGCAAATCTCATTTCTTGTATCTCTGCATTAAAACAAAACTGAGAACGTTTCATTGTCAGAAAGTTCTAACAACAGTAGATTTAGTACACGCAAAATGAATGAAGTCGAGCTATATTTGGCATTTGTCATAACTGAGTTATAGATTTAAATGGCAAATAAGGTTAAAGTTCAAGTATCCACAATTTTTGTATTTTCCAAAGCTATACATTTACATTTGCAATACAGGGTGTCCGCAAAGTTGGGGTTTTCCTTTTCAGAAACAACTACCCTTGAAATAACAAAGGTAATGTGTTGTGAAACGAGGGCGACCAAGTAAAAAAAAAAATAAAGGAAAAAGTACTCACTCTCCAGTTGACGAGAAGGGCTAAGTACGTCTCTGCCCGAAATCATACCGCTCCAACAGAAAATGAAATCAGCTGATGCGCTACCGAGCAGACGCAGGCAAACAAGGAAGGCAAAATGTTGCGTAAAAAGTCTAGGTATTGCATCCCGTCCAATCGATTTGGGAGAATAAATGGTCCAATGAGCATACCGTTCACCATGCCAGCCCAAACATTCACCGAAAATGTTTGTTGAAAATGTGCCCGACGGACAGCGTGCGGATTTTCTACTGACCAAACATGAGTGTTGCGAAAGTTATTCACCCCATTACGCGTGAACGTAGATTCGTCTGTCACCAATATGCACTTCAAAAAAGTCCGGATTATTGTCATGTTGATGCAACAACAACTCACAAAACCGCACTCTTACTGGAAAATCGTCAGGTTGAAGGGCTTGTACACGTTGGACGTGAAACGGATACAGCCCCTCTTCACGCAGCGTCTGCCACACTTTAGTTTTTGATACTTGCACTTCTCTAGCCACGTCTCTAGTGCTTGTTGAGGGATTCTCGTCTATGCGATTACCTCTACACGCGTGACCGTAACCGTCGGTTGAAGGTTGCATACTGACCTGACACACTGACCCCGACTCAGTTCTGTCGTCGGGTTGAGCTAGTGTCCTAGTACCACTCAGGGATGTCGCGGCTACAGGACGGTATTCAGATATTTTTGATGTTGCAGAGCCCTTTATCTCGGTTCCCTTAAGACATTGGTGTATATGGTACTAAGAAAAATTGCTTATGTTTTCAAGATCTACACGTCGTGTGAAGGAAAACCCCAACTTTGCGGACATTTACAAAATAGTATAAATGAGGAAACTAACAAGGTTTGTGCTTACTCAAATCAGATGAATACAAGATTTTAGGTGCATTTAAAGATTCCTCTCTCTGTCTTCAAAATTTTGCAGGTTTAATTTTACGTGTATTATATTTGTTATGTCAAAGGATTGATATGAAAATGGATAAGTCTTTATCCTTGCAAGAAACATTTTCTATTTGCCTAAAATTTGTTATCTAGAAGATGACAAGTACATTATATTATAAAATATTATTTCGTTCAAATTCTTTGAGGGATTGTTTTTAAATTCGAGATTATATATTTATACGTATATATAACGGGAGATGGAAACAAAATTATGTAATTTTGACGATTGACAAACGTTTGCAGTTATAGGTGAGTCAATATTTCCGTACATGATAAATTAATTACTTAGTCCATACATAACTGGTAGAATAATGAATTAATGAAATTCTTTATTTTGGTGTCAATAACGTAGGATTTTTAAAATGACTGCAACTTCCGTGAAACTAAATAAAAAACCATTCCTCGTAGGTGTATTAAAAGACCTCACCCTTAATTCATGGACTTCATGCAATAATACATATTGTATTCGTCATCTCTCTCCATTTGATTTTTCGATGTTTTCCTTCGTTTATTTTATCACGTAGATGTGTGCGTGTGTTTACTCCAAAAGTTATTTTGGTTGTGTACAATAGTAGAGAGACATCTCAGGTGTTAGATTTCAAGTAGCGATGCTCTATTATAAATAAAAATTGAATGTAACGCTTGAACACCTAATTTTTTGCTATATGCTATACGAACCAAAATATACTCGATTTTCGTTTTTATTTTCATTAGTTATGAGCACATTCATTCAAACTTAATAAGTCAGACAAATATAAGTAGTATTATCAATCTATCTAATATTATTTGATGATCTTGACAGAATTCTAAATATATTCTCGTTTCTTACACCATTGTAGAATATTCATGCTTATATCTGTCAATAAGAAAATCGGTATACACACACACACGCACATAACCATACCAACCGTTTAAGTTGTTTTTATTTATTTTTTCCGTTTCTTTTTCCAGAAAAAGATCCTGATCATAATCTGCCTCGTAGTAGCTCTCGTCATATTGATAATCATATTGAGTGTATTCTTGTAAAGAACGTTCATTTAGGCATACACATTCGATGGAAACGGGTGTAAATATGTTGAACTTTTATTGTAAGGATACCTGTAGCTACGATCAGAAGCCATCTCATACACTTTACTCATTTTATTTGATATACGTATATACTTTCCTACATTTAGATATGAAAAAATAGCTGACGTATGCCACGTGTCTTTCTCTTGGTCTTTTTGCCGATAGCTTAGTATACGTAGGTTGATCGTTACGCTCTATCCCTGACCCCCTTGCTACTTGTCTATTTAATTCCCCCTAACATCATTGCTCTTGTTTAAACAGTGCTCCAGTATCTTACCGGCTTCAGAGTTTTGTGCGTACTTGCTTACCGATTATACCCGACCCTGTTGCAGTATCTTAATAGCCTCACGGTAAAAAATTTGTTTTAATTTTGGAAATATTATAAATTATAAAGGCCTGGCCTGGTAGAGTGCAGCCATGGGAATGCAAGAAGCATGGCTGAAATCATTATTCTGATGAAACAGTGCCATTTGTTACCTTCACGTTTGTCCTTAATTTTGAGATTAAGTTTGCATAATATGCCTTTCTAATGATCCATTTTTGCATTACAACACCATCCTATGCACTGTTGTAATGTTGCGGTCAGTCGATACCGTTACAGGCGGTCCAATGCCATATTGGTGATAAGAAGATATTTTTTCTCACTCGAAAGTCCTGACACCAGCGTTTCACTATACCCTTCAGATATTATGCCAAACAACATCCATTTCTCTTAAAATCCTTGTCACACATGTATCAAAAAGGAACACGTCTAAACAGTTTGGCATATAAGCTTAATATTTTATATACGTAGCCTACTAAGTTCTGTGGTTTAGACTGTCACCAACGTTCATCAAATAACGATCTGCAAAAAGGTCAGGGACGGAGCATGGGGATTAAAACTCATCTACAAGTGTCGGGTTTTTGCCAAATCTCTGTCACATCGTATATATTGATTATGATATAGTGTGATACAGGTAGCATCGTTCATTTCATTAATTTTTCGAACGCTTCTGATAGTAGTTTTAGACAAAGAAATCGTAAGTTTGTCGCAATACAATTGTTGCTGGTTCCTGTATGAAACATAATTATGTTATTTGTCTGTTAACTTTAATTTTCTTTTGTTGATATGTATATCCAGGATTAGTTTGAGAATTTTAATTGAAAAACAATCTTGAAGCAAACTTTGTAGAACTATAAAAATATTTAGACAGATTCTCACATTCTAGTAAAGATTTATATTATATTCTGACATAATATTTGGAACACTTTGCGGCACTTAATACTTGAGATTTGGAGAATTTTTTTTGTTCAATGCAAGACATTATTTAAAAAATATTTTACTTTACATATTTCCCTATTCATTTAAGTGAAATGATGTCCAGTTCTATTCTCAATTTCGAAAATAAAATTCTTGCATTGGATACTCACACTCATATGTTACATATACATTTACCTATGAACATGAGATTCATTGTACATTGCGATTTTAATCATTTTAGATAGATTTATGGTGTATGTAATGTACAGAATTGGATGTTATCATAGATTGTACACATTTGTTCATGATTGATGGAAAAATAGAAAGTACAAGCAATAAAATAATCTAAGTGAGTGGTATACAGCTGGAATCCTGGCAGGAAGACTAATCAAGAGTTACACATTCTATTATTAGACTTCTTGATCTCAAAGGTTCTTGTTGTACTGTGTTGACAGCTGGATATCACACGACGAAGTTTGAACTAGACGGTGGTTATTGAGTTTTGTAATTTTAGGTAAAATGTATCGCATAAAACTGTTATCGGCATTCTGAGACGCATTTATAAGTGGAAAGTCAAAATATAATTGAATTGATTTCAGCATTTCCACTTGAAGAGTTGTTTCAGTTTGAAATCTCGTTGAAAATTGTTACAAAATCTAATAACCATTGCGTATATGCAAAGGACGTGAATGAAAATGTGTAAATCTTTATATTGCTTGTAGATACCAATATGCCGTAGATGTAATTCATTGAATTTGTCCTTTAAGAATAAATGAAATCCTTCAGGTAATTTCATTTTAATAACTTATTTATTTTTAGATAGTACGTAACAAACATCTCATATTCTATTTAGTCTCCACTTCAGACTGCCATAGAATAAATAATGTTGCATTGCGTATATTTATCCTGATGCACAGATGCTACTGTTATACATTATATAGTTGGTAGTCACTTTTCAAAGGGATGGTTCAGGAATTTATTGAGTCGAATACATCTTGTTTTTTAGTGTCTTAGAGCGCGAAATTTCTATTTAGACTAAGATCCCTTCCTCACCCGGACGCCATGGGGACGTCGACATCATCCGTAGCCAATCTAATCTAATAGAGGCGATGAACGCCAAAATCTATATTTCAACAGGCTAGATTGGCTACGGATATCGGCGACGCCGCCATGCCATCCCGCGAGGTAGGGCTTTAGTTATTGCTCTGGTTTGATCTACACTAAGATATAATATTAACCAAAAATGCAATTGTTTGATCAAGAATTTGCTTAAGAACCATCTGAAGGCATGATCTGTTAAAGCGAGAACATCTTGCTGGCTGAGATTATTCTGTTGGATGAGCCGATTTTGGTCCCCTTTTATATTGTGATAATTTGCTTACATCACAGCGTACATACGTATAACTTCCATTTGGTGTTTTGCTTATCCTAATACTCATACTTTACAATTCAAGACACCGATGACTTTAATGTCACTGTGTTGCCGGATTCATGGTGAGCCACAGAAATAAATAGTGAATATCACTTAATCTTACCCAGTATTACCAGTAGATGAAGTAAAGTGAGAATTTCATCTTTTACGTAGGTATTGTAATTCATTGGATATGACCAGAGCATTTATTAGAGTTGGAAAAATCCTGGAGTCACCCTACTTCATTTGTCTTTTCAGTTGAACCTGGCGGTTCTTTTTTTGCATTTTTTTGATTAATCAGCGATACTGATTTAGATTAATTTGTACTATTTAATAGATTTAATGAGATAGGGTTGACTTATAGCGTATCTCTTTTAAGCATCGGACCTCAAATTTCGAGCAGATGATTAGAGAAAACATTTTCTACTGTATGTGAGTAAATATTGGTTTAACGTTCATCTATTCATCGAAGCTTTAGTATTCCTTTTAAACGGTGCGTTTTTAATATTCGCTGTACCTACTGGCATTCAAAAGAGCTTTGGAAAATATGGTAAAATCATTATTATTGTTCTATTCCAAATCTCAAGCGCCATAGAAATTGATCTCTAATTGATACTGTTGATCAAACACGCATTTGTTATATCATACCTTTACCGTTGCCGATGTCTTTCACGCCTGTTTGTTGGATTTTTAATTGTCATTGATGGTAAATTGAAAAACCAACTTTTGATGAGGATTCCTAATATTGTATCATTTCATGAGCCGAATGTTTTCTGGACGTCAGAGTTCATTTGAATGCTAGTATGGTTTGTTGTAGCTTGGTAAATGTACTTGTTGCATTTGTTTTTTACCTACGTTCAGTTTACGTACTAACAATGCCAAAGACAATTGTTTTGAGTATGTTATGTTAATTTATGTAATTATTATATCCTCCATATATTTGGTTGAAGTTGTGTATTATTATTTATACTTTTAATTGAGGCTCTAATTAAATTAAAATTATTTTTTCATTTGGTTGTTTTATTTGTTTGCTTTTTTGTTGGGTTTCTTCCGTTTAAAAAAATCGAAATTATTAGTTTTGTTCTCTTATGCACAAGATATTTTGTGAGTATGAACTTACCGTTCTATTATTGACAAGTGACTTTTCGAAATTTTAGAAGAAAATCATGATACTAGTCTGCTTGGCAGCTTTAAGCGTATTGGTAGGCGGAATGGCTATAACACATTTTGTCTCGTTAAGACATGTTTAGGTAAGTATGCGACGAAATAAAATTTCGCAACCATAGCAATACACGAAATTTTTTATGCGTATACAGAGTATGAGTAATACTGAGTAATATAGTTACATGTGAAAACTTAGTATTTCATTATACTTCCTTGGTTACTCGTTATCAAAGATAGCAAGTTTAATAATAACTAAATAAAATACTTAGAAGTATTCACTTCTATTCCTTGATTGAATAAGGATGGTTGCATTGATCAAAAAATGTCTTATACTTAATATAATGTACTATATTACTCGTATTTTATTTGTGCAGAGTTGGCAAAATTGATCTTTGATAATATATGTATATGTCGTTATCTTTCACATTTAGCATCCCAATAAATGCTACAAAAATAAGACAAATGGTCACTCAATCACACTCAGTGCTTTGAACACATTGTTCTATTATGTAAAAAACAGACTAAGTAGTTTTTAGGGTGCAGTCAATCCACGCCGTCTGCTCACTAGGATCGTTGTGAGCGTCTATCGATGGAGGAATGGCTCAACCACACACATTGTTGGTTGCATATGTTTTGTGAAGCCGAGTAGTCTGTAGTTTTCATCTCTGGAAGTTGTTGAGTAGCAAGAGCTCATCTGGATGATTATGTGTATTGGTCTGCATGTGTATAAAATCAGCGTGAGAAAATCATCACTAAATATGCTGCCAATGAAATATATCTATTAGCTGTGCCCGATGGGTTGTTTATATGTTGTCCTTTCTGAAGACAGATTATGTTAAAAGTTATAAATTACGATTTTTTACGTTTTTATGTGATACCAAAAACTTTTAGGAGAGTAACGAAAAATTACCACCGCGCCCGCGTTGAGTGTAATTTGACAGTGTACAGTGAATATAATTATTTCTTTTCTTTCTCATTTTTGAAATTCAGTGAATTTGCATATGTAATTTCCAGGATGGATAAGAAAAAGTGGTTGCGCAATTTTGAATCTTGAGTAAGTGTATTTGAGACAAGAATCCATTGGAATTATCATCAACAATTATTATTAGCAAACAAATCCTCAAATATGCACCTATGCATTGCCGTTTCCTTCTAGCTATACTATACCTGTATAACTTACAGCTTAGCACCACATTAATGCCATCTCTGAAGCAGATTATACATCACATCGGAGCCAAACATTGATAACTGAAGCCTCATGACTTTAGGCAACACGTACAACTACAAATCGAGTTCACAACGTGTCCATCGGCTAGTGCTAAGTTAACATCTTGTTCAAAAACCTACATAATATCACAAAAAAACAATACAATGTCAAAAAAAATTGACATATTGTCAGTTTTCAAAATATGTAATTGAAAGGTGGCATTATGTAGGTTTTTTGACATTATATACGTTTTTTGTGACATTATGTAGGTTTTTCTACACGATTTCAACTTAGGACTAGCCGTTGTTTACTTGATGTGCACTCGTTTTGTAGCTGTACGTGTTGCCTAAACTTCATGACGAGTTATTGATCAAAGTTTGGCTCTGATGCGATCTAAAAGGCATCTATTTTACGATGTCAAGTAAAAAATACGAATCAGCGCTTAGATGTTAGGCGCTGCGAAAGTGTGTTGTGTGTGATGCGTCATTCCTATTGTTCTGTGATCGTACGGTTTTACTCGCATCGTGGTCGCGGTGTTGATTTCTTGGAATGGTTCTCAAAGTTTCTGGAAACGTAAACAAGAGGAAAATCGTAATTTATAACTTTGAACATAACCTCCCTTCAGAAAGGACAACACAAATAACCTGTTTGGTACAGTAAATAGATATACTTGTGCAGCATATTCAGCGAATTTCTCACATTACTGATATTACTGATTTTATACACGTGCAGACCAATATACACAATCATCCAGATGCGATCTTGCTACTATGCTTCTCTTTCTTACATCTCAGAGATATACTCTGTAGACCATCTCGCCATTCTGCGACCAACAAAGCATGCTGGGGAACTGACTTGCAGCTGGTCATTGAGCGTGACGTTGAGTCATTGCTTCACAGATGACGCTTTTGGCACACTAGGAACTATCTAGTCAGCAAGTTGACATTTTGTCGGAATTTGTTTCAACATTATATAGGTTTCTTACGTAACAACCCTGCAGACCTGCACACCTCCCTTTTAGATAGATAGATATTTATTGTCAAAAGCTCGTATTTATGTTAGCAAGTCGAAATGATGGAATAAAATACAAAAGATCGAATGCCAAAAGATACAACATAAAAATACACATAGAAAGATATAGGACAGACATATCAAAAGCAGATAACATGACACGCGGTGTCGTAATTATAATCAAGTGGGTTTACCTCATATGACATTAGTGGCTGTAATCATCAATTGAATAAAAGTTGACTTGCTTTCAGTTTATCTTTATTTTTACTTTAAATTGCCTAAATGATAAAGTTTTCCAATCTTCAGGTAAGATAATATATAAAATGAAATCAAGCACGAGTAATAACTCTTGTTACTAGGTTTTAGTTTTTCTGTACAATCAGATATTTGTCTTATTTTTGTTCGTAGCATTCCAAAATTGTTCTTTCTCTGGGACAGCTCGTATACAGCATCGGAAGATAATAATCTCGTTCGCAAGGTAGGCGTCACTCTGTGACAAAATTCCTCAGAGACGCGTTCAGTCTTGGATGCCGCTTTAGCACGTAATTTGTGATTAGTTTTATTACATACTTTGTTATCCGGTGTGCTTCAAATAGGTCTCTGTGTATAATATAATTGAAAAATAAGTGAATTGAGTACTTAACTATGGTGTAAGGTGCAGTAGTGGGTTGATCAAGCAACAACAACAAGAAAATCAAGTTCATTTTGAATTGGCGTTTGTTCATTTTTTCAAAGCACAAACAAGTTTTCGATCAATGGACTTTGAAGTGTTATCAGCAACAAAAATCGTTAATGAATTTAGTCATGCCAGTTAGTGTAAGTGCAAATGCCAAGCATATTCTTTTAGATGCAAAAAGTATTTTAAAACTAGGTTGTTAAATAGAAATACAAATGAAAAATCCAGAATTGAGAAGAGGAAAATATTGAAAATTGTAAAATAAACCCTGTAAAACTGTTTAAAATACAAACGACTTTTGTTAACAACTACCCATGAATAAGATTAAAAAACGATTTACACAACAGTTGATAGACATAACAAATTAATATATGTTACTGATGCACAAAGGTATTATTTAAAACTAATTTGCTTCAATGAAAAGTTCCTTAATTTGGAGCTCTAAAGAAATTTTAGTTTAAGGAGCTACAAGCACATTTTCAATAATTAAATTTAGCTCTTTTCAACTTGTCTATTGTTAATTTTTCAAAGGTGATAAAACATCAAAATATAAATATAACACTCTATAATATTCATTTAATACTAAAATTATGTAAAGTCGATAACACAAAAAAATGTAGGCAAATATCCAAAAGAAGTTTAAAACAAAGCATCTTATACTGACGAGCGGGACATTTGTTACTGAGTGACGCCATGCGCAAAGCAGTACGAGACTCGATCACGAAGTGGGCATATCTTCTGGAGTTATAGTATCATGATTATCGTGATACCGGGCACCTTTTATACGCGCTTTCTCTCTATAATATACGTGGTTCTCGCTCTATCTCTCTCGTGCATATAATATAAGCGACATCAACGATTCTCTGCCGATCCTGTATACGCATGTGGAATGGTGTTTACTGGATAAAGGTTGATTCTCACTATACATTCCGTTTCCATTCCATATCAGTTTCGTAAACGTTCCGTACAAGGTGATTGTATACACAGTATACCTTACGGATAATGTGCATACACACGCAATAGCCTGCTTTAAGCGAAGGCGAATATTTAATTCCAATAATTTACGGAAGGGAAACGGAATGTATAGTGAGAATCAACCTTGAAGCATTCAAAATCATTTACTTAAACCCCTTTAGACAATAATTCTTTACGTTGTGATAGTTGTTTCCATTTTTTTTACTAGGCACATTTTTAGTAGGTATAGTATAATAAGAGATCAAATAATCTTCTGTACGAATGTTAGAAATATTAAGAATGTCAATGATCGTTTTGTTAAATTTTCTTGTCCCTACGAGAGGATGCAAGCAGGGGAACGGTGAGGGGTGTCTCAGAAACCATCAGAGTGCAACGGCATCGTTCAACGAATTTAGACTAGGTAGAAGGAGCCAAATAAGGATTTGGTTTGTCTTCTAATTCTCAGAGTCTGTAGAGATTATCAAAGTGCACTTGACATAAGTCAATTTTTAGACAGTTGTCATTAAATTTTTAGTTTTGGTTTTATTTTTTAAAAGTGCGATGCGATTTGCAGATAATTGTAGTGTTGACGATTCCAAGAACAGATACTTCTTGCATAATTTAATTCCCTGCAAAATTATTTTTATTACTTTTTTACATAGGATTGGTCGTTTTCGATGCTTTAGATCAAACGCGTTTTCCAAAATAACTTCAAATGTTACGGTCCCATCATGACGCCAACTTGAACTTATCGTAAGGATGCAATAATCTATCGATGTCACAAAAAATACTGTGGTCAAAATTGTAGAAAAAAACTACCTATTTCCTGGTTTAATATTACAAATTTTCAGCCAAAAAACTACAGGGTGTGCTGAAAGTTGGGACTTTTAAGAGTGAACTACTTTTGCAATAGCTAAGCTAATTTGCGACAAAACCACCGAAAACGTAACAATGAAATTGAAGAAAAATACTCATTCGCTTGGACTGGCGGAGTATCAATAGGATCTTGGAGAAGCTTATATCAAGTCGATAACCACTCTATTGCTCTAAGAATGTGCCAATTTCGGTTTTTCAAACACGACACCTGATTTGCATTCTTATTCGCATAGTCTTACAGCATCATACGCTTTGAGGTAGGAGGGAATTGTGAGAGGAGATATGTTACTAGAAAACAAGCTTATTATTGCCTGACCAATACGCATTGAAAAGAAAAGTCCGAACTTTGAGGAAATTTCAACCAAAATCTCTGGAAGCATCGCTACTTCCTGCCGGCATTCATCTGCCTTACATTGTCTCGTAGGGTCGATAATATTTATTAGAGACTCTGTATAATCTTCTAATGTCGAAGAAAAACTGAAAATGTATCTCTTTCTTGCAAAAGATCGATTCGTACCGTAAGAGACATAAAAATACATTAAGCGCCTTTACGACTGCTATGTCGTGAAATGGGATAGATCGGCTTTCACCTGGGGAATGTAACGAATCTCCTTGCCATTCTGTGCCATCAAATTTCTGCGATCTTGCTGGTATCCTGGTTGCGTGAAAGTGTGTTCGGTAGTATTAACGCACAATGTATTAGGAAGTTGACACTTCTTAAGAATGACATAGTCGATGATTAAATTTTTTGGAAATACATGTATTTAAAGCATTGTAAAATAAGACTTGTTGAGTGAGGTTATAATTATACTCTCGTAAATGTTTAAGTAATAGAGTCGTTTTATATGGACGAGAATTATTACAAAAACTACGGTCGTAATCATACCGAAAATGTTAGCTGTTGTTTACACGTGAGAGAATTCAGGTGAAAATTTTCACCATCAAATATAAAACATTTTCTCTATACGGTACTACCTGCGTTTTGCAATAATTCATGCAATGCTGCTGCGTAAAGCCATCATATTTTTAATACTCATGACGTTAACAACAATTTTTACATAAGTTTCACAAGGACGTTTTCAAGGTTATATTGTACGCAAATGCATTTGCACCAAAAACGGTCTACTGCGCAGATTCTCGCGCAAGTCGTACAGAGCATGTTTTACGTTTTAACGGCGCAAACTTGTAGTAGAATTTTAGATGTAAAACAGCTACTCAGTTTCATGGAAATTTGCGGCATAATCACAGAAATTATCGTCCATGTTAAACGGCTCGTAATCTATATTCATATTTTAGAACTTGTAGGGTAATGAATTTTTAGGCAAAAAAAATATGCTGTCCAGTATTTTCCTTGCATTTCTTTTCAGCAGAATTACTGATCAATGTACAGTCTGCGAAAATCAAAAGCTAGCCTGTAGTACGCCTAACGCGCAAGTACAAAACTAAGCCTAAAGTATTCTACGGAATCTTGTAGGGGAAGGTTCGTACTTTAATCTACACACTTGGCAACCTCAAAAGCAATCATTTCTGATAGTTTTTAAGCATTGAAAAGGTCCACTATCAGGTTTTTTCAGACACTAATTCGCTGATAACTTGAAAACGGACAGCTTTATAGTAACGCTACTAGGTTTTTTTAACGTAGTTAGACTATAGCAGACGTAGATGCATTGTTACACAGGCAATATGTTTAGCGCCTGTCTCACACTGATTGCTTACCTGTGTGCACACTAAAATTTGAGAAGTCGATCTCTATAAATATATACGATGGCTGTTTAGAAAGCTGCAGCAGCTGGAATTTACCTTATGAAGAACTGTTTCGCCAAAGTCGCGCTCGTCTCCGATAGCCGTTGGGACAATTTATTGATTTAGAAGATGTACCCCTTTTTATAGATGATTTATTCCTTCGTCGGTCTGTATGATTATTTCTATACTATTTTAAGTGGTCCAACCATTTTGAATCAAAATGGTGCAGTTAAAGCAATCACATAATTTACAGGTCAATAACACTTCTTCAGCAGTGAAAATAAATGAGCTGCTAATATCGTAATGAGTATACTGTATAATATGGTTTGTTCTTAGAATTTGTTTGTTGGATATAATTACTTAATTCGGATCGACCACTTGATGACTTCCACGATATGCAGTGATCATTCCTGAACAGATGCTGGGATGTTAGTCAGGGGGAAAACGTGGCGTTCGTAGAAGAAACTTATTTCCAACGATTTTTTCATTATTTATTTTTTGGATGTCCCGTAACACATGAATTAAGTGCTGGCCAAGCGATAACCCGGTGCAAGTTTGTATAAACAGTATTTTAAGCAAATTACAAAAATGTTTTTTTCCAACCCGAACAAACTTTTTCTAGATCTCCCAAAATTTGTTTAAACTGTGTCAGAAAAACCTTAAAAATGGTCATTCTCAATGTTTGGAAACTCAACCACGAAGTCCTACTGCCTAAACACGCATGGGTACCGTAGCGTTATAGGGGATACAGGACGAAGGAAGGAACACGTGTGCATGCCACATGCAAGACACATTCTGGCCCCGCCACAGAGATCCGCCGGGTGGTAGCTCCACGTTCGACAGACTGAAACAATCTACCATCTACGGACAATCACAGTATTCACAGCTAAGAGAAAAGCTCGCTTGGGACGGGTTGCGAACGCGCGATCACGGCGAATCATTAGCAGTAGTAAGGTTCACCACTACGCCACCTCGCTAGAGCAAGTTGAAAAATAACTATTTTTGAGGTTGTCGAATGTATAAAGAAGAGTTTAAACCCTCCTCTATAAGTCCTCGAATAGTATCTTTGGCTTAGTTTATTTTAAAGTAATGTTTAACATTGCTTGGTCAGCTACCAAATGGCAAAATATTTACTTTCATAGACTGTACCATAAAAAGCAATGAAATTACTTATAAGATTTCATAATCGCTTTTAACCAGTAAGTTGTATGAAATGTGTGAAAGTATCTATGAAAGAAACTCATTTTCATTTCTCATACCGAGACGCTGACGTATTTTCAATTCAAATCAATACCATAGCTTGTAAAATAAAATATTTACACTGTTAAGCATTGTAAACTATAGGCATAGATTGATGTATATTTAGGGTTAAACTATTAGTCTAAGAAATATAGCAGAATGTTTTGGGGAAATTATAAGTGAAAAAAGATTTGATGAAAACGTGTTAAAAGGTATCTCTAGAGAATTTGGATCGTGCTAGGAAAAATGTTCCGCTTCAATCTTTTACTTGCAAAAAGTAGTGTTAAAAATCTATTTTTATCAAGTTCTTTTTATCGCTAGGGAAATCAAGCTTCGCCGCTTTTTCAGCCCTAAAACACGCACGGATTGAATTTTTGAATACAAAAATTAAGCATGGAATTTTTCAGTCATTCCAGTAAAACCATTAAAAACCTGACACCTTGCTATTTACCTTAATTACTTCTATTCGCACGATACTGGCCTCTATTGCAGTTTTTTTCAATAAAAATCTAGGTCCTCCATGGAGGTCCTACGATTGTGGACTAGTGCTTATCTTGTAGAGAAGGCATGATAGTAAAACAGAATTATCTTTCTATGATTTAAAAAAATATGATAAATATTTCTAAATTTAAATTTCTAAAAATTTACAATGCAATGAAAATAAATGTGTGTATTGTTTTTAAGTGGGGCCATTGTGTAGCCTACTTGGGAAAACAATTAACTCTTCAAGTATAAATATTAAAACGTACGATATTCTCAGGCATTCAGTATATAAGCTTTGATAAAAAGATGTTTACATTATGAGTGCGGCTTATACAATTTAAACAAATTATCATTTCTTATTACTGAAGTACATATACAATGGTTTGTAATCAAACACAACATTTGAGGATCTATTAGTGGCACACAGTAACCTTGCGCCAAATACAAAAAATAACTTCAAACGCACAAGTCACTGTTTGTCAAGCTAATCATTCATTAGTATGTTGATCATGCTCTAATCATATTTTTTTTTCGCTGTATCACCATACGTTTCGGTATGGCTATGAGTTTGCATGTTATCCACTGTCTTTGTTTCATTACTTTGGAATGAGTAAAACAAATAAAATATGGTATCTTTGCACGCCCTTATTCGTTGCAACAGAGGGTGCTACTGAGAGTGAGATAGCTTTAAATTAAACGAAGAAATAAATATCAGAACTATTATAAACAAACGGAGAAAGTGATATCAGAACTATTATGAAGAATCTTTGATGTATTTTACATGTTTTGGATGGGGATGTTAAATGTATGTATACATTCTACTTACAACTGTTGCAAGCATTAATACTAAAAATAAAATAATCGTAATCAATGAATATTTTCGCGATAGTGCATAGGTATATTCATATTTCATTAACCCTAATCTAGTACTGTAATCATAGTTTTATTCAAAAATCTTTGCCCGATTTTTGTGTTAACAAACCAATCTGCGGCGCTAAAAAAGGGGCTGTAGGTTAATTTATTCAGCGGTAAAATAACTTGAAAAAAAAAAACGAAAAACTAAACGATTTTTAACTCTATTCTTGCAAATAAATACCTGAAGCAGAACATTTCTTCCTGGAACGACCTATATTCTCGTTCAGTAACCCATTTCACACGTTTTTAATATTGTAATATAGAATAATAAAGGTGGTGTCAAAATTCACATAAGATTGGAATTGAATAGAAAACAGCTTTTCCTCTTAATATTATTTTATTTAATCATAAATTATACAACGTAGCATGTATAGTATAGCAGCCTTTGCACATGTTTTTTTCTCGAAATTTTCGTGGCTGAATCTCATTCATGCAGCGTGAATTTCCTTCTTTAGTCCACAAAAGTCTGTGGGATTCTATCTGTGCAAATTAGACCATATTGATGATAATAGCACATGTAGTTTCAAAAAAATTGTTCCATATTGTTAGAGAAACTATCTATTACCAGAATCGAGAACTGCGAGAGTGTATAGCATGTATCGGTTGGAACTGTAAAGATGTAAGTTCGCGTTTGATGGCCCTGTCACCGCTAGAGGCTGGCAATTCTGGCGGTATAGTTGATGTGATCTATTCGCTATTGAAAAAACTAAATCTGTTTTCGTCCGTCCGACCATAGACAGCAAACATGGACAGCTGTTTGGTGCTTTTTGGCAACTCGTCAGCATGGTCTAGACTTGGTCTGAGGCACAACAAACGAAACCATATCATCTATCTGAGGCATGAGATCTATCAAAATAAGACAGCATAAAGCGCCATCTATTACCACATTCGCGTTGCGCATCTATCTATTCTTGTTATACACCGTGCCCTGAAACCCCTCCCATATAAACTTCAGCTAATCCAGAAAACATCCACCTCAAATCGTGATTCGCCTGGAGTTGACAAGCTAACCCTAACCTGTTAGCTTTATGATTCAATAAAAATAATCTAATGAAGAGCAACTGTTTTCTGTTTAAATTAAAATTTGCGTGAATTTTGCGACATCATTGGTTTAAGGAACAAAGTGATGTGATACATTGAATTGTACATATAAATATTGTGAATATAAGTAAACAACTAAGTGAGAGATTAATATCTATAGTTTCACCACGCGCAGTCAAATAATCACATCCACTCATGCATTTTATATTCGAAGAATTTGTAAAGTATCAGACGGAAAAACATCTTGAATATATTATGTAAATGTAGCAATATTTGACAAAAATTATATGTATAATAATACAAAAGGAGTTTTATTTTGACGTCAAATATCAAATACTACTTCGATTTTTAGCTGACAGGAAGTGGAGGTATGGCCTGTTTTGCTAAAATATTATCTTGGTAACTACCCTACACTCAAATCAAATCAACATTCTCCATTCTATTCGGTGGAAAGTGCAACAATAAAGTAACCTTCAAGTTTGATTTGTGCAGATGGGTGGGACTGTGTCGATATATCCGTTTCATAATTAATTGCATATACTACTCAAAATGCATTTGGAATATTGGTCATTTTAATGTCGAACAGCGGATAATGATGATATAGTGGACTGCAAAGTTTTATTACACGCAATGTGTGGTTATGTTTCTTGTATTGCTTACAAAGGCACTAGTCGTTGAGTCATTTTTTAACATTGAGATATAGAATAACCGTATTTGTGACAATAAAGAAGCGAAGACGTTGACGTCAACTCCAGGATTCGTATTTTAAAACGTCTGTTGCATGTGTTTTACTGACTACGATCGTTCATTATTTCATCTTGATCATTGTCTTCAGTGGCCAGGTGAAGACGTTGAGCCGGGAATATTTACAGCATTGTCCACTCGCACTGTCATTCACGTCAATCCCGGCCGTTAAGGTCAGAGCCCCATTACCGTCTTTCGCCGTAACTTATACATAACAAAACTAGTGTGACATGTGTCATGTCAGACCTTCACTAGCTTGATATTACATGCAAAACTTATTGTTCTCCTCATACCATTATTCCGGAATCAGACTTGTTTTGACTATTAAGTATAAAAGCACATAAGAAAGTCGTATCGGCCATTTTATGCATTAGAAATAAAAGTAGGCGGTTTTGTGTTATGTATTACAGAATGACCTGTTTTTGACTAATGCTGAATGTTGGTTTTGAGACAAACACAACTACACTGTCACAATATGCAAATTTTTCTTCGATTCAAGGGGTCTAGGTGACAATGGCACATTGTGTAGTGCAGTATTCGATATTACAACCACATACTGTTTCAATTTGCAGAAGAAAATCATGATTCTAATCTGTCTTACAATTCTGGCGATTATAATCACATGTACCATCGGAGGATATCTGGGCCTGGTGTAAATTTGGGTAAGTATTGTAAGAATCTACTTCTTATTATTGGTCTGTAAACTAATACTAAATCTTTGGTTGTTATTTCAATTGTCACTTTGATCAAAAAGTTAAAAGACTGGGTTTAGATATTGAGTTGCTTGGTAGATAACTGAGACAATAGTTCTGAGGAGAGCATCATGTCATGAATCCATGTTTTGAGTATAAACTAAGACTACCCAAAGTTTGTCCTTTCAAAGTATTAATCTCGTGGATGCATTCAACAAAAAATATACATATAATAATATCAAGGTGCGATTTTTTCGAAAGATGTAATTAGAGGTTTCAAGTATCCTGTATGACGTTAATACAAAGTCAAAGTAAAAATTAGATTTGCTAAAATTTTCACAAAGGGAAAAATTGGTACATACTTCAAATACGCCATGAAGAATAATGTATCAAAAGTCTTAATAGATTCCTGAAGTAGAACCTTGTTTTATTCAATATTTCCCTTCTGATCTCATGTGGCATATATTATACAGGGTGATTCACAAGTCGTGACCAAAAATAAAACATCATATACAGGACAGCATTTTAAGGGGGGCCTTCTATGTATCATTTTTTCCTCGAGGGCTTCATTCAAAGCATACGGTATTGAAGGTTAAAAATAAAAAACTATTTTTTTAATATCTTCAAAACCGTCAACTGGAATGAACTAAAATTTGGTATGTGGATTTACCTAAGTATTGTCCGCATTCAAAAGCCTTTACTTAAAATTAAACTGCACAAGTAGCAGAGATATTAGTGGCATTATTTTTCCAAATAAAAATACTACGCTACTGTTTTTTTTTCGCAACGCGCAATTTTTGGAATTCTACCTTCAATTTGCTACAAATAATTACTCGTTTGTGTTTGTGTACTTGTGTTTTTTCCTAGAGTTGATTGTTTTCATCAAGATAAAAAAATAAATTAGATAATCAAAGCTGTATTTCAATAAATGCTCAAAAAGACCAGCATTCTGACGTATTCCTAATAAAGAAAAACGAATTTTCGCAAAATTTGTTGTGGCTTGAATTTGATGAAATGCGTTATCTATTCTTTCTTGTAGCTGATCAACAGTATTAATGCACAAAAATAATATCGGCGTACTCATCATTGCTAAATTTCATGTCACAACATCTCTAAAATGGAAACAAGAAACTTTTGACTTGACCTTTAAAAAAAATGGTAGTAGTAACGATAACAGCCGTATCTCATAACTTAGATAAACCATTCCCAAGAAACGTCAAACTGCCATCAAGGCCAGCTATTTTATTTTGAAACTAATTGTATCTCGGGCATTGATTTAATTTATTTTATTTTTATTTTTACGAAAACAGTGCACTCTAGGAAAAAACACGAGTAATTATTTGTATGTTAGCAAATTAAAGGTAAAATTTGGAATATTGCGCGTTAAACCATAAGGAAAACAGATACATTTTTGAGTTTTCAGGCATCCCGATATTCAATTGTTTTTTATACGTCACAGATAAAACTGCTTCTGATTGGTTTTAATTAAGCTGTTTTTTATGTTTCTTTGATTAATTACTTAAGATTAATATTGTGGCTATGGCATCAGTGTTTTATTTTGATTTTGCTTTATGTTCCTTCTTCGTGTCTGATTATTTTTGATAAATAGATATTCAATAATCTCTAATGTATAATTTAATAAATAACACCCATATTTCTCAACCTCCAATAAGCTCCTATAATACCAGCTTTAATGGAGATTTGAAGTTGAAACTAGTTTTAACTAAAATTAAAAAAAAATAGCAGAGATTCTAGTCATAACTAGAGAAAATGCGATGTAACTAAAAACGGGTATTAACTGTAACATATACAGTAGTACATTTTTCCGTCGGTCGTTTATTTATAACTCTATTAAAATAAACAATAATGCAAGTGAACATTTAAAAACTCTGTCGGTGAATAGTATGAAAAAACAAGCCAAACAGCCTCTTATACGAGTACATCATTAGCCTTACCTTGACAGATTGATTCAGTTTATCCTTATTCTTTATCTTACTCTATTTTGTTTTTCATTCATTTATTGTCCATTCTCTAATATATTTGTACTCTTTTCAAATGTATATTTTTAGTAAGCAATATTCATATGTTACACTATTCTCCTTAGAGATATTGTTATTTTAGCAGGTTGACTGGAATAGATATATCTATCAGGAATAAGATGTTATGTATATTCCAATCAAGACTTTTTACTATTATTATTAATTGTATTCTCTACAATTTTTTTAGAATCTCTGTCCTTTTTCGGGAAATATGACAAAACGTGATAAAACAAGGATCCGCTCTAGGGATCGATTTTGACTTTTGATATAAATTATTTATAGTGGTGTATTTAAGGTATGTACCAGGTTTGTGGGGGTTTTTGCAAACTTGCAATATGTTGCTGTACTTTGTGCAATTTTGCTTGACTATAAAATTTAAATGACTAGTTCGTCCTTTCTTTGTAGTGGCTTAATCATATTTCATAATAATAAACAGATTACTCTTGTTTCAGAAGACTTCTCCAGCTACTACGACTAACCGTTTTAGATTAAAGCTTGCAGAAAGCAGAATTGTTTTGGAGGATCTTTTTGTAAAATTATGTTATATAGAACGTAGTCTTAGCGGTAGGTGCTGTATTATAGTAGTGCTACAGAATTACATACATTCTAGGTAATTTAGTAAGAAAATATCTGCTATAGCAATAAGAAGTGTAAGTTTTGTTCTGAACATGTGTGATATTTAAGAATTTTAGGTTTAATTTGAAAATATTAATTGTGTATTTCCTGTACAGATATGTAGCATAAAGAGTATCGTTGTTCTCTATTCATGCAAAAATGAGAAGATTGGTAGGAGTATCTTTTTCATCATCCATACGCCAGACGTAAGGTTGAAAAGGCTTAATGCCATTATAGCTCACGGCGTAGACGGATATTTTACATCGAAAAAACAAGCAATACATTCCATCAACGGTAGAGTTGTCATAATTTTGAAAATATTTTAAATAACTGTACATACAGTAAAGAAGCAAACAGTATGCTCCTTACATGGAAAATATTGTTATTCCTACAGGGTGATTTGTAGCTACGTGGTGACCCAAATATACATTTTTGTACACGGAAGGACCTGAATTTTTTTGGATATTTGAATAGGCCTTGATATATTTTACTATAGGGTTTTATTTTCTTATTGTTGAGATGTAGGGCAATCTATCGAAAAAAGCATTCAACTTTGACATCTGGCCCACTCACATCTGTTATAGCTAGTACTGAATTTTTCTTCAGAAAATTTTTGGAACCCAACTTTTTCCTATGCACTCACTTTTTCAGTTTTTTTGATAGTTTATACAGGATGGACGATAATTTTAAATGAATGTTTCCTTAAATTCTCCAAAGGGAACGCCCTGTATATTTTTACGTTGTTTGATACCCTTTCACATGCTTTTTTTATATAAGGTTTATGGAGGATTGTACGACTGGTATTTAGTAACAGCCAATGTTTTTGAAAATCAGACAATCAGACATCCAAGGTAAGTGGAAAATATTAAATACCTTTAAAAATTCAAAATAGCATTTAGTTGGTAACAGCAGATTCTTAGAAGTGGTGTAAATTAAATCTAATCAATCTATGCAAAGTCGAAAAGTTGAAATGTCCTTGTGTATTCAGTAACTCAAAAACCAGTGGTACAGACCCCCATAGACCTGTATCAGAAAAAAGCTTGTAACAAGGGGAATCAATAAGTGTGAAAATATACAGGGTATTCCATTTGATAATTCTGATAATTTTTTTATTTTGCGTTCTTGGACTGCTTTGTATAAACTATATAAAAAAAACTGAAAAGTTACGTCTATGGAGAGAAAATGTGGGATTCTAAAATTTTTGCTGGCGAAAAGTTCAGTACACCAGCTATGACAGTTGCGAAGGCAAAGCCCCATGTTATGTTGTATCAAATTGCATCATTTGAAAGGGCCTATGGGAATCTGCAATGTAGGGCTATTTATTTAAGAAATTTAAGTTTGGGTCACCACGCAGTTATGTACTACCATGCGTAACAATAGAGCCCACACTAAAAACTCACCCTGTATAACGATATTTTGATTCTGCGATGCAAGTTTTCTCACATGAATAAAGGTGATTACTACACTATACAATCATTTACTGTTTCTCTGATTCTTTTACGGACATTCAGATACGAGACTTTGACAAAGAAAACTGAATATCTCCTCCACAACTTTGCATGGCAATGTTTGAGAAAAAGCTTGCTCTGAGTTATTTTCAGGAAATACTCCTTCGATCTTCTAAAGCGTTAATTATGAACATAATATGTCACTCCAGTCTTTTAAGAATTCGCCTGTATTGCAGGCGCATATATAAAATATTTTCGATAAATCAGTTATCAAATTGTATCTATTCTTGACCTAACAACTAAGGAAATAGTTGAGAAATTCGTAGAAAAATCAATTAGAGAATCGTAACTTTTTAGAAGAAAAAACAACTGCACAATCAATTTAGCATTTGAGAGGCCTAAATACATCTATTAAACAGTACCTTAAGGATGAAATGCGGAACTACCTTGTGGTATGACTAATGGGTTACTTATCCGTGTGTCCATAGCTAATAGTGGAAAATTATTACATCAACATCAGAAAACGAGTTCATCCCCTATGGTTGGGTTGATGGAGTACACGTTTGAAGATTAGGTTAACACTTCCTCTTGAGAGTGTGTAACTTCTCGCCTGGGTTTTGTCGATTCTCCAACTTACTATGAATGTATGTAGTATGTATGCATATGCTTACATTTACTTCGATAACTACAATATTTTTCGTCAGGAAAGAAAATATATTGCGGCTCAGGTCGCGGTGAAAATTTGTTATATTGGACGTACCTTCAGATTAGAGAGAAGCCGATATAAGATTGTCGCCGATACCGATAATCGGCTGAAACTGATTCATCAGAATCAGGTATATCGGCATTATCAGATTATCGATCGTTCGTTTCTTTCCGCTCACGATCTAGTGTATTTTTGTTCGGGCGAGTTCGCGGGCCGCAAACAAGTCTACTTGGCATATAAACGTTTTGTACATGAAGGACTAGTGACACACGTTTCTGGAATCTAGACAAGAATATTTGTGCACATTTTTTGGATGTATATTGGTACAAATGAACTTGAACAGTAACATTTTAAAGCACAATGATTGTCATGACTAATCTTTTTTTGCCAGTCACAAAAAAGTAATAGAAAAAAGATGCAGCATGTGGTAAAAACTATAGTTTCGAAATATAAAAACATATTTGCAGAAATCTACCGGTACCATGTAAACGTACTTGCGCCAGCTCGACTCGTATACGGTGAAGCTCAAATTTGTCTGATGTGTAATGTGTACGAGAGAAAAGCGCGAGAAGCGTGCACTATGTACAGGGTTTGTCCGGAAAGTAATAGGACTGAGTCCGGAATAGCCTTGAGAGCCGCGGTGCATGCTGCTTGGATCCCCTCTGTTGTATCAAAATGCTTGCCTTTCATCGGCCTTTTCATGCGAGAAAACAAAAAAAAGTCCGGGGGGGCACATCTGGGCTGTTGGGCGGCTGCGGAAGCGTTGGGATGCCGGCCTTGGTCAGGTAGCTGTTCACAAGAAAGGCGGTGTGAGCCGGGGCGTTCTCGTGGTGCAACTTCCAGTCGGCTGCGATGTCTTGTCGGACCCGACTGACGCTTCGTTTGGGTCTCCTGAGCACTTCCACGTAAAACTTGGCGTTCACGGTTTGTCCAGGAGGAACAAATTCATGGTCGACGATGCCTTTGTTGTCAAAAAAGACAATGAGCATCGTTTTCACTTTGGGTTTGCTCATTCTTCCCTTTTTGGGGCGAGGACACGCCGTCGTGCGCCACTCGGAAGATTGCCTCTTTGTCTCGGGATAATACTCAAAGATCCACGACTCATCACCTGTGATTACGTTATTCAAAAATTGGGGGTCATTTTCACACATGTTCAAATTTTCTTGGCACACTTCCATTCGCCGCAATTTCTGGTCGTCAGTGAGCACTTTTGGGACCATCTTCGCGCACATCTTGCTCATGTTCAAATGCTGTGTCACAATGTCATGAATCGCAGATTTTGGTAAATTTAACATCTGGGCAATTAAACGAACACTTAGTCGACGGTCTGAGTTCAAAACTTTGCGCACACGAGTCACATTATCGGTGTTTGTCGAAGTCGAAGGTCATCCAGCAAGGTCTTCATCAGTGACCTCTTCCCGGCCCTCCAAAAAGGCCCGGTGCCACCGAAACACACCACTTCTTGCTAAAGCAGCACCTGGGTAAGCCTGATTGATCATATCGAACGTCTCTGTCGCAGATTTGCCGAGTTTCACGCAGAATTTAATCGCGTACCTCTGCTCTAACGAACGCTGCATTTTCGGCTTGCACCACTCACAGAAACACGTCGCGCGAAAATTCCTGTCCTGACTCTCCAAGTGCTCGGAGACAACTGATCAGCCGCCCATTCGTTAGCTAGGAACGCCCTCTACCGAATCCAGTCGGTGCGCGCACGCTCCGAAGTACAGTCATGGCGGAAGAAAATCAGTCCTATTACTTTCCGGACAAACCCTGTATGTTAGAGTTCGATGGCAGCCGTGACCTCATATTCAGGTGGCTAGGCGAGGTGCCTCTGTCTCTTTCTAACACAGGTATTGCACACTTCTCGCTCGTACAGATTACGACGTCAGTGATATTTGGTTTTCAGTGCATGAGACTGTATAGAAATTCAAAAATCCCTATGGAACCAAAGCCATCTTATGATTAGTTTCTGAGAAATTAGGAGTTTGTCCGATTGGTAAAAGTGGTGAAGGTGCCGAGTGTAGTTCTCAGGTCAAATATTCGGAGAATTGTCATAATGAAGAAAGTATTTTTATTAAAAATATTTTATGAAGGTGTTGAATGTTGTTCTTACAAGGTCAACTTAAGGGCAAGCTTATTTTTATGCGTGTTCTAGAATTCAAAAAACCCTCGCAAGATAGTTTGCTTCACAAGGGAGCGGATAAGTCAAAATGGCTTAGTTTTCTTTGATTTTGCCCTTTACAGAGTCGACTGAAGGTAACGCTGATTTTGAAGGAGAAAGCGTACTAATATGAACACAACTTCAAGGTACTTATTGTAATTTATTGACTATCAAGTTGAGTTCTTTTGTTTTTGGTCTGCATATCGAAAGGTTCGGTCAACTTTTGCGAAGAATAACTCCAGTCTCGTGGAGAACATATGAAAAGACACATAAAAACCAGTGCATAATCATCAGATAAACCCTCGTTATTTTCGTAGACTTGTAGATAAGGTATCCATAGTCGATACCCCATTGGGTTTCTTGTGAGAATTTCTTCTAGTTTATCAGCTGAAGCGCTAATTCAGCGTTAGTACTTCCTCTAAATAATAATAAGAAGACGGTATCTATTAATAGGAGCACCAGCTATCTGATAAAGGTCTCCTAGACAAGATACTGCATTTGAATGGTTTTCTCTCTATTTTATGTAAACGTTAATAATAATAACCATAGGATTGCTTTGGTACCCTGGAAGCTTTTATTAAGGAAAGCGAAAAACATTTATCAGTCACACTTTCACTTCAACAAGTCAAAACGCTTTATCTGCCTCGTTTGCTTCAAGCTTAATGCCGTACAATTTAAAAAATGAGGGATACTAGCACCGTCTGGGAATGGCAACAGTTCAAGACATGTACGGAATCGACAGTACTTTTTGAGACTTATGCAAAAACAGATTTCTTTGGGTAAAGCGGAAAACATAAAAAATATGGTGTATCCATCTTTCTAGATACTATCACATCGTACCAAAATGTAATCATTAAATGATTCAGCTAAAACAAAAGACTGAAAATTACTGTTGAGGACAAAAAAAGTTGATTCAGTTCAACCTATCACTGCAGACGTTTTGTGGCTGTTTGGATTGCCGTCTTTAAATGTAATGTTCAGCTTAACTTCTTTCCTTATTTGCGACCCGTCAGTCCCATCTAAGCCTTGAAAACGGATGAAAGAAAACAAGATAAAGAGAGAACGAATGTGCTGTTTTCGCATAGCACGCACCCTTTGGTAATTTCGTTTCCATTGTTAGTTATAGTAAAAAGCCGCGATACAAGATCTCTGATAAATTCGGAGAGAAGCGATAAAAATGGTAGCAACAGTAACAACAGAGTGAGTTATAACCCTGAAAACGTGTTTGTAATAACCCTAGACAAATCTCAAGGTGGTTTCGCTGTTAGTGATTTCATAAATGTACCTGTAAAGATACACAGGACCACAGATCCTTGTAGCATATAGGTACTATTTCCTTTACAATGCAGGTAGTGTAGAAGCTGTAACCCAGTCCTAATAATGAGCCTCCGATATTTTAACGAATTTGTCAGTTTATTAGAGATTCGAGAGCAATTATGTGACATCTCCTAACGCTACTAAATAATGTTTATGATTTATTGAATCATGTATTTCTGTGACGAATTTGCAAAAAATAGCTTATTGATCTTAAGATCAGTATAGCCGTCTTCGCAAGTATGAATAATTTGAAATTGTGATGTTTCGTACATTCATTTTTTTTTCAAGACATTTAATTTATTTGCAACAATTCATTATCGCAAGGAATATGATAACAAGTAGGATGCCGTGATAGCTATACATGTTTTTAAAACCTTTTCTTTACTTAACTGTGTAAGACAGGCTACAATACAATCCTCTGTTGAACCGAAAATATTGAAACTGGATCGAGGGTGAAATGAAAATCCGGGAATAGCGTGGAAAACCTCTATCTGTTACTTCGGGCTTTAATACTTCTCTCAGCACTTTATTTGTCTGCATCATAACTTACATAATGTGACGTGTACTTTGAAAAACAAGTATAATAAGGTCTAACTTGTAACAATTCCAAATACTAAAAGAGAAACTAATATATGATGTCCTAGAGAAGACTTGGGATTATCAAATTTGATGGAAAATATCTTACGAAAGGATTTATTGAAAATGCTGAACAACACGTTCAAGCATAGCAGGTTTAATTTCTCTTACTTCGTGACAGAGTCAATAGGTGTCAAATCTGCTGATTGTACTAGTCATGCAATATCACTAAAGCAAGTAACCGGGTTATTTTTCTAAATCTATGATGCGTAACGCCTTAGACAACATTCTGTATAAAGTTCATAGATGTGGCTTGAGTAAAATGTAAGGACTACTATGCACCAACTTCATAACCTCTTTATACAAAAGCTCGTGAGTCGCTACAGTGAAATTGTTTAGTCACCACGAAAACCAGAATTGAACCTCATGACTGTCCTCCCATGTGGTACATCAAAGGCAAGGTAAACGTTACTACTCCGAAGAATATCGGTGATTTGAAAAAAGCAAATGTCAGGGAGTAAGCAAAGTTGAATCCACTATTTTTTGACATGTGTGATTGCCACGAAATGCCAGACATGGCAAATACGCGAACCCGTTGTTCATTTTCAATAAAAACATTAATCCAGTTTCTAATCTATGTTAAAAATAACATTCATTTCTGGTGTAGATTCGTCATAGAATTGCATTGTACCACATACGATTATAATGTGCGTGTTAAAATCTTTATTGTCTTCCTCCAGAATGCCCAGTGTCTAAATCATTGATTTTTTTGTTTTCTTTAAGCGTTCGAGTAGGCTTTCAAAGATCTCTATTAGGAATTTATTGTCGTTAACATTATTATGTATGTAGATAATTTTATACTGGATTAAAGTTTCATGTTATGTGTATGTTGCAATTCATTTAGGTGGTGGTTGCAGTACGGTGTTTTTTCAAACACTGACTTTTAATGACGCTTTTGTTTTGCTAGCTCAAAGAAGAAGCCATCTAAGCCTTCAGCTTGAATCTATTATGGTTATACGAAACAACTTTAGTAGGCAGAGCCAAGAGTGCCTCATTTGTATCATAATGACACAGGTCTGGCTTTAGTTTCACACTCTGTATACATTAGCAGCATTTTACGACTTGAGAAAGTATTAGTTCGGTCCTGAACCTCATCGTTAGAATATAGAAACATGTAAGACGTCATACTTGTCAAGCTGTATAAGACGCCGTCAGGTGGCGGAGCTATAGTAGACAAACTTATGTTATACCAGCCTAAACCCGCAGCTCTGCCCGTGTGGAGGGAGTGTAAGGTTTATGCCATTCGTTTTGCATTGGTGAGGAGGAGTTTGGTTTCGGAGAAAGAAATGCAATATAAAAAGCAATGCAACAGTTACTTTGGCAAGCGGCATTTTTTGCTCAACATTTTAATGTAATAATAAATTTGTATGAAAAGTGTTATCAGAAACACAATGAATAACACGTGAAGATCACACAGCCTTAGCATATCTAAACATGTCCTAACTCAACAACTATTTATTCACAGCATTATATTTGAAGTGAAACAAAACACAAAACAAATTCAAATCAAGACGATGATGCTAAGAAAGCGAATGTCGTAATGCAGTGAATGCCCAGTGCAAATACCTCATTTATTATATACCCTTACTCACTTAGGTCGTACCTGCGCGGCTGCTTCGATGTAAAAAAAGTACCTCACCAAACAGTCACTTTTTGGTCACAAAAGGGTACCTCGTGAATAATTTGACGATTTTCAGTACCATAGAACCGACAATTTTGTTTGTTTACGGTTCCGGTTAACATGAAATGGTATTCATCGCTCATGATGATTTTTTGCCAAAAATGATCGTCACGTTCAACCATTTCGATGACTCTTTGGGCCCATTCCAATCGACGTGGCTTATCGGCAGGTAACAGATTTTGCGTTCAGTTGAATTTTGTATGGGAACAATTGCAAATCATGACGCAATATGCGACGTAAAGTGGTTCGTGTTATGCCCAACTGCTCAGATCGACGTGTTTGAGATGTTGGAGACCTCTGAACACTGATCCGTAGGAGTGCGATATTTTCATCCGATCGTCTTGGTCGATTTTTATTTGGACGCTAGAGATTAGTAAGTGCCTCACCTGATGAAAATCTTTCATACAAACGATACAATGTAGTCGCGGAAGGCGCAGTTTTCAGTTTATTTATCTTCCTCCATGCACGTTGAGTTTTCACAATTGACTTGTTTTGTTGAATGTAAATTTCAACAATCTGAGAGCATTCGCGTGGAGTGTACTGCTCCATTGCAAAAATCTCCTTAGCCTGATGCTTCAAACGCGCTACGTCATTACTCGATCTGTCATCTGTCAAAAGTTACAGTGTTGCCACATCTTTTCGTCGAATATGGCCAACCCTATATATTTTTCCGATATATAAAAATTAGCCTATGTGCTACTTCAGATTATAATCTATCTCTCTCTCTGTACCAAATTCCGTCCAGCTCCGTTCTGCAATTGTGATCGACACTTTCTCATTTATAATATTATACAGGGTGGCGCAGAGGAAACGCACGATTTTCACCTAAGCATAACATTTTTTATTTTCAAGATAACTTTGTTTCAGTTACAGCTAAATAAAGTAATGATAGTGCACTTTTAAACTAATGATGGTAAATAACGTCACTCAAGTGTCGCCCTGCTTCGCGCTCGCACATCTCCAACCGCTCTTGAAAGTTGTGCATTACACGTAAAATCATTTCTTGTGGTATTCTTGCAATTTCTTGACGAATAGCAATTTTCAGTTCCTGTAACGTACGAGGCTTGTGAGGGTACACTTTATCCTTAAGGTAACCCCACAAAAAGAAGTCGCATGCGGAGAAATCTGGGGAGCGTGGGGGCCAAGGGACATCGCCGAAACGGGAAATCACATGTTCAGGAAACATCTGTCGAATCCATTCCATTGATGCTCTCGCTGTGTGAGCTGTGGCACCGTCTTGTTGGAACCACAGCTCTCCCATGTTTACTTGTTGCCGTTGAAGTTCGGGTAACAGAAAATTTTGTAACATGTGAACATAACGTGCTGAAGTAACTGTTACTGCTCTTTCTTCCTCTTCAACAAAGTAAGGACCAACGATACCTAATTTACTGATTCCGCACCACACAGTTAATTTTTGACTATGCAAGGGTCGTTGGTGTAGCTCTCGTGGATTTTCGGCCGCCCAATACCTACAGTTCTGCTTGTTTACATATCCTGTTAAATGGAAGTGTGCTTCGTCACTCATCATTATGACGACGTCAGGATCGTCAGCAAAAATGGCCCGCATTCTCGCACAAAATTCTCTACGCTGTGCAAAATCGCTTTCCGTTAGCTCTTGCACGATCATTATCTTGTACGGATGATATTGTAAATCGTCATGCAGAATGCGTTGTAACGACCGACGGGACATACGCAGAGTTGGAGCTTGGCGCCTAGTGGACCGTTGGGGACTATCAAGGACCGCTCTTCTCACTGTTTCGATATTGCCTGGAGTCCGCACGGTACGGGGAAGGCCAGGTGGCTTCCTCTTCATTACGGATCTAGTACTTCGAAATGCTTCAACCCATCGGAGTAGTGTGTTTCGATCTGGAATTGGCCCGTGGCGTTCAACATTGAACTGTCGACGGAATCAACGTTGCACGATCACTACAGAATCATCGTTTCGAAAAAATTGCTCGACGGCAAACACACGATTCTCCGTCATCCACGGTGCCATGGCTGAAACTGCATCGCATGTGTTCTCTGCTGGCGGTGCGGCGAGGTCATATCCCTATTCTGTGCGAAATACCATTCGGTCAGAAAACATGCGTTTCCTCTGCGCCACCCTGTATATACGAGTAATATGTTATATGTTATATATTATACATTAAATATTATATATTATATAATATTAGATATTATATATTATACATGATAAGTTATAAATTTTAATGTTGCATATATAAATATTATATTTTGCGTGCAGTATTTTCATTGTTCTTTTGTCTGTGGTATTGCAAAATCTTGTGACCTGGTTTTCCGCTGTAGGCGATCCGGTGTGGATCCGAAGAAATTGTCAGTCATAAGCTTTAGTTAGTTTACTGCTAACAAAAGATGCAGGTCTTGAGCCACCTGTGTCAGTATGTCGGAAATGTGTCATGCTTAGTCCCGCTTGCTGACATCGTTTTGTATGGGCCCCTTTTTAGGTACTATCAATGGGCAGATTAGACTAGTAGCCAGCTATGTTGGACTTTTGATAATGCCACAATCTACAAGTAGGTTTCTTACTGCATACATGCTCGAAAATTGATTTAGTGTGCTAATAATACTTCGCAGTGCACACATACTGCCAGTGACATTGATTAAAGTCTATTTAATTCAGCAACTACTAAGATTAGAAGAAATAGTTGCAATGGACATCACGTTGTCACTGCCCACACTTATAATTGTAATGCAATGTAATGCAACTCGTAATTTACTACCTAGTTTGATCATTGTGGCTATTTAATACAGGATAGTCGATTTTGTAGTTGATTGCATATTAGTGAAGAAAGTTTTGATCTTTATGAATTGTTATTAAATTCTTAGTTCAAGTATTTTCAGTATCAATAAGTAAATATTATGGATATTTCCTCTAAGCTAAAGATCATAGTTGGAAATTAGAACAAAGTCAAGGAAGACGAGTGGTATTTTTTTATATGGTACGAAAACCTAGAAAAAAAAATGTTGGAAAATGGGAATAAGTTCTAGGTCATCTTCTTAGAAAAATTTAAATTAGTACGTCGTCTGCCATTTTACTTTAATTTTCTGTTTGTCCTGTAAAGTTGTACTCAGGAGAAGGCATTCGACAGATTAAAAAATTCGTATGCCTATCGTATATGAACATTTATATATCGTGAATTTGACTGTTGAGGAACATATCTCTGTAATGAAGTTGTCTACCTACAAGCGACTGTTTCATCCATATTCCATAGTTTCTGTTATAATAACCAATATACCGTTTAAAGATTATAATCATACGTTTAGAATGAAGTGAAAATCAAGGTTAGCATCTCTGTCGGCAACAATTTATTGGTGTTATTTTATTATAGATAGTAGACTATCTGAGTAAAGCAAGAGTTTCACAGTTTCAAAAATATGACTGGATGTTTGAATAACTTGAGAACCTATGCTTTGCATACAGAGCCTGCCCGGTGTCACATGTTCAATCCGAGATTAGTTAATCGTAAGAATGAAGTCAACGTCTCACTTTCTCACGCATCGTTTTATAAACTGGAAACGTCGCAAATGACCCCATGATTAAATCTTTCTGGGGTACGTTACACGCAGCTCAAAGGAGCAACAGCCAAGAATTTTTAATGAGAAAAAATTCCTATCTTCTTCCCTTTGAAGAAATTGCTGTAGTTGTCTCAATAATGTCTTGTCTAACTAATGAGAAAGTAAAACTGTGAGTAGGCTCTTTGGTGCAGGTTTCTAAAAGACTTTAAAAAATGTCAGTTATATAATCACAGAACTATTGATCCAATCGTTTCGTTAAGACACATGGTTCGAAATGGTTAGACTAGACAAGTGTCGTCTTGTCTCTTTAAATATAAAAGCTTTCAAAAGGTTCACTCATTCACTCTTCTAATCTGGTAGTACTCAATACTACTACATAATATCGAATTCATCAAACTATGTTCATTTTCTAAATAAGTAGAAATAATGTAATGTATTGTACCTAATGTGTAGGATTCTTCAAAGGCGTATGTTTATTTTGCGTTAAGCATGGCAGATTGTAATGCCGCTATAGAGATGAATTTATGTAACTAGTTAGTTTGCTGAGAATTACAGGCTATTTTAAAGTTGCTTAATTAAAACTAAATCAATAGCGTTGAAGGACCATAAAGTTTGATTATATGTGTATATCATGATTATAACTATATAACTTCTCTCCAAGCATGTTTTGACGGCACCTTTATTACATCGTAAATTGAAGTGCAGTTCACCGTTCACTAAAATACTTCATTAAATCCCTCCATCAACTCTTAAATAGAGCAGCTATGTAAAAGAAATATTGCATCTTTCTGAGAGTGCATTGTCTTAGTGGTAAGAAGGATCATCCTACACTTACACTCATATGAGAGTTTACACAGTCGCCTAAATAGTTAAATCAGTTTACCAATTGTGAGAAACTTGAGAGATAACATAGCTGATAGTATGAAGCACGTTACAAAGACACATTTTAAACGTTATGGTTGAATAGAAGAAAACGAAATGTTACATAGATTCATCCTGAATTAAGAATATTTACTGTGCTATATGGCACATGCGTCAAAAATTGTGATTGGACTATCTTGTATTGACTTTTAAAATAGTATTAAAGTACTTGAGGTTATAAGTGTCAATTGAAACTATTCTCTCTTATAAATAAATGTTTCTTGTGTCATGTGTGTATGACACAGAACAGTGAGATTTACCGTTTAAGAAATTTTCATATAATTATCTAGACACTACTTCGAACTATTGAAGGCAGATCACGTTGTAGAATACGTAGGATAATTATTGAATGGATATTACAGAAAGATTGGAGGTTCATCAGATATTTCTGCAAAGAGCTATACCTAAAATCGTGCAGTGCTTTTCAAACCACCCTTCTCTCACCGCAAACTCATGCATGTATTCGTTTTAGCGTAACATTTTGAAGCTCCATAACAGCACTGCTTTAACTATAGGATATAAATTTACTGCCCTTCGAAGTGACGTACTGTCAAAGTTGGGCGCTTTTCACATTGAATCGCATATAACTAATGTAATAACTGAACAACCAATTGTCAAAATGATATAGTATATCAAGCTTCCTTTGAAATAGTTTATCTAAATGTGCTATAAAAATAGGACATTCCTTTTAAAAAAGTTGAGAGATTATGCAAGTTTTTAAATAGACTGTTACATATCCGGATAGACCCTTTCAGGAGAAAAGATTGATATACGTTTTGATTACATGTTTCTAGGTTATAATTGATTCAATATACAAGAACGCTCAACATTGACATTCTGCCAGCTCGCCATTTTGTATTGAATTTATATTTCAGGGTCATAAAGTACTTCCAAGAGGCTTCTAAATTACCATTACTTGACCTTACGTTCCATTAAAAAAGTGCTTCAAGATGGCGCCAACCCGCCTTCCGTACATTTTTTACTGTCACTTTTACGCGAAACTGCAGGACTGACGCACCGACTTCATCTTCCTGAATTCCAGTTTGTTGTTTTGATTAGTGCAGAAATAAGTAAGAGATGCACTTTTGAAAAGCGCTGTATGTTGACTTGAATGCCACGAGCTACAAATAAAAGCTAGGCGGAGCAAGTTAAGTTAAAAAACTGAGTTCATCGCGTATGGGTTTCATTCCTACAACAAAATTACGTATGCCATAGAATACTATCCCTTTTTTGGTAGGAATATTTGATGAGTCATCTTCGATTTTTGCAAATACAGCGTGGTGTTCCGCCATTTATATATGTATGTTGAAAGTTGAGAACACATAATTTCTATAGTCTACTAGAAGATTTACACTGTATAAAGATGGCAATATTTTTTCCTTTGTCTAACTTCGCCCTTTGTAAATACTGCTACTATTTATACACCCTATGTCACACCGTTAAGAATCGTGGTGTTATTTTTGGCAGTTTGAATTACCTCGGTTGTACACAACTTAGTAGAACTGAGGCATTATAATATCTGATTATTTTAGCATACTCGCACACCTTCCGGGTAAGGGTTGTATTTAAAAGTTAAACGGAACGTTCACTCATAGCATGTTGAGTACGAAAACAGCAACCTGGTAGGTTGCCGCAGTTGCTTTTTTATTTTATTTTTGAAATTGTAAGAAAATTCCTGAGTAACAAAGGAGAAATATATAATTACCAGGCTACTACGACGTTACTTAGTACCTTCTAGGCTAGTTGTGCAATCATAGTAAATAAAACAATAACGGAATAATATTGTTTTTCTCGAAAACGGTTTTCTTGAACGAAATCAAACAGTAACTCATTTTTATAGATTAAAGATGAATCTTTCCATCTGTTACCTTTGATCTATTATTATACAGACGGTGATAAATATAATAGACATAATAGACGTATTATTTTCTATGAGCTTTGAACTATTTACTATACTATCAAAATGTCATTGTATTATACGATCACTTTCAGAAGTTATTTAAAAAAAATTGACAGCCAATGGCGTATTTTCAAGGCCTGTATCTCCGGAACATTAGGCAAGATTTGAAAAATGCTCAAAAAACTATAATAATGGCCATCCTTCAACAATTGCTCCATATTTTGGAAACCTTATGTATATTGCACACTCTTCGACTCACCTGCAAGACCTGTCAGCATTCACCCGTTAATTATATTTTTCTACTTTTACTGGAAGTAACGGTTGCGATCTGCCATCATTTCTAAAAGACTAGCTTCTAAACCAAACCGTTACTGGGAGGGCGCGCGAGCTTTTAATCCAGAGATTATCGATATCTAAACAGCATTTCATTTTGTATAGATTAACGTTTTTTTGAAGTTTCAACTGAGGGAGACTAGCTGTATTCAAGTATTTCAAAATTTATGAAATGCCTTCACTATATCGTTATCGTATTTTGACCTGTATATCTAAAAATATTTGCGCTATTCACCGTGATCCTATTTGATCGTAGGTTTCAGAAAATTATCACTACCGCTCGTAAAACGTAATACAATTTTGTTAAATAATATAATAACAAACAATCGTTTGACTTCCATCTCCGTTGTAAATCTAGCTCGGTATTAAGAGGCTGGACAAAGGAACATTATAGTACATATGTTATCATCTGATTGATGTGTATTCTTTTTAACTTTAAAGGAGCACAAAATGAGGAACAAACATTTAGTCTACCATACAATTATAAATATATAAATGTACTTACTTATAAATGAAATAGTTCGATATAGACACGAAGGTTGTTACTTTATTCATTTGTTGAAGTTGTTTAGGGAGTTACAAACTGTACACAGTATGAATAAATGAAGGCTTTTAACACACAATGATTTTCATTTCCTTCACCCATTTTGTTTTATCGTCCGATTACATATCATGCCCTGAAAATCCACAATTCATTAGGACAAAGAAGGAAATAAAAACAAGCAGAAGTCTATAAGGACGGTATTAGAAAGTACCTACCTTGACATGAAAAAGAAATGCAACGTCGTCATCAATTGATAAAGTATTATGTTCAGCACAAGTTAGATTCTCTGAGGTTAGTTTCACACATGTCTGACAAGGGAACTGAATAGATCAAGTCAGTCAAACAGGCCTGCACAATTGGTCGAACCGCCCCCATACCTGACCGCACGACGTAGCATTATGACATTAGTGGAAGGACACTCATAGAGATTAGAGACCGGTACACCCGAGATGCTTATCGGAAATACTTCTCTATCAGTCTAAGTGTTAAGGGCAAATAATGGGTGAAGTATGTCTGATATGTGCGTAAATTACCGGTGTTGCGATCGTGTAAATAAATTAACATCAAAAAATTAAAATATACCTTCTCGCTCCTCTTTTGTTTATAATGGTGAATTATTCAAATGCAGAAATGGCAAAAGTACGTATATGGCCTTGCCGACGGTAATGGTGAGCAAGCCAGACGGATTTATCACCAGAGATATACCGATCGTGCTTTGCCAGATAGTCGAACCTTTTCTAATATTCTTCATCTTCGTCTTGTTGAAACTGGTTCTGCCCGAAAAGGAACATCTGAAGGTAGACCTCTAAGTGTGAGAACACCTGAAATTGAGGAAGCAGTGCTGTTCGAAGAACATCCTGAAACGAGTACGAGGAAGATCGCTAGACACTTAAATATCTGCCATAAAATTTTAGTGGATTTTTTGTTATATCCTTACCATATTTTAAGAGTACAGGCATTACTTCCCATTGATTTTCCAAGGCGTGTGACCTTTTGTCAGTGGTATCTGCAGAAAATTACACAAAACCCGCAATTTGGATCAATGATTCTGTTCACGGACGAACCTAGTTTTTCTCGAAACGCCATTCAGAATTTCCACAATAATCATTTGTGGGCAGAAGAAAATCCCTATGCCGTAACCGAAACCCATTTACAACACCAATTTTCGGTTAACGTATGGGCAGGAATTATGGGCAACCACTTTATTGGCCTATTCTTCTTGCCGGGGCAACTTGACGGACAGACTTACCTCAATTTTCTTCAACAATAGTTGCGTTTGCTGCTTGATGATGTTCCGTTAGTAATAAGGCATGATGGTGCACCATCGCATTTCAGTGTAGCGGTTCGTATTTATTTACAAACTGTTTATCCAAATCCTTTATGTTGTCAGTTGTTGTTGTTCATTACCCCTAATGTGTTTAATTTTTCCAGTTAAATTAATAATAATTTTGCAAGTTAGACAATACAACGGTTTTTATTTTTTTACTCAAAAATGGCGCATCGAAGGAAAACAATTTAAGAAAGATCATTTTTTACAAATTGAACGGGGAATTCAAAAAATTTTTATTTGGCAAAATCCCATTGGCGTACTATTTTTTTCTTAAAAAATATCGAAGTCAATACCCGTACACACGCCACTGTTAAAGCTAAAAATCATTTTTGCATTGAAAAATATGCAACTTTATTAACTTTCACTACGTACTAGATATCAGTGAAATATCTGAAGCGGTTGTGAAAATATTAATTAATTTCCATTTTCTTCCTAAAAGTTCAACACCCCGAGGTTTTGTAAGGAAACATTTTTGGACCATAGTTATAAAGTAAAATAACATTAATTTTTCATGTAGATTCACACCCTTAGGCCCATATCGTCAGTCGTCTCTACAATTGTAGGGCGCATTTATGGCCTCCTTGATTGTCATACTCCTTTCTCTCCTTCAAAAATTTCTAGATTACACTTGTCCCGTGTCAGCGTCAGAGCTCTCCTATTGTGAAGATATGTTTTCTTTTTAAATTGTAGGAAATTTCAGGCTGATAAAACATGATATAACTCAAAAGCAAGCACAATTTGATGCAAATAGTTGTTTGTGACATAACCTCAAAATAGAGTTCTGACACGGAGAAGTAGAAAACTATGACAATCAAGGAGGCCATAAAGGCGCCTTACAATTGTAGGGACGACTGACGATACGGTCCTTAAATATTCGCATATCATTAAGGAACACCCTGTATATCTCCATCTCCCTCATACACATACCCCTGTGTGTGAACTTGTGTTCGGTAAGCTCAAAGACACACGTTTTTTAGTTGATTGTCTCCGTCTCGAAAACATTGTCGTTACGTATTAGTACCCTTCAGTCATATTTGTCAAAGTGACAACTTACTTGACATCGGCAAACAATTTGAGTTGTCCTGTTATCAATCTTGAATATAAAATTGTACAATGCTCGGAAATACGATTAATGGAGAGGACCGACAGCTCGTGCTAAATTTATCAGAGTATTTCCTGGAGGAGAATGAAAAAAGCGATTAGGAAAATTATTTTGTTATCAGCTAGGAAAATTAGGATCCGCCCATGGTACGGAGATTCGATCTGTTTACTTATTTCATATGGCGTTGATGACGTAACCGCCAAGAACGGTGACTACAACTATAGGCGCAAGCATTGTGCTCTAGCGGTAGTTACTGTCTCATCTGGCATCTCGTATCATCAGATGCGGCGCTTCGGTGGACAACAACAGACAACCAAGCATACCGTTAAGCCGGGCACTGAGCCCGTATAGCTGAAGGAGACGCCTATCAAAAACATTTTTCTATCATTATACCACCTGTTGAGTAATTAAATTGGGGAGAGAAGGGAGCAAGCTATTGTACATGCCTGGGAGTTGCAATGTCTAAAAAGGGATAAACTCTCCAGCCACGGGAGTTGGGGTTGCTCTGTCAACGTGGAGAGAATAACCCAATGATCATCATCCATTACGGAGTTGAGGGATTACCTCGAGCAAAACGTGAAAGGTGCTCCTCAGGAGGCGAGGAGTTTAGGAACTAATCTGCTAGGACCAGCTGCTAGTCTGCGATGACACTGGAAGTTCGAAAACACTGGAAGTTGGTGGAAAATCTGATTTTGGAAAACCTGCAAAAGAGGAGCTTGTAGAACCTTAATATACCACAATTAAAAAAAAATAATGAAAAGAAGAACAGCAACTAAAGGAGCTCAGATAGGGAACAATTAGGCTAATTTTGAAGCTATATGAGCATGTTTGTGCCAGAGAAATGCGTTAAGTTCCGGGATTTAAATTACTGAACTGTGGGAGTTTAACAGAAGTTTGGCAGCTGGAAGTATACCTCTAATAAAACCTTAGTACCCACCAAGTATGACAACAGAACTGTGATTTGCATCATAGAATAGAAACAACTAGTATTAGATTACCCCCGGTATAAAGAACAACAGATAAATAAAGAATAATGAAGAATGTACAATTTGACTTAAGAGAAGAAAATATTAAAGGTTTTTAGGGCAATTCTATGGGGAAATCTTTGATGTGTAAAATACGCCCTATAGTTGCATGCAATTACCGGGGTTAAGAATGTATTGCTATACTATCAAAAAATCTCGAAACACCACCGCCGCTTCCCTACAACCCCCTACCCCCAATTTTTTGCTTCAAAAGTTTTTCAAAAATGATCTGGACTATCTGAAGCCTCTGAAGCCATCAGAACACGAAGTTTGAGCGATTTTTATATGTTTCGTCTTTGGCATTTTTCTCCGCGGCCACTGGATCGGTTTTCAAAAACTATACAGCTTTTTTGTTCTTGGCATAGTAGTAGCATTATGTGGAAATTTCGTCAAAATCCGAACGAAACTCCTCAAGTTGTAGACGACCCAAGAATTACCGAACAGACCGACGGAAATGAGTGACATGGTTTTTTCGTGATATCATATAACATCCAAAAAACATTTTGGAAATTTTTCTCAATTACAATTCTCCAGCGCTCTGTGGCGTAAGTAATAAGCATTAGGAATGACAGTTACTTTTTTTATGTATATGAAAAACATTCTGTTTGTGTAAACTAAATGATTATGACTTTATTGTTCACATAAATTGTATGTAAGTTTATCTTATCCATTACCATTTATTTATTCAGTTAATTATGAACTCGAAGCCGTTAAAAGTTTTGCGTCACCGATTGGACTGAGAGAATGGATTCGGTCCAAGCGGATCCACCTCAGGAGTCGTTTAATTGAAACGGTCGGACCGATAAGATACAACTCTACACGTTGCTAAAATTTCCTGGAATATAAGATATAATAAACGCAGAAATACAAGCAGAGATGGAATGAAATATTTTACCATTTGTTTTGATGAAGACACAAGGATATTTGTTAACAACAAATTGAAATCACAGGCTTGCAAGTTTTGCATAACCTTTGAGCGTTATGTCAAAATACCAATTGTGGAGCAGACTTGCAAAATGCATTTTGTCCAAAATTGTAAATTTTCAGGAGATGCAAAAAAAGTAGTGCCCAGAAATGGCCTTAGTTATTGAGGTGCAATTTGTGGTAAAAAATCAAGCAAAATTGGAGAAAATAATTAGTAAATTTGCAGACTGGAAAAAGCGAATATTGCTTGACAATTTCGAAAAACTGCTGGAGTAAGTACTATTTGCATGTCCAGTGTGGACAAAGAGCATTTTTCTTGTCAGTCGAATAGATTTTTGAGTATAATAAATTATACTAAAAATGAAACAAACGCATTTTTTTAAAAACGAGCCGCTTTATTTTATTTGTTTATATCTCAAATAAAATTAACTTCTTCCATGTCGTTACATTCACATTCTTCTTCAGCAACTGCTCCTCCAACTTCACACTGCTCTGCAAGAATGGGAGCTAACCATTGTAATTCTTTAGAAAACGATTCCAGTAATGCCTTCAAACTGACAATCTTTTTTTCTTCATCTTATGACCCAAATCTAGCTGCGGTAGGTCTACATGCTCAAATCTTGCGCGTGGTTTTAGTAGCGATTGAAATTTTTTTGTCTCTTCTAAACTCCGATATAGTACTTCACTTTTTACTAAGACATTGTTGTTTTTAATAAACAGTCTCCGACAAAAGCTTATACCATTAACTTTTTTGAACCACAACAACATTCGTTTGACATCAATCAAATAACAGTCAGATCCAAGTTTTCCTACTTCGCCCACTTTGGCATAGATCCCAATATACATCTGCAGTTTTTATGTTACTGTGTGACCTTAGCACTTTTTCGTGGCGTCCAAATATACGATCAGCAGGAAGATAAGAGTGACCTCTTATCAGGAATATGATTTCTATTTCTCTCACCTCTCCAGCTGATAACCTGTAGAGCCACAACATCAATGCATGTACAAGATTGGCTATTTTTATTTTGAACTCCACAGCCATCTGCGAATAAACGGATCTTGGTAGCATCTTCAGGAAATTCAGCTTTCTTCAAGAAATCTATGAGTGCAGATGATGTCTCAGTAGCCCCCCTACCCGCTTGATGATCCATCCACGTGTAAAATATTGGTTCCTGGCAATTAACTTTGGTAATGCAAATTAAATATATTGACAACTGTTGAGCGTAAAATGCCTCCTTCGGTAATACCTGAACTTGCTGTAAATCGAAGCAAAATGAAACTGTATTCGGTTCTTCAGTTTTCATCAACTTAAAAAATTGTGACGCACGGAATTTATGTACTTTCAGTTCTGTGGATATTTTTTGTTTCTCAGTGGAGTTTTGAGACATTTCTATTTTGGTACATGCTCTTACGCAATAGCTGCAAACATCGTTAGCTGGACTGTCGAACCCTACGTTAAAATATTTACTGAAGACTCTGCTGAAATACTTGTAATTGACCTTTAAGTTGTTTGGTGCATTTCTGTTATATGGTTGTCAAAGTACAGCACTGTTGTATTCTGAAGAAACATATATCCTTCGAGACTTCTGCCTTCCATAGTGACTTTTTTTCCTTGTAGCTGGCTGATGAATGTTTTTACAGCATCCAATTTATCTGCAAATTTGAATGACCGTGTATCACCTCCTCTTCTTTCATGACTTTACCCATGTCCAGGAGTGTTTTGCAAATTGTATTTAGTCTTCTTTGTCCAACGTTGTATATAGCCATTTAGAACTTCTGACAAATTTGTATTTTTTGTCGTTTAACGGATACCTGAAAAAATAACGAATGAAGTATATCTACTAACGGGAACAAGAAATGATAGTCTATTTGAAGAAGAATATGATTGTTCTCTAGCATACATTTTGTTGTAGGTAGCAAATTGTTATCTAAAGAAGCTGCACGAATTTTTGAACTTACGTAATATTTTACAGAAAAAGAGTGAGGCTTTCCATCGGGTTTGCGACTCCTTTTCCGTTTAGTATATCCAATTTAATGGCACAGGCTAAAATTCCATCTTGAATAACTTTATTGGGATTTTTATAAAAAACCTCCCGATGCTTAAGTACATCACCTCGACCAATTTGCTCACATTGTAGGTTTGACTTATCCTTATGGTCACACGCTATACTAAATTGTAGCAATTCAGGATCATGATTAGAATATCTGAAAAAATAATAAAACTATAGGTGAAACATTCAAGGTGTTCGTTTTATTCATACCTCACTTGTATTTTTCTCTCCCTGGTGGTTACATTTACTTGCCATTCTGAGATTCCATTGTGTCACATTTTAAATAGAATATGATGCGATTTGGATGCCCAATACTTTATGAAACGATAGCGAATCAGCTAATTATTGTAACGCCATCTATAGTTGAAACAGGGAAAATTTGGACAAATTGCGTTTTGCAAGTCTGCTCCTCAATTAATTTGATTGGTTTGTAATGGAAAAAACATTGCAATGGAAAGTACTTCTTATCAATCTCGCTAGGTCGATGCTCTATGGCTGCCTCAATTATAACTAAAAAAATCGATTCAAAAGGAAAGTAGTCCAATTTTCATTCCAGCGCCTTTCCTATTATTCAACATATTTTGGTCGTCTACTCTGAAACTAGGATTTTGCGAAAATATTGCTTAGAATACGTTTATATCTTTCGTGGAGTATGTTCAGTTCACTAATGTCACCTTATTTGCGTTTATAAACATAAAAGCGATAAGCTTGACAAGAACATCAAAATCTAATCAATATTTCTGATAAATTGACATGAATATTAATAACCCACTTTCACAAATGAGCCTATCTGTCTTCAAATCAAGCACGCGTAACAGTTGTATCGCTCAAATGGCGTCGAACAACTTCCTTTACAAAGCTTTAAAGTTTTTCTCATTATGGCCATACAACTTAGAAAATATTACCTTGAAAAACAAGTGTCTGTCTACAAGTTTTGTGATATTTATGATTATCTGTTACCTGTGGAACGTCTATATCAGAATGAAGTACATGTATGAGGGCGCTGATATATTAGCAGTCACCGATTGGATGCTACAAACGCTCCTCGTGGTAGTTTCTATTAGTTTTGTGGCAAACAGCATATTTCTACATCAGGAAGATATGAGAACACTTAATAAAGCGCTTGATGTTAAATTGAAAGCTGTGCAGGACAACACTAGTTCAAAAAGGAATGCATGTTGGGTTTATATTATGAATGGCTCTTACTGCCTTCATCTTATCCTACAGAATTTTCTGTATGGAGTTACCCCCGTAATTAGCAGTGCTACTTTCTCTAATTACTTGCACCACTATTTAGTCCTACTAACATCGTTACAGATCAACAATGTCATAGATAAGTTGAGGAATCAAATGGCGGTATTGAAACAAAGCATACATGATGAACGTATCACCATTGAAAACATTTGGCACAAGGAGGTGAACCCTTACATAGTATTAGCTATCTACGACAAGACTGACATAGTGGATGAAGTTCTGAGGTATTTTGTGACTGTTTGTAGAGGAATAATTTCCTTTAACCGAATTTACGGCGTTCAAATTCTCGGCGTGTGCAGCATTATTCTCTTCTGTGTCAGCGATCAGGTTAAAATCACAATCTACAGTTTAACTAGCGGCGACGAAGATGATGATGCTAACAAGATTATCATCGTTAAGTTTATAAATTGTTGTAATTTAATGGTAAGTTGGTAGTTTTAAAGCATGAAGTGTGTGAGGAATCGCTTGATTCTATCCATTCATTAGTTTATTCATTCATTCAATAGTTCGCAGCAAAGCAGGCATATGGTCATTTTAATTTTAATGGAAATTCGTGTACTCTCAGTCCATGTTGTGATGATCAAATGTTTCTTTGGACATACAGCCTAAACATGCTTCTCGTTGGAGATATATGGTGTTGAAGCTTGGTACCTTAGCCCCGTATCGTCAGTCGTTCCTACAATTGTAGGGCGCGTTTATGGCCTCCTTGATTGTCATTCTGCTTTCTCCCCTTCAAAAATTTCTAGATTGCACCTGTCCCATGTCAGCATCAGCGCTCTCCTATTGTGAAGATATGTTTTCTTTTTAAATTGTAGGAAATTTCAGGCGGATAAAACATGATATAACTCAAAAGCAAGCACAATTTAATGAAAATAGATATTTGTGACATAACCTCAAAATAGAGCGCTGGCACGGAAAGGTAGAAAACTATGACAATCAAGGAGGCCATAAAGGCGCCCTACAATTGTAGCAACGATTGACGATACGGGCCTTAGCCCCTGTGGGTAAGCCTGCCTGCACAATTTCACAAAAGTCAACTCTTTATTGTAGACTTAACGATTATAATTTAGCCGGAGCAGATTTAGACGAGTTTCATGTACTGTGGGCTATCAATTGTGAATCACCTAGACCGCTCTCTGCTGAAGCAAACTTTATCCATCTATATATAGTGGAAACAGAACACAGTGATAAAGTTTCATTGCAGTGGCAAATAGACTTTGGCTTCACACATATTTGGGCGTAAAATTCCGCCGATAAGGATGTTTTCTGTTTCAATTGCGGGCAGAGTTTGCGCACCCTGACCTGAAGTTAGGGCTAGCAGCGTTGCTGATTTCCTCATACGAATATCTACAGAAGTCACCAGCAATCCCCTTAGTTGGTTGAGAAGCTTCAACCTGTAAACGCCCGTCAGAAGCCATCTTATGCCTATATTGTTAGTAGCATTTTGGGTAATAGCTGATTTATAGCAATTCAAACGATTATACCTTAATCTCTTATAAAACTGTAAGGTGAGAAATTTCAAGGTAGAAAAATAGACATATATTTCTTCCCGACAAAGATCCTACCGTAATGTAACACAATCGTATGACGGATTATAGATGCCGATCGGAATGACAGCTTTCCAAAGACGACATGGTAGGCTTCAGAATCATTGGGAGCAGGGTCCCACTCCGTTTCCACGACCCACTGACGCAAAAGCTAATCTGTATCAGTATTACTACTACATTTTATATTTGACGCTACTGCAGTAAGATTGCTCTCTTCACACAACTGCCACAGCTCTCCCGCAACCTGGTCCAGGCGTAGAAACCTTAATGAGGTAGGATATAGTTATCGCTTTATTATTCGACAGCCCCTCAAGACGGGAGCACAACATTCACGACCGAAGGAAACTTCCAGTAGGTCCAGATGATTGGCATGCGGGATCTTGTCAAAAAAAATTTTCCTGCCCGGCGAATGTCAAACTCCGAGAAATTATACAACTGTAAATTGGATAACTCAGCACCGCTGACCTCATCTAACAGTTACTTTTAGCACCACCCGAGGTAGACCTTAAGTGCAGATGTTAGTGGCATCGTAGCGTTAAAATTCCTTTGAGAATGTTAAAGGGCAAGAAATGTATAGTCAGTTGTAATGAAATGCAAGGCAAGTTGACACCAAGTTCCCGATGCTTACCGTAAAGTCTTGGACCTAATTTTTCTCGCAACTGAATACAGTGCCTAAAAGTGCTCAAATTTGACTCGAGGTCAAGCAACTTTTTTTGTAATTGATTGAAAAAGTGGTGTCAATTGTTGCCCGAATATTGTTATTCAGGCAATCTCTCTCAGTATAACCGAACAGAAGGAAATACAGACAGATATATGTATATATTTTTTCTTGAGGTATGCCAGAAATGGTTTTAATAACTTGAACACATGAGGGGCACAATTTACCCTAAACGGCACAGCATTTTATTGCCTGACCCTTGAATATGAATCTGAAATGTATTCTATGACTCTCCCTGATGGGTATCAAAATCTGTGCATATTCCAAATCCAGATTCCTTAAGAAACTATCTCTTTGATAAGAAAGTACCTCTACGGAGAAGTCTGATCCCAGTTCAATTGCTTTCTAACTTAAGTGCTCTATACCTATAAACAAATTTAGGGTTTTGAGGTAAGGAATCAAACGTGTTAACACTTCAGACTTGGGGACAAGGATACGTTGGTTAGGCGCTGATCTTTAGTTAGCTCAACTTTTTTACTTTAATGAGGCTCAACAGTGGCAGATTGCTGATTCGGTCTCCATGAGAATGGCAAGTGAATACACGAGTCCATTACCGGACTTTAGCGCTACTCCTAAAGTTATACCATTGATAATGAATACGCGCCAATCTTCTTGCTGATGTACGTACCTCATTTCAATAATCGGGGTTGGCTGATGTTGACAGTACGTTGTCCGAACGTTTGTTGTCCATATCTATCTGATTTCTATTTAGAGTTGACTGGCTTGGTCAGACTTACTCCGATCAGAACGTCATCAATGGAAGCCTATGCTAGAGGACTCCTGAGTTCTTTGTTTAAATGTGAATATCTACCAGCATGCGCTCCTCTTCTTTGAGCCTACAGGAGAGAGTATTGGCACTTGCAGATAATGAACAGCTCACAAGTCGCTGTACGGAGAACAAGCGCGCATCTCAGCTTGCGACTTCTATTATAGCGGCCGCTACCTCACGGTTCATCTTAGGTGAATAGAATAGAATTTAATCATCTATCGTCATCAACTCGACCTTCCTTTGAAATGTCAGCCTTGGAACAATGCGTGAAGATTACATTAAGTTCGCCGCATCATCGTGTTGATTATCTATTGTAATGGGCTTTAAGACATCACAATCCAGAGCGCTCTGCTGTTCGAGTGCCACCTATGCAAAATGTCACGCCAATCGAGCATAATGGTACCTAATCTACTGAAAATTAGTACTTTACTGGTTTCCTAACCTGTCATGTTCATACGTACAGTCCTGTTCCATGGTTATCACAAACCAAATGGAATTTGCTATCACAAGCAAAATGTAACGCTAGTCTCGCATAGATGAAACCTAATCTCGATCTGTTAATAATGAAAAATGATAATTCAGCGATTTCCTGAACTGTCATGTGCATTCTTACAACCTTGTTCCATAGTTATCACAAAGCAGGTGGAATTTGTTATCCCAAGCAAAATGTAACGCGTCTCGAACAGTTGTATCTAATATCCATGTATTATTAATAAAAAATGGTACTTCGGCGGCTTCCTACCCTCTCATGTGCATCCTTACAATCCTGTTCCATGGTTATCACAAACTAGATGGAATTGTATATCACAAGGTACCTAATTTATCTCTGGTAAGATGGAAAAAATATACATTGGCGGTTTCTTAATCTGCCAATGTCAAACTTACAGTCCTGTTCCATAGTAATCACAAACCAGGTGGAATTTGCTAGCACAAGTAAATGAAAAACGATTGTTGACCATACTTTGCCGCTGCGTTGCCCCAAACGCTTTCAGTGTTGTTATTTGTCGTAGGATTTTAACCATCACAAACTAAGTACAAGTTACCATCACAAGCAGCGGAGTTTAGTGTTGAGTCATTATCCCAAACATCTTTGTTCATCCTTGGCGTGGAGCTGACTATCACAATCCAAGTCCAGGTTGCTATCCCAAGCAATCGAGTCCAATGCTTCAACGTTATCCCAGTTGGATATCACAAGCTAAGTCCAGGTTGTTATCCCAAGCAACGTAGTCCAGTGCTGTCGGAACGTTATCCCAAACGTCGTGCAGACACAGTCTGCAATGCCGGTGACGCATTCACCTAACTACATAAACTTGCACCTAAGACAGATCGGCTGGTCGACAATTACCTGATGGTGACGCCCCTTCAGAAAAAGAGGCCGACACTTTCTGACTATGCTCCGCGACGTAAAAATCGGTGCACGAACTCGAGTACGATGTTTAGCGCGCGGCGCGAGAACAAGGAATGAGAGTTTGTAGATCAGCCGCTTTTCTTCGCGGCGTGCGTGCTTTGAACTCGTGCGTGTGGCCGGGAAACGGGGTACTACACCTTTTCTATTTACGAGACGAGGCCGGAACATATTAAAAATCACGTGAACACATACAATATATACAGAGTATACCAACGAAAGTGCAATGCTGTTTAAGAGAAAAAATTAAAAAATATAACGTAAAACAATTTGAGCAGCATGATTGACATTGACAGGTGTCTATTACTAAGTTATTTGGGTGTTGCACAACAAACATTTTTTAGCTGTAATTTTTAATGAAACATCTCATATTTTAATATGATTACCGTTCTAATGAAGCAGCAGAAAAAACTAATAAAGACGCGAATCTGATGTTGTAAAATTATATGGGATGTTCCATTTGAAACTTTTTGGGAAAAACGACGATTTGCGTTCTGCAGCACTTTGGTGAAGTTTGCATCCTTTGTTATCCGCTTTTCATAATTTGGTGATAAACTACGCAAAATCGCGGAAGTCAAGTATAGGCATCTCTTCAGACATATGATAAAATAACTAAACAAATGACGATCAAAACTGTGCAGTGTATTATGTCAAACTATCAAAGATCTTTCTAAATAAGATATTCCATAAAAGAAAAACAAGTTGGTGGTGCCACGAAATTGGGTAACGCGCTGTATATTTTCGAATAATTTAGAGATACATCCCTATAAGATGTCAATCTTGCTGCGCAAGCTGTTTCGACTATATTATATAGTTTTTTCTATTAAACAGCTTTACATTTTCGGTCGAACATCTTGTATATATTGTAAGTGTTCACGCGATTTTTATGATATGGTCAAGTTCCCTAAGTATATCGAAGACGAGTTAGTTCATGTCAAGTGGTGCATGCAGGCGTACCCACACAGCCTAAGTCCCCTGTATCTCCAATAGAAAGCATCAAAATCCGTATGTTTTGTGCCTCGTACTTACATATTCCATGAATATGATTGCTTTTAGATTTATTCATTCCTGATCGTACGACCATCTATCAAAATGACTCAAGAAGTAGAAGAGATAATAAGAGCATGTCACAAATTTCTAGGGAGTATACCTCTTGGAACTGGTTTACTGTCACAGCGACTCCTGGTGAAAAAGATATACTTCTTGATAGCTCAGCTAAGATACCACGCACCTTACTTCACGGCTTCGGATATGTTTGAGATTAACTACGGAATGATTCTTCGCATCATTGCTGGCGTTATATCGTTCACTATTGTTTATATACATGTCGAAAATAATAAGACCTAGATCTAGATTCACTATACCTTGAGCTTCAGTGTTCTCGAAACCGCGGGAGCCCATTTTGCGAGAATTCTAATAATTTGAGTGTGTTTAAAATTATCCAAATTTCATATTTGTATTGTTTTGCAATGTTGTATCCTTGAAATTTACATAATAATACTGTCAGAATTATAAATCATGCGAAATTTACGATGGTGAGTGTTGTGTAGCTGTTTTTGAAATTCATTGTTGACATTGACGTAAATGTTATACCAATGTATTGGTCTAAATTAGAAGTCTGTGGACCTTCTTCGGAATTTCAACAGGTACTATTACAGTAATTTAAAGGATTACTGACTGCCACGCTTTATCATAACGTTGATGGAATATTTGATTTTAAACTACTAGTTACATACGATTATATAACATTGCATGAAAATCTAGCGGAACTTCTTCCCTGTTTTTCCCACCCTTACTACATATTTACGAGGGATGTCTTTTAAGTTGTGCCTATAGAAACATAGTAGGCCGCGTGGATCGAACGTTAGTACTGAATCTTAACCTCACTCTTTAGCAAACTTAAATTCTAAGTTTCACAACAATACAATAAAAAACTCTTGACCGTTTCAATTCTGGAAACTCAAAAAATGTGTACAGCATTGTTAGTGGTGATGAATCGTGGATTTAGTGTTATGAACCAGAAAATAAACCACAGTCGGCTGTTTGGGTGTTCCAAAGTGAAGAAAAGATGGTCGTGACATTTGTGTCAAAAGCAGAACTTAAAAGACATCCCTCGTATTTAATCGCAAATTTGTTGTTATCCAAGCCACAGAAATGTCATCCAAAAATTTATTCATTACGCATTATTGATGCCCAAATCCTAGAGCTATTTGAAAAAAAATTTCAACTACAAAGGGTTTGTGGTTTACTTAATCACAAAATTTAAGAGGAAATCACATACATATTTTTTACATATATTATTTTAATAAAGATTAGGTATCAGGCGGCTCATTAATTTTAACTGATACAAATTTGGAACCTTAGTCTGTTGATAATTGAAATTAACTTCAAAATGTTTTCATCATCATCATCGATAAGGTCAATTTTTGCTCGACAAAATAAAATTCCACGTTTTACAGTAGAAAACTAGCACACCTGCTAATCAGCTGTTAACGTCAATTTGGCGTTAGATCCGTTCAAGACATAGGTCATGGATTTATTCCTCTGATATATTTGCGTGTATCCCTGCTAACTTTTTAAGCGCCAAAAACATTTTATGACGAATGCAAACCTTAAGAATGGCCATGAGCCGGAATTGTATGCCATTACCGAAATCAGAAGGAACTTGGAATTAGATTTAGTTGCTAAGAGGCAGAATAAATAGCGCGACTTTTTTTTACACAGTAGAGGAAATCGGTTGGTCACTACGAGTTCGAATACGTTAGAACACTGCACTGTATGTTGCATAGTTTTAGTGCATACTTTTGATTCGTTTATCTACCAACAGAGATTTTTTCGCGAGATCCCGTAGTGAACCGGAGCGGGAACAGATGGAATTTCCCCTTCCTCTCGAAGTTTTGACAGTTTCAAGTTACACCGGGAGTGGTTAGATGGCGCAAGTTGCGCAAAATGTTTGCTTTACGCTCCTTGATACTGATCCTTTGAACCTGAAATAAAAAGACCGATCGTTTTTTGTGCAATGTACATATATATCAATAAAATCAATCATTTGATATGACAAGTGCGGTTCATATATCTTGGATGACCTTCTCCCTCGTCATTGAAAATCAGGTGAACGTGTTCCTCCATTTATGATTTAATAATTTAACTCAATTTTCAGCACTGCGAAGACAAATTATCAATTGAGATGCCTGTTTTTTAAATGACATTGACATAATAGCTGTCACCCGCTAGTACCTCACAGACCTTACGCGGGTACCCGTACCATTTTTTGACATTCGGACGACGTCACATCCGTCTTCCACTATTCCCGTTCTTCGCGAAAATTTGAGCATCGGTTCCCGGTAGTGCACTGTGCTACACCGTGGACTCGCGAAAAAATCCTTAATGTCTACTCGTACCTACGTGACAGCGGTGTATCAATATAATTAGTACTTATCGGTGGAAACATTTACCTTCATTAGGCTTGTGCTGCTCTTTGCAAAATATGTGATAAGTACCACTGTCTTGAAATTGCCTAACACAACAATTATCTGAAAACGCACGCATTTTTTAAAAGTAACATTGAAATTAGGAACTTGACAGAATTTAAGAGGAATTGACTCATATCAAATGCGCTTTGAACCTCACTACAGACTATGAAAATTATGAGATAAACAAATCCTTGAATGGCTCTTTCTACCTAGTCTGAATTCGTTTGCTGGTCAGTACAGTTCGACCTATCCTATGGGTGCTTCATCTGTGATTGCACCTGTTTGCCCTGGATGTTACGTTACTATGGGATATCTTGTCACAAGTCCATCTCCACACTTACACGAGAGAACACTTCATCATATAGTGGTCTGCATTATTTTTCTTTCTAACCTAGATTAGCAAAAACTACAAAAATCTATATTTCCTACACCATGTTCATTGAATTCTTAATAATTGAAGAGTGACAGCTTCACCATACTGTAGAATTCGTAGGAAGGTACATTTTTGAGGCATGGAAACATATTTTTTCACCACCATCTCGAGAAATCACCGTTATTGACCGCACTGACTTATTGGGAAGTAGCGTTGCTCCCCCTACGTAAATAATGAAAACCACAAAACACCTAGGCAAATAATAATTCCATTTGAATTCGAGCAATTTTAAGCGATCTACCAATCATAGCCGGTCATGTTTGGTTATAAACTTTTCATTTTAAGCGACGCGATTTGTAACAGCTAACAGTTAAGACCAATAACAACGTTGCACAGGTGGTAGTTTCTCTGCGGTTCTGAATGTTAAATGTCAGCCCATGAATATAACTCAACCCTTTCCAACACTTTTCTGTGATTTGTGCTTGCTTGGTGTCATCTGTATATAATTTTCCGAAAAAGTCAGTTATTAAAAAAAAAAACGATATCAGATTACATTTATAATCGTTGACGTTAGACCACAAAACAGTTGCTTGTAGCAACCTTGTTCTCAACTCTGTCCCATGTTAGAACGCAAATAACAGAATAATTAATAGCATAGCCAAGGAATAACCGCTGTTTATCACTTATAAATCAAATTCAAGCGAATAACCAAATGAAAATGGTATTTACCATTTTGGACTGGTATTTACCGATTCGTTCAACCGAGTGTGGTTGTCAGTTTGGTTATAAGATCCGTGACGTCATGAATCAGCTGTTATATGTCATAGTTATCACCACAAAATTGTGGTATTTACCCAACTCAGGAGTAGTTATATATTTCTGTTTATTTTCTGAAATGTGACAAGTTAGAATTTTGCCCAGTATTGAATATTTATGTTGTACTTCAGCTTCATTTTTGAGAAACTTGATACAGACTTCAGTTGTAGCATAAAGTAGAGAGCACCTTATTAGTTATACTCATACCTGTTGTTGGGACTCTTTAAATCTAGCTCCTATGCTTAACAAGGTATCCTGTGTAGCCATATACCACAAGAATATTAAATTATGTTCCGTCCTCGTCGAAGTAAATATTTAGAATACATATTGTAGTACCCCCATAGTTGTACCAAACCCCACGATTTCAAAGCGCGCACGCAGCGAAGGAAAACGGCACCGCGCCCCTCCCACCTTCCTCCCCTCTGGTCACCTAGAAACACTCATTCCTTGTCAGTCAGACCGTTAACACGTCAATCGGCGGGCGTCATTACATTTTCAGCAGTGTCGAGGATCCGCTGAACAGTTAGAATTAGAGAACAGGACAGGACAGAAGGTTTTGTCGATAGATTGCATTGTCGAACGAGATACTGACCGACGGTCGCCTCAAGGTTCCTTTCATCAGAACTAGAAAGTGGCGTGCATGCCTCTTTTTTTGAAGGGGCGTCAGCATCAGGTAACTGTAGTATAGATGCCTCACCGGTGCTGCAGACTGTGCCTAACACGACGTTTGGGATAGCGTTCTGACACTGTTGCTTGGGATAGCAACCTGAATCTAGCTTGTCATAGCCAACTCCATACCTAGGACGAACAAAGGCGTTTGGGATAACGCTGAAACATTAGACTCGGTTGCTTGGGATAGCGCCGTGGACCTGGCTTGGGATAGTCAGCTCCACACCAAGGATGAACGAAGACATTTGGGATAACGTTGTAACATTGCACTCGGTTGCTTGGGATAGCAACATGGACCTAGCCTGGGATAGTCAGCTCCACATCAAGGACGAATGAAGATGTTTGGGATAATGACTCAATACTGAAATCCGTTGTTCAAATAACAACACTGCAAACGTTTGGGACAACATAGCAAAAAGGTATGGTAAGCAATCTCTTCTCATTTCCTTGTGATAGCAAATTTCATCCAGTTTGTGGTAACCATGGAACAGGACTGTAAGTTTGAACTTGGCGGGTTAGGAAGTCGTTGAGATATATTTTTTCGTTATTATCAGATAGCGGTAAGGTATCTTATGCGAGGTTAGAGATATATTTTGCTTGTGATGGAAAATTCCATCTGGTTTGTAATAACCTTGGAACAGCATATCAAGATTGCACAAGAAAGTCGATGAAACCGCCGAAGTACCACTTTTTATTAACGACAGATAGAGATTAGGTTCATCTATGCGAGACTAGCGTTAAATTTAGTTTGAGATAGCAAATTCTATCTGGTTTTGTGATAACAATGTAGCAATATAGCACTTTTCATTCATAACAGATAAACATTGGGTACATCTATGTGAGACCAGCGGAACATTTTGCTTGGGATAGCAAATTTCATCTGGTTTGTGATAGCAATATAGCATTTTTCCTTTATAATAGATATAGAAGAAGCCGAAGTACTATTTTTCATTAATGAACGACAGAGATTAGGTACATCTATGCGAAACTAGCGTTACATTTTTCTTGCGATAGCAAATTCTACGTGGTTTGTGATAACCACGGAACAGGTGTGTAATTATGAACATTCCAGGTTAGAAAACCGCCAATGTATATGTTTCTCTTATCACCAGATAAAGAATAGGCACCTTATGCGAGGTTAGCGTTATATTGCCTGTGATCGCAAATTTCATGTGGTTTGTGATAACCTTGGAACATCATTGTCAGAATGCACATGACAGTTTAGAAAACCACGAAAGAACCATTTTTCGCTAATAACATAGAGAGATTAGGTTTTATCTATGCGAGACTAGCGTTGCATTTTGTTCGTGATAGCAAATTCCATATAGTTTGGAATAACCATCGAACAGGTCAATAATATGCACATGACGGGTTACGAAACAGCTGAAGTACTATTTTTCATTAACGACATATAAATTATGTACATCTATGGCAGATTAGCGTCACATGTTGCTTGTGATAGCAGATATCACCTGGCTAGTAATAACTATGGGACAGGACTGTACTTATGAACATAACCGGTTAGGAAACCTCCAAAGTCCTAATGTTTAGTAATAACGGAGACTAAATATCGTTATGCCCGATTAGCGTTACATTTTGCATAGGTAGCACTCGAACAGCAGGGCGCTCTGGATTGTTGATGTCTTAAAGGCCATGAAATCTGTTTCAATAGATGACGCATCACCATAATGATGCGGCGACCTTAGTATAATTAATGTTCGGCTGACATTTAATAATAATAATAGTAAAATGCCTTTCATTTTCCTGGCGAGGATTCAGCTAGCAGCTGTTCTTTCTCCCTCCCTAACCAGGGCACCAATTGCTTACAAGCACCTTTACAATAAAATTTAATAATTTATAAGAGTGTTAGAAAAAAAACAAGTCTGTTTACAGTTATATACATAGGCCGTCTCTAAATATGAGCTCCTTGATTTCTCCTTTAAATCTACTAAGTGGTAGCTGCCTGACTGAAAGCGGTATTTTATTATACAATGCAGCTCCTATATAAGAAAACGATTTTTTAAAATTAGATGTATTGTGAGCAGGAATATCCAGTGTATGATTGACAAATCTAAGATTGGCATTATGATATTGATTACCCATAGATAATTTATAATTTAAGAACGGAATGCACCAAATAGCACAGATGTACCATCCACCTTTTTCTCATAGTTAACCATGGAATACGTGTCAAATATGGTGATATACTTTCTCGTCGGGGGACACCTAATGCATAACGGACACATGCATTTTGACTCTTTGCAACCTCTAGGATTCATTTTGTATCAGGCAAGGAGCAAACATAGAATCAGCATATTCTACTTTGCTTACAATCAACGAATTAGTTAACCTAACTTTGGCGGATTCAGAAAGTATGTGTCTGAAACTATATATTCTTTTCAAGGCACTATATGAGCTTTGTACTATTTTTGTGACATGGTAATGGAATGATAACGATGACTTAAAAAGTACACCTAATTTTTTTATCTGCAGCTTATGATGGACTGGCTCACCTCCGATAGATAAATTGACAACTTTACTGTCAAAATTGCTTAGCTTGGATTTAAAGGTAATGACGGTGGATTTTCTTGGATTTATAAGTAATCCATGGCTAGAGAAATATTGATGTGCAGCATGTAGGTCTCTTGACAGTTTGGTGTTCGCCTGTAAAAAATCATCAGGATTATATGAAAGGTAGATCTGGGTGTCATTTGCATAGGAGTGAACTTTGCAATAAGAAATCTGATACAAAAAGATTAAATAAAATTGGCCCCAGGATCGAACCCTGCGGAACACCTTGCATAACATTGCATTTCGAAGATATTTTCGAGCCAAGTTTCACCATTTGTGATCTACCAGGTAGATAACTAGAGAACCAGGCAAATCCAAAAAAAGACAGTTTTGCCAAAAGAAATCTATGATCTATGCAGTCAAAAGCTTTAGACAGGTCTAGCATCACGCATGTTGTAACGTTACCAACGTCTATGGCTCTTAAGTACTCGTCACTGACATCAATCGGTGCAGTTACAGTACTATGTCCAGGTTTGAAGCCTGATTGTGTGGAAGGTATCAAGTTACATTTTTTTATATGAATAGACATCTGCCCAAATACAATTCTTTTTAATAACTTAGACAATATAGGCAATAGACTGATAGGTCTATAATCACTAAGTTCCAGCGGACTATCAGTCTTTGGCAGTTGCTAATTTCCACAATTCTGGAAAAGTGCCAGTGTCCAAAGAAAAATTAATGATATTATTAATAGCATTGAGACAATATGGTATGAACATTTCCAATATACTTAGGCTTAGTCCATCATGACCTGCACAATTTGATTTTATTTTCATAAACTCGTCAAATACGATCTGCTGAGATATTAAAGTGAAGCTAAAATCCTCATCAACAGAACGATGTTTGTGATTTTCATAGTACACTAGTAGTAATTCATCTATTGTGCTATTTGGAATACAGTTTATAATGAAACTATTGACAGAATCAGGTTCAAAAAGGCAGTCATTAAACTTATTTTTATTACCTTGTGAACCTAACGGCTTGATACATTTCCACCAGCTACTAGAATTGCGCCTTTGCTTCAATTGATACTCAACGTAACCCTTATTCTCTCTACGGATGGATGTAGTTACTAAATATCGTAATTGTTTGTAATAAGTCAATTTTTGTTCTAAGACTTCTTTGCTACAATTTTTCTTTTTTAAGTTTTTATAACTGAAATAAGCTTTATCTCTTAGTTTCATCATGAGACGTATGTTCGGTGTTATCCAAGGGAGAGACCTTTAGGATACCTTCTTGTATTTTAGAGGAGCACATGCATCTAGAACAAATAGAATTGGTTTATTCAAATACTCAACTTTAGAATTAATATCAGGATGATGGATCACACCTAACCAGTAGAGAGAAGAGGCGACAGTATTGAAAAGGTTCATGTCCATATTCTTTAAATTTCTTGTCTCTATATACTTAACATTGCTGGCAACAGGTAGTGATTCTAGGCAAAAATATACAAGGTGGTTGTTGTAAAGGGTTTACCTCGGATCTGCAATTGATGCCGGATGGCGTCCCTGATGCTTTCATGGGCTGTAGTCACCACTTACTTTACTTTTTACTTATAAAATCAGGAAAAAACTAGGAGACTAACACACCTGCAACTACTATCCACACTTCTATTTATCTTCTTCTTACAATACATGGTTGCCACATGCAACTTAAAGTCGGGTTACTAGATACAATATTCCAAATGTAATAAAGTTCCAAACATACCGCCCGCCTTGAAAGGTCCAGGACTTTCAACAAACATTATTAACGTCAACAGGCAAAACGCACAATCGATTCACAGCACGTTTTACTATAACGCCACCTCTGAGCTTGACTTCACACACTCTGACAACATTGTCAGTTCCAGGAAACAGTTTCACTACACGGCCTAACCTCCAATCCAAGGTAGGAGTATTTTCTTCTTTCAGCAGGACCAAAGAACCTATCTGCAGTCTCGTCCCTCCATCGCGACTCCATTTAGTCCTAGTCTGCAGCTCTGCTAGGTACTCTTTATGCCACCTTTTCCAATAATGCTGAGTCATCGCTTGCAGCTGCTGCCAGGCATTCAAACGGTTGACAGGTACTTCGGCTAAGTTCGACTCAGGAAGGGCTATTAACTGTCTCCCAATCAAAAAATGAGCAGGTGTTAAGGCTGCTGTATCATCTGGGTCCTCTGTCAGGGGACATAGTGGTCGGGAGTTAAGGATACTTTCGATTTGCGTCAGCACCGTACTAAATTCCTCAAAAGTTAATCTTTGATTACCTATCACTCGCTTTATATGATGCTTAGCACTTTTAATGCCTGCCTCCCACAGACCACCAAAGCTAGGGCTTCTAGCCGGTATAAAATGCCAATTGACACGCTCAAGGGCTAACGTCTCCCCTATTTTCTCAGAATTTCTTTTCAAAAATTTGAACAACTCATTTAACGCATTATTCGCTCCCAAAAAATTAGTTCCATTATCGGAATACACATGAGTTGGTTTTCCTCTACGACTACTAAATCTATGAAATGCAGCAAGATACGCATCGGTGGTCAAATCTGAAACCAGCTCTATATGTACTGCCTTCACACTCATGCAGACAAAAAGACACATGTAAACTTTACTAGTTTTTGCGCCCCTACCCTTACGGTCTTTTACTAAAAATGGTCCTCCGTAATCTATGCCAATGTTCTGAAATGGAAGGTAAGTATTGACTCTCACATTGGGAAGATCACCCATCAAATAATTTGTGTCTTTAGGTGACACCTTAAAACAAGTTACGCACTTTCTAACTATATTCTTGCAGGAATTTCTTCCACCAATGGGCCAGAACTTATCCCTTATTGCGCATAACAATGTCTGGACTCCGCAATGTAATAGTGCTTCATGAGCATCTCTTAAAATCAACTCTGTTAATATATGACCCTTGGGTAAAATTATTGGATGCTTTTTATCAAAATTCTGCTTAGAGTTACTTAATCTCCCGCCAACTCGCATGACGCCATTTTCTAAAAAAGGTCTCAAAGGAAGCAACTTACTTTTATTTTCCAACGCTTTATTAGATGATAAGCTTCTATACTCTATTGGAAAACAATCTCTTTGTACGAGCGTGATCAAAAGGTTTAAAGAGTTCTCTAGCTCTATTGGGGTTAAGATTCCAAAATTTCTATCAGACTTGGGACATCTCAAATTATCAGTAAACCTACGCACATAGCCTGTAATCCTTACAATTTTATTCAAACTCGAAAACTTATCTATTAACTCCAATAAGTCGTTTTTTATTGTGCATGATGCCAACGATACAGAACGTTGTTCCGGTACTTCAAAATTTAGCTCAAAATTGTCTATGTTCCACGCACTGTTATTTAACTTGAAAAAGGATGGTCCATGCCACCACAACTCGCAATCACATAATAACTTAACTGTTACTCCTCTAGTTAGTAAGTCTGCCGGGTTATTAGCAGACTCTACGTGTCTCCAATCTAGTACACTTGTAAGTGACTGAATTTCACCTACACGATTGGTTACGAAGGTTTTCCACCTCTTTGAATCCCCTCGTATCCAAGCAAGGGTTATCATGGAATCGGACCACAAATAACATTGATCAAAATCAATTTCTAAAATTTTTATAGCTTTATCAAGCAAATTCGCTAATAAGACAGCCCCACATAATTCTAACCGTGGTAAACTTACTTGCTTAACCGGGGCAACTCTTGATTTTGCACATATCAAATTTGATACCGGTTCCCTTGTGCTAAAACTGCATCTAACATATATACAGGCTGCATAAGCCTTCTCACTTGCGTCGCTAAATCCGTGAATTTCTATTCTTATATACTCTGATAAGACCGCCCGCCGTGGGATACTAAGTTTTGTTATTGTCTTCAAATCTTCGCGAAAACGAATCCAACTATCTTGTAAATCACTAGGCAAATCATCGTCCCATTCTAATTTCCTAAACCACATTTGTTGGATCAATAATTTGGCCACAATAGTAACGCAACCTACTAAACCTAAAGGATCGAATATCTGACATATTGTAGATAGGACACCTCTTTTCGTCATTCGATGGTTTGATAGTATTTCAAAATCTATTTTGTACTGAATCACATCATTATGTGAATTCCAAAACACTCCGAGTGTTTTGTTTTGCTCATCTTCACCTATTTCTAAAATATTTGCCTCTGTCTCACCATGCGTTTTAAACTTAGCTAATATTTCTTTATCATTACACAACCATTTTCTTAATGGCAAACCAACACTATTTAAAATATCCGATACCTCTCCTTGAATTTTCAATAAATCCACCTCAGATTCTGCACCAGTCAACACATCATCCATATAAAAGTCACGCTTAATAACCTTGCGGGCATCTGGAAACTCATTTTCATGCATATTTGCTACTTCAAATAGACACCTCACTGCAAGATATGGCGCTGATGCTGTGCCGTACGTCACTGTTTTCAACTTGTAACACTTTATATCCTTGGTGGAATCAAAACGCCAAAGAATTTTTTGGTATAGCCTCTGCTCTTCAGTAATCCAAATTCTCCTGTACATTTTAGACACGTCACCTGTCATGACTAACTTATGCTTTCTAAACCGCACCAAAATATCAAAGAGATCATCCTGTAGCTTAGGACCTACAAACTGAGTGTCATTTAGTGACAAATCTGAGGTAGTCTTGGCTGAGGCGTCAAATACTACTCTACACTTCGTAGTTATACTTGATGACTTAATAACTGCATGATGAGGCAAATAATATCCTCTATCTAATTCTAAGCTATCATCAAATTCTTCCATATGACCTAACTCTAGGTATTCCTTCATAAATGCATTATACTCTAACTTTAAACTTGAGTTTCTATCTAGCTTCCTTTCTAGAAACTTATATCTCTGAAGTGCCATCTCCCGCGACTCTCCTAATTGCTTTACACTCTCCTTAAACGGAACGTTTACTATAAACTGACCATTTTCCGCTTGCCTTGTTGTTCTTTTAAAATATGAGTCACAATAACGATCCGCTTCGGACTGTACTATGTTATCTTTAGCTACTTCTTCCAGCTGCCAAAACTTCTCTAATTTACTGGCTATATTTCCCGTACTATTGACGCATTTCATTTTAGAACGGTTACTTATACTCAAACAACTGATTACTGTATTATTACTTATTCCTGAAGCAATATTGCCAGCAACTAACCATCCTAATTCCGTATTTTGTAACCAAACTAGTCGCCGAGTACCCTTTTTCAGCCCGGGTACCATTACCGACCAAAACACTTCTGATCCCAATAATATATCTACTTCATCGGAAATATTAAACTGAGGATCAGCCAACTCGGTATCTCGCGGTATATTTAAACTAGAACTGTCAAAAGAAACTATCGGCAGCTTATCAGTTATGCGAGGAATAACCAGACAATTAATATCCATGGAAAACTCTCTAACATTTGACTTAATGGATATATCAACTTTACTGGTGATACTCGTGAGTGTCTGTCCCACACCCCTGATAGAATGATTTATTTTACTCACTTTCAAGTTTAAGCGTTTACAGAATTTTTCTGAAACGAAATTACTCTGACTTCCCGAGTCCAGGAGCGCTCTACCGATACAAAAATTCCCTTTTGCATCCTTCACCTGCACTAATGCTGTAGATAACAAAATCTGCGAATTTTCCGCCCGCACATTAGCGGATGTAAACCCTTCTGTAGGCGACGGCAACACCGCATGTGTCTGCGATGACTTCGAAGCCGGCGGCGGCGTTGTGTCGTTCGGCGTTGAAGCGGTGACTAAGCGTTCCGACGGTGTCCGATGGAGATTTGTCTCAGCAGCGGTAGCTTCTCGCCGCGGAAGGTGAAGTAATACATTATGTGGCGCTTTACAATTTTTGCAGTTACTCAATCTGCACTGCAATGTCAGATGGTTATCTCTCAAGCAATTCAGGCACAACTTTAGTTTTCTAGCAGCTGCAATCCTATCACTTACCTGCAGTGATAAAAAGGATATACACTTAAATATCGAATGAGAACCCTTACAATAAAAGCACTCAATCGCAGTTTCTGTGGCTGCAAAACTGTGACTCGTATGCGGTTTTCTACTACTTGTGTGGGGGTAAGACTTCCCTCTATCGAAGTGTTTAGCATCTGACTTTACTAACTCCAATTTTTCTAAAACTTCACACTTTTTCTTTAAAAATACATGCAAATCAGACATTGTAGGAAGATCCCCATTATACTTAAAATTCTCCCAGTCTCTTCTGGTAACCGAGTCCAACTTGGTACTCATGATGTATATAATAAGGCTATCCCACTCATCTGTCTTTTCTCCCAGACTTTTCAATGATCTGAGATGTTTCATGAAATTATCATAAAGATTTCTTAAATCCGCGTGATTTTCCTTATTCACGGGTGTATGTTCTATGATCGCCTTGATATGATTGAAAACAATCAATCTTTTATTCTCATACCTTTCTATTAAAAATTGCCAAGCACTTCGATAATTATCTGCTGAAACTTCAATAAACTTAATCGTATCCAAAACGTCTTTCTCTAAACTGGTTTTTAAATAATAAAACTTTTGGATATCTGATAGCTGCTCATTACAATCTACCAAAGATAAAAAGGAGTCCTTGAACTCTAACCAATTATGGTAACGACCGTCAAAGGTAGGTATTTTAATAGGTGGCAACTTTACTAAAGTACTATTATTCACTACATTAACTGGATTAGTTGTAACCCTAACAACTGACGAACTACTGTCACTGTTAACTGAGCCAGTGGTAGACTTGACAACCGATGCACCATTTGGCACATTACTTTTGACTGAACCGGTGGTGGACTTAACTCCTGATGCACCACCGTTTGATGCATTACTTGTTGCATCAATGGAATACTCGAACTTCTTAATAAACGCCTTCATATGGCCAACCAACTTAAAATACTTGTCATCAAACTGTTCTCTTTCAATATCATCATCTGACGAAACTTCCAACTCCTCAATTTTACTTTGAACTTCATTAAATTCTTCCCATGTAGGTTCTACTTTAGACAATCTACTAGAAACTTCCTGTACTATATTATCATCTACCTCATTCTTATCTAATGAGTCAAAAAACCTTATTGAGCGTGTCAACTGGCCTTTCAACGTCTTTCGACGATTTTTTAGTGAAGCAATTTCACTCATTTTTACTAACTGTACTGTACTATCGAATTCAACTAAATCGCGTATAACTGACGCTGACTTTTTACTAAACTTGCGTATATAACTGACGCTAACTTACTGTAACTGATCAACTTTGCGTATATAACTGACGCTAACTTTAATTTCTAAGATCGCGTATATAACTGACGCAAATCTAAGGAAAGGTTTACAGGTGGTGGAATAGTCTTCCGTCCCCTGACCTATTACTGTTGCTACGTGGATGCTACCGTCATCAAAATGGCGGCTACCTCATGCGCCGAAAAGAAGATCCGCTGGTATCCGTGCTCGATTAGGACCAAAAATGTTGTAAAGGGTTTACCTCGGATCTGCAATTGATGCCGGATGGCGTCCCTGATGCTTTCATGGGCTGTAGTCACCACTTACTTTACTTTTTACTTATAAAATCAGGAAAAAACTAGGAGACTAACACACCTGCAACTACTATCCACACTTCTATTTATCTTCTTCTTACAATACATGGTTGCCACATGCAACTTAAAGTCGGGTTACTAGATACAATATTCCAAATGTAATAAAGTTCCAAACAGTGGTGATCAGATATCGAAGTGAAGTTAACAGTGCCACTTTTAGTGACTGGTTCATTTTCACTAACAAAAGCCACGTCAATCAATGCAGAGGTGAAATTGGTGAAATTGGTAACTCTGGTTGGTTCTTCAACAATCTGAGCTAGTCCATAGTCTCTCAATATGTTACTTAGGAAATCATCACTTGTACCTGACTTATTCAAAAAATTAATATTGAGGTCACCCATACAAATTATGCTATCTACTTCCAAATGAAAGTCCTCCAAAGATGCTTCCAGATCTAACAGTGCTGAGAAATCTACCGACGGTGGTCTATAAACAATACCAGTTGAATATACGAGCTTATTAATTTTAATTTTAACCCATAGTTGTTCTAGACCTGCTTCAACCTGACTTTTTGAGTTACATATGTTATAACTATATTTAGAGATGATCGATGTATCGGTACCGGCGACCTTTCCCGGTGACTTGAATGGTCGCCGTTAGTCCCGGCGACCTGATTCTCCATGAAGCAGCGACCCAGATCGCTGTTTGGAAGTATCGATATCGGTAACCACTGATCGGTAGCTGTAACGCTGTTTCGGTCGCGGTCGCTGCCAGGAAGCATATAGGTACACATCGCGTTCGCGATCATCGCGCGTTTATTAAGCAATGTTTAACATATAAAAGAAGCATTTTTATACTACATTTGTTATGTTTTAAAAGTTTTATTTTGACTGGTAAAATAGTATTTTGTTTTACTTTTTAAGATTCATAGAAAGATATTTTATGTATTTTTATGATTTTATGTGTTTCGTGCTCAATATTGTTAAAAAGAAAAACCTTAAATATAGTTTAATTCAAATCTTCAGGAACCTGAACATCTACACCTCGTTAATATCAATGGATAACCGCCACCAAATATCGAGTAATTTAATCAGCGCCAGGGAGTCGCTGGCTGCTGGCAGCGACCATGGATAAGCGTTTTTTTACGAACTATATCTTCCACCTTTTTTAAAGAGGCACACTTTTTATCCCAAACTGCATGACACGTAACTGTATTTTTTTTGTTTTTTTTTCATTAAAAACTATACAATTGACACACTTAAGTCTAGGACTTTACAGGAAACTCTCCCGTGATTACCCATACACAGAGGACAAAGAATATCTTTCACACAACTTTTTTGTACATGACCGTCTTCACAGCATTCAAAACATCGCACTATGGAAAGATGCTCAAAAACATTACACCTGCTCCAAACCTATATTCACTTTATTTACATCTGCTACAATATCCATCTTGCCATTTCTAGCTGGATATTTGTAAACTATATTGAAAGTGCACTCAGCGCCTATGTTCTTTTGGGCCTTTAATTTATTTCTAAATAAATCTACTTCAAACTCGATGTTTGTAGCAGGCACATAAACTATTTTGATTCGAGGATTCTTCTTTTTTGGCACAGATACTGGGCAATCATCGGCCATACTGGTTTCAATCGAGGTTTTAAGTTTTTGAAGTGATCGTAGATTGTCACACTTAAGGACAACACTACCTTTGTCAGAAGCTCTGTCCATTTGAACACCGACCTGTAGTTGCTCAGGAGCAATTTTATTCATCAGCTGCTCTTTCAGTGCTTCACTGCCATTAGCCTTAACTGATTTTACAAATAGAATATGTTCCCTAGACTTTTCACCTTTGACAGCATCGCTATAAGTGACAGGGTGTGCTTGCTTTGGGGTATTTTGATTTAGTATGGCATCATCAAATTTATTACTAAGCTCAGCTATGACTAAGCTGAGTTCTTCAATTTTGGAGTTCTGATTTTTTATGATCTTATAACAAGCATCTAATTTCTTCGTTGCATCTGCCAATTCTGCAGCCACATTGGCACAGTCACAAGATGTGTTAGTAGAGCGGGTGGTACCTCTTCTTATATCCCCTTAGTTACTCATGGTTTCAGGAATTTTTGAGTTTGGCTAATTCGAAAATTTCAAAACTACTCACATCTTGGCAACATCCGTACGGTCAAAGGTCAAATGCTGTGGTTGATTACGGTTCAAAGTCCAATCAGGATCATGCCAAAGAAACTGAGTTCAAATTTGCTTAATCGGAAAAAGCAGCAGGACACAAACTAATTCAAGACTCGCCTTGTCTGCTTATTAGCACTTCTACATGCACTTACATATTTTTCCGATCTAGAAATAGTAAAATTTTTGGTTGAACCACAGAGCACTATGTAAACAAACTAACGTCCAACAGTGGCGCACCATGGGGCGGGTCTTGTTGATGACGATAAATGAATAAATTCTGTTCTATTCTAGCCACCTAAGGTGAACCCTGAGGTAGCGGAAGCCAGAATAGGAATTTTCGCACGCAGGGATGCGTGCTTGGTCTGTGTACAGCAACTTGTGAGCTGTTCATTAACTGCACGGCGTATTTCCGGCCATGTTACAGCAGGGACGGAGTTCGGTTGTTCCTCACCTGTTGAAGGTGTTTACAGCATGTGTCGCCACGGGATTCACACCTAGAAGCTGGCGCAGGCTAAAGTGGTATTCATTCCTAAACCGGGCAGAGATAGATATACTGGCCCGAAGGATTTTCGTCCGATTACTCTTTCATCTGTTGTGCTTAAGACACTGGAAAGGATAGTTGATAGATACTTAAAAGATGGCCCACTGGAAAGGTGTGTCACTCATGCAAATCAGTTTGCATACCAAGTTGGGAAATCGACTGATCTGGCCTTACACAATCTGGTCGGTAGGCTGGAGAAGACTCTAGATCAGCGAGAAGTGGCACCCGTGGCCTTGTTGGACATTGAAGGTGCATTTAATTGCACCACAACCGACTCTATCAGACATGCATTGGTTAAACACGGGATTGGATCAATCCTAACAGATTGGGTCCTATCTACTCTGGAGGGTCGGGTAGCAACAGCTATGCTGAATGACGTGAGCTGCAGCGTCAGTGCAGCTAGAGGCTGCCCTCAGGGCGGAGTTCTGTCACTCTTACTGTGGTGCATCGTGGTGCACGAACTCCTCATTAGGCTCAGCAATGTGGGTGTCTGCATGCAAGCCTATGCTGTTGACTTAAGCATAGTAGTTAGGGGACTTTTTTGTAGAAGAGTCTCTGAAATTATGCAGGGCGCTCTGCGCTCTGCGGAATCGTAGTGCAGGGAAGTCGATCTTACAGTTAATGCTGAAAAGGTCTGGTACACGGACGGCTCGGTCACCGAAGAGGGCTCAGGTGCTGGGGTCTCTGGGCCTAGAACTAGGCTATCTCTGTCTCTCGGTGGATGCACCACTATTTTCCAGGCAGAAATCTTTGCGATTCTGGCTTGTGTATCTCGCATTCTGGAGGAGGGTGCACCTAGGAAAAGAATAACAATCTTATCCGACAGCCCGGCTGCAATGAAAGCACTAAGTGCCTGTAAGATTACTTCGAGTCTTGTATTGCAATGCAGAGAGGCTTTAGAATGCCTAATGTGGGTACCAGGGCACGCTGGGGTAACCGGCAATGAGACGGCGGACGGTCTGGCGAAGATAGGATCAGCCAGCAAGCTCGTTGGTCCTAAGCCAGCTTTAGGAGTGACCGCGCATAGAGCTAGGAGGAAAATGGAGACATGGATCAGAAATGGAGAAGTATCTCCAGACATCTCCGCCACGCACAGGAACTCACTGAAGGGCCCAGTGCCAAGGATGGACGTTTCTGCTTATCTCTGGATAGAGCCAACCTAAGGTTGCTGGTGGGACTGCTGTCTGGCCATAACACGTTAAGGCGCCACCTGCATGTGATGGGGGTGGCGGAGGATCCCTTGTGCGAACGCTGCGGAGTAGAGGAAGAGACCTCGGCGCACGTTTTGTGTCGCTGTGAAGCTCTGAGCTACTATAGGCAGACTATACTGGGGTCCATTACTTTGGACCCTCAGGACGTTAAGGAGCTTGGACTCAAGGCGATTCTTAACTTCGCTAAAAGGGCGAGGCTTGTGATCTAAGGAATGAAGAAGTGCATAAGGGCCCGTTTAAGCGGCCTATGCACTGGCTCCTTATGGTGGCCGGAACGCCTCTAATTTCACGATTTAGTCATTCTACTGCAAGTGGAAATACTCTATCCTCTAGGTTCAAAGAAGGGAGAGGAGCGCATACTGGCAGATATTCACATTAAAGCAAAGAATTCAGGCATACGCTGACAGAGGCTTTCATTGATATCCTGTTCTTCGGTGTAGGTCTGACCAAGTCAATTCTAAATAGAAATCAGATAAATATGAGCAGCAACTGAAGGCCAAAAGGCCATACAACGTACTAACAACATTAGATATCATCCCTTATTGCAGATGAGGTATGTAGATTAGCAGGGACATTGAAGCGTATTCAGCATCAATGGCATAGCTTTAGGAATGGCTCTAAAGTCCTGAGTTGGACTTAAGTGGTCACTTTCCATGCACATGGCGACTGGTTCGGCACTTTGCCATAGCTTAGTCTCATTAGTCCATCTATTCTATCTATGCTATCAGTAAAAAAGTTGAGCCAACTAGCACATATTCAACTTTTTCTTGCCCCCAAGGCTGATGGGTCAACACGTTTGATTCTTTACCTCAAGACACTTTGTCTGAGGATAGGGATAGAACACTTAAATCTAGGCTATTGAACTGGGATCAGACTTCTCCGTAGAGATACTTTCTTAACGAATCTGGATTTAGAATATGCAAAAATTATGGTACCCGTCAGGGAGAGTCATGGAATATATTTCAGATTCATATTCAAGGGACAGCTCTTCCAATGTACTGTTTAGGGTAAATTGTGCCCCTCATGGGTTCACAAAGTTAGTAAAACTATTTCTGGAATACCTTAAGAAAAAATTTAGCACTTTCAGGCTCAGTATTAAATTGTAACGCTACTGTGCCACTAACATAATATAACTTAAGGTCTACCTCGACTGGGGCTCAAAGAAACTGGCAGATGCGGTCAGAGGTATTGAATTATCCAATTTATAGTTGTATAATTTCTCGGACTGGGACATTCGTAGGCCAGGGAAAAGTCTCATAATTTTTGGTCACCAGTGCAAACTAATTGAAACAGACATCTGGATTGGGTTGAATAATATTGAAATTGGGATTTGTCAGTTTTTGGAAGTTTCGAGGTAACTCATGTGGCACCCACGTTTAGTTTTACCATAATTTACGCCCAAATATCTGTGCAGTCAAAGTATTTATATGTCACTGTACAGTAACTTTATCATGGTGCCTCTGCTCCCAGACGGATGAAGTCGGTTTTAGCAGAGAGTGTCACCATTGACAGCTCACAGTACATGAAATGTGTCTACCTCTGCGCCTGTTAAATTATAGTAGTCTCAGGCTCACGGCGGGCTGGAGTGCGTTTTCTCAGATACGTCACAAATCTCTTATGCCAAACAATAGCTTTGCTCAAGCGGCATTTGAGGTGAACCAAGTCTCCACACCTTAAACATAACTATGTTATTACGTTATTTGCTTATTACCATGTAACGGATGGCAATCTTTGAACCAATGTACGACATATTACCTGTTGCTGAAAGCTTTAACTTGAGTTATTACAATGGAAATGTACATTTAGTTGACATGTATATTGTGTACAATTTGTGTACAACCTATCGTTTACTATTGCAGAGCGTTAGTAGTATGTTGTTGCTACCGGCTTTGAACATCTACAATATGTATTCTAAATATTTACTTCGACGAGGACGGAATACAATTACATGATCAGATGATCGAACATCACTTTCAGGTAAGTGATGTTCGATCTTAATTATGTGAAGTCTTCGTCGAAGTAAATAGCCCTCGTTCCCTATGTATCACCCAATTGTTGCAACAACTTGGCTTTGAAGAAAATGAAGGTTTGGAGGTAGGGCGAAGAAGTGCGGTGCCGCTTTGAAATCGTGGGGTTGGGTACTACTACGAGGGTACTACGGTATGTATTCTAAATATCTACTTTGACGAGGACTTCACATAATTAAGATCGAATATCACTTACAGGTAAGTTCGTTTGATCTGGATAATGTCCACCTGTATACGGTTTTTCCTATCATTTCTGCTAAATCAGTAAATGTTTTCTTTGACATGCGGCAAAGTTTAGAGAACTGAAAGTTATCATAGCTTCAAAGTCATGGTTCCATCATTTAAAATTATTTTCTGTAAAGAAAAACACATTTTTCCCATTACTATTATGAAATGTTTCTTTTTTAAACTTTTCATACATTGTTGTAGGCGACAAAGCACCGACTATTTAGTGATAATAAAAATAATCAGCAATTATATACGCACTTTTCTAAAATAAACAACCTGCAACAAAACCGCGGTTAAAACCAACACGTTCAAGCGATGCGAGTAAGTGACGTCATAAAACCGAAATTTTGGTTATTCGCTTGGATTTGATTATAATTGCTTATGTATCCTACCAACTTCATTTTTTCAGTTTGTCAATTGAACTTTATTTTGCGACATATTATAAAGTGATTGAAAGTATAGTTATTTATTATACAAGGGAGACAATACAACCTCAAGCTAAAATCTAGTATTTTTCCTGTGTATAATACAAACATTTTTTATGTGACGGGAAAAACGACGATCTAATACTGAAAAATTATATTATTACAATATTTAAGTCAGAAAATTATCGATGTGAAATTTGAATTTTGAAATTAGTAGGCTATGTTGTATTTAAAGCGACAATTGGACCTGTGTAGCTAAAGAAACTTTCAAAATAATCAAATAGCTGTCAATTTACTTTTGAGATTTGATTTAAAAATTGTGAACTTAGTGGTTGTTTAGAAGTTATTTTTAATACTATAAAGTAAAAAATGTCTAATTCCGAGTGTTCTTAGACTCCACCGGACATAGTAGAAATAGCCAGATTAGCGTCACAAAAATTATTGCCAGCTAAGTCATTTATACAATATCGGGGAGAAAAATACTAATTTTTTTCTGGGGAAAAAGTAATTTCATAAAAAGTGACATTTTCTTACCTGTCAATAGAGATAAAATGTCAACTTTTTCCCGTCACACAAAAAAGTAATTTTATAATAATCGACGTAATGTTTGAAAACGACTCAAACAAACAAAATGAAAACATTTGATTTTTAACTCTCCTTGAATTGATCAGTTCAAAGCAAATTGGCTATCTGTTGCATTTATCCATATGATATATTAGATTGAAAAACAGGTAATTAGATGAGCAGGCTTTCTATATGCAATTTGTCCATTTTTTAACATTTAAAACCAAAGATGGCATCGAAATCTAGATATACACCTATTCAATGGAATGCAGCAGAAAACGTCCTAAATGCATGTTATCTCATGCAAATTAAGTGATAAAAGTTCCTTGGACTTTCTGTGTCATGTATGTCCATTAGCGGCAGCCAAACTAACAGATGTTTGTACTTGCGGACTGGACTAATTGCCATTAGACCGTGTTTTTGGACAAATAGAACAAGTTGCACGATCCTACACTACAACGAAAACACCGACACAATATTATGATACTTGCTCAAAGAAGGGAGACGTTAGACAGCTTGATTATGATATAATCTACTGTACATTTACTTATTGTAACGCATATTAAAACAAAACATGGTTGCAGCCAATCCTTTCTGATAATCGTTAGCAAAATGAGAATCAAGTTAACCAAGATGAAATTGACGATGATGATGTTCCCGACGAAGCTGGCATGTTGTGCGATTGCAGTAATGATGACGTTGGGAGCCTTTATGACATGTAAAATATGTAATTATTGCTTTGTATTTCCAAAATAAAATACCAGTTTCATAAATCTACGTGAGATTTCTACATCCTTAGTACAAAGGCAGTCATGCTGCTTTATGTAGGCAATTAAAATGCATTTTTTCCTAGGTTGACAATCTAAATGCAGTTTGTCCGACAGTTTTTCAAGTTTGTTTAGGATATAATCACTACTAGATTTTTTTGCATGTAGGTATAATATTTGTACACTTTTCATAAATTTTTTGGGTATATCAATTTATTGATTAATTTCTTGCCAAGCACGTAGTAGTTTTTCACTTGCTAAAATTACAAAAAATGCTCCTCAGATATTTTAAAGTATTTGTAAAATGAATTAAATACTTCACGATTTGAAATCAAATATTCTCTTATATATTTACAGGTATACTGTTACTAGTGAAAATCTTAACAGCAAGATTCCAAATAAATTAATTTTTTCGAAAGAGCCCATGAATCTACTTTTTCAATCGCTCCTCGTATATCTGCAACCTATCATCACTAATAACAAGTATCCACAGTAAAATTTGCCGGTCCATACAATTTGAACTGATAACAACCATCATGTACTAATATCAGAGTTTACACAATTCCTTGCTTTAGAATGTCAGTGTCACAGTAGCCATGAAAACGTCGGTATTATTGGTGTCGTTTGTGCTGGCGGCATTTTTCAATGTCGGAAATGCTTCGAAAATTCTTTTCGTCCAGGCGTTTTGTGCCCATAGTCACTATACCTTGGGGGTGACCATCGCCAATGAGCTTGCAGCGAGGGGCCACCAAGTTACTCTTATTGCCCCCTATAAGCAGGAGAAGCCTCATAAGAATTTAAAGGAGGTCATTGTGGACTCATGCACTACAGTGTCAGGTAAGACTTACAACAGGAATAAATTAAATCATTGTCTGGGAGCAGCTACTAAGGTCACGTCTGCCGTTATATGTTCTATCAGTTTGAATGCAGTGTATTTTAGGAACCTATGGGGGTATATAAAAATCGAAATCTCTTGTTACCCCGCTTTCTAAGAAAAAACATATTTTGTAATAACATATTTTTTTAATTATCCAGTAGTTATTAATATATTTCAAGGTCTCCAGTTTTCATGAATTCATTTATGCGAATAATACTAATTTAAATGGAATAACAATCCATTTTTGGTACAGTAAAAAACAAGTTTGAGAAGTAAGTAGTAAAGTATTTAGTTTAAGTATTATTTACTGATACTAAAGACAGTATTCGCTGTTCCCCATATAGTCTTCCTGTAGTAGCTCAGAGCCTCATAGCGACACAGAACATGGACCGAGGACTCTTCCTCTACACATGGGATCGTCAGCCACCCCCATGGGATACAGTTGGCGCCTCAACGTGTTATGGCCAGACAACAGTCCGACCAGCAACCTCTGATTGGCTCTATCCAAATATAAGCAAAATCGTCCATCCGGAGATCTCTAGAGATGTGTCTCCATTTCTGAGAGTTTTGTCTTGCAATCTGCTTCTCCATTTTCCTCCTTCTTTGCTCACTCCCTAAGGCTGATTCAGGACCAACGAGCTTGCTCGCTGATTCTTATTTCGCAAAACGTGTGCCAGATAATTGCCCTTTATCTCATTCCCGCACTAACGACACCAGATGCCTCGCTGCTAGATTATCCGGAGCCTCCCTGGATTGCAAGACAAGGCTCGGAGTAATCTTGCAGATACTTAGTGCCTTAATCGCAGCCTACATGTTGGAGACGATTGTTATTCTTCTCCTAGGCACTTCTCTCTCCAAAATACGGGACACGCAAGCCAGAATGGGATAGATTCCCACCTGGAAAATAGTTGTATATGCATCGAGAGACAGAGATGGCTTAGTTCTAGGCCCAAACACTCCAACGCCAGAGCCCTTTTCAGTGACCGAGCCGACCTTCAGGTCACGCGATAAAAATCGTGTTTGGCTGTAATATTTAAAAACGACCGTCAAACTGTACAACTGTTGTTGGCATATCGTAACCAGTACTCATTTTATTTTATTTGAGCTCACTCGACTCCTTTCTTAAATACATAAATATTTTATGATTGTACATTTTTTGATTGATCCAACAATTACTGATGATTCATTTTTGGAGAAGCTGAAACCAGCACCTAGTAGTTAGATTGCATTTACTAATCATTAAAGCATTTCTCGCATATATTATACCAGAGTTGAACACGATAATTTCACAGATTGGGCCGCTTTTCTAGGTGAGCATGTAGATGCAAATTCTATTTGTTTAGAACACAAATAACTTTTGCAAAAAAACAATTCGTCATATTTTGCTGAAACTGAATCTGAAACATAATGTCACAACGTCCACACTTTTAAATATGTGATATGTGGCTGCTCCTAGACCATATCTATGTATATATTTTCGAATTACGCAGATTCTGGGTATCATTCATCTGATTTAAGTTGGTAACAATTTTACAACTTCCACATTCTTTTATGACGTACATCTGTCATCTGTCTTCTACGTCACATTTCCGGGTCATTTAACTCCACCACGTATAATGGTCCTTCCCCGTGATGTAGTCTTAGTTTTTAATAACTTGATTACTTTTTCCTCATCTCAATCCATTCCGGTTTATTGACAAATATTTGTAACTGTAACTGTAGCTATATGTTCCGTCGTTAACAACAATTCCAATGTGTCTGGTCGTTTTTTTTATAATCGTAACAACTGGTCTCATCCTCGAAAGAGGTCTATCACATAACTTAGCAGCGACCTCTTCGAATAGTAAGTAATTGAAAATTAAATTGGTTCTAAAATGTTTGCTATTTTCAAATTTGTGTTTAGCTCCTGAAGACAGCAACATAGTTTGTCGAAAGCTCGAGATTTAAGACAAAAGAGTTCTCTACGCTAATCATGTGTCTTCAGGTACACCGATTTGGAATGGATAGCAGGGCACAATTCCCCCCGGTCTGAACATGATGGTCGTACAAAAATTAATTGAACTATATCCGTCAGCCGGTAATCTAAAGTCGCCATTTTATGGTACGAGTTCAAGCAATTTTAAAGTTTTTAGCGCACGATCAAGGGGTACGTGGTGGACAAATGAAGGGTTTCTGTTGGCCTATTGAGTACATTAGAGGCTTACATGAGGTGATTTGGATCTTTTGAAACAGAAGACGAGATTCGCCTGATTGAACAACTAGTATTTTGTAATTTGTTACCAGAGGATACTGATCTCCATGATTTGGTTAAAAATATAATTCGTCAGCATATCCACAGATGTAAAAAAGAAATACCAGTGCTTGTTAGATGCGGTTTTTCTAGAAAATATTTCAACGATACTTGCACTGTTCCATGCTTTTTGGCAATCATCGGCACTGTCCAGGTAGGGCATCTAATGGAAACAGAGCAAAAGTATTGTGCGACAGCGAACGGCAGCTGTCTGTTCCAACTGAAGAGATTTCGCAGTTACAGTTCCAGTTTTAATAGACTGAGACTTTTTAAACAATATACGGTAGATCACAAAGGCAAGATTAAAAGCTGGTCGTGAAGTCCTACATATTATGCCAATATTTAACCTCAAGCTATTTGAGAGAATTTAAACCTGGTTGCGGTTGTAAAGTTAGAGCTGCTAGAAAAAAGTGCTATTGATTTCAGAATCAAGGCACCCCACTTACATAATATCTGGTGAATTGGATTGAAATTCCAACATCTTTTGAAAAACAAGGACATATTCGCCCGAATATAGTATCCTGTCATTTACCACCAGGAAACAGCGGTCTTCATGAATTGTTTGAAAAACCAAACTCACTGGTGACCCACACGTGACACAAAACAATACGAGTACCGGCTTGGTTTTCTTTGACAAGAATTCGATAATGCTCGGATTAATAATACCATCTTCGTCCGTCCCGTCACAGAGAGCCAGCCGTGAAAAGCGTTTTTCTATGTTTATTGGCAATCGTCAACACAGTCTAGGACAAGGAACAAAAGCAGAGGAAAATTATACTTTATCCGAGGTATAAGATCTGTCAAAATGCTATCGCGCAAGCCCCATCTTTTACCATAATCAATCACTGCGAAAGTAAACAGTTACTTGTTGGAACTGTAGAGGTTACTGTTTCAATGCGATTTTTAATAGTATGCAGCTGCTTAAGCTACACATGGACATAAAAGACAAGTTGAAACACTGGCCATGAACTTTAGTCCTAGATAACAAGTGGTAATGTAAAAATTCTAGTCTTTTGAAGTAACTCAATAAGCAAAATGTTCCCGTATATATGTAAGGCACAATGATAACAGCAGTTAACGTAATCACCACTGTTAGGTACTCGTAGCGGTTAATCGCTGTTATGTTTTTAGATAATTATCTAATACATTTCGCTTTAGTAATTAAAGCATTTTGTGAATGTCATTATTCCATTGATGAAAACATGTTCAAGGTTAAAATTCTTGTTTTTCACTATCATCCAAGATCTGGCATATTTGATGCTAAAAATTAGATGCACTATATTAGGGAAGTACTCTCATATCACTTCAATGATATTTGACAAGTATTAGCGGTTTGTCTTATTCTATCTGGTCGGTTCTGGATGCTATAGACATATTCCCATTATTTTTACAAGTCAAGTAGTATACAAGTTGTGTGAAGGCTAAAACATATAATAGGGATGTTGATATTCACGAAAAAAATATTATAACAGAAACAATGTTGATCACTGATGCCGGAAACACGGTTTGTCGTCTTTCGGGGGATTCTTGACATCTGTGCAGGTTGAAAAGTATCAGACAAATTTTGGTGTAATATTTGTATTTGTAAATACAAAAAATCGGTGTTTATAGTTGAACAATTGTTATGTTATTACAGATCTCAAAGGCGACCTTTACGAAATGGGTCAGATGTCATATTGGGGCCAAATGCATGTGGCATCAACATTTGGCTTTCTTTCTTCTGACAAAGTGCTAGCAGATCCTCAGATCCAGAAGCTTCTTAGTTCCGATGAACATTTTGATCTGGTGGTATTGGAACATTTCTTCAACGAGCCCTTATTTATCTTTCCTTACAAATTCAAGTGCCCTTCTGTGACCATAGCACCAGGACCTATGACTGTATTCACCAACCATTTGATGGGAAACCCAGCTCCACCTAGCTATGTGCCCACTATACTAGCTGATTATGGCATTCATATGAGCTTCTGGCAGAGGATGAAGAATACATACATCAATCTATTAGGTGAGAATTAAGTAAGCAGCGAAATTCAAGTGTGTGATTAGGTAAAACCGTACAGCTTCATTTGAACTCTGGTTGAAGAAGCCAGTTTAAATGCTATCTAAAGGGTGTCTCGATGGGTGCTTCCAGATTTATTATAAGCGTCATTTATCATATTCCCTTATTTCTACTTCCTATGCCATCGCGAGTAAGTAATGTCGAAGCAAAAAATTTCGAAAATGAGATATTGTGTTTTTGAATCGAGTACAACATGTAAATCACGAAAAACCATGTCACACATTTCCGTCAGCCTGCCTGTCGGACTGCCTGTCTGCCTATCCGCTGATTCTTGGCCCATCTATAACTTGAGAAATATCATTCGAATTTGGATGACATTTTCACACATGGACGAAAAATTGGATCAGTGGCAGCAAAGCTAGGAATAAAGAGAGGAAAAAAATAAAGATTACTCAAACTTCGTTTTTTGACGTTTTACATGCTCCCTATAATTTTGAGAAAAAAATTTTAGGGGTTAAAAATTGAAGCTTGAGGGTTGTAAGGGGTGGGGAAGAACATAACTTATTTTTTTGATTGAAGTATATTTACACGCTTTCAACCCCGGTAATTGTACTCACCTATTAGCCATATTTTACACATCATAGGTTTCCCCATACTTTTGCCTTCAAAACTTGACTACTCTGCTCATACAGCAGTAGTGCCGCAGTGAACGCTGCCACGATATGGGAAAGGCCAACGTTGTCAGATGGAAGGTATCTTCCGGTAGGACAGGGAAAGAATGTCTGTGATTTAATTGCATAGGTCTCTTTGACTGACTTGATCCATTTTAACATTGCGCATGTGCCATCTAGACATCTGGAATTACTGGATTGTCAATCAGCGATCTCCGCGTGTGGCTACCGTTCACTTTCTAGTGTTAAGTGTTACGTACGAAAGTTCAAACATCGCTATCGGTTTTCCCTATTATGCTGATTAAACTTTGGCTATGATCAAAACATGCCATGTGTGTAGCGGATAATATACACTGGAACAGTGAATGTTTATGATACAGATATAGAGTTGTGGGAAAATACGCACCTTGACAATATGTTCTTTCAACAAAGTCGCGTCATAGTTACGGCAATGAAATTTTCATAGATACTTTTTTCCGTTTGCCGCCTGACTTTTAACAATGGTGATGTCCGTTGACTTGCAAAATTATGCTATCTAACCGCGCTTGACATTGTGGGGAATTCCTCTCTGATAAAATCTACTCAAAGGGTCCGCAGACGATCAAGGAACTGAGGCAAAACGTTTCTCAATTTATTAATAAAATTAAACCAAAGTTGTGCCAAAAGGTTGCAGACAATTTTACTTGAAGAATGATCTTTAGTAGAAACAGAAGAGCCGGGGTTTTTGGCGAGTTCCTTTAGATTTTGTGGAAAATGATGTTTTTTTTCAAAATGATTGGATTCATTTGAAAACCTCGAAATACCTTCAGGCACACCCTACACTCCTTTTCAATATATGCAAATTTACCTTTATTTCCATTTTTTAATATCAACCTTCTACAAATTCTGTTTGTTTATATATAACAAATAGAAAAATAATGGGCAAATTCCGCAAAAAGAAGGACTCCGGTGTATATCAGCAACCATTCAACTTAGAGCTATCGGTAAAATTCATTACTAAATGAGCCGCTAAAGTCACAAATGCCGTTGCACATATACCTGAAGTAGCTATTTGTATAGTACACGTGATTTGTGAACTTTTTTGTTGATGTAATTTTTTATAAGTCGTCTGGTTTAGTCTGTGGGGAGGGTTTAATATAATTCCAAAAGCAAATAGTGTTATTTTGTCACCTAATTTATCTTTCACATGTTCTTGGTTGCATTTAACGGAGCTTAAGTGCGTGGTTGTTGGTACCTAAGTTTTGTCATTTTAGTTCTCTTTCTAGCCATTAGGTGGCACTCAATGATGTAATAGTTGTTTTGCTATTTTTTTCGAAAGATTAACACGTGACGCTATCATTACTTTTCATTATTCAAAAAGTGCATAAAAATCCTGCATCTTCTCTATATATAAACGTGAATGTCTGTCCACGTGATCAGTATCACATCTTCACAACATTAGTACACTTACTAATTGATACCCGATAAAGGTTATAGGCATCGTTTTATCCGCCAATTCACCGTCGATGTTGAAATCAACTGTCGTGACAAGTACCAAAGTCTCCACAGTCATCGTCAAGCCGACAATAGCGAGGCCAGCTATTGCTTCACTCAATATGTGACCGTAAGAATCGCTTGTTAGATTTATGGTACATACTTAGTTAACACCCTGTATACTTCACATAGCTTTTGGATAGTATACGTGATTCGTGTGGGAGTCTAGGTTCTGATGGTCTTCATCTATTTTTATAGCCTTGGTTTTATTTAAAAATACTATTCTTCTAAAGGCGCTTATGTTTTGTCAGTTTAGTCCCTTTTCGTCTGTTAGGTGGCGCTTCATGACAAAATCACAGTATACTAAAAGCTGATGGAAAATGCTGCAAGCTATAGTGCAATCGATCGTCGTAATTTTTATTCCTGATAAAGTTATCAGTAAAAATAAAACTCGTTTAAAATTTTCGTATTTCACTGGGTTGTGCAATGCATTGAACTCACTATAATTATACCAAATGTATTATCCAAGCACTTAATCAATATATTACGCAAATCACTTTCAGGTTTCTCTTCATGATCGCTAAAGGCATAATTCCACTTTCAAAGATGAAAAAAGTATATATATATACAGGGTGGCCCAACAATGTGTGGACGGAATATTACTAATAAACAAATACATTTTGAGAAAATCCATTGATGGCATGCTATACATGCCATGTGAGGGCATATTTCTAAAATATTGGCAATTATACAGGGTGTGTCAATTTTGACCTACATATCAAAATTGTGATTTCTTAAATGGAATGCTTCAAATTTTGTTGCATATTTGGATAATCCAATTCAGAAGAAGAAGATTGATATAACATCCTATGGGGTTTTGGTAATTTGCTACTGAGATGTCAGGTGTTTGTCCAGAAATACCGTCCACTTAGGCAACCCCCCAATCTGCCATTTTGAAATTTGGAGTTCTGAGTTTTGTATCAAAAAACTTACACAGCTCAGCTTTTATCTTATTTGTTACTTTTTGGAATTTTAATTTTTGCTCATAAAGGGTGGACAAAAACGCGAATTGTAGTTTTTCTCAAACATTTCAAATGCATCACCCTGTATATTTGTGCAAGTTTGGATTCAATGTTTTATAAGCTTTTTCATGGTATAGGGTTTGATTCAGATAGAATCACTAGATTTTGAGTTATTAAGCTTTTAATAGAACAACACACCAAAATTAAAGAAAAAAATCACAGCATCCATGGAAACAAAAGACAAACAGTAGGCTACTTCCATATTGCCACTAAGAGTACAAATGTTACGTAAAAACTGATAACAATCAAAACAGCATGAATCAGCTTCAAGCGTAATAGAGAAAAACAACATATAGTCAACGCCAAACAAAGTGGCGTGCACGTCATCACGATAAAAATTCCCCGACCTAATGCCTAGGTTTCTATCACAAACAATTGCTCTATTGCAGTTTCATATTAATGTGATATATAAATTGTAAAATGGTCATTACTCTCTTATTATGGTTAATAGTCATATAAACATTGTTATTAAAATATCACATAAGTTGCTTTCTGATAAATTTAGACGCATTATGCGAAATAAAATGTTTTGCAAACGCTCCAATCACTTATCAACATGTAAACGCACTAAACCGATTTCGCAGCGTTGACACATTGTCACCTTGAAACTTATTTAAACTGGGAACTGACATTTGTATTAATTTTGACACAATCAATTTGTGGCATTTCAAATCTTTATAAATCCTTTGGCCCCGCATACTGTAAATCAACAACTGTTTGTTTCAAAACAAAATTATTCATTTTACGAGTAGATAAAGGCAATTTTGGTATATAAAGATGCCCAAACAGTTAAATAGTCGATGTAAGGAACTCGTGGCCTCGTTAATGCACTACTTTGAGCAAGAAAGGGACAACAACGGGCCTTTGTTGCCTTTAAATGCTGTTCAAGAGGTAGGTTACTAATAATTATATGTAATGTATATTAATAACAGTGAAATTTTATTTCATTTTTTGTAGCGTGTTGCTGCTGCTTTAAAAATTAGTTTAAGGACAGTTAGTCGTATTTCCGAGGGTGTGAAAAGTGATGCAAATTTAGAATCGCCCAAGAAAAAGCGGAGTTATATTAAACGTGTAACCAACACAGCGACATTGGATACAAGTGCCATTCGAGAAGTGATCTATAATATGTATCACAAAAGTAAGATCTTATTATAATAACTTATCAGAAATTTGCATTAATTTGTTAACTAAATTATAATGTCATATTACACATGGTTTCAGAAGAACAAGTTACGATACAAACTTTATGGTCTCGATTAAGAGATAGGGCATTATTTGATGGTAGTGCCACGTCTTTAAGGCGGTTGCTTAGAGATCTTGGATTTAAGTGGCTTAAGGACAATCCGCGACGAGGGCTCATGGAACTACCAAGTATAGCTTTGAAAAGGGTGGAATTTCTAAGGCAATATAATCAAGCCAAGGTTGAGGCCTTATACCAGTTTGTCTTCCTCGATGAAACTTGGATATTTCAAAATGGGACCATAGGTCGCTCTTGGCAAAATGGAAACAAAAAAGGCGTGAAAGCTATTAAAACAGATGGTAAAAGGTATGTACTTTTACACAATTTGCACTATAAAATTTAAAACTAATATATTTTAGATACATTATATTACATGCTGGAAATGAAAATGGGTTTATTGAGGGTAGTGAAGCGATATTTTCTTCGAAAACAAAATTGAGCGATTACCATAGAGAGATGAACCAGGACAATTTTTTGAAATGGTTTCAACATCAGTTATTAGAAAAATTGGAGAGTCCATCTATGATTATACTGGATAACGCCCCTTATCACAGCATGATATTGAACAAAGTGCCCAACAATGCATGGACAAAAAAAAATATCCAAGACTGGTTGACAAATCAAAACATACCATTTTTAAACACAATGTTTAAAACAGAGCTATTGAGTATTGTTGCTCGGTACATAATGCTTCTTAATTATATATATTTTGGTCGACAGTTTATATTTCTTTTGTTTATTCCTATTCTTAAAATAACTGCTTTTTTAGAAACAAACCACCTAAAATATACGTGATTGATGAATTGGCGGAACAACATGGGCACAAAGTTCTTCGTCTGCCTCCTTACCATTGTATATTTAACCCTATTGAGTTAATTTGGGGCATAACAAAAGGTTACTATAACAGACATATTGGTAGAGATGGTAACAGTGAAAAAGACTGTTTGGATATGTGGAACGAGGCTCTACAAACGGTTACCCCAGACATGTGGAAAAATAGTGTTCGACATACTGAGCAAGAAATTTTTAAATGGTATGAAAGAGAACGAATTTTTGATCGACCAGACATCGAACCTTTAATAATCAACTTTGAGAGTGATGAAGATTCAGATTCAGACAGCGCTGAAGAAAGAAACTCCGACTAACTTTATTGTACAGAAAAAGCTTACACCAGTAGCTTACCTAATTTTAGAATGCATTTTTCTGTATGAATTCTGTAAAATAAATACCATGCATAAAATTTGGAGGACCCCATTTGGATTTTTATTCAGTACCTTTAAGCTATCAATTAAATATGGTAGTTTCATAGTGTCATCTGATCAATAATTGTCATACTTAATGATTATGCAGGTACAGATCTATAATTTTATTATACTATTATTTTTGTTCTCATTTGAGGTTAATATTGCTTATAAACCTAATATGTAAATAATAAATTTTATTATTTTACAAAAAGTTTGGCAACAATGTAAATTTTTCAACACACCCACCTTGATGACGTGCACGCCACTTTGTTTGGCGTTGACTATAAACAAATCACTAATCAAGTCCTAATCTAGAAAAACTGCTCGAAAATATCTCCACCATGTTGAATACACAGCCGTAGTCTTTGTATAAATGACCGTCACAGAAGTTCTGCATATATCAGTTTCTGCTCCAATTTGCCGTGCACCTGAATGGGGATTTGCCTGTAACTTTAATAGAACCTCCTACTGATTCGCCTCATTTATGACACTTGGATTATTTATACATTTTTTACTATACTCCACTGCCCCACTTGATTCAAAACGTTCTCGTAGTGCCTTGGATGTCGCATATTAGGGTACCGTTGCTTATAAATGCGAGATTACTTCTTTGGGCTTCGCCCAAAACGAACACCATATTCACGATTTCTTCTTTAGAAAAAATCATTTTCAAACACGTTTTTATTATAATGCACACAGCTAGCTTTGACAGTTTGTAACTAATCAACAGTTTGTTTTCAAGGATGATACGATATTTTAGGGAATTAAGCCGTTCCATAAAAGACGTGCTAATAGCCGTAAAACCCTTATGTCTCTAGTATCAAAAAAGCTTATAAAAAATTGAATCCAAACTTGAACAAATATATAGGTTGATGCATTTGAAATTTTGAAGAAAAACTACATTTTGCGTAAAAGTAACAAATAAGATAAAAGCTGAGGTGAGTAAGTTTTTTTTTTATACAAAATTCAGTACTGCAAATTTCAAAATGGCGGACTGAAGGGTTGCCGAAGTGGGGGGTTTTTCTAGACAAAACACCTTATATCTCAGTAGCTAATTACCAAAACCCCATAGTATGTTATAACAATTTCCTTCCTTTGAATTAGTTTATCCAAATATGCTATAAAATTTGAGGCATTCCATTTGAAAAATCACAATTTTGATATGTAAGTCGAAATTGGGACACCCTGTATAATGGCAAATAGTTTAGAAATGTGCCCTCAAGTGTCATGTATATCATCCCATAAATAGATTTTCCCAAAATGTATTTGTTTATGAGTAATATTCCGTCCACACATGGATGGGCCACCCTATATATATCAAATCTGTGATTTTTTAGATGAAATGCCTCAAAGTTTTACAGCATATTTGGATAAACCAATTCAAGTGATAAAGATTGATATATAGATACTATGGGCTTTTGGTAATTAGCTACTGAGATGTAAGGTGTTTTGTCCAGAAAAACCGTCCATTTCGGCAACCCCTCAATCTGCCATTTTGAAATTTGTAGTGCTGAATTTTGTATCAAAGAAAAAACTTACACACCTCAGCTTTTATCTTATTCGTTACTTTTTCGATTTTTCATTTTTGCTCATACAGTGTGGTCAAAAACGCGAATTGTACTTTTTCTCAAAAATTTCAAATGCATCACCCTGTATATTTGTGCAACTTTGGATTCAAGTTTTTATTATATTTCCACGTTCTTCGATTTCCCTTTTTACTTGCTTTTTTGATATAAGGTCTATAGCGGTTTGAACGCCTGTTTTTGAGTTAAAGTTAAGCAATAGCCAGAGTCGGGTACAATACACTTAAGAGGAGTATTGTTCCAAATGGAAGACGTGAAAGGTTTTTTCGAAATAAATTAATAGACTTCCCTATTGGGGGAATCTAGATAGGTGCGAGCCACAATAGGCCAATGCGTCGTAGTGGATGGTCGAGTAAGCTGAAAATAACTTTCAGCAGTTTGTTTCGACCACTCGAAATTTTTCAATCGATAGCTCTAGGATGAGTGGTTTCCGATATGGCCCACTCGATATAAGCATGACGGCGAATGTGGAAGTAATGAATCTATTCCATTTTTAGGTGATTTCTTCGTGCACTTTGAACTGCTACCTACGATGAATAACATGCTACAAAAGCACGTACCTGACGCACCAGCAATAACGGATATTATCTATAACAATAGTTTGATGTTGCTCACTTCACACTCAAGTTTCGGAAATCCCGTACCTTTACAACCTAACATTAAGGAGATTGGAGGTCATCATATTTTGCCTCCTAAAGAGCTGCCCAAGGATATAAAAGACTTCTTGGATTCCGCAAAAGAAGGTAATCATTAAAAATACCATGTCTGCAGTATTTAGACCCTAATTCGTACTACTTTGATGAGTGAAAATATCTAATAAAAATTATTCTCTGGACTATTTCTCTACTATAATCATTAGCCAAACGTTTTGATATAAGTAAGATCCAAGAACTAAGCATTTCAATAAGTGTTTTATGTTTCAATGATAAAATGAGTATTGCTATGATTATAGGTGCTATATTGTTTTCAATGGGATCCAACTTGAAGAGTGCTGACTTTCCAGAAGACAAGAAAAAAGCAATACTGAAAGCATTCTCTAAAATAAAGCAGAAAGTATTATGGAAGTTTGAGGCTGACTTGCCAAATAAACCTAGTAATGTTAAAATTATGAAGTGGCTGCCACAAAAAGATGTATTAGGTACGTATAGACAAGAACACAATAACCTTAGGAAAGAGACGTACTTTCATAAAGTGAAATATAGTACAAGGATAGAATATTTTCTGGACCGATGATTTTAATATTTGTACAGCCCCCCAAAAACAGCACGAGTTATTTCTTGGAATGCCAGGTTTATGTACGCGGTGAAGCTTGCCATAAATGCCTAGGCGTGGTAACGACAAGTTAAAAGAAGCGACGATAGAATGCTTATGTTCCTTTTGACGCAGCATAAATGAGGTTCGAATCGACTACAGTATCGAGCTCCGAAAGGCTTGAGGGTAACCATATCTATTCTAATCTAGACTTACTTAAGTTTTTTGAGATATAAGCAAGGTTCAACATATGGTAAGGAAAGGCTTAATGTAAGACAAACGCCTTGAATCTTTTAACAACGAATCCCTTTTAGAAAAAAATGTTCGAGAAGGCACTCTTAAATATGATAGTCGAGCGGACCAGTTTTTGAGTATCTCAAATAAATTGTTTAGGCCATTTTTGCCTTTCACTGAAAATTGAATAATATAAATTTTAGATCTTCAAATATGGTAGACTGTATCAACCTCATGCCTTATACACATACATTTTTATATGTTCGCTGTTAGAAGAAAGTAAGAGGAATCTCAGCGGATACAAAATTAAACAACAATTGCGCTTCTGTGGACTGTGGTGACCCAAATTGGTTGAGTTACTTCCTTGTTACTGGATCTCAAATGTGCAAATGTTTTACTTCGCCATCTCAAGGGAAAACTGTTGAGCCTTATATTATTTCCTCACAAGACAAACAAACTGGTCCGTTTTATGTCGAAGTACCATTTCTCACATTTCAGATCCATAAGCAATGCACATGCAGCATTTGTAGCCGAGGATAGTATAATAATTAACCGGTTGCGACATCATGTCTGGGCGGGTTTTTGCGTTTTCAAGTAACGTCATGTTTGCTTATAGCATTAGGGGGCTGATCCTTCTTTTGGGAGTGGGAATGCCTACCTCACGCGGTCCTGGGCTTTTCTGTTTCACGCGATGTTATATCAAAACTGTAATGATGAACAACACCATGTAGGCATCTTTCTCGACCCTTGTCAAGTATATTAAGGAGAAATTCCCAAAGAGTAGCCACCCACCGCCTACGCACCAGGATGGAGCGATTGTAACCAACTCAAAGGGTAAGACGGAAGTGCTTGCCAAGATCTTTGCTGCCAGATGGACTTCCCCGTAGAACGGGTGCTCTTGTCGCTCGACAGCAACAAAGTTGTGGTATGCTGCCCTCCTAACCACAACAATCTGTTACCATTTAGTGCCTCCAAAATGCAATACTGCTCTCCCTGACGAACAAGAAGCGTACAGTTTCAATGAATGGCATAGTTCTACCAAAGAGACGTTTGTTGCGAGGACTTGATCTGTCATGAGTGCATCTCGTCAATAGCGGCAGTTGTTGACAAAACGTTACACTATTTGTTTAGGGCTGAGAAGTAATTTTCTCCTTATAACCTTCTCACTCTGTACAAGGCCCAGCCTAGCCTCGAATATTGCTCATATGCTTGGGGCGCTGCCGCCCCGACTACATTATTCATACTCGATACTGCTCAGAGGAGCGCTGTCCGACTGACCGATTGCTCTTCGCTAACGGAGCTCTCCTCCATGATGCCACGCCTGCCAGACTTCGGCCCCCCGGTCTAACCGTGCCGAACTTCGTACATCCATAACTGGCCACTACGACCGTTCCTTTGTCCCTTGGCATTCAACATTGATGAACAATTTGCCTCAAAAGGGTTTTTCTAGATCTACTAACTTTAGGCGGTTCAAAAATCCGATTCACAAATTGTCTCTTAGCTCGTTAGAACAGCCGTAATGCCCCGGTGCTTAGGCTTCGGTCTACGCGGCTGCTTCGGTAATCTGGAAATCAGATAAACAAAATATACTGTTATTATTGTTATTGCATTCAAGGTAGGCCACCGAGGTGGTCAAAACGTGCAATAAACAGAAATTTAAACGTATAGCATATGTGGTTTGATTCGGCCCGACAGTTGGGTCCTATGAACATCAAAACCTCAAGAGCGTTGAACCAAGGTTGGAAACTTTCATATCATACGGCTTCTTTCGAGGATACACGTTACACATTGCAGAATAAAGGTATATTCTTTAATTCAAGAGATCGTCGATATCTGAAAATTTCTTGGTTTTCTGATTTATAGTTCTTATATTGATTCTCGGAGGGCAAACTCTCTCCGCTGGATAACTTCTTCATCAGAATCATGACTCGAATCGCTTAACAAACGTTCCACGACCATACCAACTGCTGCGTAAATTTCCATAATGATTTTAAATGATACGGTGTTCAAATTAACAAGTATCCATTTACGATAAAACAAGGGTTAGGTTTTCTCATATGACAGCAATCTGAAGGCTAAAAATGCAACTTTTTAATAACGACCATTCAGCGGAACCGGTTGCTAACGTCATCACATCAGCTGTCAACCATGAGTTCACCGGATCCATCAGTGATTTAATCAACCGGTGAATTAAAGAATATACCTTAAGTCTAAAATGGTTAATTACAAAAATTTCTAGCAGAAATACACGCTCCTTCCTTTAAAAATATGCTGTTTTCTCTACGTGACAGCACGAACAAGCTTTAATCAGAATACCCTATATATTTAACTATCTTCTGAATGAAATTTTGAATGGAGAAAGTTACAGTTACAGTTTAGATCCTTACTTTTGGAGCTACGTAATACTTGTCCGAAAAATTTTTTTTTGATAGAGTAGGATGTATAGAACTGCGAAATATCTGTGATCAATCATGTCATATCTTTAAACATTTTTGGGAAAAAATGTAAAGCATTTGCCTATAAAGCCCTTGTCCGCCAGATACCTTAATCCGTATTTCCAAAAACGTTATATTTGAGCAGATGAACAACATAAACAATGACGTAAATATGGAAGATTTTTGCAATTTCAGCACACCCAAATGTGGTAGCATTCATAAGCCACGTTGGACTCTTGGGAACTCTAGAGGCAGTATCCGCTGGTGTACCTATTCTGGGCCTTCCTGTATTTTGGGATCAAGTCAAGAATATCGACGATGCTGTTGGGAAAGGAATCGCAGTGAAACTCAATTTCTTCGAACTGAACGAGGAAACTTTCGATAAAGCTTTGACCGAAGTCCTAAAGAATCCAAAGTAAGTACTATCTTCGTACGTGAAAAGAAGTTCAATAGGAAATCCTATTTTTTTAATCGATATAATGCATTCAAACATTATCCATTCTCAAATATCAGCTTTCTGTGATCTAACTAGTATCTAGATCAAACCAAGAGAGAAGCAATTTTCTTAAATGGCGTCAAGTTGGATGCATCTGCACTTTCCAGGCAACGTTATCTTGCGTCCACGACACATTATTTTCGGCACAAATTTGTCCCTCATATAAATAAGTTAAAGCTGCGATTCTGCAAAATTCCTACAGTGCTGTAAATCTTATCTTTGGTAGCTAAGCAGTGTTTACTAATATCTATCGTTATATCATTATAATTTTTAAGGCGCACACCGTAGGATAACAATGAATGACACTTCTATATACAGGGTGTTTCAGTTTATTGTTGTATAACTTTAAGATTCGATAGAACTCTTAAAATTAATGCATAAAGTCTATATAAACATGGGTCGATAAATGCGTGGCTTCCGAAATACAGGGTGTTTAAATTTACTTTCTAAAATAGTTTTTTTCAAATATTTCGAATAATATTTCATGTATAACAGTGAAAATTGGTATACAAGGGTTTTTTGGTACGACAAAACGAACCATGGGCATAGTTTTACTGTAGCCGCTAGAGGGCGCTCTCTACTGTACCTGTAGTGTATTAAAATAACCAAAAAATTTTTCTTAGTGCAGTTTTTTGCTTTTTGAATAAAAAATCTGATTCTTCGCACTTTTCAACATAAAAAAGCTCTCCTGTGAGCTTTCGTTATAGTTGGCCGTTTTTGAGATATTTCGATTTCTAAGGTTCGATGCATTTTTAATTATTTATGGGAAAATATTTTTTTTTTACATTTTCGATTTGGACATTACAAGTAATTAAGATGATCGTTTAGATTGCGTTTTTAAACACAGCAATAATTCCTAACTCCAAATAAACACAAAAAAACAGAATATTAATTTGTTTAATTTTCCAATATTATTTTTAACAAATTAAATTAATTATTTACAACTAAAATGCTATTGGACAGTTAGGACAAACATACAAAATCTAAAGTAGTTGCTCGAAATATAAACCCAATTGTTCAATACACAATTCACATCTACGAATTATTCAAATAAGGCCTTATTTCATCACATGCATTCCTGCTTCTGTCTATTAGCATATCTCTTGTGGTCACGGGAGTCTGGTACACTTTTTTTTAGAAATCCCCACACAAAGAAATCTAATGGATTTAGGTCAGGGGATCGTGGAGGCCAGGCGACTGGTCCTCCACGGCCGATCCATCTTTCTGGATAATTTTCGTCCAGCCAGTTTCGAACTATTCTCGAATAATGAGCTGGATAACCATAAGGCTGGAACCAGACCAATCTTCTTAAATCTAACATAACGTCATCCCACATATTTGCATGTTCAGCCTTTAAAAATTCCAAAAAGATCGCATCATTTAACCTTACAGGTAAAAGGTAGGGTCCTAATAGTCGATTACGGTAGATACCAATCCACACGTTCACACTAAATTCATGCTGAAAATTTCTTTCCCGAACTGCATGCGGATTTTCATGCGACCAAATATTTATGTTGATTATGAAAATTTACCACTCCACGTCTAGTGAAGCATGACTCATCGGTCCATAAAACGTTACTTAAAAACTCCCTATTATTATCAGTTCTATCAAGAATCCACTGACAAGATGTGATTCTTCGTTCTCCGTCCCCTGGCTGTAGTCCTTGCACAGGTTGCAAATGGTAAGGACGTCTATGGTCATTTCTAAGAACACGGTTAACATGGCTTGCTGAAATTCCCAAGGCACCAGAAACTCTCCTAACACTTGTGGTCGGATCTCTATCAAACTCACGCAGAATCATACGGGTAAATCTGCGCTGACGAACATTTATGTTTTGATCCTTTTGGAGATTTCCAAAACCATTTTCAATTATTTGGCGATGCACTCTTACAAATACTGAGCGAGTTGGATGTCGTCTGTTTGGAAATCTTCGTGCGTATTCTCTGGCTGCTTCTGCTCCGTTTCCATTTACAAAGCCATACACAAAATGAATATCCGCTAACTCTTGATTGGAGAATAAAAATGGCATTTTTATAAAACTTACAGAAAAAAAAACAGGTAAAAGAAACTAAATTTCGTGCATTCACAATTGCAAAAAAACGTTTCAGGTTTCAACAGACAACAAAACTAACTGTCAACTAATTGACGTTTATCCTTATTCTGCTTTCAATTTCAAAAATATTTGCAGGCTCAGCCTACTTCTAAAAATTATCGAGATACTGACTTTTTAACGTTATTTTATCATAAATATTTAAAAATGCATCGAACCTTAAAAATCGAAATATCTCAAAAACGGCTAACTATAACGAAAATTCACAAGAGAGCTTTTTTATGTTGAAAAGTGCGAAGATTCAGTTTTTTTATTCAAAAAGCAAAAAATTGCACTAAGAAAAAATGTTCGGTCTTTTTAATACACTACAGGTACAGTAGAGAGCGCCCTCTAGCGGCTACAGTAAAACTGTGCCCATGGTTCGCTTTGTCGCACCGAAAAACCCTTACATACCAATTTTCACTGTTATACATCAAATATTGTTCGAAATATTTAGAAAAAACTATTTTAGAAAGTAAATTTAAACACCCTATATTTCGGAAGCTACGCATTTTTCAACCCATGTTTATATAGACTTTATGCATTAATTTTAAAAGTTCTATCGAATCTTAAAGTTATGCAACAGTAAACTGAAACACCCTGTAAAACCTCGTCAGCGAAAGCATACAGTCCACGATAGGTAGTACCTTCTATCTTCAATGCGCTCGACGCGGGTACTAAAATTGTTTCATTAGTCTAGCTGCGTATAATTACCCGGGTTACAAGAGCATAAATAGACTAACGCCAACAAATTTAGATATATCCTCCCCTACGCTCCAAAATAGCCACCCCCAATTTCCAAATATGAGCAGATATCCCTTAAATTAATGTCAAAAACGAGGTTTGGGCGATTTTCTTTTTGTTCCTCTTTTTCGCCTGTAGCTTCAATCACTGGATTGATTTTCAAGAACTACAAGGCTTTTTCAGTGATATACAAATCCGAGTCGCACTTTACAAGTTATAGAGAGGGAAGGATTAGCAGGCAAGCTAACATATAGAACGAAATACACACCGACGGAAGTGAGTGACATGGCTTTTCGTTGTCAAGTAAGAACAAAAAAAATCATTTCACAAATTTTCTGCGATTACAACAGTTTCTCGCCAGGTGGCGTAAAATCAATTTTGTGAGAAGTTAATAAAATAGATGCGCCAGGTAGGTAGACTCGCAAAGCTGTGAAATAGCCCCTCTAAAAAGAAAGCTGGCTACTAACATGTATAACAAAAAATTAAATGGATCAAGTCAGTCAAACAGGCATATGTAATTGAAATTTGCATATTAAACCTGATTTTGTGTATAACTTTGGGAGTATATAGCATTTAAACCCTCCCCCCACCTGTTGACAAAATGACAAAAATGGCTACCATCCGTTCTTCAAAAAGTTATCTCTTGCTGGTGAATGCCCCCCTCCCCCCTTAGAAAAATCTCTCCGGGAATCCGTGAACTATTACTAAGTTCGCCGCTATTAGTAGCTCACGGCAGTACGGCAGCCACTATAGGCTGCAAAACGGGGAAATCTATGGTGTGTGAAATATGTTTAAACCTATACAATTACGGGGGCCGGAGGCGCATAAATATACTGACATCAAAACATGAGATGTACCCTCCCATATACCACCTATAATCCCCAAAACGCAATGTTTTGTCCTGTCAACTTTTTTTCTGAAAATTATCAGTGCCTCCGAAAGGGAGGTTTGAAAGATTTCTATTTTCATCAAACTACAACGCTTTTTCGTCTTTTGAATAATAGTAGCCTTATGTGAATATTCCATCAAAATCTGAACGGTACTTTCGAAGTTATAAACGAGATAGGGATCAGTGGAGAGACTGACAAACAGACAGATAGACATAAGGACATATCGACACACCAACAGACCTACAGACCGACAAACCGATATACAGGTAGACGGGAATTAGTGTTACGGTGTATTTTGATACATTATACTCGTATTTATCTGTTACCTATTATTATCCTTATTTATAGGTATCGAGCCAATGCGAAGAGACGATCACAGCTAATGCACGATCAGCCCATCAAGCAAATGGATGAAGCTATTTTTTGGATCGAGTACGTCATCAGGAATCACGGCGCGTACCATCTGAGATCATCGGCGGTAAATCTTAAGTGGTACCAGAGATATCTTGTGGACGTCATTGCATTTGTTGGTGGTGTTTTAGTAATCGTACTTCTAATTTTTTATAAACTAATGGGCGTTTTGTTTGGATCGAAAAAGAGTGACAAACACGTTGGAAAAAGTAAAAAGAATAATTGATTTCGAATGATTGGGAGTATAGGATTAAGATGTCATCTAGTCGGCTGAAGTGGTAGTAGTAGTACAGGTAAGCTGTCTCTCCATAATGATCCAATGTTAACTTGTATAACTAGTATAGAACATATTGCTAACAACATATAAAAACCTAACACATAATAAAACAGTTTGGTTGGACGCGAATGGCCAGGCAGTGACAATGACGTGAATGGACAATGTTGAAAAAAAAATAAAATAGAGCGCCCTTAACATCATTGGCCGGGAAATGATGTTAAGCCCCTCAAGCAGCAGTCACTGATGATTCAGTAGCATCTAAGGTTATATTACACATAATGGGTAGTTATGTTTCTTTTTGTTCACATAGGCACTGATGACTTGACTCCACTTTACTATTCGAACCGGTATGAAATTCTGATGAAATGTGACTTCCAAGAAGTATTAATGTAATTTTAGAAGCTAATCGTTCTGACAACGAATCGCTTTTCAACGCTGAGTAATTATATGATCAAGTTCTACCAAAGCGCCGCTCATTTCGATTGGTCGGAAATCAGATCATCAGAGTCTTTATCTGGCACGAACACATGTCATCAAACACGGCAGCTGCTGTGGAAAAGCTAGCCTATTTGTTTAGGGCTGAGGAGTATATTTATCGACATAATCTCCTCACTCTGTACAAGTCCCAGATAAGACCTAGCCTTGAGTACTGCTCACATGTTTGGGGTTCCGCCGCCTCGATTACATTACCCATGCTCAATGCTGTCAGAGACTGTCCGACTGCTCGAAGACTCTTCTCTCACGGACCATCTCAGGACCCTTTCGCACCGACGGGTGGTCGGCACTCTGGCTACCGCTATAGCAACGGGCCGTGCTCCCTGTGCTCCAACAGCCTTCTGCCTCCCATGCTGACTCTAGCGAACTCTGTACATCCAAAACTGGCTAGTACGACCACTCCAGGGTGTCAAAATTGTAGAACAGGAGGAGGCTTCATCAAGTTCTATAAACCTCAGGTAGTCAAAAAAATGGATTAAATAAGTTCCTTTAAGCTCCTGATTGCTAGCCGCGGTGCCCTGGTATTTAGACCTCTTCTTATGCGGCTGCTTCAGTGTAAAAAAGCAACCATATTACTGAGAGGCAGATACATTGGTGTCAACTCCAGGATCCAGGTCTCAATGGACTTTGTTTTGACATGGTTGTTTTTTCGTTACTACAGGCTTGGTTCGTATTATTTTCGAATTTCCATATCCTGAGGACAAGGGCGGAACCAGTTGTGAAGTCAGGGGGGCAATAAGTCACAGTGACAGATTTATGAAGCTGTCTAGAGGAGGAGGCGATGAATTCCTGAAGGGAGGGGGGCTATCGGTGGTTAAAAATTGGGGAAGGAGGGACTGGCCAATCTCTTGATTTGCCCAGAACGGCAGGGGGGGTCATGAAACTGAGTGCGCAGTTCAAATACAACTAATGCTGACCGCCCTACACACATTTATTACTGAGTCATTTAAGTGCTATCATCCAATATTTTCGGTTATTGCCGATTTGCGACTGTGATGACACAATGGCAGAGGCGTACGATGGATATGCAAATAATTGTGAAGAGAATGCATTAGATTATTGGATCAAAGGGAGAGAATAATATAATTGTTATTCGTGTGGTACTAATGTCTGGTTGCATAGCCTTTCTCAATTCTACCGCTCAAAATTTGAAAAACTACGAAGATTCTAAAAATTGTGCAGGTTTTAAGAATTTTGAAAACTGAACTGGAAGGAAGACTTGAGTGATATCCAATACTTCTCTAGTGGTTATGAAGTCAAAGAGGAGGTAAATCGCCTCCTCAAAGGGTTGGCGGCAAAGCTCTATGATATTGGGATACAAACATTGAAACACTGTCTACAAAAATGGCGATGTTGTAGAAAAATAGGGCAAAGCTTCATCTTTGCAATGATGTAAATTTCTATAAGAATAAAGCCGAATATTTTTAAAATTGATGGGAAACTTATTTCTGGATCAATCCTCGGATATAGTAACTCTTTATGAGAATCACGTCTGCAACTACAAATTTGTTGATTGTCCAGGTCGTGTGTCATTATCATAGGTACACGATATAATGTGATATAATTATGAATGTCAGTCTGTCATCAATTTACCTGAATAGGTACATATATAATATATATATATATATATATATATATATATATATATTTCTCGTATGATGTGAGGTCTCTGTAAAATGTATTGATATTTCAAACTTTCCGAACAGTATTTTGACAACAGAATTTGGCACAGTGCACTGCCGGGTTGTCAAACCAAAAGACAGGCAGACGACTTTTCTGGCTACTCTCATCCGTTTATTTTAAGTTCCACTCAAGTTTTAAGTGAATCTGTTGCAACAGAAATATCGTAATTGAGGATCACATTAGCTAAAAGTCGATCTTAGCAAGGCAGTAAAACTGGGAATACGAGTAAGATTAGTCTCTAATGACGTCTATATCCTCATATTTATATTTGTGATACGCTTAGATAAATTGTATGCAATAGTTCAAAATAAATTATGCCGCTGGTTGTAATCTGACTATGTCAATAACATTGACCTATTTTATACATAGTAATTAAATACCATGTTGCTTGATCATTTGTTGTTTATTATTAAAATATAATTATATAACGTGACGACGTGACGGAATACTTCCGTGCCATCTGATTTATGTTTTATCTGAAACGTCCCGCAAACCATGTTTTTCATTTCTATATAATTCAAGCGGTGACAGCACTGTATTTTTCTCAGGATAAAACGATAATCTTCTTGTGTACAAAAAGCAGTACTTTATGTGATATTGGATCCTTTGACGTAGCCACTTTGGCTTCTACAGAGTTTTACCTCTTGCTAAACCCGTTTTTGAATGCCTGACACTTGTCTCGATATGTTTAACCAAAATCCTAATCTAAAATTCTACCTAACAGATACGTCCTTCTATTCTTTTCGTCATTGTCTACCAGAGCGATCTGTAGAACCTTTGTTATTGGTTCATGTTTCGTAAGTCAGTAGGTTTGTCAGGAAGGGGGAAGAGCAAAGAGGAGGACGTGCGTCACTTGGAGGAGCGCCTTGCTATTGTTAACTAGTATTCAGTAATTTTAAATTGTTCCAAAATTTAATTTATTAATTTGAATTTGTGGTAAAATTCTTATTCTGATTGGATCTAGAATTGCACGATTTAATTTTGTTCACAGTGCGAGCTGTGGTCTTGAGTGCTTGTGAATTGAAACCTCAGACGATGCGCGGTTAAGTTTTTCAGTACAATAGATAAACTACGTTTTTGAATGATTTATTTTAATCAGCGACCGATCCGCCACTTCTAATACCTCGTCCACTGCACTTTGCTGCCTATCATGAACCAGAACCCACACCACGACTGGGCCACCAGCTCAGTGTCATCAGCATAGAGATAGATTGTAGACTTGCGAGCCAAGCACGTCATGAATAAAAACTGAATAAATGATTGGTCCAAGAACTGATCCCTGAGGGAGAAGAGATACTTGTTTTGTGCAGTCAACCGTAACCGCATCACCAATCAAGTTCGTGATGTCGCTACCTTTCAAAACGACACGCTACAAGGACACGTTTGAGCAACTAAAGCATACAATTGGCGGTTATTATTTGATTAATTTTTCCACAATGTCAGTTGACACTAACCACTTACTTGATCGTTTTCTTTTCTTCCTGAAAACTTATTTGCTTAGCGAAAAATTGCCGGGCATGTGAACTAAAAAGTTAAAACTAGTCATTTTGTCTTAGATACATACACAAATAAAATCGTTGGTTATACCTATAGTGCGTTGCCTTCATTTCTTTTCTATAAAGTTTAAAAACGTTGCTTCCGTTGTTGTTTTGGACAAATACTTTTAAGAATAGAAACTGACCGTTCCTTTCAATTTCGTATGTGAGTGAAATCGACTGCTTCAGTTTTTGACAAAGTCGTGAGCAAAAACATCGTCTACATATACTAAGTGACATATAAATCCGAACACCCAGTTTAAATGGTTATATTTTAATAAAATTTTGTATAAGTACTTAATGAAGCATAATAAGTAAATGATAAAAATTTCAAAATGATTGCACTGCTTTAAAGCCCTTTGACCTTCTGATCAGGTGGTCAATGTCCTCCTGTGGTATCTCATTCCAGGAAACCACCAACTCCTCTCGAAGTGCTTCTAGAGTCTGAGGAGGACGTTGCAAATTAAGCAATCTCCTACTCATCATATCCCACACGTGCTCAATTGGGGATAAGTCGGGAGATCTTGGTGGCCATGGTATCAATGTGACATCATTATGTTGAAAGAAATCTATTGTGACTCTTGTAACATGTGGTCGGGCATTATCTTGTAGGAAAATTGGATCTGCCAGGGTGTCAAGATAGGGTAAAAGATGGGGTTCTAGAACTTCGTGGATATAACGCTGCGCGTTCATGTTACCTCTGATGAAGATTAAAGGTGACCTGGAACCATAAGCTATAGCACCCTAAACCATAACTCCAACAGTGTGATGAACTTGTCTTTCAACAAAAAACTGTGGATTCCTCCTTTCACCACGTCGCCTTCTAACCCTGGCACGACCATCGTGCATGCCTAAACAAAATCGAGACTCGTCACTAAAGACAATACAGTTCCATTCCTGATCCCAGAGTGACCGTTGTCTGCACCACTCAAGGCGATTACGTCGGTGTTCTCGAGTTAAAGGGAGGACCCAGTGTGGCCGGTATGAAAACAAGCCAAAACTTCTCATTCGTCGGTAAACACTTGGCATGCCAATAGGTCTTCCGTGTTCTGCAAACCATTCATTTGCAATGGACCTGGTAGTAGAGAAACGGTCCCTTAAGGCCAATAATCTTAGGCAGCGATCTTCACGGTCTGTTGTTCTACGGCGCCGTCCAGTGCCCCTTGCTCTTTGCGTACGGCATTCTCGAAGACATGCCTGACAACACCTAACCACAGTGTCTACACTTCTTTGCACTCTAACTGCAATTGCCCGAAAAGAAAGTCCAGCGTCCCGAAGTCCCACTATACGGCCCGTATCAAACTCACTAAGTTGACGAAATCGTACAGGTCTCCGTACTCTAGGCATCGTAACCGATCGTAAAGGATGTCAAGAATCAAAATCCGCCAACGTTGATTCTTTACTGCGGCTGAAATATTCATTTTTAGAGCGTTAGTGAATTAAAAAAAAGCAGTATAAAAACCGAAATGTCCAACTGATAAGGCTGATAATTTTTTCACTTGTTATTTACAGTCAGATAAATACATTCACCAACTTTTATTAAAATAAAACCATTTAAACTGGGTGTTCGGATTTATATGTCACTTAGTATATTTAGACCAAAGCCTCGGGAAGTATTCGAATGAATTTTTAACAGTATCTCCGAAATGGTTTCAGTTTCTGATAACTGTGTCTGCTTTTTGCTGAAAATATTCTCCCTCTTACTGGAAAATATCTTGAACCATAGGTGCAAAGGTTTGGTATTGGTACACTAGGTAATAATGAGGACACATCAAATGAAGGAGTATCTCTAAAAGGCGGCAAATGTTTCAGCCTTATCATGACGCCAATTTGAACTTATCATCGGGAACCCACAATCTAACGATACAACCAAAAAAATTACTGTCGCCCAAACTGTATGACTCTATCTCTTGGAAATATAAATAATGCATGTTTCCGTCTAGTATTTATCCTTGAAGTTCCGAAATTCGGAAGCGCTGCTAGTTACGCAGACATCTTTTGCATACTATTTCATGTTTTTGTGTACCTTGATAAGAAAAGCTCAATTCATCATTGGACGCAAATAAAGCAATTACCAGCCGTCTAAACTATCCATTGCCCCTTTAATTTTTTCCATGAGCAACTGAAGAACAAAAGAAAATACATTGTATAATGTGAATATAAAACATTTAGGTTGTGATGATAAGTGACTACTAATAGTGTATAGTTAAAATTAAAAATTGCAAGGTCAACCAAATAAATTTACGATATCTTCGAGTGACAATTCAAAATATTCTTCTAGTAAATAATCGAATGTTTGGAATATTCACAGATAAATAACAGTAGGCCAGAAGACGATTTAATGTAGTTCAGTCGGTCAATGAGTAAAACAGAATGAAGTTCAGTCTAATTTTTTTTGGTCATTTAGTGCTCACGCTGATTTGTTATGGAAATGCTTCAAGCATTTTATTTCTTGAAGCCATATGCTGCTACAGTCACTACACATTGGGATGGAGCATTGCAAGCGAACTTGCGTCAAGAGGTCACCAAGTAACTCTGGTAGCTGCTTACAAACAGCAAGACACACACACCAATTTAAAACAGATTGTTATCAACACATGCACAACTTGGCAAGGTAAGCCTATGGTTTTAACATTACTAGCCGCTTGATGAGTCCAATGTTTCATTATATCCTGTGAACAAAGAAAATAGGTAGCAGATATATCGTACCAGGTGCCCCGCACGGTGAGGAAGCTCTGTTTTTGTTATACGTATTAATGACATCCTGTGAGACGTATATAGTCTCTTTGGCGGATAACGGGATGACATGTCTTCAGCAGCATCCTAGGGAAGAGCAGGAGTTTTCCAGAAGCTATGGACTGATGGGAAGTTATTTGAGTAGAAACATATTTACCATCTACTCGTACCGTCTAGTTAAACAAAAGTTGAAATAAAATCGGCTGAAAAAGTCAAATACCTAGGAATCTTGAATGACAAACATATCATATGGGATCAGCAAATAAAAAGCTTGGCAAAATGTTTGAGCTGTCTTACTTCCAAATGTAGCTTCCTTAAATATATTTTAAAAAGAAAACAATGATGCGGTGTATGCAATGAGTTGGTACAATCACTCTTATTATATAGATTATTAGTATGGGGATCAGTTTCCAACTAGTATTATTTAAAAAAAAATGACGTAAATCGAAAACGTCTTATCAAACTAGTACTTAATGATCTTGCTGTATAGCCCTGCAATATTCTGTATGAATGGTTACAAATACTTGTCTATAGACAAATCCTGCTCTGAGAAGCTATTAGTATATTTTATAAAGATTAAACATCTTATGACTCCAGTCCAACAGTATTACTATACAAGAACTGAATGTCTTTTTGTATAGGGTGGCCAATCTATCTGTGGATGGAATATTCATATCAAAGTTTTTTATTGCATATTTGGATAAACCATTTCAAATGAAGAAGACTGATATAACATACTATGGAGTTTTGGTAATTGGCTATTAGGTGTAAGGTGTTTTGGCCAGAAAAACCGACCACTTCGCCAACCCCTCAATCCGCCATTTTGAAATTTGGAGTGCTGATTTTGTATCAAAAAAACTTACACACCTCGGCTTTTATCTTATTTGTTACTTTTTTGAATCCTCATTTTTGCTCATACAGGGTGGTCAAAAACTCGAGTTGTACTTTCTCTCGAAAATCTAAAATGCATCACCCTGTATATTTGTGAAAGTTTGGATTCAACTTTTTATAGCTTTTTTTGGTTCAAGGTTTGATCCAGATAAAATCACTAGATTTTGAGTTATTACGCTTTTAATACAACAACACATGAAAATTACCGAAAAAAATCACATCATCCACCGAAATAAAAGACAAGCAGTGGTTTAGTTCCATATTGCCACTATGAGTACAGATTTGACGTAAAAACTAATAACAATCAGAACAGTATAAACTAGCTTCAAGCGTAATAGAGAAAAACAACTATAACAACATCATAAATAAACAACTATCACTACTAAAGACCTAATGTACAAAAACTGCTCAAAAATATCTCCACCATGTTGAATACACAGCCGTAGTCTTTGGATAACCGTTACACATCCCTCAGCGTGTGTTCCCTTATGTTCAGAAAAGCATCGTTAATCCTTTCCTTCATATTTTCCGGGGCAAATGGTAGATATCTATAAACCTATTGTTTAACGTAGCCCCATAGAAAGAAGTCCATCGGTGTCATATCTGGTGCTCTAGGAGACCAAGATATAGGCCCATCATGACCGATTCAACGATTGTTATTCCATGTGTCCAAATAGTTACGCACACAATTATGATAATGCGCAGGTGCGCCGTCATGTTGGAAGTACATATGCATCCAAGTTTGCAGGTTGACATCCTCCAAAGCAAAAAATTCAAGTATTCTGTACCTGTTAATCTGTTGTCGAAAAAGAAAGGTCAGATAACTTGTCTGTCAATAACTCCTCCGCAAACATTCAAGATCCATTTATTCCGGAAATCTATTTGCCTAACCCAGTCAGGGTTTTCTGTCGCATAATAGTGCATGTTATGCCTGTTGACAACTTCTATGCTGTTAAAAGTTGCCTCATCGCTAAAAAGAACCTTATCCAGGAAAGTAGTATCTTCACTCACCTTATTTGGCATTATTCTACTAAACTCCATTCGAGCTGCGAAATCTTGATGACGAAGGCCTTGATGCAAGCATAGGTGATATGGATGGTACCTATGCTTGTGAATAATCCTTTGGACAGAAGTTCTGCATATATCAGTTTCTTTTCCAATTTGCCGTGCACTCAAATGGGGATTTTCCTGCAACATTAATAGAACCTCCAACTGATTCGCCTCATTGGTGACACTTATATTATTTATACATTTTTAACTATATTCCACTGCTCCACTTGATTCAAAACGTTCTCGTAGAGTGGGAAATGTTTCCGGTCTTGGATGTCGCATATTGGAGTACCGTTCCTTATAAATGAGAGATGCTAGGAAACTATTTCTTCACCATCACAATTTCTTTTTTAGAAAAATTCATTTTCAAACACGTTTTTATTATAATGCTCACAAAGCTAATTTTGACAGTTTGTAACTAATCAAGGATGATGCGATATTTTAGGGACTAGGAAGGTTCGCCATTTTTTGATTTTTACTCAAATCGAGAGATTTTGTTATTAAAAAACGATAAAAATAATTGAGCAAAAAATATTGATATTTACGTCGACAAAAATCATTTCAAAATCAAGGATTGGCACGAGGCTGGAAAACGTACTGTGCGCGAGACTAGACCGCGTGACGTCAGTAGCCAGACACACCTCGCTAGCTGGCCCGCTGCATTTACAATTCTCACAACAACGCCCCAGTAATCGGCTTGGAGTAGTTAGAGCTGGTACGATAGATTATTGTTAAATTCTGTGAACTTAGACGGTGTTAAATGTCGAACAGAAAGTTTTGTGAGTGTTCCAAAAGATGCCGCGCAACGTAAAAGTGGTTTGACGCAGCTCGACGGGATGTAAAATCAGTTTCTTCCACGTCGACCAGGTACTGCTGCGAAGATCATTTTGACCTGGAAAAAATATGGAATACTATCTACAATACAAGATGAGTACGGTTCGAGCCCGGATGAATCCTAATATTGCACCTCATAAATTTGTATGTCAACTGGGTTGACAATATTAAGCTCTACGAAACGAGTGTTCAGCGAAGAAAGAGCAATATATATATATATATATATATACGAGTATATATATATATATATATATATATATATATATATATATATATATGTAACGTTATACAAAGTTAGAACTAGTGATTCTTTCCAAAAGATTGGGCATTTGTCTGGCATATCAAAGACATGTGCAAGTGAAATTTTTACAAAATCCATTTCAATTATGGAACCGTTTATGAAAGAATCAATTTTCTGGCCGACGGAAAGTAGCATAAGAAGAAATTTACCAATTTGTTTTAGACTGGCGATTTCACAAGTTCATTCTATACTCGACTGTTTTGAAATTCAAATTCAAAAACCAGCAAATGCATTACAACAGTCTTTGACGTGGTCGGACTATAAAAGTGCAAAACCGTCACCGATGTACTTTGGTACGACCACCAAGTGTTGCTGCAGATGAGAAAATGTCTAAAGAAAACGTCATATTGACAAAACGTATAGCTGGTGTTAGGATTCATATAGAACGCATTCTTAGGTGTATTAGGGATTTTAAGATGTTATTTCCTCATGCGGTCATTGGAGCAGAAAGTATTCAAAAACTTGACAGCGTAATAACTGTTGCGTGTGCTATAATAAACCTGCAACAACCCATGATAAACCAAGGCAATTTGTAATTAGAGGTTTGTAAGGTTAACGAATAAATTAGGCACTATGTTATATTTATATAATCATTTAGGTAATAAAAAATGTATTTAATACACTAATATTTAACTAACTATAACTAGGATAGTTTACAACTATGGTAGAGTTTAGGAAACACGTTGGTTTTCCAAAACTGCACAGCACAATCCATAAGGTGTTCAGTAAACTCAGAGTCATAATCAACAAGAACTTTTGTATATTTTTTTTAATTTTCGTGTGTGTGCTATGCATAACACACCTTTCCTACGAAGTGTGCCGTGCATCTGTAAATTAATCTGTGCCAAGCATCTTTTATGTATATCTCCATATAATTTGAAACTGTTTTTTATTCTATTTCGATTACTGTGTCATCTATAATATGGGGTTGTCCAAAATGGACGCAGGAAAGTAAACGCATATTAAAACAAGAAAGATTGATATTCAAATCAAGTTAGGTATTTTATTTTGAAGGTTCATTTATACAATTTATGTGTGAAAAATAATATCGCTCAAATGTTCACCACGACTGGATTTACAGACGTCCACGCGATGGTCGAAATTTTCAATGACATTTTGCAACATGGTCGGTTCTATGGCATTTATCTCGGCAATGATGTTGTTTTTGAGTTCTTGGAGGGTGGCTGGTTTATTGATGTAGACTTTGCTTTTCAAATATCCCCATAAAAAGAAGTCCAAGGGGGTCAAATCGCACGATCTTGGTGGCCATGGCACATTTCCTCTGCGCGAAATCACGCGATCACCGAAGAAGGACTGCAATCGATGGATATTGACGTTGGTTGTGTGGCATGTTGCACCGTCTTGTTGGAAATAAACATCGTCCATATCCATTCCTTCAAGTTGCGGCAAAAGATAGTCCTCTATCGTCACGTGATATCGCTCAGAATTGACGGTAACGGCGTCCCCGGCCGCATTTTAGAAAAAGTAAGGTCCGATGTTGCCTTCGGCGCGAAAAATGGTCGGCCCGACGCAGCTCTTGCGTCAATTGGATCTTGTAGGCGTGTACATTCAAATCTTTGTGGAGAATGCGGAGCAAACTGGTTCTCGAAATGCCCAATTCTTGGGATCGACGCGTTGTTGATCGTCTCTCACACTCTCCTTCACAACAGCAATATTTTCCGGTGTGCGAACGCTCCTTGGCCGGACAGAGCCTGGCCGATTTGCCATAGAACCTGTTGCCTCGAATTTACGCACCAGACGACCGATGGTTGTTTCGTTTGGGCGGTTGTTGCGACCGAAATGTTCACGAAGCGCGCGAAACGTGTTTTTTATTTTTGCAACATTTTTGTAGTGCTCTGTGAATAACTTTAAGCGGTCTTCAATCGAATACGACTCCATAGCGATCAATGGTAAACATTCAACTAACAAAATGACATGTCGGTGACAGAAAACAAAGATGGCGTCTATGTCAAATTGACGTTTACTTTTCTGTGTCCCTATTGGACAACCCATTACCATCTGGCGAAGCCCTAAAATAGCAGCATAAAAGCCGCAGTTTTGGATTTTGGTCTCCAGATCTCTTTCTAGTTCTTTCAAGACCAAGTTTTCCAAACGTAGTCCTCTTCTCATAGCTTCAGAAGAGAATTTTTTTGAGACACACTTGATTAACTAAACTATCCGAAGCTGTATTACAAACACTCGCATCATATAATTTTGATGCAGTAATGCGCCCATAACGAAGTTCGTACCAAAGGGAATTTTCACTTTGAGTCTAAGTTAAGGAAGAGGCATCTGCAATGTTTTCTTCAGTTAGAATATTTGAACAAAGTGTTATGAAATTGTCTGGACTATGAGCATCAACCTCTTCAATAAATTTGGTTAGTAAATTATGAACTGAAAGACTTTTTGCACCCAATGGCAAATTATTGTGGCTTAAAAGTGGGCAAAAGTAGTTATGCCTCTTTGTCATTGCAACTGTTTGCTTTAATAAATTTTTATGTTGGTACCAACTTGAGCCAATACTACCTTTTTCCAATAACAAAACACGGCAGTAGGAGCTGGTTCTTCTGATCGCCTATGTAACCAGATGTGAAATGCAACTGAGTGCTTGCACCCTCCAGCCGACGCAGCGCAATCCAAGCAATCAACTTTTTCGATTAATCTGTCTTTTTCGTTAACAAGACATTTAACTGCGTACGGTTTCGCAGGTACTTATTGTTCCGGGTAAATGCGTCCCTGCACAATGCACCTATCTCCGACCCTCTTCACTTAAACATAACCAACTGCAGAGTCTCCGTAATCTTCTTTTCCAGATCTAAAACAAGTTGCTATTATAGGTAATCAGTCTAAGCGCAATATTAGTCAACGTTTATAACCTGGCTTTATTTCCCAACCCCCGAATCCAGCCCTAAACTTTGTTATTTTAGTAGCTCTGAAATTCTATAATGTGACTGCCCCCCCTAATTTAAGTATTCCCAATAGACCCTAAGAAAATAAGTTTCTCTCTACATCCCTTGAATTTCTCTCATTGAAAACATATTAGGTACCATACTTTACTTCAGAATAGTGTAATAAAGCCTCATTATACATGCAAAAAGAACCAACTTCGGCGCTCTTAATAGGCGTAACAAGGTCAAAAAGTATGTATGAGTCCATAATATTTTACTTAAGAAGAAAAATGCAGCGATAAATAGCCTTTAAAATTATTGTCACGAGCAGGCATTATTATGTCTTAATATTATTAGCTTTCAATAACATAGACTAAAGCAAAGCAGTATCAATTTTTGCGGAGAAATACATAAAAAACTACCCATTGGAGCTAAACAAAAAAATTTGCTTCATATAGGTACTTACCGAACTACCTTAACACCGCTGCTCTGAGGTTCATTTAAATTTGCATTATTTGCCAAACACTCGTACACCATTTTCACATTCACATGGAGTAAATTTCGCGAATCAGCTTTCTGATAACCTTGGGGCATTGTGCTAGCACAAATAAATAAAGTACACAAACGTCGGTCCCAGTTTATATAAATTCGTCTTGGTATACTCTTCACTCCGTATACAAGACAATACAAGATACGAGTACTCTATGAGGACGACAGCACGTGTCTGGCTACTGACGTCACGCGGTCTAGTCTCGCGTACAGGTACGTTTTCTAGCCTCGCGTCGATCCTTGATTTTAAAATGCTTTCCGTCGACGTAAATATATTAATATTTTGCACTCAAACTTCTTTGACCGTTTTTTAATATCAAAATCCCTCGATTTTAATTAAAATAAGAGAAATACGAAATATGTCGAACCTTCCTATTAAGCCGTTCCATAAAAGACGTGCTAATAACCGAAAAAATAGCCGTAAAAACTCTTATGTGTCTAGTATCAAACAAAAGCTCATCAAAAATTGAATCCAAACTTGCACAAATATACAGGGTGACGCTTTTAAAGTTTTTGAGAAAAACTACAATTTCGTTTTTTCGTTTTTGACCCCCTGTATGAGCAAAAAGAAGATTCGAAAAAGTGACAAATAAGATAAATGCTGAGGTATGTAAGTCTTTTTTGATACAAAATTCAGCACTATAAATTTTAAAATGCGGACTGAGGGGTTGCCGAAGTGGGGGGTTTTTCTAGACAAAACACCTTATATCTCAGTAGCTAATTACCAAAACCCCATAGCATGTTATATCAATTTTCTTATTTCGAATTGGTTTATCCAAATATCCAATAAAATTTGAGGTATTCTATTTGTAAAATCACAACTTTGATATGTAGGTCGAAATTGGGACACCCTGTATAATGGCCAATATTTTAGAAATGTGCCCTTAAATGTCATATATAGCATGCCATCAATAGATTTTCCCTAAATGTATGTGTATGAGTAATATTCCGTCCACACATGGATGAGTAGATGGTCTATGGGGATTCGGTCTCAAAACTTCCAAAATCCGCCACCAGAGGCGCTGGCGTCGCGCGCCATTGACAGGTTGTTGGACGGAATCTGTATTCATGAGTTGGGGATTCCGCCGCTAGATGGCGCTGTCAAACCAAACGGAATCTGTGTGTCATTGGACACCTGTCATGCGTCATTGGGCATCTCACGCATAGATGGCGTTACACGTCATCTGTCATACGTCATTGGACACCTGTCATTGATGGGTTGGGCATCTCGCGCATAGATGGCGCCGATTTGTTTGGCGCTGTACAAACCAAACGGAATCTATGTGTCATTGGACAGCTGCCATTGATGGGTTGGGCATCTCGCGCATAGATGGCGCCGATGTCGCACCTGTCTGGTGTTGGCGTGGATTACGGGGGGCAACGTGTATACAGGGGTGCATCGAAAAATAGCGGATCGATGGACCGACGGTATATCGTTAAATCGTATATAGCAAGGCGTGACCTAAATAGCGTGGTGGGCTCCTCTGGTCGGTCGGTCGGTCGGTCAGAATGTCTCATAACCTGTATACGATGTACTGTTATTATTATACAGGATGATACCGTTCAAAATGAAAATAGTATAATGGATATTTTATTGAAACATATAGTATATATAACAATAAGGTTGATTGGTGTGTGTGTGTGTGCCATGTTTTGAATACCCGCGCTTGAACAACTTGCAACAAGAAATTCCGACAATATTATTTCGCAAACCAGAGGTATTTTCAATAAAACTACATATCAGGGAGTACTTTAGATGTTGATACTAATCGACTCAAATCATTGTTCGACAACTGATTTGGTTCATGACAGACAAGAATCAAATTATGTATTTCACGGTTCAGTTCTGGTTGTTTTTTAATTTTTTCCCTAAACTTCAGGTAACCCAGGAAATATGTCTCTTATCCGTCCTCTGTTCAACACATCAGTAAAATCGTTAGAAAATTCTATATATGACATATTATTATAAAAGGTATAGGACCGTCCTGCGTTTGATTGAAAAATAGCATTGATTCGAGCCCTATCGGGTATATCAATTGAAAAATTATCAAGAAATTTAATGGTAGGGAATGATGCTGAGAAATAGTTGTTTGGAGACACAATGGTAATCAAGTCACCGTTTGTTGATTGGAAAATATGTTGTAAAGTGTATTGACGTAATTCTGTAGGAACATAATCGACAAGAAGTTCAGGCTGAGATGGGATAATCATTTCGTTTAAGTCTAGTTTCCATATAAACATATCATGTGCAATATATAATCGGTAATTTGAAAACTCTGGAGCAATAGCTAAAAACATAAAATCTGGAATAATATCACACAAATTTTTGAGGATCGGCTGCTTACGAGTTGTAGATCTTATAGTTGTTGTTGTTTTTGGTATTGCTGATGCGGTGGTAGACGTTGGGATTGAATCATATTTGTTTTTTCTTCCATATAGATATTGTACTGCATTTATATCATCAACATCTAGACCACGAATCTCATGCTGATAGAAGGCAAACATAATAGCATTCGGAGAAGCACTATGTGCTATGCCGAGAGCATGTCCAATTTCATGAACCAACACCTGATAGAGAATGATGTCAAAAATCTCAGATAGCAAATATAAATTCGTTTACCCCCCAATCAAAATCTTGACTGAAAAAAAATTAGGCAGCAAATATACAATAATCATACACGAATTTACTATATTTCTAAATTTCTACTCTCATGTGCAACTTGTAATTGGAATTTCCGCCGGACAAACGATACATTCATGTATTACTAAGAAATTATATAAAAAATACTGCAACCGCAATGAATGTTGTTTTCTCGATAAAAATGGTACTGAGAATATGATGCATATAATATGCATATTTACGATACAATTATCTCATGCACGCGTGTGTTATCTCAACCACGTATTTATATTTAGCGAGCGCATGCAATAGTCATCATTGTTTCACACTTAACGCACAACGCTGCAAGCTGGAACAACGGCCGCAGTACAATAGTGCTTCGAGAGAGACGAGATAGCGAAAATTTTAAAAAAAGTAAGTGCTATTTTATTTAATATTTTTCTTTTTTATGTCTCTAAGTGCAACTGTTTTTTCGTGTTATGCTTCAAAATAGTTAGACGACTCAATTTTTTTTATAGATGGATTTATCAAAAATTAATGCTGCGTCTTCGATTGTAGACCGCAAACCTATCAGAAAATTAAAGGACCTACCAGTCGGGACACCATTTGCAATCCAAGCAGCTAAAGTGGTCAAGTCGAAATTTGGGGAAGCCGTGCTACTAGATTTAGGACCGGAAGTGCTATTTCTACCACAGCGGGTGACGGAAACGTACCAGCCGGTCATCGACGAACTTTTTCACGGAAAATACTCGATCATCTTCCAAGGGGAAGTGGACGTAGGGAAAAGCCGACCGCTAGCATCATTCAAAATAGTGGAAAATTAACAAAGCAGAGAACAGGAGGAGGAGGACAGGGTGAGCATTTTTATATATTTTTGAGTAATGTGTTTGCTTGAAAAAAAAAATGTCGTCTTTTCAAATGTCTTCAAATAAGGTTAAAAAGATCATCAAACAAACAGACGGTGTTCTACTATCAATTGTTAGTCTACGGAAAATTTTATTTGATAATTTTACAATCAGAGACGCGGAAGTGTGGCTGAAACGAATAGAAAAACAAATTAGATTATGTAAACGGGTAATTCGTAGTAGAAGGCAAAATAAATTATCTGTAGGGACCTGTAGAAAAGTAGAAACAAATTTGGGGCATTTTAAACATTTTAGAAAGTTGATTTTAACTAGACATATTGGGGCAGGACTTCACTTAACATTGGGTCAGAGGGTTAGATGGGAAAATGTAGAATCGAGCTTTCAAAGTAGAATAAAAACCGGTTCCATAGCTAATTTGCGTCATAAGGACTTGAATCAATTTTTAGCAGATTGTGTAGTTGTTTTTAAAAGGAAAATTAGGAATATTTTGAACACCCATTGTGCGCTCAAAGTAAATACAACATTTTGCGGGGAGTTTATTAGGAAATCGGGGGATAATGAAATTTTGGGAATTAAATATATTAATACTAAAAATCATATTATTGATACATCAACTCAAATAGACGAGTGGTTTAAGATATATGTGAAAGATAAACTTTTAAACGAATTATCGGAATTTGCTGAAAAAGATTCGGGATTTGCGTTAAATAAAATTATTTCCTTAGTTGTTAATATCAGTAAATATCAATTGGGAAACGGTTCATCTTATATTAGACTACCAGAACCGATTATAAGGAAAAATGCTTGTATAAACATTAAAAATATAGATCAAAATTGCTTTTACTGGGCCATTGTAAGCGCTCTTCGGACTCCTAGCAAAAAAAGACATGCAGAACTAACCTCCTCATATCCACACTTTACTGACGTTTTACAAACAGAAAATTTAGATAGTCCTATGCTGCTAACAAAAATTTCAAAATTTGAAAAGATGAATAACATTTCAGTCAATGTTTACGCTTTAGAATTGATCGAAACAGAAAAAAAATCATTTTACATAGTAGTACCAGCAAGATTAACGGAAAATAAACGGGATACGCATGTTAATTTACTTTTAGCTCAAAATAAATATTATCCGCGTTTAAATGATTATGATGCTCCTCCACCAGCGCCAGCAAATGAAGATAATGATTCAATCGATGAAATTAAATATCACTATTGTTGGATTAAAAATCTTTCGCGTCTTATTAGTAGCCAGTTAAATAAACATCGTGAGAAAAAATTTATTTGCGATAGATGTCTGAACTATTTCCATCAGCAAAATAAATTAGTTGAACATGAAAAACTGTGTTCTAAATTTAATAAATATAAAATTAACCTTCCTAAAGAGAGCTGCGTTGAATTTAAAAACTTTACATACCAACAAAATACTCCTTTTGTTGTTTATGCAGATTTTGAATGTCAATTAGAAAATCATAAAGAAAGTAGCGTCGTAAATTTAACTAAAACCATAAAATATCAAAAACACGTTCCGTATAGTGCTGGTTTCTATGTAAAATGCAGCTATGATGATAGCCTTTCTTATTTCGAGAGCTTTCGAGGTGCAGATTGTATGGATTGGTTTGCAAATCGTATGGCTGGTGTTGCGCAATTTGTAAACTCAAAAATAAAAACAAGCGTACCTATGATTGAAAAATTAGACACATGTAAGGCAACATCATGTCATATTTGCGGTAAGAGATTTTCAAAAACAAAAAAAGACATAATCGTTAGAGATCACAACCATTTCAGTGGAGAGTTCAGAGGTTACGCACACCAAGCATGCAATCTGAACTTTAGAAAATTGTTTGTTGTGCCGGTTATATTCCATAATTTAAGTGGGTACGATAGTCACTTTATGATTTCGAATTTATGTAAAAAAGGTCGCTTAAGTCTACTTCCCATCAACAAAGATAAATACATCTCCTTTACGCTGCACTCAGATGAAAATAACATTAAATTGCGGTTTATAGACTCTTTTCGATTTATGGGGGCGTCTCTTGATGAATTAGCTTCAATTTTAGCAGTATCAGAAAAGAAAATTTTACAAAGGGAATTTCAAAATTTAGATGAAGATAAATTCAAATTATTAACACAGAAAGGAGTTTTCTGTTACGATTACATTGATTCGTTGAAAAAATTAAATGAAACGACTTTGCCCCCAATTGAAAAATTTTACAATAAATTAAACGATGAAAGTGTAAGTGACGAGAAGTATGCTCATGCGCAATCTGTTTGGCAACAGTTTAACATTAAAACATTAGGAGAGTATTCTGATATATATTTAAAAACAGATATTCTGCTTCTTGCCGACGTTTTTGAGCAATTGCGTAAAAAATGTTTCTCCACCTATGGTCTGGATCCTGCGTGGTACTATACAATGCCCGGATATACGTGGGACTGTATGCTCAAATACACTGGGTGTAAGTTAGAACTACTAAAGGATCTAGATATGGTGATGTTTTACGAAAATGCTATAAGAGGTGGAATTTCGGTGTGTAGCAACCGATTTTCGGAGGCCAACAATAAATATATGCCCGAATATGATCCTGAAAAGCCGTCCAAGTACCTTATGTACCTGGATGTGAATAGCTTATATGGGAAGGCTATGCAGCAACCCTTACCCTACGGAGGGTTCAAATGGGTAGATGATGTAACATCGTTTGATGTGATGTCAATACCCGACGACTCTGACGTAGGGTACGTGCTACAAGTCGATCTATCGTACCCACAAGAACTGCACGATAAACACAAAGATTTTCCGTTTGCGGCAGAACGTAGCGTACCACCCAGCGACGGCGGGGTAAAATTGCCGAAATTAATGGCAACACTTACGGATAAAAAAGAGTACACGGTTCACTATAAAAATTTAAAACAAATGCTAGCTAATGGGTTAAAGTTAACGAAAATCCATAAAATTTTACAATTTAAACAAGCAGCCTGGCTGAAACCCTACATCGAGTTGAATACTCGATGTAGAGCTGCAGCCCGGAATGATTTCGAAAAAAATCTTTTTAAATTAATGAATAATGCAGTATTCGGTAAGACCATGGAAAATATACGTAAGCACCGCGTATGTAAAATCGTTAAATCTTGGGGTGGTCGCTATGGGGCAGCAAACTTGATTTCGAGTTTTCGGTTCCACAGTCGCACAATTTTAGAGGAAAATCTGGTGGTTATCGAATTGAACAAGGCTGAAATAACGTTTAACAAACCTCTGTATGTAGGGCAGGCAATTCTAGACCTATCGAAACTAGTCATGTACGATTTTCATTACACCTATATGCTACCAAAAATGGGTGCAGAAAGGTGTAAGCTCATGTACATGGACACAGACAGTTTTATCTACGAATTGCAATGTGAGGATGCATATGAGGAGATCATTAAAGCTGATTCCAGTAAATTTGATACTTCGGATTATCCTGAAAATAACATATATAAAATACTGCGTAAGAACAAAAAGGTGCCGGGTCTAATGAAAGATGAAAATAACGGTAAAATTATGACACATTTTGTTGGACTTCGAAGCAAAATGTATAGTTACAAGGTGCAGGGTGGGAAGGTGGTTAAAAAATCTAAAGGGGTTAAGTACAATGTTGTTAAAAATAAAATTGCATTTGAGGATTATGTTGAATGTTTGAAAGAATTTAAGGAAAAAACAGCTACACAACGCTGTATCAGGTCGTATGCACACAACGTATATTCTGTTGAACAGTCAAAAATTAGTTTAAGTCCGTATGACGACAAACGTTATTTAATTCCGAACAGTTTTGACACACTTCCGTGGGGGCATTACAGTATCTTATAATAGCGTTTTTTTTTTTGTTATAGATGAATGCCCCAACATTATCAGAGTTAGCTGTTAGAAAAATTTGCGAATCAATAACATCATCAGCAGTAGAATTCATGGAGCAGTCTCCACTACCATGGAAATTAACTACGGAAATTGTGAAACAATTTCCTTTATATAAATGGCACGCTATGATTAAAGAAGCCAAAAATGATCTTGATTCTTCATATACAGGAATTAACTTTATTAGATGTCACAAAGAAATAGATCCAAATTTAATTCACACTATATTAGGAAAATCAGATTGGGGTTATGTTTTTGAAGATTATTCTAGTTACTGTCTATGGACAAGTGGATATTGGCTGGACCAATATTACCTACACGTATGTAAAAATTGTTTATCTAAATTTAAAGAAATACATAAAACTTTAAATAAACGTTTATTTGCCTGCTATGACCATTCTCACGAGGTTCACGATGCACATGACATTATTTTGAACGTATACCAAAAAAAGTATAATTGGTGTCACAGCTGCTTTAAAAGCGTAGTGTTTGAACTAAAAGACCAGGAATCTTGCAGAGATGCCTTACATGATAGGTCTAGAAATAACATCCGAATCCGATTTGATGAATCTGATGTAGACAGCGATATTGAGTTTTAAAAAAAAAACATCACAGCAAACAAATTACAAAAAAATATATAAAAAGCGTTCATCCGTCCTCCAGTTTCTCTCTATCTATTGTACTAACATTTATATATATATTTTTTTTCAAACATGTATGTAGTACTAACATTTATATATATATATATTTTTTCAAACATGTATGTAATTAGATTTAATAAATGAATATTTATAAAAAGATGTTTTATTGATTTCGTTAGATTTTTCTAGTAAGAAGAGTTCACAACAACAACAACAACAAGATGTCCTGATAGCTTGAGTCGTCAGAGGTGTGCAACATCAGAAGCAATGTTAGTGCGTGGTTGGAGTTCAAAACTTAGCGTGTTCAAAAACAAAAAAAAAAACACGCACACACATAATACTAACATTACTTCTGATGTTGTGGCGCGGTTCTTCGGGCTATCAAGACATCTTTTTGGTATTTTTGAACAAAGTGTGCACGTCACGTGCGTCACGTATCACGTCACGTGCGTCACGTATCACGTCACGTGCGTCACGTATCACGTCACGTGCGTCACGTGTCACGTCACGTGCGTCACGTGTCACGTCACGTGTCACGTCACGTCACGTGTCACGTTACGTGACGTATATCATAATGAAACGACAGATATGCATTTTTACAAAAACTTTATTAAAATCGTTCAAGATCATTAGCGATCCTATGTCTATAGAAAAATATATGTTGTCCTAACGCTATATGTTGTAAAGTACAGCCTACGAGCTTAAATGTATACAATTTTTGAATAGCATCTGAAAACGTATAATTTTGATCATTAAAACTAGCTCGAACAATCTTAAGCGCATTATAATAATAGCTTGGAAATTCAACAGTTTCTAGCATAGACATATACGGTACTAAAAGTTCATTATTTGCTTCTAAAAGAGCGTTCACGTCCATTTCTGAGAGGTAGAAACTAATGTTGTGCTTGGTTATTTCGAGAATTTTCGTACTATCATAGATTAGTCGTCGAATTCTGCAATAGTCACCGCACTCGATTTCGACAGGATCATACTTGTCAGGAAGGTTCTTCTCCTCCTCCTGCTCCTCCGTCTCCTTCACCGTTACCACATTGAGCTGGGTGATTAATTGTTCCCACTCATAGGAACTGAAAGATAGTTTCAACCGTGATGAGTTCCACACAATTACAGCAGGAGTAAATGATCTCGCTGGGCTTAGACCGCATCCAATTTGGTATGATCCATTTGGAAACTGCGTGTACAGCAGATAATGGTCCTCGTTCTTGGCCGCTTCTTCGTACCTTTCCAGAATAGCATCCAGCTCACGGTCGTAGTTTACAGATGATTCGTGTGAGCTGCTGGTGGTGAGGTCAAACTCGCTGCAACTTGAACCACTACCACTGGTATCCATTTTTTTTTTTTACTAGCTGCCTGACTGACTGACTGACTGACTGCAACCGACTGAGAACTCACTTTTAGCAGAAACCCCCCCACCCCATACACCTAGACGATCGCATCATTGTCAATCCAACTATTATGTTTTGCATCAAGGCCAAGCCATTTGACGTACATTTTTTTACCTTTACGACGTAAAACTTTTTCAACTAAATAAACATCTGGATTGGCTGTTTTCTGTAATTCTTCGTCATAAAAGGCTCCTTTGATCGGTGCACCTTGCATATCTTCGAGCATGTACGTTGCAGGGTTGGTAATATTAATTTTAGTAACTTTAAATAATTCCGTTGTCCAGCTTGGAACGTATCCCTTGTCGAATAGCATTTTGGTTTTGCTGATGCGTACAATGTCACCAACTTTAAACTTACGCGGGCCCGCGATTTTTAAATGAGTATATTTTCGATTTAAGATACATTTTTCGTTGGATTTATTAATTTGTGATGGTTTACATCCGATGGTTTGATGACGTGTTCCATTGTATTCATTGGTAATGCTTTGTAATATATCAATCCATTTATACGATCCCATTAAGCTAAAGTATTTGTAAAGTTTATTTTTCAACGTCCTTATGGCTCTTTCAGCAATGGCCGCTTTCTTGATGCTATATGTACTATAATGATTAATATCATGCTTCTTCATTAAAGTTTGAAATTTACTATTGTAAAATTCTTTACCTTGATCAGATTGTAGATTTTTCGGCGTACGTTCCGTATGTGCGAGGATATCCGAAAACGCACGAGTTATCTCCTCACCCGTCTTTGTCTTTAACGGTCTAGTCCACATAAACTTGGAAAAAGAATCGATTACGACGAGAATTAATTTGAAATTTTTATTTTGATGAGCATAAGGTCGCATTTCAGCCAAGTCCGTCTGCCATAAATCGTCTAAGCCTTTAATGATGGTACGTCGTCTTAGATAATTTTTTCGAGCAGGCTTGTGCAGCTCGTTAACTAGTTGTAGCTTCTCCTTGGCGTACGTCATCATGTTTTAACGCTTTAAATTGTTGTTCCATCGGCTTTATACGCTTAGCAAGATCGAATGTTTTCAATGATATATATGATGTGCGTCCTTGCAAAAGTTGTAATTCATTCAATGATATTTTTCCTTATTGGAGTCAAATCGGTATGAGACTTAATTGTAGCCAACTCCTGTTCTATTCTTGTTGTTATATTTGCAATAGAGTCATCTACATATTTTTTTGTTGCCATATGTTTACCAGAAGTAGGCGGATTTCTCGAAATAAACTCTGTTATTTGATCTGTTTTTGCTGTTATTTTTTTTAAATCAATCACTGAGGTATCTACGTATTTTTTAGTTGCCGCATCTGAATTATCTGTGGGATCTTTTATATTACACAACTTTACGTTCTTGAAGTCAACATTTCCATCAGAAGTATGGGGTAGTGTTAACTTTGGCGGTGTACGCATATACGGAAGTGTCTTTTGTTTATCAAAGCGACGTCCGAATTTATCAAGACTCATCGTGTAAATGAAAGACCAAGGAACTAGATTACTGTATTATATTAGCTTCTTTTAGCTCGTTGAGGATGGCTACTATTTCATTATCATGCGACGTATTGCCAGCTTCCTGAGATGCCATAAGGAGTTTAAGTCGATCGATTAATTCATTGGGATCATCCCAGTACACGTATTCGATTGGTTCCTCGTTGTATGTCAAGTAATCACCGATACCTTTTCCTGTTGGCGGTTTTGATGTTGATGATGTTGTTGTTGTTGTTGTTGAGGGAGTGGATCTTGTTAATGATCGACTAAGTGGACTACGTATTTTTGTAGATGTTGATCGTGTGACAATTGTACCTTTATTTTTCTGCACATCTTTAAAGAGAGGCTTAATAATGTGATTATATTTAAATCCTGTCGAACCTTTTAGGCGTCCAAGCGAATCTAAATGAACACCGGTACTTTGCAATAGATTTTTATAGGGTTGTAAATCTGCATCTGCATAGTTGGGTCATTATAGAATAAAAGTTGATACAGCCCAGGTGTGCCACGAAACCATGTACCTGCTAAGTTTGTCCCCTCAGGTAATATCTGTATTTGGCCAGTCGCTCTATCAAATTTAATTCGGCGTTTACCTAACATCCAACCAATGTTGTCGGTATATATAGGTCCATAATTTTTATCAATTTTATCGTTTTGTGTCCAAAAATCTTGTAAATAATTATGGCTTATTGGGGGATATTGATCTAAGTATTCTTCTATTGCTTCTTGTGAAAAATCAGCAGGACGCATTTCTTCAGGTAGTGGTGGTGTTTCAGGTCTCGGCGGTATATTACCTTGTTCATCAGTTGAAGCCACGTCTTCTAAATTGAGATAGTTTGGGTTCTGTGTGAATACATCATCATCATCATCATCATCATCCTGTTTCAATTTTTCCTCTTTTTAATAATAAATGAAGGATGCTGCTGAGTCTTAGCTATTTGCTTAAGAGGTTCAGATATTGGTTTGAAAAGTTTTCTAATAGATTCATCTTCTGCAGTTCGACCTAACTTTAAAGTAAGATACTTTTTACGTATAGCTCGAGCAAGTTCTGCGATCTTTCTTTTATGACTAGCAACGGCAACTTGGTCCTTTGACATCATGTTACTGAATGATGGCGTACATGATAAGCCTACAATTTTATGTACTTATCAAATCCTACTCTGTATCGACCATAATTAAGAGGAAAGTCTTTAACAATAACTAACGTACCGTACTTTTCTGCCCAACATTCCGAACACATCTTTTTGAATTCATCAAAAGTAACATCTGGAGATACATGCTCATCAAATATATGTTTTAGATTAATTTCATCCTGCTTAAATAGTACTATAATGTTACAGTTGTCTCGTATGAGCTGTTTTGGAATTTTAGAGTATGTTTGGCAGAGATATGCAGCATCGATATCTTTATGACGACACATGGAGTAATACTCTCGAATTTTCTGCTGACCGTCACACGACACGTCGTCAAATATAAATATAGAGCTATTTTTAGCCTTACTTGGACTTATAATTTCCTCGTTATCCTTAAATGGGAAATAGCCAACACCCTTAGCAGCGGAAATCACTTCTTGAAGCAGTTGATACTTTGGTTGATACAACGATTTTGAATAAACGTAAACATTTTTAAACTTAGCACCGTTTGGATGGAAAAGCAGCGCCAGCATTACGTTCGTTTTTCCACATCCGCTTGGTCCGCAGATGATAGCGCGAAACGAATTCGGTAAACAATTTACCATGTTTACTATGTTGAGTTTTTGCTGTAAAATCCAAGTTATCAATGGGTAATGACTGCTCTTGTTGAACAACCTTCATCGTGTGGCGTTCGAATAAGGAATGTGTAAAAGTATATATGTAGATATTGCTAACGCATCATCAACAGTTCTCATGTTAACGTACAAGGGTGAAGGTGTTGTAAACTCTCTGATAAATAATCTTCCGATAGAACTCCACGTACCTTCGTATCAGTTCCTGGGACGTAAGTGTGCGACAGATTAGGATATTTTTTTTTTCATTCTCACACATGTATATGTATATTTTCAGCGGGGGACTAAATTAAAGAAGAGGTTAGCACGAGGAGATCCTGGAAAGAACCCATTGGATCGTGCTGCAAGAGACCACGATATTGCATACGCCTTATACAAAAATTTGAAAGACAGGCACAAAGCTGATTGGATTCTTGAGAACCGAGCCTGGGAACGTGTAAAAGCACCTGACGCTTCACTAGGAGAAAAGACTGCAGCTTGGCTAACAACTACCGCAATGAAAGTTAAGCGAAAAATTGGGTATGGGGCAGAAGAAATCATCTTTCGACGAGGTGGTTCTCACGAAAATCACAAAGTCCTTGAAGAAAATGCTCCCACCACCACGACATTAAAAAAGTCTGCATTGGTTGCTCTTAAAGAGCGGCAAGATTAGCGGTGAAGAGTGCAGGTGGAAAAAAAATAAA